>JALPQD010000032.1:1522581-2122581 GCA_023101885.1 Typhlomys cinereus | reverse complement strand
AATTCATTACTGTTGGTCAGTGAGATAAGAGGAAGCTCAAGAGTGTTTATAACAGGTTGATGAAGTGCTCGTTTGTTTTAATCTGATGCACGGGCCATATTTTATGTTCTCATTTCATTATGTAGTCGTTTGCTTTCATTCTATTTTTTTTAAAAATAGTGTAGAGTCAGTGTCTATATGGGGTTTTCCTCACTGCAGATAATTCAGGAAGCTCTGTGTTTGAGAAAGGGGGCAATGTGTGGTTACAAGAGAGAAAACCTTGGTTCAGTTACCTGGAGCGATGAGCTGAGGATATTTTCCTCTCAGGCCCAAAGGAACCAAGATGAGTAATGAAGTGGTGTCAAGGATGATGAAGATGTGAGGGGAGGATGTGAAATTCTCAAGGAAGGTACTAGTAGAGCAGATAGTGATGAGCTGACAGTCAGGTGAACTTGAGCATCAGATTTGCCTTTTGTTGTTACTTAGTTACACTCCAGCGTTTCATTATAAATGAAGCAAGAGACAGGATTTAACTGGACATTGGGGGTTTATCTGGCAAAGACCTCAATGGACAATAATAGTTGAGCATTGTGAAGTGCGCTAGTAATGTCCTTAGAAGCTGAACCAAGTGAACATGGAAGCCCTGGCATAGCAGACAATGTAAGGCCTTGGATTTTAGATGGGCCGGTGAGATCCCCATTCTGGGGAATGGGAACAGTGGACACCGTGTGCTCAGAGGAAAAGCAGGAAATCAATGACCACTCTGGGCAAATTGCTGTTTTGGAAATGTAATTACAGATAAGCATCGAGTCTGCAGAGAGTTTACCTCACTTCAGCAATGTTCAGAAACTCTAATTGTCTCAGTGTGTGGCATGGGGTAGCATTATGGCCAGATTTTAGGCGACACCTTTCACTGTTAGAAAACATTTATGTGTCCCTATGATATGTAACACTGCAAATAATTTAAATAAAATCATTGATCGGTTTCCCTCCCTCCTTTCTTTCCTTCCTCCTTTCCTACCTCTCTCCCTCCTTCCCTCCCTCCTTTTTCACTCTTTCCCTCCCTCACTTTTCCTTCCTTCGTTCCCTCATTCCTTCCTTCCTTCCTTCCTTCCTTCCTTCCTTCCTTCCTTCCTTCCTTCCTTCCTTCCTTCCTTCCTTCCTTCCTTCCTTCCTTCCTTCCCTTCTTCCTTCTTTCCTTCACTGAGAGTCTAATCCAGGGCATAATATAAGCACTTTACTAATGATCTACAGTCCGTATCCTCCGTTTCTTGAGTTAATATTAGTCCTTTCCATTTCTGTATCAGACATAAGGTAAAGTTAGTGTACAGGCAATGAGTTGGGATGCTGAATGAGTATAGAGAGGGGAGGGTCAAATTATTTTAGACATTGCTAGCATGTAGCTCAGTGCCCATCCTTTCTGGTTCTCTCGCTTCCCTGTACTCAGGAGAGGAAAGAAGGGACTCATGCTAGAGAGGTGTGCAGTGTAAAAGAGAAAAGGCATAGTTTTGCATACCAATTAACTTTGGAAAGTCTGTATTAAATGTTCTGATTCCTTCAATATTTGTAGTCTATAGAGTATTTTAGAAATAAGTTAATATTGTGAATTCAAGGCAATAAATAAATATCTTTGATATTAAAACAATTGAAAATTTGTTATTAAATATGCAGAAAATTATATTTAGCTATGGCCGATATGTATAGAGACACTTAGAAGAAAAAGTAAAAGATAAAAGATAACAATATTTATACATCATTAAAATTTTGAAAACTCAAATTTACTCTTTGCCATATTTACATTGATTTTTTCAAGTCTACTTCTCTATGGAAAAATAACTCCAAGATTATTGTCTATATTTTCATCTATGAGAAGACTATGTGTGTTTGTGCAATACATGCACGGTAAGACCACATACTTACCTTTGAGGATTTACATTGTTATCTCTCTATTGAGTCTCATTCATAATTCCTTACTGGTTTCCAGTGCTTGGCTTGCTTAGTAGGGTTATGATGGATTCGTTCACCCAATATGATGTTTATTCATTTCTGTTCATTCTGTATGGTCCACTTGGGCAAGCTCTCCAGGCCTGTAGACTTTATCCTCTACTGGACACCTTATCAGCCTCTGCACAGGTCTTTCAATCTGAATTTTAAAGTGAAAATGAATATATTTGTGCTACTCATTGAGCCCATGTTCTGAACGATTACTGCTCTCTGTTTTGTGGTGATAACTAGAGAACGGAAAGCAAATTCAAGGTTTTCATTTGCAATGGATATACTACATGATTTTTTTCATAAATGTGAATGTACTTATATGTACATAAGCATATGTGTATCAATAATTATGTAGACAAAGTATACCTATGTACACACATAAATGTTAATTTAATGTGTGTTAATGTTTTGGGGTAAACAGAATTACTGCTTATTGGTTACCAGAGGAAATTGATGTTTGCAGTTGAGAAAGACTTATCTTGATTTGTTCTTTTCACAAATGAACTTCCTTGTAACAGTGCAAAAAAAAAAACTTCCTTGTAACAGCAGCAAAAAAAAAAAAATCACTTTATTGTTTTCCTTTTGATTCTTCTATGATATGTGTTAAATGGATTTTTAAACTAATTCCCAGGTGGTTTAATTTTATGGTATTAGTGAACAAATATAAAATGCTTTCAGAATCAAAGTATAAATAAATACTACATTAGCAGGCATTCAGAAGCAGCTAATTGTTTTATCACATAGTAAAAATGTGGTCTAAAGGTAGTAATATTGTGCCTAATGTTTCCACTTAATTCTATATCCTTCGATAATATTTTTACATTTATTTATATATTGTGTGTAAGTGATATACATGTTACAGTGTACATGGGGAAGTCAGAAGACAACTTATCAGGAGTCAGTTTTCCTTACACCATGTGAATCCCGTGTATTGAACTTACATCATCAGCCTAGAAAGCAAACATCTTTATCCACAGCACTGTGCTGCTAGCCCTTGAGAATACTTTTGCTGTTAGAGGACTGAATGCTCCACTTCATCACAGGATTCTTCTCAGAAATATGCTTATGGATGTTTCATTTGTTTGTTCTATGCTTTCATTGGTTGTTGCTCTTACTTGGCGTCGAGGGAGCATCCCAATCTGTAGCTGGTCTCAGATTTGCAGTAATCCTTTTGTCTCAGCTTCTAGATTTCTGGGATTCCAGGCATGATTCCCTAGACCCACCCGTTTTTATTTTTCCCTCCAAAGGATATGAGGATGGCTAAAAGTGCTCTCAAATATTCTCACATCCTAATTACCTTGTAAAAGGACCTATTTTAACATGTGCTTTGTAACTCTCATGAAGCCAGTTGAAGAGAGAACCATTTGCTCCATGTCCATACCGCTCATCCAAAACTGTTAAGAGAAGGGACAACGGGATTTACATATGGTGTGTATTAGGATAAATTTGAGAGAGGGGGGTAGGAGAAAGGAGGAGGAGGCAAAGGTTTTATTGACTGCATCAATTTTTACTAAGAACACTGATTATACCCAACATCATCATCATTTCTCTTTTCAACATCCCTGGGAATCCAATAGCAGGTCTTTAGCAAACAGAAAAGAATTAACATTTAAACTGTAATGTCATGAAATGTTGGTACTTATTGTGCTAGGGACTGTGTATGTGTGGGAGGCATGTTTGCACTTTAGTTTTCTTTCATATTTTATTTGGGATAGGTCTCATATCGCCTTTTAGCCTTAACCTTACGGTATAAGCCCCAAATGACCTTGATCTGATCCTCCTGCCTCAGCCTCCTGGGATTTGAAGCCTTGCATACGAACTTGTGGGAGAAGAGCATGTGGTCAGTGTATGTATGCTGGATCGGGCCTCTACCAGCTACTGTCAGTCTGCAGCCCTAGTTTATCCTTTTAGTAGATGAGATCACTTCAAAGCTCTGGTAATCTCAGGACTTCATAGATGGCCTCCAGAACTCTTTTCAAGTCAGTCTTCTGGGCTTTCGACTCTGTATTAGCCAGGGCTCTCTGAAGAAATAGAATCTATAGAAGGTAGTATATATAAACAAGTTTATTTAAAAAAAAAACCTCACAATAAAAATAGTGTCCTTCAAGGTAGCCACCTGCAGCAGCCTCTGTTCTGGCTGGAGTGTTCCACAAACCCAAAAGATCCTGAGAAGGTCTCAAGCCTTTGCTCCTCTGGAGGGTTTTAGATAATGGGCTCCGACGTTAGTGAAGAACAGCTGGGCTCTGACAACAACGATGAACAGCGAACAGCAGCAAGGTTTCCAGGCTGATGATGTAAGTTCAGTACACCAGATTCACATGGTGTAAGGAAAACTGACTCCTGATAAGTTGTCTTCTGACTTCCCCATGTACACTGTAACATGTGTATCACTTACACACAATATATAAATAAATATAACAGCAGCAAGCAACAACGTGATGGAAAGGGTGAAGCTCTAAGTCAGCCAAGGACAGAGGCAGCAGCAGCAACAAAGAAAGCCACGATGCTCTAAAAGTGCACAATGCTAGCAGGATGGACTGCACAGCAAGTAGACACCAAATAAGAGAAGAGGAAGTCCCTCTTCCTTGCACCTCCTATTATCTGGTCCACCACTGGAAAGTACCACCACTATGTGGTTCTCTACAGCAATCAGTCAAGTATCTGCAGACTTTTTCATTCTAACCATTAACCTTCCACAGCTGCCCCCAAACAGTCTGCAACCCTCAAGTTGACATTGAAAGGCAACCATAACAGACAGCAGTATTAACATGGCAAGATTTGTCTTTGCTTGCACGAAGTCCAAATCATCACCCACAACTTAAGGTTCTCTATCAGGTGGCTGCTTGCTGCCTAATTCTGCCTCCTATGGACCTTTTAGAGAACATGAATTCCTATTAAATGCATCTCTCCTGTCCCCACCTCCTACTATTTAGTCTCTACTATGCTAGCTCACATTATTTTTCTCTTCTCTGAACTTTTGCTGATAGATGCCTCTGCATGTGGTGCTTAATTGTCCAGCAGCCCAAGCCCTGTTGATTGAAGTCTCTGGGGGAGACAGAGGCCTTGTCACTTCTTTTGTATTTCCCACCTGACTCGGGCGATAGGAGCGCTGTCTGCAGAGAAAGCAATCAAGTGATTATGGAAAATGTCCATTAGTTTTGCCAAGCAGGAGACCCCTGCTTTATCTCCTGTTACTCTGCCCCTCTGAAAGCTAAACAAAGGCTCTGGAAAGCTCAGCGTTGCTTCTGCTTCAAAGACAGGGTACTTGGTTCGCTGGAGTTCCTGCTGATGGGAAGAAAATCATGACTTTAATATAACAGGGAAATTGTTTCGCAAGTCAGATGGAAATAAAGAAAAGTGAGGGTGTTTTAGTTAATTGAAGGAGGCGAGGTAAGAAAAAAATAGGAGCTGTTTTTGAAACACGAAAATCAAAATCAATGTGGCGAGAGCACCAAAGGAGAATTTTGAAGGAAGTTGCAGATCTGCCAGCAGGATGGTGATGGCTAACATGTAGCAGAAGCATATTGACTCTTCTTCTGTAAGGAATGAAGTGAGAGCATAGTCACAAATAAATGACGCTCCTGAGACATCCTCGTTCTGCTCAGATGCTGCTCACAAGCCCAGACTGTGCATCTGTTCTCTGGTGGACATTAATGATGACCCACAAGGGGAAAGGTGAACTATGGGACTTAATTATATACAAACACTTTATGTTCATGTGGAAGCTCACAAAACCATCTCTCTAACCAATGTGAAGTCATCCTAGACTATCCTTAATAGTAACAATGGCAGTTTATGTTCATCATCAATGTAGTTTTACTACTGTAACCAGAAGAACATAATGGTTATTTTCAATTTTAATTTAGAAACTGGGTATATTTTAGTTTTTAAAAGAAAATAACTTGTGGATCTGGATACCTGTCTTCTCTTCATAAAAAATGTGATTTGTCGGCCAGTGAGATGACTCAGTGGATGAAGGCCCTCCTTGGAGGTCTAGTAATCTGAATTTGATCCCCAAAGCTGCCATGATAAAGGAGAAAGCCGACTTTTGAACGCTATCTTCTCACCAGACCTCAAGTCATGTGCTTCTGTTCTCTCTCTCTCTCTCCTCTCTCTCTCTGTCTCTCTCATTTCGCTACTGTTTTTAAAGACTATATATTCAAGTATTTGCATCTTTTTGTTCCTCTGTATGTGGTAGGTGTTTATATTTCAGATGAGAAGGAAAAGTTCTGATGTGGAGAAGGCTAATTTTGAGACATGATTCGTCTTTGACTATCTTGATTTATAGTTGATATTCTTTGAAGTAATTTCTAACATATCAATAATCTTGGCCCTCTCTACTTGGAATGCTTCAGATGACATACTAAATTTTGCATTACTGAGTCTTATTTTAGCTAGTGGGAGTAGTTAGTGTAATTACTTGGTGATTCTTCCTTAGATTGCCCTTTCTCTAAAAAAAGAATTTGGTGTGCTATTTGGGCATGGCAGATGACAACTAAAATAGTCTAAGATTTTTATTTGTAATGGCATTTCTCCTCCTCCTCCTCCCTTTGTCTCTCTCTTCCCTTCTCTCCTTCTCTCACACACACTCTCTTATTCAGTCTATTTATTAATGTTACACACATCTGAGAAATAACTTTCACAATAAACATACTGACATAAGGCATCATCTATTTGTTAATGTTATACACATCTAAGAAATAACTTGCACAACAAGCATCATACTGACACAAGTGTTCATACAGTTTAGCCAAGTTGACAGAAGCAATTACCTATCACAGGTGACTATGAAAAGTCTCTGAAAGTTAAGTATTGAAAAATACATTGTTCACAGTGCAGGGTGTAGTACAGAAAATGCTATTCTAAAAGCTCTAGAAAAGAGAATCCATATCCACACACAAATGCATTACCCTGATGTAAATCTACATATATGAATATTCATGTTCCTTTTCTAGGGCACACATAGACTAAATTCAACACCTTCTTTTAAGCTGTACACAATCCTTGGATAGCTTAACCCTGTGTTTCAATGTACATGGATATATATTTATTTCTACAAATACAATTTAATCTTTTAGTGATGTTTTTCACTCGTGGTAAGAACTTTTATTTGATGTTGCAATAATACCTTAAATCATTGGAGCTAAAAAATTAGGATTCATATATTTCGCAAATGTTTGGAATTTTATGGTTTGTTAATAATATATATATACAAAAGCATAAAATACTTGAAATTTGAACAGTTGATGCAAATAAAGAAAAGGGACTTCCCATAAATTTGAAGCCCTGACATAATCAAGTGTTAACTTGTATTTTTAAATTTTGTTCTTTAGTCGCTAGCTTATACAAATGATTATGAAAGTATGTGTTTTACTTTCTTGTAGATCTGCTGTTTAAGTGCGAGCCGAAATTTTCACTTTTTTTAATTTTGTGGAATTCATGACCTCAAAATATAAATCTTGCCTACTTCATGGCTGCAAGAGAATCTAAAATCATAGTTCAGACATAATTTTGCTTGTCAATCATGAACACATAAACTTAAATCTAATATAATCATCTCACAAGGATGATTCAGAGTTAAAAAATGAAATCTAAAATTTCTGCATACTGTTGAAAATTTTGTCCTTAAAAAATGATTTCTAATATTTGAAAATTTGGCTCCTTAACTGAGTGTGTCATGTAGGAAAATATTTGGTGTTTCTGATATTATT
Organism: Typhlomys cinereus; assembly: GCA_023101885.1. Classification (NCBI taxonomy): domain Eukaryota; kingdom Metazoa; phylum Chordata; class Mammalia; order Rodentia; family Platacanthomyidae; genus Typhlomys; species Typhlomys cinereus. The sequence continues at coordinate 2,114,896 of JALPQD010000032.1, read as the reverse complement.
TTAAATATTAAACTACTGGAAATTACTACTGAGAGAGAGAGAGAAAGTGAAAGAATGATGAAATGACCATATCACAGTGTACATATAGTCAGAAGACAACCTTCAGAAGTGAATTTTTACTTTCCACTACATGAATTGCAGGATCAAACAACTCACAAGACTTGTGTAGTAAGCACCTTTCCCCTGGAAACCATTGTGTTCCTAATACAAATTTTAAAGCTGACAGCAACTTTGAGATCTAAGTTTTTGTCTGACAATTCACTATTCCGTTTGCACTGTCCAAATTAAAATGATTTTTTTTTGGTAAGGAGAACTGTGGTGGTTATTATCATTTTGATTTGATTAGCAAATGCTCAGAACTTTAGTGAAGTGCATTTTGTGATTCGTGATGGTATCCCCAAAGAAAATTAACCAAAGTGGGAAGCCTCTCCCTGAATGTGGGTGGCACCATTCCGTGGGTTGCGGTTCTAGTCTGAGTGAAGGAAGAGAAAGATCAGCTGAGCTACACCCACCCCACACTTTGCTTCTTGATCCATTAAAGCAAAGGCCTTTTAGCAGGCAGCAAACAGCCTCCCACCACCACGCTTTCCTCACCCTTATGAACTGTATCCCCTTAACACTGAGCTGAAATAAACCCCTCCTGGTTGCTTCTTGTTGGAATTTGGTCACAGCATCAGAAAAGTGACCAATACAAGTGCCAAACAAATACACATGAATTGTATGCACAAACTGTTCACTTTCAACATGCAATTTTAAGTGTTAGTAATTTCCACCTACATATATACCCTGAGCTAAATAAAATTTTCAGCTGCTCCTTTTTTAAAAAAAGAATAGATGTTTTTCTTTTAATTTTCTGTGTTGAGAACTCAACTCTTATATACTCTAACCAAGTACTCTACTCTAAGTCACCCTGTTTCTCCCACTACCCTTAACATTGAAGAGTTTTTATTATTATTATTATGATTTGTTGGTTTGGTCGTTGCTGTTTTCTTTCATTTTTATTGTTGTGGATTATTTTTCAGGATTTGTCATGTAGCTCAAGCCTCCACCCTCAGCCTCCCAGGGTGCTGAGATCACAAGTGTGAGCCCTGAATTATATATGTAACCTTTTAGAGATGGATCAGTTCTACTGCATTTCATAGTTGCTCAGGATAGATTAACTTGCAGTCTTCCTGTCTCTCGTGTCTTTCTGTACTCAGTGCAGATGTTGAAAACCCAGTGTGCAAATATGGACAATGGGGAGATCAAGACCATTTCTACTTTGGAGTCAGAAGTGCACAGAATTACACAGATGGCCTAGCATGGCTCTTGCTTTTGTATCAGTTAGATGTGCATATGTTTTGTGAAGTGGAAATCTTCTGTGCATAATCTCAATGAAAGTAAAGTGTGTGATAAGTTTACTAAATGCTGCTCATGCTTTATTCACATAGTCATGGTTCATTAAAATAGTTCAGAAATGGTTTGTAGTAAAAGTCAGTGCTAGGTAGCAATATTCTCTCAAATTGAGAAAAATAGGGATAAGCAGGAAAAGTGTTAGCTAATGGCCCTATTCTAAAAGTGCACAGCTTGTATCTCTTGGAAAATTTTTGAACTATATACTTGTATCTTGTGCTATATTTTAAGTATGTTTTATTTCACTTACTTTAATTATATAAGTAAAGTGTGTGACTATATGGCTGTATATATTTACTTGCAATTATTTGTCTGAAAAATTTACTTGTCTTCAAACACATAATTTTTGTACATCAATGATATTGATTCATTTTAATCATTATTATACAAATTCTTTTTTTATTATACATTTTTATTATTATTTCCGCTCATACAAACTTAATAGGTACACCAGTTCCCTCCCTCCCTCCTCCTCTCCCTGAACCCCTTGTTCCTCCTCCCCCTGAACCCCTTGTTCCCCCTCCCCTCTCTCCCCATTCCCCAGCACCTCCCGCCCCAATTCCCAGAGAGTCCTTTATTGTTCATGCCTGACTCTCCTCTGGGCCCTCCTCTTCGATGACATACAAGGACCCAGTGGCATTTCCCTGAACCTTTCCCGTGTTCCCCTTAAGCATAAGAACACTATTGTGGCTGTCAATCCCTTGCCTCTAAGGATCTTGGTGCCTTTAGCAGATGATAGACTTTGTGAGGTCAACAGTGTGTTGGACATTGCGCAGGGCATGCAAAGTCCAATTGTGATTGTTTTGGCCCTAACTTGTGTGGAGTATCTTGCAAATCATTGCTCCTCCCATCCTTTTGCTCTTACAATCTTACCCCCCCTCTTCCGCAAATGTCCCTGAGCTTCAGGATGGGGAGAGATTAGTCTGGCCTAGTTTTAGGTGGTTGATATAGAGTCTCTGAAGTTCTGGATTGTGGTTTGTTGATTTTCTTTTGCAGTTTTGCTGCTCCTGCAATGCCCTTCACTCCATCCTGCTGGGCACTGTATGTCACCCACTGGCCAGAGACAATAAGCTATTAAACTGGAGTCTTGTTATAAGAGCACATTCAAGGGTAGATGTAATAAAAGTAGGAAACCTCAGTGAGGGAGGAGTCAATCACCCATTTGCAAAATGATTACTTTTTATCTGCCAGACTATATGCTCTCCCCTTCTGGTGAGATCATACCCCCTCAGTTGTAAATGATCAGGAACGAACTTCTGTGTACTTAACCAGGTGTCACATTACTTACTTGAAGAAAATAGGCCTCCATCAAGGACTGCAAGTAAGTAATATGCAATTATTATACAAATTCTATTTTTTAATGGAACTTCCATTTTTTTTAATTTTTTTATTATTATTTATTCAACTGTGTGCATGTGCATGTGTATGTGCGCGCACGTGTGTGTGTCTGTGTGTGCGTGTGTCTGTGTATGTGTAGAACCACGGACGAACTCGCAGTATCTACTTCTATGAAAAAAGAAGCTTAGGACCAACTGATTGATGAGTGAGTGTTCAGCCTTTGCTTCATACTACAAAACACTCACGAAAATCAGTTACCTGTATTTGACATTATATAACTGAAGAAATAGTGCCAAAAAAGTGAGTCTGGTTTTCTTTTTTTATTCTTTGACAGTTTCATACATAATAATTTTCAGTCCTTTCACCCTGTATGGCCTGATCCTATACCCCCTCCTTTCACTGAAAATCTTCTTAAACAGTGCTCATTACTTTCATGTCTTCTTGTACATGTTTGACCCACAGAATTTAATAAGGATTGGCTGTACTACCCTGATGGGCATGTTAAAGTTCACCCTCATTGTTAAGCAACAATGACGATAAAACAGCAACAAAAACACTCACTAGTATACAGTTCTGCTTGGTTTAAAGGACAGCATTTTATTCTGCAGGTGTCCAGATTTTAGTTCAGGGGCTCTGGAAGATTTTTGGCCAGACCCCAATAAGGATTGGTTTCGGTTCTGTCCTGAGATACTGAGTCACCTGGGAAACAAGCTGAGCTCACTGTGCTGTGGAGCAATTGTTAACCAGCTACCTTTCCTCCCAACCCAGCACGTACATGTAGACTTGAATATTTTTGGTGACAGTCTCTCAAGTGGCATGTGACTGCCCTTAGTTTTTTGTTTTGTTTTGTTTCATTTTAATTTGGTTCATCATCCTTGGCTTATCCCCCACCGGATCACCCATATTTTGCCAGGGAGATAGCTTTTCAAGCCACAGGCAGCTGCAATTTACTCCATTAAGGTTGCTCCTTTTTGTCACTGTGACTTTGAATGACAGCCTTGTGAACTGGATGCTCAAACTCTGTCCTGCACAGTCTGTGGCACATTATTTCAGTGAGTCTTTCATTTTTTTATCATTGAACTTTTCTTTTCACCTTCATCACACTTCCTTTCCTTAAAATGGAAGAGAGGAACTGAAAAATGAAGAGCTCAAGGTATCCTAGGAAAGAACAAAAAGCAGCCATTTTAATCCCATGATAGTCCTACAGGAGGCAGACTACTCGCTCAATAGCAGGAATTGTTTAATTCCAAAGATCGTGAGTTGACTCCTTATCCTTTTAGCTCCATAAGTTCCATAAGTTATATTTCAATTTTTCAATTGTTTTTTCCCATCAACTATTTCCTTTATCCTTAATATGGTTCTTTACAAAGTCTCAGATATCTAAATTAAAAGTGAATTTTTTTCCATTTCCATACCAATCCCATCCTTTTATTCATGAAAAAAAAATTTCCCTGTCTGATCAATCAGTCCCCCAGTGTTTCACGCAGTTCCCAAATGCATGAATGTGGCAAGGGAATTGTTTAACTTATTCATTGCAACATTTTGAAATGAAAACTTTTCATCCTATACCTTTTTTTATCAGGCATAATGATGAGTGGGTCTCATCACTTTAAGAGACATAAAAGGGTATGAGTCAGATCTGAGATGCAGAAGAACATGAAGGTGAATGAGACTCCTAGGGTTTATAATCTTAGGTTTATAATCCCTGTGGTTGGTGGACCACTTAATAAGATAAGACGCCAAGGTTTATTGGGATCTCCATGTATGTCTTTACAATGATAATTGTAGCTCAGATACTTAGAAAGGCAAAGCTAATGGTAGGTTTGTGTTAAGATTTCTTATTAAGAACATAGTTTTTGAGACAGTGGGATATTTCCATTGAAATGGGTTTGGTATTCTAGGTTGGTAAAGAAATTGAACTTAAATATATGACTTAAATATTTTAACTAGCAGTAAGTAGAGAAAAATCATATTCTACAATCAGGAGCTTTACTCTTCAGCCTGAGAGAGTATTCAGTTTATGCATTATCATCATCTAAAAACATCCTTTGACTTAGACAAAATATGTCATATTGTAATACTAACTGTATCGTCCCATCCTCCCACCACATGGAATGGAGCTTACACTTAGATCTGGTAAGATAATTGTCTTAATGTGACATTATATGAAATATAATGAAAGCCTTTACACATACAAGATAGAGAGAAAGGCCTCGCTGCTCTCCTTGGATGGCATTTTTGTTCTTGAAGTCTAAGCAAGATTAATGTTCTCAACTGACATAATGACACTTCTGACTGCGAAATGATAATATAGCTTATGGAAAGAGGGAATGGAGACATGCCTAATAAAGTGTGCTACCTTAATTTTTTCCTAAACATTTAGTTGCAATTATTCTGAAGGTAACAATATTCAGCTTGTGACTGTGTTACACAAACATTTATGTCTATACACTTATGTGTACATTTTGTTTTTGTCTGAACTAACAGATCACCTGATTTCAGTCTCCATGCCTGTGTCTCGGAAAAGCAATGCTGTTGCTTACTCTCTTTAGTTCATTCTAGCAAACATTTGCTAAGTAATTTCTCTTTTTTAGGGACTGTGGAAAGTACTTTTATGCAAGTGTAACCCAAACAACAAAGGAACACAAGCATAAGCACCTGTTAGGTGAATTGTGTTCAATGAATATATTTAGTTGCAATGAGACGAGACATAATTTCAGTTTTTGAACTAACTAAATTAGGAAGGCAAATATGCAGCACACCCAAAGAGGATCTGAAATAAGTGTGTGAAATGACTATAACTATGTCAGTGAGCCCAGAAACACCACTAAGGTAGACCCTAAATGTAAATGTTCACTGTATCATCAACACTTCCCAACCTACATAAAGGATAAATCCATGTAGCCCAAAAATGTGACTTTCAAAATAAGAACGATGATCCAATTCAAACAACGTGATCTCTGTAGCTACAGATTGTGGGCCATGTAACAGTGCATTCACGTGAATGGAACCATTTCCTGATGAAATCAGTAGTCATCTTTAGTTTCAGTTTTTAGGATGGACATGGTGACATCTTGGTGGAAATATATCAAAGCATGTTATCTGTGTACTTTACACGGCAGTCATTCACCATCCATTCCTAAACATCATTTTGATATATTAGCCATCTATGAATGTACAAAATCTTACTTTTAGAGCTTTCTGTCAAATAACTCCAACATTAGAAATTAATGTTGGAGTTCTAGAAGAAATATTGATATCAGATGGCTTTTTCATCTACAACAAAATATAGTAATCCTTGTGAAAGTTTATGCTATGTCTTAACCATTTATATGACTTCTTCTTAATTCTGATACCTTAATGCAATAATTCCTGCTTTGATGTAGTTCTTTCAGTATCTAAAGAAGGTATCTACAAGGATTGTAGCATTTCAGCTATGCCCTGTGAGTGGTAGCATGCTCTCATTGGAAAACATTGTCATGCAGTTATTGCATGAAAGATATTAACATGGCATGTGAGTGGAATGCTTTTTCAATGTTCTTTTGAAACCATCGAGAAAAAATTGGTGGTTCTGTGTGTTTCATTAGTACAGAAGATTTTTCTGTCAAGCCTTGAATATTGGGAATGCTTTCGGGAGATTTACATAGTCTAGAGTATAGCCATCTAAGCCAAAGTGGGAGAGAGATGGAAGGCTGACTGGCCACCATGCCTGCTCCCTTGCTTCTGTGGCTAATGATGCAGGTTCCCCTGGTGAGTCAATCATTCAATCCTGATAGGCATTGTTAAAAAATTAAATAATTGCAAAAACACAATAAACACTTGTTGCCGCATAGTTACTTTATAAAACCTTCCTCTAGACCAATCAGTGAAACCAAGATCTTTTGCTCCTATATCAAGAAGAAGAGCTTGCCCACCTAAATAACATTATAAATCATAAGGAAGCTGGGACATATTGTGTATGTTCCAGTGGAGATATTTGTCTTATCAAATCTTTATAGTATAAAAAAAGAAAACTAATCATCTATCTTGCTTCTTCTCTTTTTTCACATTTTAACACTTACTGGAATATAGTTTCCAAATTATACTCTAATGAACCTCAGGATTTCATGGTGTTTTCTCCCATTTCATATCTATTTATATTAATTTGGGTCATCACTTTTTTTTTAATTTGACTTAGAATGTGTCGATTTTTTATTTCCATTTCACTAGTTCCTTCCCTGGTCTTTATTATTTATTCCTACCTACAGATTCAGGATTAGGCTTGTTCTCAGATAAATAACATGATGAAACAAGAATAATCATCTCATGTTGAATTGCCTGCCTCATTACTCAGTGTCAGCTTTGTTTATAACAAGAAGTTCTAAAACTCGGTGCTATAGTCATAAGACTGCAAGCAAAATAAAATACAAGTAGTAGGAGTTGTACTTGGCTAGTGGCAGGTGTATCCTCCTAGATTCTCCCACCACTTCCTTACCATGCTCATAAGAGGTTTCAATATATAATAACTTTGACTAGCCAGGTAAACCTATCTGCCCTCACTCTCCAACCTACTTCATGGTATATTTGTGAAGATTAGAAAACCTAACACTTATTAAACAAATAAGTAAGAGGTTTGAGTCCTACCACTTGGTACTTGCAAGTGTGATTTTATTTGGAAATGTGGTCTGTTGGGTGCAACCAAGATATAAATAAAATTGAGATCATACTTGATTAGTGTTAATTATGAATCCATTGGGCTTATCTTTATAAGTCAAGGAAAGACATTTAAGGAAGTGGCTTTGTGAACAGAAACATATACTGGTGCTTCAAGGTAACACCTCCAACCCTCAGGAAGAGGGACTCGAGGGATGGTTTCTCTGTTAAGGCTTCTGGAGTGCATCAGCTTTGCTGACATCGTCATATAACAGTCGTAGTCTTTATTATTGTATGATTTTATAGACATCCCTGATTTGTGATAAGCAATATGATAGCAAAGGGATAATTTCAAAAGAATGCAAAGGAATTCACGAAACTGTTGTCCTTCATTTTTTAAAATTAAAGTCTCTTAAAAATGTAAATGCTTAGTTGCAAATCTGCATAGAATCTATATTTAGAAAACTATGTAATGCTTATTGAAGAAATAAGTAGTATAGAGAATCTGAATAATTGAAAAGGCAACCTGTGTCAATGTAATCTTTCAAGATGTCACTTTCTGATACAATCTGTACACTCAACAAAACCTCAGTATTAATCATCAAAACTCCTTAGTAAATGTCAGTCAATTGATTCTAAAATTTTTGTAGTAAAGGCCCTAAAATACTGAACATAGTACTGAAGAATGAAAACAAAGTTGGAAGACTTCTACTACCCAATTTTAAGAATAACTATTAAGCTGTAGGAGTCAAATAGTGTGGCATTAGAAAAAGAATAGACCTATCTGTCAGTGTGATGCAATAGAAAATCCAAAGCAGACTTGTACAAATACAGCCATTTTTATAAGAAATTACGGTTGTACCATCTTGTTCAGCAATTATGTTCTTTTCTAACCAATGGGGTTAAGGCATAATTTATTGCACCTATGCACGTTAGCACTCAAACCTGGAAGTAGCACTCATGTCTTTAAATGGAAGTTTGCATACTGTGACACAGTTCTCCCTTACTCACATGTTGCATGCTTTGTAATACATGCCTGCATCCATAGTCAATATTATATCTTATCAGTGTTATCACATGTCTGTGATAAACCCTAATTTATAGGGTAACCAGGTAATTTATAGAGTGAAATTAACAACAATAATAAGCTAGAACAATTACATTCCATAATGAAATTGCCAGCATTAATTACTATTGTTGCATTGTGAGGATATCATTAGTGTTATTAGAACAGAATCACTGTGATGGCCACCAAGATTGGTCTGATGCTCAAGACTATCACTAAGTGACTAGCTGGCATTATAGCATCATGGAAATTACTGGACCCAGGGAAGATGCATGTCCCAGAACAGGCCAAGATGGACAGCATGGGATTTTACCATGTTATTCAAAAAGGCATGCAATTAGAAGAATTGTTTATTTCTAGAATTTTTCATTTAAAGTTTTCATATCTCAATTGGCTTGGGATAACTGAAACCTTAAAAAAAGCAACGAATTGTAATTTGAAAATAAGTACTTGGTATGCATGCAATGTCATAACAGGGAGTGATTTAAGGGAATGAAAACAAATAAGCTCTCAAACCACACAGGCTTATGAACCTGAAATATGTACTGATCAGTGAAAGAAATCAGGCTGAAGGGCATAAATGCAAGTTACAGACACAATTCAAATAGAACAAATAACATCTTCAAAGAGACAAAAATGCTACAGACAGTGTATTAGAATTACAACAGAACAAACAGTAGTAGCAGGGTACTGCTGTGTAAATAGAAGGATATTTGTTATAAATAATTAGCTTTCAAAGTTGTCATGATTAACAAGTCCAAAGCCAGGAGGCTTGAGATCTAGGATAGTCAGTACTATAGTGCTACTTGGAAAGCAATCTGGAGACCCAAGAGAGGTGAGCAGTGCTTGCAATTCATAGGCTCACGAAGGAGCCACTGTTCCTTCAAGTCTGAGGAAGCAATCCTGCAGATGAAGTCTGAGTCCAGTGTGCTAGAGATCTCCTCTTCGGACGAGGAATTCATTGTTGGTCTATTTAAGTGTCAGTCTGATTGGTTGAAGTCTATGCACACTAAGGAATGTATCTACTTCAAATTCTCCAATCTACATCATCTATAAACACCCTCCCAGTTGATACATAAAATGAACTGTTCCAGAAGGTAAAGAGGTCAGTGGTTACCTGAAGTTTATGGGTAAAAGATCACAGTAGTTTGGGGCACTGGAGAATTTCTTGAGGATGAAACAGTGATAGGGTTTTGAATCCTAACTCACTAATAAATATCACATGCCAATCCATGCACGTATTCTTCGCAGTGCATCACTTGCTTTCTTACACAATCCAGCAATCGTTGCCTTGGAGGGATGGTGCTTCCTGTAAGGGGCATGTCTTCCTACCTCAGTCTGATCATTTCTCACAGGCATATACAGAAGCCATTTTCCCAGTTGATTCTAGATTGGGTCAGGATCTGTATTTACATGGTGGTCAGCCTAGGTTTACTTTCAATCTTTTTATTTTTATCAGTCTGGATTTGTGTTTGATGAAACCACTGCACCATGTCTAAGGAAATTTGCCTAAAAATAGCACGGTGATTAAATATCAAGCCTTCATTAATAGTGTTTGAACAAATCAGTTGTATATCAGACATTTACCCGAGTCCTGCTCAAGTATGAAGCTTCCATGTTAAGATTTGCAAGCCACTGGGGAAGGCTTTAATTGTATTTTCAACTAGTTGGTGTGGAAATTTCTCAGTCCTTTTTGCAAGAGGAATCTCATATCTGACTTCACTGGGGCTGCTTTCATTTAAGTCTTTAGTTATGATTCTTCCTCTGTGATGTATCTATCTTCCAATCTACTCTTGATATATTAATTAATTAGTTGATTAATGTCCATTTCCCTCTGACATATATTCAGTTTACAGTCTTCACTGGAATAACACCTCTCCTTCCACCCCCGCAGTACACATGTGCATTTCTATCCTCCCTAAAGACATGAAAAATTCCATCTTCATGATGTGAAGACTGTTAACTCCACTATGAGCAAATGAAGCATTTCTGGAGGCTATTAAAATAGTGAGATGCCAACTAAATGTATATGACAAAGTAAGTGACTCAAATAAAACAATTAACAGATGGCAGCAACAATTACATATTCATATTTCTGGCCAGCAGCATTTGGTAGATATAATTACCTTACAGGTGTGAGCTGCCCTCGTATCATGGAATGAGGCATCTCTGCACACTGCAGAGGCATAGCTAAATGACGGATGGCCACCGATTAGTGAAAATCCTATTGGCTCATCTTTGCGCCATGAATCTGAAGGCTAAATTCGCTTTTGGAGCCTCGTACTAAGTTCACAAAAAGTGAACTTAATCGGGAGCACAGGTGTGGTATAATCTTCCCGTTGATTGCTGGGGTGGGAAAAAAAGTGCATGTTAAAAGACATTTAAAATTCACTCAGCATTTGGAAGGTGCAAAGTCCAAACAGGCAATCATTTAGGGAAAAGGTAGCAGCTGTTATGACTTATTCCTTTGAGTTTCTTTCAATTACCTGAGTTTCATATGCAAATGAGTGTTATTGTACCATTTTTTGAAAAATGTTTCTGCATGGATAAGTTTGTACGTAAGTCTCTTCATCACCTTAAGAGTATGATATTAGAGTAAGAAGGTGTAATTTTAATGTAACTATTTTTGTTTTCATCATTTTGCCCAAAAATAATTGAGCATATAGATGGCCTAAAATCCACATAGTATATGTACCTACTAATTAGGTAATTCAGGCATTAACCCTTCTTTTTTTCTACTGTATGGAATTTTATACCATATTTAAGTCTACGGATGCTTTCTGCATAAGGAAATGTGAAGTGAATCTGTCTCTACATGGACAGATTTTTGTCCATTAAAGTTTCCCTTCCCTTTCACCATTCATTCAATTCAAATCAAAATTCTGAATCTGAATTTGAGCCTTCCCCAGCACCATGGTTGGGGCTCATTTCTATTATTATCTTTTGTTTATGGTAAGTCATATTTTTAAAACTTTGTTGATGTTAGCAAAGTGATAGTTTCACAAAAATCTTTGATCAAAAGGGTTGTCTCTGCTCAGCTCTTTTATTCTGAGCCATATTTATCACTCTAAATAATTTCAATTGACCAGCTAAGACCTACTTCTCCTTCCCTCCCACTTCTCTCTCTTCCTGCTTCCCTTCCTCCTCCTACTACTCATTTTTCCTTTGAGATAGGACTCTGAACATGCAGATCAGAATGGATTCAAACTTCTGAGCTTGAATTACCTGACCCTATGAACTTCCCAAGTTCTGTAACTCCAGGCCCCTGCTACCATGCCCGCTTTAGATAGCCATTTTCTGAAAGTGTTTCTTCTTTACTTGTTCTGCAGAAGGAACAGAGTAGAAATTGTTTTCCCCTGAAAAGATAAAATATACATTTGATGAGTTTACTTCTTTTTGTGCATATTCATCTGTGTGTGTGTGTGTGTGTGTGTGTGTGTGTGTGTGTGTGACAGGACACTGTGTGTGTTGCAGATCCCAAGAATGACTTTGGGAATCACCCTGGATTATACTACCTCCTTTTTTGCTTGGTTGGCATTTCCCAAGTCTGCCTTCCAGGACCAGAAGTACAGTCACTATTTCTGCCTGGCATTTTTACGTGGGATCCAGGATCTGAACTCAGGACCTTCTGCTTGTGAGGTGAGGCTTAACCACTGAGACAACTCTCTAGCCCATGAGTTTACTTATTAAAAATGTATTTTGGGAAGCCATGGCAATGCATTAGATTGCGCACCTCGTATATAGAGACCAATTAATACCAGTTAAATGTTTATTGTACTTGTAATGAAAAAATATATTTTAGCAATTTGAATGTCACTTTAGTGAAATGCACTCTTAATTTTCCTTAAGTTTTATATTCCTGTTGATAAAGATTGAATGTTTCTAAGAATGTGTTAAATATATTATAAAAAATTAAACTGAAAAGTATGCTGTTCTCCTCCTGTTTTCTAAGCCACCCTCCAGTGACCTCAATGCTTTCATCTGTGACTGTTTTCATGTATGGGTGCTATACTTTTCTGCTTTGATCGCTGTGGCTATTCGATTAGCAACTGATAGTTTCCACAAGAATACATAAATTAAGTATGCTTCCACACACATATATACACACACTTGCACACACAATCACTCTTCTCCAGCTTTAGGACTAAGAATACGGTAATTCATGACCATTAGATTGGACTGGGGTATAGCTCAGTGGTAGAGTGCATTTCTAGCATGTGTGAGTCCCTTAGATTCACACACACAAACCTACGTACCTATTAAAAATGTTCAAAATCTACCCTTGCCATGTGCATACAATATCCCTTTGACACTTCAGAAGAATTGCTGTCATCAAATAAGGAATTTAAAATTGAAGTAAAGGTTTAATATCCATTCTAACATTTGCTTTTTAGGTGGAGGCAGCTGAGAGTTTCTAATTTCTAGATTAGGTGTGGTTAAAAGGAAAATTGTGCCCCCTGATGTCTTTAAAAATAATAGTTTCAAATGTTTTTTAATAGTAAGATGAATATACAAATCCCATTACAGGATCATATCAGAATATAATCTGACCATTAGATACAGCTATAAAAATTCATCTGCACACCCATGAAAAAGAAGTTAGAAGAAAAGATCATACTCATTTTTTAATATGGGATTAACTCTAAAATGCATATTTAGAACAAAATATTATACAGCTGAAAAATAACTTTAGTGGAGAACATTTTAATTCAGGTAGCATTTGTTTCGAGATTTCAATGATAATATCGAAGAAACAGGTTTTATCTGAAGAAACCATTTGTCTTGTTTCTAATACAAAGTTGACACAATGAAAATTTTCTGCAGTTGTTACAATTAAGGAAGTAGTGTCTGGGGTAGAGATAGCACTGAGTATTCAGTCAGTGCTTTTTTTAAAAAATCTATCTGTTGGTTCTGTGAAAAATTAGATCTATCACATTGTGATCTTTTTTTTTTAATGCTTTGTGTTACTGATTCCCGTTGTACTTAACCCCACCTGACTCTAGAATTAATGGGAAAGGAAGATTACCCATGACTGAGAAGTCTGCCTAAAGATGAAGTCAATTTGACTATGGAGTAAATTTATCTTCCTTTCTGGCATTTTCTCATATATGAGTTTGGTTTATTCTTTGAAGTACCAAACTCACCAGCAACACTACAAATCAGTCCTTGGAGGAAAATGCATTCAGGCCTCCGCTGTGGAGTTCGGAAGAGTTTCCATCCTATTGGATGAAATGTAGTCTAGCTAGAAGGTTAATTTTCAAAACATGTTACATTGCAAGAGACTTTACATTCTTCATTTGCATTGTAAGATTCAGACTTAAGTAACAGTCCAAAGCAGCAGAATATTGCTTTTTCTTTGAAAGGTAATTTAAAGGGATAGTCAAATAAATGTAAAATTTTTTAATACTTTATTGTCTTCTTTTTTATTTAATTATGTTTTCTTAAATAAAGAAAATAATGAACTTCAAAGCTGCATTTTATTTTGGGAAAGTCTTGAACTCCTAGAGTTACACTTCTCCAGCTTTGGAGATTTCCTTTCATTAAAGGATTATATACCTTATCCTAGTGGGCTGATGAAATTTGAATTCATGTATGACTTTAATAATTTGTCTGACTCCTTAAGAACAACTAATTTATACTGTTTAGGTATTTCCGCGTTTCTGAATGTTCTATGAAAGAGTAGAAAGTACCAACCTGAGAGATGTTCAGTGAATGAAATGGAATAGCAAATGGTAAATGTTTCATGGGACAGAAAACATAACTATCTTTAGCATTTAAAGCTGCTGACCTGGATGGACCCACAAGAAATTTCCCTAATAAAATTATTATTTTTTAATGGAAGAAAGGCTAATAGTGGGTATGCCCTCAGAATAGTTTTATTAACAATGGTATTAGGGCTACTGATGATTCACTAGACAACTTGAATATGGTATGCTGATATCATTACTGTATTTATCATAGAAAAAAATGAGGAACAATGTAAGAATATAGCTCTAGTAAAGAATCTAATAAAGCTCTAATAAAAATCATTTTTGATCCTTGAGAAGTGAGATCAAGATAGTCAACTCCAAACTATTTTGTGTTTTGTCGTTTTCCAGACAGGATCTTGCCAAGAAAAGAATGGAATGGGCTGGGTAACCTTGGTTAGATTCCAACTAGCAAATCTCCTGCTTCCACCTTGTAGGAGATATAATAACAGTCATGTACATGAAATCCAGAAACATTTAGCTATGCATTCATTTATGTCTGTGGTGGGGGGTGGTCCAGCAGATCAAAACATCGCTCCTCAGACCTGAGTTTGTGTCTTCAAAACCAGCATAGCTCCAGCTGTATATACATCTGTCATCTCAGTTCTGTGGCAAGATGGGAAATTATAAAGTAGCATCCAGGAAGTTTACAGGTCAGCTACACTGGAATACTCAGTGAGAAACACGAACTCTGTCTCAAATAAGATAGAGGGAAAGGACTGACATCCAAATTTACCCTCTGGCTACCACATGTGAACCACAGCATGTGTGCACAAACACACACACACACACACACACACACACACACACAACACATATCACACAAATACATAAAGAATTTATTCTTGATTTTTTTTGCAACCTTTATCTTAAATTCATCAAATAAAGGTCATCAGATATAATAACACAGATGCACAAATTCATACACAATATATCAATACCATCTTTTTGGCAGAATTCTTTGCTTCTTAGTTGATACTGCAGTCCTGTGTTACCTGCCAATTACTAAAACTATTTCCAGAGTGATGAAGCAGCACCAACAAGCCCCAGTGCAAGTCCATGGTGACACACTTGTCATCAGTGGGTGCAGGTCAGTGGACACATCCAGTGGGTGGAAGAGTACATGGAGTTGTTGGAATCACCACCTATTTTTGCCCTGGCTGGCATCATGGATTTGGCTTATGGACATTTTGCAACAACAAAAAAACTTAATGGGCAGATTAGTTTTCCTGGAGTTTGAAAGTTACAAATATAGCTGCATCATAAATAGTAAAATACAAAATTCTTTGGCACAATGACTGAGAAACTCTTTTCAATAATATTTTAGTATTTATGAGAGAAGAGCAAAGCTCTATATTTGAAATTTCCCTGTTTTTTAATCTGAAGTATCCTAAAAAGTAAGATGTATTCCGTATGAGATCACGAGTACACTACTCTTCAGTGTTTTAATTTTAAACTCAACCCTAACAAGTGTATTTTATGCACACTATTTTAATCCATTTTATGTTTGTCATTCCTTGTCAAAATGTCAACCTAGAAAGCTGTTGGAGGATAGGTATTTGCATTCCTTTTTTACTGATTGTAAAAGGAATCTATAAATTTGCCACTTTAATTAATCTTAAATGGCTTTTGTTATAAAGGAGACAATTACTTTCTAATTTCGTTTTTCGTAATCAGTCTTCCCTGATGCATTCATTTGTTTTACACATCTGTCTCTATATTTTTTGGCATTTTGCTCATTTTTAACTAATCGTGTATTTGAGTTCTTTTTGGGAGTAACACGTGCTGGCCAGTGGAGAGAGGTCAGCTGATTGTGATTGTGTGGGTGAACACAGAGTACATCGCATAGGGGAACTGTTGCAGAAACCTCTCCTAAATTCTAAACGGCTACATAAATATACCACAGAACCCTAAAGAATAAGCACTTTTAATTTAGACTCTAATATTTCCAATAAAGTTTCGCTAGTCCCTAATTATTCAATAAACCGTTCTTGCTGTCTGTTGTATTAATTCAATTTAGTCTAACTAACAATGATCATTATTGCAATCCAACTATATAGAACACCATTAAGTTACATACATATTGTGAAGAATAGTTTGAATCTGTGACTACACAGGTGTGTAAATATATTAGAATGACCACTTCTGCCTCTGGAGGTTATTTTTAAGTACACAGAAGAATTAGTTTAGGTGAGATTTGAAATTGATTTTACTGACATGGAATTTTGAGTATGCATTGAAAATCTGTTAACACATTGGTATGTTTGTTCCATTACTACCCCATCTATCTGTTTACATGTGCATGTGTCAACATCTAGTCATAGTTTGTGTCCATCTTTGTAAAACTATCACTCTGAGTATGTGAAGACAGCAGGATTGGGGTGAGGAGATTGGTTGTCATGTTGTGATTACTAATGTGCAGCAGAGAGGAATGTTTCAGAGAACAAATATGGAGGCTTTGAGCCTGATTTGATGCACGTTAAAGGAAGAGAGGTCAGCTAGGATATTCTGTGCTACTCTCAGATTTTTCATAAATGTGTATGTGACTGTGGAATGATCAGGTTTGTAAAGGGAGATGGACTGGATGAATTCAATGCCTGACAAGACTTTGATTTGTCTTTAGAAAAATCAAATCACATTTACTCAGTGAATTAGTCCATTCTAATTCACTGAAGGAGAGAAAAGCAAAAGAATGTGACCTCTGAACTCTATATGCTAAACTATATTTAAGCATCCATGTTAGGAAGAGCTTAGTAAATTATTCAAGGAGATTATGGCTCCTCTTCCCCTGGAGATAGGTATAAGGACACTGAAACATTTTTCTGCTGTGTTTTGAAAATGATTGCTGGCAGAGCAATGCTAGTCTAGATAACCTGTTGAGAACTCTTTGCAAATCTGAAATTGTAATACCTTCATTTTTATATTGACATTCTTATATATTTCTGGTATGCTAAGGTCTTTATGAAAGAAGTTTCCCTTTGGTAAGTTAGAAAGGATTCATCACAATTTACCGCAAATAAAGTCAAGTTCTAAGAACTCACAGTAACTAGAAAAGAATGAATTCCTTAATTTCTTCCCTTTTCTTTTTAAATTTTCCCTTCAATGAACCCCTTTATACACATTTTGAGAAGCAATATCCTATATTTCAGTGTTGCATTCAGTAATTTTGTCATGTAGTCCTCATTCTTTTTGTTAAAATTCTCTTCCACATGATGCAAAGTAAGCACAGAAATAAGTTGGGCTTGTAAAGACATCTGTGTATGAAACTCGGCATCTGAGTTTAATACCTAGAGCCTACAGGCTGGAAGAGAGACACCAAGTTCCCAAAGGTGCCCTCTGACCTCCACACGTGTGGAGAGTTACACACATATCTGCTCTCGGTTTTTGATTGCTGTCTCTCTCTCTCTCTCTCTCTCTCTCTCTCTCTCTCTCTCTCTCTCTCTCTCTCTCTCTCTCTCTCTCTCTCTCTCTCTCTCACACACACACACACACACAATTATTTTAAAAAATTATATTCAAAAGTGTGGGTAGGAAGTTGCAAGTTCAGTTTCCAACAGTAGCTACACTGAGCAAATCTATAACTATCCCTCCCAGCCACCTGTCTGTTTCTTCGAGATTTACTTCTCCATTCATGTTCAAAGGTAGATAGTGAGAATAGTAATAACATTAGAGGAATAAATTTATTAAAGCTGTAAAACCTTTGCCAACACCCTCCCCTTCTGTCTTCACAGTGAAATTGAGCATTCATTCAATCGTAAGTCATTTACAGCTACACTTCCTATGTGTGAGCTATCGCGCCAGATTCTGAGGATATAAAAATGGAAATGAAATTGAAGGTGCTTGCACTCGGCGAAGAGGGGCAGGCGCATAAACCAATAACGTGAAAAATACAAGATCTGTAAGGTGGGTGGTGCCAGCGTCAGAAAGGCAACTGAAAAAAGCTGTGAAGGCAACTGTCTGATGAGGAGATGGGAGAGCACCTGAGAAAAGGCCAGAGATAGAGGAGTAGGAAGAGGAACTTAGCCAGGGGAAGCCAGATGAAGAGAGGCTTTCAAGGAGGAAGCATGTCTTATCAGAGGAAAGAGCAAGTAAAGAATTGTGTGGTAACAGAACTATCTGTGACCACGGAGAACAGAAGGTCTGCTATTCCGGAAACAAGAAGAGCCAAGCAATATGAGGCCGGGTCACAAGCCATTTTTTCCAAATAGGTCATGGTTTATTGCAAATTGGATATCTGAAGGTGGTGTAAGGAAGCAGTTGAACAGAACTTAGGAAACAGAGTTACAGGTTTCCCCCTCCTTTTGTTTTTTTACTTTAAAACTATAATTTGAAGTTGGAAGTAATATCTGTTTTCTTTATCAGAAACACATCATAACAATTTTATAGCTGCTTTATGTTCTGTTAAGATGAGTGTTCTGTCATACGGAACATTTCTAAGTCTAGTCTTTCGCTATTTTTGTTCTTCAAGCTTGGCAAGTACTCACTCAGAGTTATAGACCAATGAGAATGATCTCTAGCAAGTATCTGCTGGCTGGCAGATTGGGGCATTTCGATCTAATGTGTAACCACAAATAATGAGGTGTTTTACTAGAAACTTCTTTCTGCAAGCTAGCAGGTGGCAAGTATATCTTACTCAGAAGCTCAGAGAGTAACTTTTCATTTTCATTTAGGATATTTTCATATTTTGGTGCATTTGTGAATAGAAATTACTTTTCTCTGTTATTGTAGCCTTGGATGTGTGTTCTGGTATACCTATTGACTACAAATACAGAAAATTGTTACATTGACATAGAGTTAAACTTATAATTATTGCCATTTGGGTTGCTATTCAGTAATTTTAATGAGTCTTTATATTTTTCAAAAGCAAATGCTCTGATATTTTGGCACTCATCTGATAGGTCTGAATAAGTCAAATATATTCCTGAAATTCGACTATTTGGATACACCACTTAAAATTGCTCAGAGGTTCTCTACTAGCATACTGAGGATCAGAAAGAAATGCATTGGTTCCAGTCTTCCTTTAAAATCAGTTTGAGCTATCTTTTGATAACAAATTTCAGTATTGCAGAGAAATCTTTCATTCACCATCCATTTCTTTTCTCAGTCAATGGGAAATTATACAAAAATAATTTTGGTCGCAGTTTTATTACTTCCTCCAACACTGAATCAGAATCAAATAGTATCATGCTTGACTCATCGCATTTTGGAGATGACTAAAACATCGGTATTGACATTCAAGTTTGTTTTTTGTTTTTTAATTCTCTTTCCAAGCTGCTGTGTTCTACAGGGTTGTGTTCTCTGACTCTTTCCTGCATCACTCATCCTGGTTCGCAGGACAACTGGTACCAAAAGTTAGAGAACATTTTACCCTCCAATCTGTTCCACAGGCCCATCAAGAGCCGATCCTCATAGAACACGTGGTTTGTTCAATTGTTAAGTGAAATGTCTGCAGTTACTTGCAAGTGTCAAACATTGCTGTGCATGTTGCATGCTTCCCACATGGTAACAATGTGTACTATGAGACAGTGTTCATTGGAGTAGGCATTTTACCAAGAACTCTTTTTGGTGTGTGCGTGTGTGTGTGTGTCTGTGTGTGTGTGTCTGTATCTGTGTCACTGTATCAGAGCGCACTTGAATAAATGTGTGTGCATGTAGAGGTCCAAGAATGGCATCAAGATCATCCTATATTATTCTATCTCTTTATTGCTTTTTTCATTCCTGTGCATCTTTTCTCATTTTTTTAACTGAAATTGTCAGTTTCACAATGGAATACCTTTGTTTGTTTCTTTGTCCCCTATTCTATAAAAAAAAAAAAATACTTGTTTGGTTTACTCTATGAGTCAATGAGCTAATGTTGAATTTATCTCTGGATTTAAGTCAGTTTCTGAAAATACTTTGTTGCAGACTATAGAGTGAGATCTAGGAATTATCCACATAAGAAATCCAAGTTGCAAGTACTGGAATTCTGCTTTATTCTTTGTCTCCTTCTTATATTACTGCTTGTCCTGGTTTTAAAAAAATTGTGTTTTGACATTTGCCTCATATCAAACTTTTGTTTGGTCACTGTGTTGAAGACCTAACTGTGTTCATTCTCTGTAGGTCACATGAGCTAAATCTGTGACATTGATGTGGTTTTCATGGTGCCTTGGAGTATTGAAACAGTAACAACCTAGAAAGCACATTTCATGTAGGTAGATAATGTACACAGCTTCCAAATGTGATGGATGAGACAAGTGACCAGCAGGTGTGAGCCATTAATAATGTACTAGTTATTAAAAATGTAAGTGGGCTTCACGGAAAATCATAATTAATCTTACTTTTCAAACTTGTGAGATGTGGAGGAAGGCAGGGGTGGGGTGGGTTTGGAGAACAGATGTGGCTGCTCATTCCAGTGTAGGTGCTTTTGGCCCCATTAATTAGTTAATTTCATCTTCACTGTAAGTCTTAGTCATTTTCCTTTTTTTTCTATTTTCTTTCAGTTTTATAATATTGCATACATGAATGTAGTGAATTTGCATATTTTCACCCCTGCAATGATTACTCTTAACAATTGCTGTGAGAGAACACTTAAAGCCAATCAACTTAAGGGAGAAAGGAAGATTTATTCAGCCTACAGTTCAAGAGGGGAGATAGAGTTTCTAATGGCAGAGGTGACATGGCTGGCTGGCCCAAGCTGGAGGGGGCTATGTCATTGCAGACATCTTGGAGGCCCACAGATGTAAGACTACTTGCTGCAAAAGCAGACTTCTTCTAGAGGTAGGGTGGGACTAATCCACCTCAAGGTCCACCCCTTTGTGACTGCCTTCCTCCAGCAAGGCTCCACCTCTCAAGGTGCCATGACCTTGCCAAACACATGGGATTGTGGGAGACACATTTCAAACCATGACAACCCCTTAGTCCCAAATTTCATTCCTCTCCTCTTCCCCTTGCAACCTTTTATCTCTCTTGTCACACTCCCTATGTTCAAATCTTTTCATTTATGTCTTCGAGGACAAATTCCAGACATGATTCATGCTCCGGAGAGTATTATAGCTCAGTGGGTATGCCACTAAGAAGAACATCTTGCTTTTCTTTCCCATCAGCCTTAGTCCTCATCAGTCTCTCATAGTCTGTCACAAAGTTGTGAAATTTCTTGAGATATTTCTGCTTTGTGGTAAGGCTTTGATGCACAATTCTTCCATAAGTATGCATATCTGCCATGAAATGTTATGTAGCACAACTCCATCATCTCCAAGAGATAATGTCTACCCACCTCTGTCCCAATTTGCGCTCATACAATCTTGATGCCCCTTCTTCCTCAATGCTTACTGAGCTTTACAGTGAAGGTGGTGGTGAATGAGGTATATCTGTCCTGTTTAGGGATAAGCAGTCCACAATCACTCATTTTCTGCATTTTGGCAGGTTGTGCTTTTCAGTAACAAACACTTTCTGTTGTAGAAGAGTGCATCTAGGTTTGAGTGTTGAGTGCTCTTCCACTCTAAGGGTATAATAGCAGACATTTTAAGTTACAGTCATTTTCATCCTTGTCTATGTGACATCAGTTACCACTTGTGGTCCTGACCCTAAGCCATTACACTTGTAGGTAAGACTTTCAAGAAGAAAAAGAGGAATTTTTTTGTCTGCTGATATTGAAACTGAATTCTGCAGAAACCATTACTAAAGCACTCTTAGTTTACACTCATTTTCCCCCTTTGCATGTCAACTGTAGGAAAAATTTGCTACTTAAGAGTTTGTATTGGGCTGGAGAGGTGGCTCAGGGGTTAAGCCTCCGCCTTGCAAGCGGAAGGTCCTGAGTTCGGATCCCAGATCCCACATATAGACGCCAGGCGGAAGCGGGGGCGGCCTGCGCTTCTGGTCCTGGTAGGGCTGAGCCTGTGAATCCCGGGGCAGAAGGAGGTGGAAGCGTCCATGGTGGTTCCCGACTTCATCCGTGGTTCTACACATACACAGACACACACACACACAGAGACACACACACGCTCATGCTCATACACGCGTGCATGCGCACAGTTGAATAAATAATAATAATAATAAAAATTAAAAAAAAGAGTTTGTATCAACATTAAATTAAATAATATACTTGAAACTCTTTGCACAGCAAGTGCTACATGAAATAAGCACCTCCATTTTTTGGCTCTTTGTGCTAGGTATTCATGCCCCAAAAAATCTTATTATTTTTCTTTTGTCATCTTCTTAAGTTCTGTGACACATTTTCTTAATTATTTAGCTATTTTGGAATCACTGAAATGCCTAAATCATCCCATCATTTTAGCATAACTTTTAAATACTTAATGTGAATACTAAAATAAAATGTTCTGGATGTTGCTGAGGTGTCTCCTCAGGTAAAAGTGCACAGTTGTGAACACAGCCAGCTCACACCAGGAATTCTTAGGATTTGCTAGCCAGCTAGTCTATCCGGCCCAGTGAACTACACAAAATAAATAAATGTGTGAGGTGGAAAGTGATTGAAGTAGACACCTCATATGTACTTATGGTGACCATATGCGCATATGAACACACATATATGCACACACATACACATAAACAAAACATACTTTAGACCTCATTGAAATAGAATTTTTTGTGGTGTGTGTGCATGTGTGTGTCTGTGTGTGTCTGTGCGTTTGTGTTTGAGAGAGAGAAATAAAGATAGAAAAAGAGAGATAGATTTTGATAATTACAACTTCCTTTGGTAAGACTTCAGGGCCTAGTGGTATAATGAAGCAGCAGAGACATCACTTTCAAATGCAAGTGAAAATAGAAGAATGGTTTCAAGGACAGAACTGTTGACAGATGAAAAGGAACCTGAGGTGTGAGAGAGGAAATTGAGGCTCTGGGGGCAATTGCCCAGTGTGAGCCCTGGTAGGAGGGTACTATCTGGCTCAGCAGGAAACAGAGTGGCTGCTGTGCTCCTGGTGTGAATGCTGCCCAGTGACACCGGCCTTGGAACAGAAATCCTGCCAAGGCTTCGGATCTGATACTGATCATTTTTATATATTTTGTTTCATTTTTTATTTATGACTTTTTCTTTTTTATTAAGAAGTTTTTAAAAAAATTACAAAGTATGTTTTCCCTCCCCCTGCTTCCCACCTCCTCCCTTCTCTCTCACCCTTCCTTTCCCTTACCCCGGTCCATCCTTATCCTCCCAGTCTCATTGCTCTCTGCTTTCATGGACCACAGGGTGTCTGAACTGGTACAGGACCAGGTCTCTGTGGCAATATTATTAATATTTTTGTTGCATTTTGAAAAGAAACATTATGGAAGCTTATATTCATAACTTAGGGATGACAATATCTTATAAATCCTTGTGTTTCAATTTTTGATAAAATAATCTTTCTTGGAATTCTCTTTTTAATTTACAGTTTTTTACAGTGTGTGTGTATGTGTGTGCATGCTGCACATGTGAAGGTCATGGTACAACTTGGAAAACTTGAAGGACTTTTTCCTTCTATCACCTGGTTTCTGAGAACCAAACTCAAGTCTTCAGGCTTGGTAGCCAATGCCTTTATCCACTGATTCACCTCATGAACCCTAAAATTATGATTTAATCAGTGTGATTAATGGTTAAAGCAATTAAGTAAATACTGTTTAGTTTTCTACAAGTGTGCATGATGCAGCTTTAGGATAGAGACTTACTACAACTTTCTGCCTTACAGAAAACATTTTGAAATGGTTTGAAAATATGCTCGTTGTGCTCCATATGAGCCAAAGGAATCAGTTGTGTGCTTCACTTAAAGAATACAACATTGCACTCTCAAAGCACAGGAAAGGAAACATGAGAATGAACTGCCATATGCCCATTGCTCACTATTACATTTTTATGATTTACTTAGGGCCTTGATTTTGGCTATTATTGTTTCCTAAAACAAGACATATGCTAGTATGCCATAAGTAACCTTAATTGGTGAAGTTGTAATTGAATTATTTATTCAAATTCATTAATAAATTTCTATGTATATTAGGTTCTTTTCAACACAAGTCTTCCCTGTAATTT
Source organism: Typhlomys cinereus (assembly GCA_023101885.1). Classification (NCBI taxonomy): domain Eukaryota; kingdom Metazoa; phylum Chordata; class Mammalia; order Rodentia; family Platacanthomyidae; genus Typhlomys; species Typhlomys cinereus. The sequence goes on along the minus strand of JALPQD010000032.1, from coordinate 2,090,727 downwards.
AGAGCAAACATTCCTAATTTAAAATTAGGAAGTTTTTTTTTTTTTTTTTTTTTTTTTTTTTTTGCCTGAGACAGATTCTGACACAGTTGCCCAGGCTGCCTTAAAGCCTTGGTCATTTCTCCTGCCTTGCCCTTTCAAGGGCTGGAATCATGTGATCCTTGCCTTGACTCCTTCAGGTGGATGTTTCTTGAAACTAAATCCAGTCTTTAAGACTTCATGTCATCTTTTGTTGTGAACTCAGGTATTTTATACTTTACTTTTTTTAAATTTCCAATCATGCAAACACAGATACACTGGTCCCCTCCCTTCCTCTACCCTCCTCCAATCTCTCTGTCCCCCCCCCGCTTCACTCCCCCCTCCTTCCCCATCCCCCAGTGCCTGTCCCCCCATCCCCAGAGCATCCTTTAATGTGCATGCCAAACTCTCCTCTGGGTCCTCCTTTCTGATGAGGTACAAGAACCCAGCAGCATTTCCCAGAACTCTTTCCTGTGTTCCCCTTAAGCACAGGAACACTACTGTGGCTGTCAATCCCTAGCCTGCAAGGATCCTAGTGCCTTTAGTCCATGCTAGACTTTGTGGGATCAATAGTCTTATGGGACATTGTGCAGGTCATATAAAGTCCTATTATGATTGCCATTTCAAGTTTGTAGAAACCATTCTAAAAAATGCTTCAAGTTTTACAGAATATTGGAATAATACAAAGTAGCTAAGGTTTCATGTCAACATTTGTAACAGTTACTCTTAACTGTTGCTGTGAAAGAGCACCCAAAGTCAAGCAACTTAAGGGAGAAAGGGAGATTTATTCAGCTTACAGTTCCAGAGGGGAGACACAGTTTCTCAAGGCGGAGGTGGCATGGCTGGCTGGACAAAGCTGGAGGAGGCTGTGTCACTGCAGACATCTTGGAGGCTGAATGCTCCAAGATTGCTTGCTGCAAAGGCTGACTTGTCCTGGAGGTAGGGTGGGACTAATCCACCTCAAAGTCCACCCCTTGTTACTGCCTTCTTCTAGCAAGGCTCCACCTCTCAAGGTGCCATGACCTTGCCAAATACATGAGACTGTAGGGCATACATTTCAAACCATGACAACATTTGGTCCTAGAAATGTCCTTGAGCTCGTGCTTCATGGAAAAATAAAACAATGAAAAATTTCAAACAATTCTCCCTATAGCTTTACATTCAAAGAAGGAATTCTTGAAAATTCAATATAAAAATATGATATGGTGAAATCTTCCCTTGTAAAGAAAAGGATATCTTACATTCATGTATGAAAATGAGATTTGCAATCGAAGAAAAGCTTGGTGATTGGTAGAATTATATATTCTTTTTGAGGAATTTTCTCTTCGGAGAGTTTCTGTGAAATACTATCTCTGTATTTTAAGTATGCTGTTTTCTCAACATATTATACACATATTTTCCTAAGCATGTTATACACATATTTCCTAATCATTCTTTGAAAGATTTGATATCATCAAGTCTGGAAACCTTACTGAATTTGATGAAGGGAAATAATGAATAACCAAGTAAATACAGTGCAAACATTTTAAGGATTTTGTTCTTGTAAATGACAATGATCCTTTACTAGGAAAACATAGAATACAAAAAAATCAGTAGTGACATTTTATCTTGTTATGTCTATGCAGTGCCTTGTATTGTTCTTATTACAGCTTCATGAGGTAGGTATCGTTGCTTCACCATTTGAGGCTTTGGGATGATGTTTATGGCTGCTGTGAAATTTAAGTTATCCATCCTCTTATACCACACCCGTGCATGCATGCATGCGTGTGTGTGTGTGTGTGTGTGTGTGTGTGTGTATCTGTCTGTCTGTCTGTGCGTATGCCCTCACTCTGACTGCCCATCATAGCATCATCCAATATTTTAGAATATACAACATATATACAAATATGTGGAAGCCAGGGAACTTTTTCCGTGCCACTTCAATAATCAGCTTGGTGAGAACTTGAAAGCGCTGTGCAGAGGGAGCTGTTCCAGGAATTAGAGCTCCTGATTGACAGCAACCTCATGGTAAACAGTAATGACTCAGACTCTAATTAGAGAACTAACTTTTAGGTCTCTTTGCGAATAAGAAAGAAGTTTAATGTGCATTTAATGGCGCCATCTGCTCTACAATGACCTAAAAACCAATTGTTTATAAATTAAACTCAATTTATATAGAACATCCAATTGTTGAACTGGATTATGAGATATTCTTCCTGCATTATGAAAACAACTCTCCATTGACTTACAGATCTTTCACTTCCAGGGATTTTTTTCCTCCCAGCTATCTTGATGAGATTTATTTCTTTGTTGGCTTTTTTTTATTACAGCCTTTGGATTTCCAAACACCTCCTTTAGGATAAGATTGCTTAAAGTTAATATATTCATTGCTTTCTTGCCCTATGTTTAGTACTAAACAAAAAACAAGTGAAGTAGCAAATATATTCTTTGCCCTGGAGAAATTTGCTCCTTGGTTGAAAAAAATACTTGAAAGATAAAAATGGATGAATAAAGGGTATCATGATTAATATCATTATGCTAGTGTGGTTTCGTAGGAAATATTTTAAATGCATTTCAAATATTTACTTGTTTCTGTTCAAAGTTTGCCACCTTCAGTTTGAAAACTCTGTGACAAACTTTTACCCATCTGGCAGTCTATTTCACCCTGTAATTTGACAATTTTATTACTTTGATTGAAACCTTTCTTTGCTGATGACTCTCCATGTTAAAATTACGGGAGAGTGGTTTGGTCAGTTGTTTAAGTCTCCAAAATTTAGACATAGTCTCTTATTGGTGTCTTTTGCATTAGCAAAAAGAAAATTCTAACCAGCAAAAATTTAGAGCTCACTGTGGGTGCCAGGAAGTGAGTTTAGTAATTTTTATGTTCATTTAGTCAGTAATTTTCAGTCCAAATATTATATAATATTAGGCATCTGAGTTATAGAGCTAGAAATAATAAGCATAACTGATGAAAATATAAACATGGAGTAGGAGATGCTCAAGGGTTAAGCTTTTGACTGGCAAGCTAAAGGACCTGAGTTTACATCCCCAGATTCTATGTAAAACTGTTGGGTAGCAATGACAGTGGAACTACAAGCACAAAACAAAGCAAAAGGAGGTAGAATAATCCAGAATGATTCCAGAAGTCATCTTTCCAGAAGTCATCTTTCCAGAAGTCATCTTTGGGCCTTCACATATAGTGCCTTCTTCTATGCAGACCTACGTATGTGCACGTACTTACACATGTAAATATATATTATGTATATATGATTTTGGATGGTGACAAATCTTAACTGAGAAAAACGAAAAAGTGAGTTGATATTAGATTTTTCAATTAGGTGGTTCAGGAAAGCATCTTTAAGGCCACATTTAATAGTAGCCCAAAGGCAGCAAGGCAAGTGCTATCTGGTGGAAAAACATTCTAGGCAGAAACAGACCTGGAGCAAAGGCTGGAGGCAAGGGAGGTAACTGAGATGTATCAGTGAGGGGGATGAGATCATTCATAAGTGAGGTCAGCCTGGGTGGAGTAAGACACTTAATGGGAGGACCCGGAAAACTCCATCAGATAGACTTCTTATTCCTCTGGCTTGGGTGAGCAATTCTGGAGGACTGCATATTAGAATTGATACATAGTTTAACTCTTTCAGACAACTGTGAGAATCACCAGCAAAAGAGGAAACACAGCTCATTTCACTTTAGTTTTGAGACCATTTCACGAAGTTCTGGCAGGCAATTGTAACTACTAAAGGAAACAAGTCTATGTAGATTCCAAGCACAGTTCGTGAGATGGGAAAGGACTTACTGCCACAATGAAGTGGAACTAGCAAACATACCTTTGGGTAAATCCAAGATTTGGGGTCTGAACAACTGGAGTAATAACTGGAGTTGTTTTACTGAGATGGAGAAATAGTGCTGGAGAAAGAAATTATGAAACAGCATTTCCTCAGATTTGGAAATGTTGTGTGAGGAGCATGCTAGTTGCCAAGAGGTTAAGTTTGACATGCAATTGGACATAATTCTGGAATTTGGAGAACAGTCCAACTGGAAATTGCTATTCAGAACTTCTCCTTCTCCCCAGGAATGCTTTGCATCCCATAGGGATGAAGAAGTACAGCAACAGAGAAACATTGGTAGTGTGGGGGAGAGCAATGAGTTGTAAGAATTGTCTGCAACTCCATCACTTCATAAAAACTGGCATAGTAGTGAAAGCATCTATGCATCCTTTGGAAAGATCTTGATAGTTACTTCTATGGGAAACATATTATGTTTTCTACCACTAGTTTTCAATTATGTATCTCTTTGTAACAATGATAACTTGTTCTTTCCACATTAAAACAGAGTTCAAGTGTTTATGGACCTAAGTCCACATCCCAGTGTGAACTTGACATCAGCAGGACTTGTGTTTTATCAATCACTTTAAATCCTAAGTCACTAATCTCGTCAATTTGGTTCATTGGTTTTACTTGTTAAATATTTGGTGATGATGTTCTTTTATGTGACATTAGGAAGTTATCTTAAAGTTTATTGTCCTCTAAAATCGTTCTATACATTAGAAAAATTAACTATTTCAACCCTTCATTGATTAATATTTGTTCATGACCCAATTAATATGAACTAAATACGTCCATGTATGGTTTCAGATTTCAGGTTTACAAGTTGAAATCGACTTGAATGGACAGATTCAAAGAATGAAAGAGGAGAATGCATTAAATGCTTTCATAGAGGGACTGACAAAAACTTAGTATTTGCGACATTGTCAAGCTGAGCAGAGCCTTAGCAGGGAAGGACATGTATTTTCCCTAGACATTGAAAGTCTTCAGGAAGAAATATACTCTACTGAACTAGAATGAAATGGACAATGGTGTCAGTAGTAGACAGTTACATAAGCTTCGTTATATGATAAATGGATGTCAGGAAAATGCAGGATGCTTGAGGAAGAAACTGCATTAGGAGATCTTTGATCATAATACAAGGCCTTTTAATGTATGTGACCAGCCTATGAAGCCTCCAAAAATTTTTGTACGGATACGTTGTTTATCAGAAGTACACTTCGTGAAACCTAGCCAAAGACTACACTAGAAAAAGTAGTAACAAAAAAACAGTTAATTGTGCATGTGAGAAAAAATTAGTTTGACTCAAAGAGAAGGGCAAAGAAATGGTAGGAAGTTTTGAATTGATTAAATAAACTTGGCCAGAGATGAGGGACTGTGTGATGGTTAACAGATTCTGGATGGTTACAAACAGACACTGGTAGAAAGATAATGCTCAGTCTCATACATAATGTTGTGTATTGGTATCCAGATGCAAAACTACAGACTGTTTGAAATTCAGAGGCAGGATTTAAGAGATTGCTTGCAACTGGTAATGAAGACATGGGAGCAGGTGCCTTATCCACTGCATTATTTCACTGGCCTCCAGAAATGCAGATTTGGATGTGGAAAGACTGTAATTGCTAAAGTTCCATCATGTACAGAGCAGACAAAAGTAATTTCCCACTGCACTTTGCCACACTTTCTTCTTAGTCCACAATCTCTAGAGCTTAGAATGTAAACATAATATTTTAACCGATGCTTCATCAGGACTTGTAGAATCAGGGAAAGCACTTTTCTCAGTTGTCATTTCTTTATTAGCAGTAGAGCCATTGGACCTATTTGATATTAATAAAAAAGGTGTTCTCACCAAAGTCCTTGCTCAACTATTTAACCATACAGATTTACTTTTTTGTCTCCATAGTTCAGGAGGATTTTTTTATTTTATTTGTCAAAGACCAATAAACACTCTGGAACATTTGACCAGCCCTACAAATGTATTCAAGGCAGTATATGCTCCAAAAGTGGCTGTTAAACATTTTTTAAAAGATTTAAAGATTTTTTTTAAAAGATTGAAAGATCTTTCTTATGGAGAAATACTGAAATTGAAGCCTGTGATATAAATAAAAGGCAAAAGCAAGCTTTTGAAGTCCTTTGGAAGTTTTTAGCCTCCTCAAATATCTAATAAATATTTTATTAATTATTACTGTATAACCTCATATTTTAAAGTAGTAGGCATGAAATGGATAGTAGGGCTTTAATTGTTTTTATCACAATATTCATAAGCAAATTTATTAATTTTATAATCACCCAATCATTTGCCATCTTTAAAATGAATTTATTTGTGCTTCTAGCAGTTAAAAATTGTTATCATTACCATTCCCTTATTTCAAAAGAGAGCATGGATCTTCAGTTTTAATATGCGCTTAGATTTGCCAGGTAGAAGTTAAAGAGTTCATTATTCTACTCTCTGTCAATTTCCTAATTTACAAATGAGTTGAAGCAATTAATCCTCACGAGTTGCCTGTATTAATTATAGTCTCAGGCAGGTTTCCTAGCAGTTTTGTAATTTTTGTTGTCACATTTTCTCTGTGTTTACTATCTCAGCTTGATGCTTGTTGACATGCTGATTCATGTTTTCCTGAGCTCAGTAGATTTTATTCATCCAGGGGAATGAGTATGAAGAGGTCAGACCTTATAATCACGCAAGCGTTTCTAGTGCAGGCTATATATCTCCTTTTAATTTAAGCTGCAGAAAATGTACAGGGATTTCTGCAGCTAAGCTGTACAAATCGATAAAATTTATAATCAAGGCTGTCTAATCTCCAAAGCTAATATAAAACTTCACAACTATTGATTATCTGTGACGGATCTGTAAGCTGTTAATCATGCACAGAAGCACAGAAGAACCGGTGGCTTCAGAGAAGGAAATGGACAAATCCTTCCCCAGACCAGTAGCGTGTGTCTTTCTTTCTATTCCCTAAAGCAAACATACTATCCAGCAAGACATCAAAATTGTAGTAAAGTGTATAAATAGCTATGGTCGCTTTTGAAACTTGTGTAGTGCAGAGTGTGTTTTATTATACAATGAAATTTTTCTTATTTCCAAATATGTTATCAAAAGTGATTTAGCCTCTTTAATCAATTTCTACAAGCAATAAAAAGACAAAGTTGGATATTAAAATCACAGTCATTCTAAAGATCTAAATGATTGAGTAGTATATGCTTAGAATAAGATCATAATGGAGTTCTTGCGGAGTTCTTTTTTGGGGGTTGTGCTGCAAAGAGTTATCATCAGATGGCCTTGGCCCTCTTAGATTGCTTTAATAGTATACATACCCATTGTGAATTGACTGTTACTGAAGAACAAGTGTAAAATGTTCACAAAGGAGTTAAGTAGTTCAAGAGTTTGGATAAGAATGCGTTTTGGCAGTCCTATACATTCAGAGGAAGTTTCTCTTATAGAGACATCACGAGCTCATACTGATATTCAAAATTAAAATACTGTAATAAACTCCATGTTGGATTTTCAATGGTCAAGAAGATGACTTGTGTGCAATTATCTCAATGATTATAGCTTAAGACAAACTGTTGTTATATCATAGCTCTCAGAATTTTAATTGGTCCAACATAGGATCAAGTGAAGAATTTATCAGCCCTTGAAGTACTTCAGCTAGCAAAAACAAAATGCTTCCATTTGAAAGTTTTAAGCATTTATTAAACCATGACATTGTCTAACACATATCATTCACTTAATAAACACTTCTGTAATTAGAAACAATATTAAATAAGCACGCAGTTGGATCAGCATAAGCCATTTGTAGCATTTTAAAATTCTTAAATTGTATTATGCATGTATTCTTCATATATATTAAGATAACTTACAAAGCACAGTGCGTACTGGTTCTTCTGGGATGGACCAGGAACTACTGATGTTCATACACGTTGACTTACACATCTACTGTTGAATTGTGGTCTTTATCCAATTGGCCATTGCATGTTCTAGAAGAGCAGGCAACTGAACACAGAGCACTCAGAGATACTGACTTAGACCAATACATTCTCCTTTTTCCTCATCTTCGTCACTAGACCAACTTGCAAAAGGCAAAACTGAATCAGAGAGGAAAGAAAGACACCCATTTTTGTTTTTGCCTACATGGGAGATACTACAAAATGTTATTAGAAACAGTAAGATTTCAACAGGATGAAGAATTTGAGACCTCAGTATAGATCCTGCTGAATGGGGGTGTCCGCCTAAGCTCAAGCCCCACAGACATGAGGTCTCAGGCTTCATTCTCATAGTTCCTGAGGTTAAACTTTGTGCTTCATTATTCATAAAATTAAAATTTTCCAGTATGCGCTGTGGGCCAGTCGCTATGCTAAGCATGCAGCACATTTATATCATTTTTCAGCACATCCTAAAGTATAGATAGCTTATCTTCTTGAAGTCTGATGTTGCTCTTTACATCTCTTCTGTATTGCCTCCAGTTCTGAACTACCTATCATACTGTCTGTCTGCATTCCACTTTCTCCAGGTTACATAGAAATAATAAGCTTGTGTCTTTGGTTCATGCTGCTACAAAAATTATTTATTTTTTCTTTTTTCCAAATATAGACTCTTCACTACAGAAATTGGTTCTTTTTTTCTATAAAGAACGTGAGATATTCATTATCAGAAACTACTGATTTTAGTGAAATGTTTTACTATGATCTAAATAATTATATAATATATATCATGGAGAGGGTTCTCAAAACTTCATCTACCCATGTTTTAAACATTAGATGTCTTGAGAAGATGCACATCAGGATTTACCTTTTGGAAAATGAATCTTTATCCCCCCCCCTTTTTTAAATTCATTCCCCTTTTTATCATATTGTTCTTAGCAATTATTTTCAGGGTGTTACTGTAGAAAATCCTAATGATTTTCTTGGCATTATTCGATGCGCTTCAGGAAGACCAGTGAGCGGTGGGAATGAGTTATCTTGGCGTTGCAGCATGGCATGCCTAGCATGGTTCTGATGGCGCTGGGTAAGTATTACCAGCGCTCTGTGGGAGAGCCAGTGCGCCAGGCACCCTCTGTCGTACAGCATCCCTGGGGTCCCATTATGTCACTCCAACAACTCAGCCAGAAAGCCAAAAAGAACTGACAGTTGGCTCCTGATTATTCCTGGTCCTAAGGCTCCCTCCTCTAGCAGCACTAATCAAGTCATCTCCTCAACTTGCCATTAATGCAATTTGACCCCTGGGAGCAGAGAGGAACTCTTTCTGGCATTGCTAATGATGCCGTAACATTGAAAAGATGTGAAATGTAAAACCTCGATTGCGCTCCATCCTTACCAGGAGAAAATGAACAAAAATGCAAAACCCCTGAAACTAGGGATAGAAGGAAATGCCTTGTAACACCCTGAAGGTTTTCATTCCCAAGGCAAGGCATCATTTTTATTTATTTATTTTAACTTCACTTGTGTTCTAATATTTCATCTCCGTTCTTTCTGAGTTCACACCTGTAGTCAGGAAATCCACTTCCCTTGTATTTGTTTCAGTAAGCAGCTGCCATGGTATTTAGCAGAGAGCTTCTAAAAGTCCTGATGAAAGTCAGCCACGCTCCTGTCATGCTTCTTCTGTATCTTAGTTTTTGTGCGTCTTTGACAAGATCTTCCTTTTTTTTTTTTTTTTTTTTAACTCCTGAGCTTTGGGATATCTTCTATTTTTTTCTCTGACTGACAGTAGGATAATAAGTTTTATCGTTAGAAACTGCGCTCCATTCTCCTGTAGCAGCTGAAATTTCAGTTTTTACAACTCTTTCAGAATAAGTAGAGATTATCACTAAGAAAGAGCAAGAATATTGACCTTTTTTGTCTTGCATTGTTTAGGAGGTGCCAAAACTTTGAACTCTCTTTTATCTGCTATCTACAACCACTTCTTGCTGTTGAGAGGTGACTTGGAGCCAGCAAATTCCCTCCATTCCTTTACTTCTAATAAGGACATCTGAACAATTCATTTGCTCTGCTCAACATGAAGTCAGTATTTGACATATAAATAATTGCAAGCAACAATCCAGGTTTCATTGATTCAGAAGTTAAAAATATGTGCTAATTATGCAGTACTGGCTATCGAGTTGGTACAATTTGTGCTATTTCTTTTTATTTCATCTTCATTTCATATAATCTTTCTGACAGCTAAGAAATAGATGGCCAGTAAAAAGCTATGAAGAATGGGGAAAGTTGGTATACATTTTTGTGTCAGCATTTAGCTAGAAAGGAAATCTATACCACTCATTGTTTCTTTAAAAAATTCATAAGTTTTCCTCAAATTCATTGAAAATGAATGAATGAAAGAGAACTTTATGCCAATCTGTTTGTACATGTTATTTAATAAGAGGGTTTGAGATTCATCAAGTAGGGGTTAGAATGAGAAAAAGACAGGAATTTGCTTCTCTTTCCCGATCCTCTCTCGCCTCTGCTTCCAGCCCTATTTCCCAAGTGTGATGAATCCGTGTACATACTCTTAAGCTTCTTCTTAATTCCTCTGTTAATTCCTCATGTCCCAGATCCTTGATTGATGACTTAGCAGAGGTGTTCATGCAACGAACACAGATTGCAAAAGAACTTGAGTGATCCTGGAAGGCAAACATCATGATGTTTCTCTTGCCATCATAATTTTGAACTGTCTTAAACTCACTAATCTCTGTCCTCAAGTTGAGCCATTTCTATTTTCTCAGCATGAAGAAACATGGTAGACAGGGCTGGGAGTAAGGGATGTAACTAACTCAGTAACTCAGTGGTAACTCAGTAACTCAGAGCTCTTAAGTGGCATGCGGTTTGAGCCTCGGCACCAAAAAAGATAGAGATAGGGGATCCACACTTAGGGAGTCTATCAAAGTAGCTAAGGAGCTCATATTCCTAAAATGAATTTATACTTTTGTTTCTTTAAAAACACTTATCAGACAGAGAGAGGAATTCATGTGCCATGGTATGGCACATGTGGGAATTCAGAGGACAGCTTTCAGAAATGGATTTTGTACACTCTGTGGGATCAAACTCAGGTCATCGAGTTGGAGTTCCTGTGCAGTTATTTGCAGAACCACTAAATTCTTACTTTTTATTAAGCAATCCTTTTTTCCTTTAGAGATACGCATACATGTACATATGTGTAGCTGTATTGAAATATATGGCAGTGTACACATACTTTCTTTTTTCAAAAAAAGGTGCAAAATGGTAGGAATACATACCTGGCCTATGTATGTTACAAGATGATTACTGAATCTTAAACATGTAATAGAAACAAATTTTGCGATAGAAGAAAAGCAGATAGCTGAGTTCAGAAACAACGGAACAGAGCTCCAGAATCTGCATAAGAATTCTAATTCAAGCTCTCTAGCATTTGCTTCAGTTCATAGTGCAGACATTTTTATCACTTTTTTTTTTAAATTTTTTATTATTTATTCAATTGTGCACGTATGCATGTGTGCGTGTGTGTGTATGTATATGTGTGTGTGTACATGTGTGTAGAACCACTGACGAATTCGGGAACCACCATGGACTGCCTCCACCTCTTCCTTGTTTACTCTGCCCCAGGATTCACAGGCTCCGCCCTACCAGGACCAGAAGCACAGGCCATCCCCGCTTCCGCCTGGCATCTATACGCAGGGTCTAAGATCCAAACTCAGGACCTTCCACCTGCAAGGCAGAGGCTTAACCCCGCAGCCACCTCTCCAGCCCCTCTATCACTTTCTTAAACTGTTTCCCTTAGAGATAGCTCAGAAGGTAGGGCGCTAGCTCAAACACCAAGCAGCCTGAGTTTGATACCACCTTCCTATGATAGAAGGAGAGAACTGACCGCTGAAATTTGTCCTCTGACCTTTATGTTTGTATTGCAGCATGCTTTAAGCACCCCCCCCCTGGTCTCCCACAACTCTTTTTTTTTTTAACATTTTTTATTATTATTTCCGCTCATACAAACTTAATAGGTAGACCAGTTCCCTCCCCCCTGCTCCTCCCCTGAACCCCTGTGCTCCCTTTCCTTCCCTCCCCTCTCCCAGTGCCTCCCCCCCAATTCCCAGAGAGTCCTTTATTGTGTATGCCTAACTCTCCTCTTGGTCCTCCTCTCCGATGACATACAAGGACCCAGTGGCATTTCCCTGAACCCTTTCTCGTGTTCCCCTTAAGCATAGGAACACTACTGTGGCTGTCAATCCCTTGCCTCCAAGGATCTTGGTGCCTTTACCTGATGCTAGACTTTGTGAGGTCAATAGTGTGTTGGACATTGCGCAGGGCATGCAAAGTCCTATTATGATTGCTTCAGCCCTAACTAGTGTAGGGAATCTTCAGATCATTGCTCCCCCCATCCTTTTGCTCTTACAATCTTACCGCCCCCTCTTCCGCAAATGTCCCTGAGCTTCACGATGGGAGGAGATTAGGCTGGCTTAGTTCTATGTGGTTGATATAGAGTCTCTGAAGTTCTGGATGGTGGTTTGTTGATTTTCTTTTGAAGTTTTGCTGCTCCTGCAATGCCCTTCACTCCATCCTGCTGGGCACTGTATGTCACCCCCTGGTCAGAGACAAAAACTGTTAAACGGGAGTCTTGTTATAATAGCACATTCAAGGTAGATGTAATAAAAGCAGGAAACCTCGGTGAGGGAGGTGTCAGTCACCCATTTGCAAAATGATCACCTTTCATCTGCCAGACTATGTGTCCTCCCCTTCTGGTGAGATCATATCCCCTCATTTGTACATGATCAGGAACGAACGTCTGTGAACTTAACCAGGTGTCACATTACTTACTTGCATTCCTTGGAGGCCGATTTTCTCTGCTGTACCATGGTCCCCTCTATCCTTGTGTCTGGTGTGGCCCTCCAACCCCATCCCTCCTCTTCACAATCCTTGCAATTACTGTATTACATAGGTTTACCTTTAATCTTCTGCATGTGGAGATCCAGCTTTGCCAGCACCATTTGTTGAAGATGCTGTTCTTTTTCCATTTTATTCTTTGTGCCCCTTTGTCAAAGATCAAATGGCTGTATTTTTGTGGGCTTATATTTGGGTCTTCAACCCTTACCATTGATCTGTGTGTCTATTTTGGAGCCAGTACCAGGCTGTTTTTATAACTATGGATTTGTAGTATAGACTAAGGTTTGGTATGGTAATACCTCCAGCAGTGTTTTTGTTACTCAGGATTGTCTTTGCTATCCTGGGTCTTTTGTGCCTCCATATGAATTTTGAGATTGTTTGGTCAACTTCTTTAAAGAATTGCTTTGGAATTTTAATTGGTATAGCATTGAATTTGTATATTGCCTTTGGTAGGATGGTCATTTTTACAATGTTGATTCTGCCAATCCAGGAACATGGGAGGTCTTTCCACCTTCTGGTGTCTTCTGCAATTTCTTTCTTCAGGGTTTTAAAGTTTTCATTGTAAAGGTCTTTTACCTCCCTGGTTAGGTTTGTACCAAGGTATTTCTTTTTTTTAGGGGCTACAGTAAATGGGATTGTTTCTCTCAAGGCTTTTTCACTTCTTTCATTCTGGGCATATAGGAAGGCCACTGATTTTTGTACATTTATTTTGTATCCTGCCACCCTGCTGAACTTCTCAATTAGTTCCAGGAGCTTCCTGGTGGAGTTTTTGGGATCCCTCAGGTATGTCATCTGCAAATAGGGATAGCTTGACTTTTTCCTTGCCGATTTGAATCTCTTTTATGTCCCTTTCTTATCTTATGGCTTCAGCTAAGACTTCAGGTACAATATTGAATAGAAGTGGTGAGAGTGGACAGCCTTGTCTAGTTCCTGATTGAAGTGGGAATGCTTCCAATTGTTCCCCATTGAGCATAATCCTTTCTGTGGGCTTGTTGTGTGGTATTGATATTGATAAAGGTTCCTTCCATTCCTACTGTCTCTAGCGTTTTGATCATAAAAGGCTGTTGGATCTTGTCAAAGGCTTTTTCTACATCTATCGAGAGTATCATGTGGTCTTGGTCTTTGGACTGGTTTACATGATGAATTACATTTATTGATTTTTGTATGTTGAACCAACCTTGTGTGCCGGGGATGAAGCCTACTTGGTCCCTGTGAATGATCTTTTTGATATGTTTGTGAATCCGATTTGCTAAGACTTTGTTGAGAATCTTTGCGTCTGTGTTCATCAGAGAGATCGGCCTATAGTTTTCTTTTTTAAGTGAATCTTTATTAGGTTTTGGGATTAAGACGATATTAGCTTCATAGAAGTAATTTGGTAGTGTTCCTTCCTTTACTATTTGATGGAACAGTTTAAGGAATATTGGTGTTATTAACTCCTTAAATGTCTGGTAGAATTCTATGCTGAATCCATCTGGTCCAGGACATTTTTGGTGGGAAGTTTTGAGATTACTTCTTCAATTTCCTTATATGTTATAGGGCTATTTAAGTAATTCACAACGTCCTGATTCAATTTAGGTAAGTTGTGTTTACTTAGAAATTCATCCATCTCTTTTGTGTTGTCAAACTTCACTGAGTATAAGTTTTTGAAATATGATGTTATAATTCTCTGGATTTCTTGGGTATCAGTAGTGATAACTCAATGTTCATTTCTAATTTTGTTAATTTGGGTTTTTTCTCTCTTGCTTTTGGTTAATTTAGCTAGGGGTGTATCAATCTTATTGATTTTTTCAAAGAACCAGCTTTTTGACTGATTTATTTTTTCTATCGTTTTCTTAGTCTCAATTTCAGATATTTCTCCCCTTATTTTGCAAATCTCCTCTCTTCTACTACTTTTGGGATCAGATTGCTCAAGTTTCTCTAAAGCCTTAAGCTGCATCATTAAGTTATTTATTTCTGATGTTTCCATTTTTTTGATGTAGGCATTAAGAGCTATGAACTTACCTCTTAGAACAGCTTTCATTGTGTCCCAGAGATTTTGGTAAGTTGTATTTTCCTTATCATTCACTTTCATGAAATCTTGAATTTCCTTTTTAATTTCTTCCTGAATCCAGTTCTCATTCAGCATCGTATTGTTAAGTTTCCAGGAGTTAGTGTATTTTCTCTTGTTTGTTGTGTTGTGGATGTCCAGCTTTAGGCCATGGTGGTCTGATAGGGCACAGGTTAGAATTTCAACTTTTTTGTATGTGTGTAGATTCATTTTGTGGCCCAATATGTGATCTATTTTGGAGAAAGTTCCATGTGCTGCTGAGAAAAATGTGTATTCTTTCGTGCGTGGGTGAAAAGTTCTATAGAGATCTGTAAGGTCCAGTTCTTTAAGGGTTTGATTAAGTTCCAAAGTGTTTCTGTTAAGCTTTTGACCTGTTGATCTATCCCATGTGGAGAGGGTGGTGTTGAAGTCCCCAAGAATTATCCTTTGTGGGTTGATTTCTTGCTTTAGATGCTGTAGGATTTTCTTAATGAATGTGGAGGGGCCCGTATTGGGTGCATAAATGTTCAGTATTGTGAAGTCTTCCTGGTGAATTGTACCTGTGACTAAAATATAGTATCCATCTGTGTCTCTTATGATTTTCTTTGGTTTGAAGTCCACTTTGTCTGAAAGCATAATTGCTACCCCTGCCTGTTTCCTGGTTCCATTAGCTTGTAAGATTTTGGACCAGCCTTTCATTCTTAGGATGTGCCTATCTTTTGTGGTGAGATGAGTTTCCTGAAGGCAGCAGATTGTTGGATTGTGGTTTTTAATCCAAGTTTGTAATCTGTGTCTCTTAATCGGCAAGTTAATACCATTGACATTTAATGTTATAATGGAGAAAATATTTTTAATTCTCGACATTTTTTATGTTTAGTAGACTTTGTAAGCATGTTGTTTGATATTTATGTTTTGGTGGTATTATACTTCCCTTCTGTCATCCTGAATATGCTTGTTCTTTTCTTCAAGCTTGAGTATCATTTCTAGGATTTTTTGAAGCCCTGGTTTGGTAGACATGTATCCCTTCAAGTTGTCTTTGTGCTGGAAAACTTTTCTTTCTCCCTCAATCATGACAGATAGTTTTGCCGGGTATATCAGTCTGGGTTGGCATTTTTGCTCACTTAATACTTGAAGTATGTCTCTCCAAGCTCTTCTTGCTTTTACTGTTTCCATTGAGTAGTCATTTGTTATTCTAATAGGTTTACCTTATAAAGTGAGTTGCTTTTTTTCTCTTGAAGCTCTCCGCACCTTTTCTTTGTCTTGAATGTGGAGTGTTTTGACTATTATTTGCCGTGGGGATTTTCTATTTTGGTCATATCTGTTTGGAGTGTGAAATGCCTCTTGTATTTGGATAGGCCTCTCATTCTTTAGTTTTGGGAAGATTTCATTTATGATGAATTGAAATATTTCCTCCTGTGTGGTATTTTGGGATTCTTGTTCTGGTATTCCATGAATGCGCATGTTAGGCTTCTTCATGGTCTCCCATATCTCTTGAATGTTCCTCTTCTGTATCTTTTTGGCTTAAACAATCTCTTCCATTGAGCTGGTTTGTCTTCAAGATCTGAAATTCTATTTTCTGCCTCATTTGTTCTGCTGATAAGACTCTCTGTTGAGTTTTGGGTTGAAGATAATTTGTCTTTTAGTTCAATTTTAAACTCTGCCTGAGACTGTTTTAATTGCTCTATACCTATTTTTGTTTCTTGAACTGTTTTTCTCAAATTCTCCAAGTGCCTGTTGTGTTCCTCCTGTTCGAAGTGGTTGATAAGGTTGTTTAACTGTTCTCGGATTTCCTCTTTCATAGTATTAATCATGGTAATGATCATACTCTGAAAGTGTTATGTTGGGTGTGGCTTTCATGGTTATTTTCTGTGGATTGGTTCTGGTCAGAATCCTTCATTATGGGATTGATTCTTTCAGCATGAGATTGGTCTTCTTGGGTTTTGTTTCTCGTAGATCTGCACATTGATTTGTACATTGTTGTTTTGTTTTTTAGGATCTTTCAGTTTCTGTGTGTTTTTCACTGAATCCACCCAGTTGGTATTGTTACACTTGCCAGTTATTACTAGTGCTTGCCTTGGATTGGGTATGTTTGTGTATTGTTATCGTTTTATCCTAGATGAGGCTACTAGGCTGTTAGTACATCAGTTAAGTCAGGTTTTGTTACCAGGGGGTGAATATTAGTTTGGTAGTGCACTTTTACGATTTAATATCTTTGTGTTATGTGGTGGTGAATTTTATGTTGTGGGGTGGCTGTATGAGAAAGTTGATCTACAGCATTGATACTTTAAAGGATTAGTAAGGTGAAAAGAAAAAGTTTACTTATCTTTGGGTTGGATGAGAAGAATCTCGCCCACGTGATATACTGATTGTAGTGGAGTCCAGATGTATGGCCTGTGTTCCCTTTGTTCCTTAGAATTTTGCGTGAGTTTCCTTTGGACTCTATTGAATTCTGAGTAGCAGTGTGTCTTCTATGGACCACGTGCATAGGTCCCCGGTGGGCCAGAGAGGCAGAGGGTCTGATGTTGATGGCAGAATTCTTCACCTTCAACCTGGGAAGGTCGGCGCAGAGGGGGGCGGGGCCCCGGGGGCAAAGCCAGGGGCCGTGGGGCGTGGTGCTGCTGGCCTGCTGCTGGCCGGGCGGCTCCTGGTAGGGGGGCTGGGCTGGGCTCTCTCTCTCTCTCACTCACCTTGGGCAGCGGGCGGCGGGCGGGGGCGGGCGGGGCGGCACGGAGGGGGCTGGGGTCGTCCGGGCCGGGGCGCAGGCCAAGCCGCAGTCAGTCTGGGTGCTCGCCGCCGGGACACGTCCCACAACTCTTTCATTCTCTTCTTCCCCCTCTCCTCCTCTGCTGTCTCCCTCCCTCTATCTAGTAAAGGTAAAGCAATGTCTCCATTTGGATCCTCTTTCTTCAGAATGTTTCCCAATCACCTATCATACAGATCAGTTGAAGTATTCCTTCTATTTCTTGTTTCCTACATTAGGACATTGTTAAACTAATCTTCATATTCTATGTTCCTAGCTCACAGGTCTGCCCAAATGATAACGAATTGCTGTGTCTTTTGCATCTTAGTATCTAGTCACTTCTGACTCTTCCTTATGTAAGAATGTCATCACTTTCTAAGCATTCCATGTGGGAACATTAACTCTATAATATCCATCTGCATAGCTCATCAAGTAGCTGCCCAGTTTCTTAGTTGTTCTTCCTCCTGATTGGTGTATCTTATCCATTCCCATGATCATCCTTCTTATTTGCTCATTTCTCTCCTAGCAAAACTTAACTCCATAATTCTCTAACTGCTGCTTACCTACATTCGATCTCTTTGGATATTTGTAATCGAATGGGATTACATTGTTTTCTTTTTTGCAGTTATGTTCCACATTTATCTTCTCTTACGTCCTCTGCTTTTGTGTTATTTATCTGTCTGTAGATCTTGACTTTGCTTTCTGAGACCTAATACGCATGTCTCCTCTACTTGACAAGTGGAAATTATACTTCTTTTTTGATTGATAGATAGCATTTTATCCACCTGTATAATGTTTTAGTTCTTGTTTTATCATCTTTAGTAAAGTGGCAAAATCTTTTGAGGTGCAATGCTATGTTTTATTCATTTTAGTACCATATACAGAATTTAGAACACTTTCAAGGTAGCCCCTTTTTCTTTCATCATAGATGAATAACTTGATTCAGACATTTTTATGTGACATCGCATCTTTAGGATCTCTCCATTGCTATATCTCTCTCAAACTTTCTGATGGAACATTTTTTTCAGTTGTCAAATTTCTTTTGAAAGTAGGAAGGGCATGGAACTCTTATTTAAAATCATATGTATGGGTACACAGTTAAAATTTTAGAGCTGCGCTGGAGAGGTGGCTCAGGGGTTAAGCCTCTGCCTTGCAGGCAAAAGGTCCTGAGTTCAGATCCCAGATCGCACATATAGATGCTGGGTGGAAACGGGGGCAGCCTGCATTTCTGGTCCTGGTAGGGCAGAACCTGTGAATCCCAGGACAGAGTAAACAAGGAGGAAGTGGATGCGGTCCATGGTGGTTCCCGAATTCGTCCGTGGTTCTACACACACACACATACACAGACACACATACATACACACGTACGCACACAAACACAATTGAATAAAAAAATTTTTAGAGCTGTAGGGTTAAAATATCAAGAAAAAAAAGAATATTTTCTAAACTCCCTGGTAGATGACATATATGACAGGCCATATACCTTTATGACCTCCAATGCTTTGATATCATTTTTCCCTACATTAGTGTTTTTTATAAATTTCTCTTATAACTTAATGGCAATCTCTTAGTGTGCTATTCATCCTTCATGGGTGTTTCTTGAAATCACTTAGTCATTAAAATAGTGTTTGCACACAACTTTTATATAACCTGCTTTTACCAAACACTATCTTTCTGCTTTCGATTTTTTTTATAATAGTTCAGGTAATTGTTCTGACTGAGAAACCATTTTTATTTATGTAATTTTACCTCAGAAATACATGTAGTTATTGGTAAATCCTTGTGAATAATTCATTAAGATGAGGAATATCAGCCATTTGATTGCCAAGTACTTCGTTAAATTTACTTTGGATGGATTTAATTTCAGTAGAACTACATTAAGTCAATGAATTTAATAAATATACAGAGGAGTCTCATGAGTGTGTTCTATGTGTGCTTCAATGGAACTTCATTTCAAGAAGGAGTGTTGTGTTTGTGTGTTTCTCCATTTATGTATATATATATGTATATATATGTAATATATATATTTATGTATATATATGTATATATATATAGTTGCAATTCAGAAGTTCTCACTCACTAGAAAAAGAAAATATATATATTAGAAGGCACATGCCAATTAAAAGAAGATGCAATTAGATAGTAACTCTTAGTATTCCAAGTATATGAACTTGACTTTACATGCATGTTTATAATTACTGCCAAAAGGAGATGTAACCCAGACATGTAATCATAGTGTTTACGAAGTAGTAACGGGCTGCAGTGACAGCTCAGGGGTTAAAGCCTTTGCCTTGTAAGCAAGAGAACCTGAATTCAGATACCCTGATCACACATAAAAAATGCCCAGTAGACATGGCGGTTGCCAACACTTCTAGTCCTGGAAAGCAGAGCCTGGAAAACACCAGTGAAGGCAGTAAGGAAGTAGGGTAATAGAGGATGACTTCTAGTCTCACCCTTGGGGCTTCACAAGCGCACAACTCTAGTCCCTTCTTATACACTGTACATATATACACACATGGACACACACACACAAAAGGAGAGGAAAGAAAAAGAGGGGAGAGGAAGGGAGGGGAGGTGGGGAGGAGGAAAAAAAAGTGGTAGTGTCAGTTAGTGGCATTCCAACCGCACCTGTGCCTATGGAGCATAATGCAGAATTACATTTAAATCTCTATTTTAAAAATAGAACATCGGACAACTCAGGGATTAAGACTCTGCCTTGCAAAATGTCCTGAGTTCAGATACCAGATCCCACAAAAAAATCCCAGGGAGAAATGGCAGCAGCCTCACTATGTGACCCCAATGAGCAGAGCTTAGGAAATCCCAGAGTAAAGCAACCCAAATGATTCCTAAAGTCATCCTTGGTCCTCCAAAGGAGAACACACAACACACACACATACACACACGCACATGCACACACAATGAATAAATAAATAAAATTTTTTTTAGTCTTTTTTAAATTTATTTTTTCAATTGTGCATGTATGTGTATGTATGTGTGGGTATGTTATGTATGTATGTGTGTGTAGAACCACAGACGAATTCGGGAACCACCATGGACGCCTCCACCTCCTTGTTTACTCTGCCCCGGGATTCACAGGCTCCGCCCTACCAGGACCAGAAACGCAGGCCGCCCCCCACTTCCGCCTGGCGTCTATACATGGGGTCTAGGATCCGAACTCAGGACCTTCCGCCTGCAAGGCAGAGGCTTAACCCCTGAGCCACCTCTCCAGCCCCAATAAATAAAGTTTTTAAAAAAGAATGGAACAATTGCTAACACTCAAATCCATGGAAACAAGATGAATTGCTGGTACACATTGACCCTGTTGATTGTTTGTCTTTATAAACTATGTCATAAAAACTCTTTATATGTGTTAATACAGTTCTGATCATTCAAATCCTGATGATGTTTACACACATACAGAGAATTTATGAAATACTTTTTCCCAAGTTCAATTGAGAGTCTTACATGTAATTTACTGTGAATATTAAACAAAGTAGGCAGTATTCATGTAAATGCACACAAACAGAATCCTCGAAGGGAGCCCTAAGCATTTTCTACATAACAAGTGATAAATGCATATTTTGCTGATTCTTGGATATGTGAACACTGAGGATGCAGAGCCGCAACGTCTTCCTTTATGGTATATGAAATTGTATTAAATGATGGAATAAGCACAAGCAGAATACTGAGACCCATTCCAGATACTGGAGTATGGTGACTCAGAAAGAGAGAAATGTATTGGAAAGTAAAATGTCAGGTCAAGATGAGGGGATCAATGGAAAATCAGGAACTAAACAGAGGTGGTGCTTCCTGTCACTGCTGTGTGGAAATTGTTACTCATATGATTTAGGTGTTTTCACTGGGAAATCTTAGCTACTACTCTCATTCTGCATAAAAGTGAATACATTTTTTGACCACAGTATGACTCAGCCTCAGCGTGGGCAATAAAGACTATCGTTTTGCTACCCAACAGCAGCAAATTCATAATTTATATGTAAATATTTAACATTGTTCAACCTATAGCTGTTTGATCAGCTAGTGAATAGTGGAGGTAATGACTGTCTGCAGACAAACATGATCAATTTAAAGGCATTATTTCTTCACATCAGCATCTGGTGCGGAAATGTTAGCATAGGGTGGAAAGGCAAAGCAATGTAACAAGATGATTAGAAAACACTTCTTCCTTTCAGTCCATCTATGAGTAGCAGGTGGCAAGCAAGACAGAAATGATAATCAATGGAGACTAGGGAATCAGAGGATTGGCCAGCAGCATTGAAAATCTAAGCTTCACATTCTACCAAAGTTTAATTTAGAAGTATTTTGAGATTATTTTTAATTTTTAAGTTTTTAATTAAATGGCCACTTAAGGTTGTTTCCTATCTCCTACTACATATATTGAACTAGATTCCCAATTTGGACTTAACATCTGTGTAACATGCTTATTAAAGAACTGGAATTTTAATATCAAATATAAAAATGTGAAAAAATCCATTATTTGTTTTTCTTCTATCCCTACTAATTTCAATTTATGAAGGTATTGCCTATCTTTAGCGATTTGACAGAGGTACCGTGACGTTGACCTCAAATTTTTTTTTTTTAAATCTAGTCAATGTCTTACTAATTCGCTGTGTTGGTTTCTGTGCCATGTATATTTTGCCTCAGACTTGACTTTCATAGAGTAATTATTTTGATTAAGTTAGACAATTAAAGTTAGTCTTGCATGTGGAAAGAATACCCCTGGGAGTCAATGATGCATACACTCCAATCTTTCCAGGGTCCGGTTCTGCCAGCATTTTCCAGTTGAATGGAAATTCACCTCCTGGTTTGGTTTGGGTGACAGTGAATGGGTGGGTAGACCTGAGTGTTTCATGAGAAAATACACAAAGAGATCAAGAAGGAAAGAAGACAGTGTTAATGTCCATATGTGTTCTTGTAACTTTCTGATTTTTTTATTTGGCTTTGATGAACAACATCATTACTGAAATAATTAGTGTTAATTAATATCAGTGTCATTTTTTGTAAATGGTGGTTTAGTGTTACAATTAGACTAATTAGTATACACCATAGCTTAGTGCCATGACAAATCACAGAGCAAAGCATGTTGACTCTTATCTATTATCATACACCAGCTAATTCACTTCCTCAGTAATGACGAAAGCCCAGAAATACAAGGATGTGGACAGCCGCAGAACAACCACCATGTAATCACTGCAGCCATAGTTTCAGGGTTTCTGCCAAGTTCTTGAGTTCTGTGGTTTGTTGTCACTTTATGTTTTATTTCTTTTCTTATTAGTAAATCACAGCCTCTGGTGGAAACGTTCCAATGTGAAATTGACAAAAATGAGAAGCTAAAAATAAAAGATGATATCCACCTTCCCTGCATGTGCCTGTGTTGTATGCCGTTCAGTGTTTCATACTTCCAGAATCATTCATGGTCACTTTGACAACTGCCTGCAACTTAGACTTTCTCTTTTTTTTTTTCAGAGCCTATGCGTACCCCGAAGACTTTAAAAATTGCCGAAATCCAAGCAAGACGCATTGCTGTGGACTGGGAGTCTTTGGGGTACAACATTACTCGTTGCCACACTTTTAACGTCACTATCTGCTACCATTACTTTCGGGGTCACAATGAGAGCAAGGCAGACTGTTTGGACATGGACCCCAAAGCCCCTCAGCATGTTGTGGACCATCTGCCACCTTATACAAACGTCAGCCTGAAGATGATCCTAACCAATCCCGAGGGAAGAAAGGAGAGTGAAGAGACCATCATTCAGACTGATGAGGATGGTATGCTCACATCCTATTGTCCTCAAAGGGTGGGATTATGTAGGAAGAACAGGGTCGTGTCTTTAAATTTACCTCAGACTTCCCAGTACTGAACGGAGCTCTAAAATCTGCTAAATTCTTTTTGTGCAGTTAACTTTGAAAAGAACTTGTCTTTATGAGCTCTCCTGTTTTTCAAAGAAGCATACAAATGCCAAATGACATTTATCTCTTGCTATTGTCTCTTTTTAAACAATAATCTAGACATCGCAATGACATGTCAATTAAACCAGTTTTTTAAAAAGTTTGTTGCCAAATTTAAAGAATTAGTGTTCATTATCCATGTCACTATATCATTTACCTATTGGTAAAATTCTTTTCTGTAAGTATTTCATTGCCAGCATCTTACAAACCAAAAGTAGCTGCAGTTGTTTTCCTAAAATTTGGAAATAATTTTACCTGCTTTAATTCTGGATTGTTTTATGTCAACTTCAATACAAAAGAAAAGATGGTTCATATCTTTAGATCTAAATAAGTAAATAAATATTGGAAAGTAATAGCCCACCATTCTTAAATACCTTTTTACAATCCAAAGAACTGAATTGTATCTAATTTTTTGTGACTTGCTCAAGAATAATTATGTAAGAATAAATTTAAACTTACAGTGTGTATACATCTGCTTTAAAAAGATGAATTTGACTATATTTCCTTATTCAACAAAAAATGTCTATATGTACTCAAAATATTGCTAGTTTAATATTAATAATTTCAATATTCGTTATGAATTTTCTTTTATACAATACTGTACATAAAAAAGCTAGTTCAGGCATATCCTTTGGTTCCTACCAATATAAGGATTGCCATAAAACAGCCTCACATGACAGTTTCTAGAAATGCTCATTGTTTAAAGCTTTCCTACTTTGGGAAGTAGAAGTGACACTCATCTGTCTTCCTGCTTTGTTTTCATAAAGAAATGAGAGATTTTTAACTTTATTTAGCTCAGACTACAGCAGACAGTTAACACAGTCTTATAACAATGCTAAGAGTCATTGTCTTACTACTAGAATTTAAGAGGAAACAAACAAACATCCTGAAGACTTTTTTATTTTGAATGTACTGCTGACATGCTTGAGTTATCAAAGGTGACTATCTCAGCTCATATGTTATTTTATTTTGAATGTACTGCTGACATGCTTGAGTTATCAAAGGTGACTATCTCATATGTTTGAACTTTTGAGATCAGAGTGACAACACTATTTAAATAGCAAATCAGTCCTAATATATAATGTAACATCACTTACCTCCTCTCTCACATATGTATACTCACCTTGTGTATTTGCAAAATGAAGAGCTGTGGGTAAATGGCTTCAATTATAGAAATGGAATGTCTAAGTATAGATTCAAATGTCCTGAAAAAAATCTCTTAGAAAGTGGGATAACAGCTGCAATATCTGTGTCACATTAAACATTTTATAACCCATGTTTTAGTAATAAGAGTGTAGTTACTCTTTTACTTCCTGTTCTTAAATTTAAAACCATGATTTCTTAATTGATAATCATTGACTCTGGCATTTTAGTTTTATGCTTTTTTTAAAGCTTGTCACCCTTTAATAATGCAATTTCTCCTGATACTGTCCTGTCACGTAGTTTGTTAGTTTTTCTTTCCAACCAGCAAAAAGACTGGAGTAAGACTTTTACAATGATTTTCAAGTTCTATTACATTTTCAAAAGGCATTTTTCGTTACACAAATGACTTTGGTCATAATCAGATAATGGTTATGGACTTTTGCAGTAAAACACTCAAACTCATATCCACATTTATATAATCTAAAATTCATTTTGTGAGTGTGAAATAACATTAAGTCTTCTGATCTCAATACTACTTTAACTTCTGCTTTAAAGAGTATTTTATAGGCTTCCACAATTTTAAGTTGGTTATTATTATTTCATAGTGTAACTACAAAATAATCCCTTCCTTTTAGAGTCCTGGAGTGTTTTCTTTTCCTTGTTGCTACTCATCTGTTCTATGTAGTATTTAATGCCTGTAGTAAGAACTTTGAGAATGCATCTGTAACTCATTCTTCAGGCTGCCCATATGAGCTTAAGTTTCTGCACGGATTACTTGATGTATCTTAATGTTCTGAGGTGGAGATGAATACCTAAATCATAATCCATTGCTGCAAAGATCGATGATTATGATGATCTGATTAAGTCACTTGTACTAAATTATTGCTGCCCTATATACATAGAAAAGGAATAAATTATCAACCATCTAATAAAAGAATATAATTATATGAAAAGAATTCTGGGGACATTCATAAATCATGCTTCCAAAGCTGGGACTATTTCCCACCAGAACTGTAGGGAAGAATTTATATTTAATTTATTGCACACATTTTTTAATGCATGGGCAGATTTCTTTGTATGAGGTTATGTTTTCATTTTTTATTCCAGTATTCATGGAAATCAATATGATGAAGTTAGCTCAGCAGAAATGCCTGGTTTGGGGACATTTTTTAAGAATACAAAGCTATTTTTAAATGTACATTTATTACATTTTAAAAGCTATAATGCTTACTTAATGCAATCTTTCTCCACCTCTATTTCATTTTTCCTTTCTTTTCCATTTTGAAGTTACATTTGAAGGACTTTCTTTTATGAAAAAAAATTAGCTGAAACAGCTCTCATCTAAATCACAATCACAGGACAAAAAGTCAGCCTTCTGTCTCCATTCAACATGGGTGAACTGCAAATGCAAAGTGGCATTTCCTGCAGTTCTGGGTCTGCCATGAAGTGGCTTTAGTGGCCTCATGTATGTATACACAGAGTGTAGCTAGATAAAAATGTGTTCTGTGTATGCACAGGCATCCCTTAAAATGTAGAAAATAAATGGATGTCATTGGCCTATATCTACACCTCATCTCCCACCCTCTATTTTTTTAAGTTGGAGTTTATTTAATGGAGTTCTTTCAGTCGCTCACTGTACTTGTCCAAGTAAAAATCAGTTGTACAGAGCATTTCATCCATAATTTCCTCACACACTTAACCTCTTCCAAATGGGAATTGCTGATTTTGGGGCTCAGTGGTGTAATGTTTGCCTAGCATGCAGTATCATGTGCTTCCAGAAAAAAGAAAAAATAAAACAAAATAAAATTCGTGATTGAAGCAAATTTGGTTGACAGAGGAAAATGTGTGAAAGGATGTAAAAACACATTCATCCCATTTTATAGTGTTTATAACCCAAATCGTGTTAGGTGAACATAGGCAGTTATAAAATTTAACAGCTTTTCCCTGTTTGGAGGCTTACCCCACCCCCACTCTCGAACTACCACAGTCCATGTCCAGGAGTATCTTCTCCTTGGTTACAATCATAAACAGTGTCATCTGAATAGAAAGGAAGTGACAGGCAACAAACCAGGGCCCCTGGCAGTTTACCCTGGCCACAGATGACTCAGAGCCATGGTCAGGACCTCTGCCCTGATAGGCTGAGTCATCCGTGTTATACCATGCAGGCATAAGGATGCTCATCTGATGCGTATGTGAGCATGTTTCCAAAGTGCAGTGCAGACATCCTTTCATTTGCTATGAATTTCTTTCCTTCATGGATTCATTATTAATGTGTCAACTAATGTTGCCTATCTCAGAAGTCACATAACATCATTCATAGTCTCCTTGTAGAATGAAGTGAATCTTCCTCCAGCGACATGTCATCCAGAATTCCTTGATGTGCCTGGCCACGAAGCAGTGTGCTTCCTTTGATCCAGTGATTTCTAATTTATTTCAATCCTCATGAAATTGCTCTATACTTCGCAACGGCATTTCTAGATAATACCATGTGTGAAGTTCACTGAAACGTTAGATTAAGGGGAAATATTAATTAAAATCATGCTCGCCCAATACTGGGTTGATATTTTCAAAAGGAAGTGTTTAAGCCAAGTCTGCTGGATGGTATGTGTTGCAGAACACTGTCAAAAATACGATTTGCGTGTTTTTGTGAAGAAATAGTGACAACTTATTTAAGTAAAATATATAAATGGCAAATACATGATAGCAGAAGTATCTTCATTTTGTCCAGAATCACTGACATGTCATTAAGTGATTATACTGGCTTTGCAATTATGAAGAATTCATAGGTAAGACTGGGTCTGCTCCCCAGCATCACGATAGGACCCACCTGGTGGTGCATAGCTGTAATCCCAGCACTTGAAGGAGAGACAGGAGGAACAGAGATTCAAGGTTGTTCTGGGATATTTAGGAATTCTAGGACAGCTTGATATGCCCTCCCTGACTCAAACACACATACATCGCAGAGTGACTGCGGGGACATCTACTTAGTTAGAAGGACAGGCATGTAGCTCATTGGCCTAGCATGTGCCTAGTGTCTTCAAGGCCCTAGATCTGACCCTCCACACTCACAACTAGAAGATGCCTGAACTCACACCAGTTTGTTATGATCAACTGATTTTTTTTGAGCTCTGAAAAAGTAAACTTCATTTAGAAGATTGAAGCAATTATATTTTAACATATTCGCCTTTAACAACTTTTTAAAAAATTATAATAACTAATGGTGTCTTTTTAATTATAGAAAATTTAATAAGTACAGCTATAAAAGTCAGGCTGATTATTAGTGGGCATTTCAAGTCAGTGCTGTGTGATTTGCCTTTGAGTTTAAGGAGTGTTAATTATGATTATAATTCATTATTTTATGAACTTTGTTTATGGAGCCTCTTTAGGGGATTATCATAATCTTCAAAAAATCTTTCAGGGAAATACATCTCTGTTTTGAAACAAGTTACAAATAAGATTTTCATGTGATTAGAAGTATACAGAACAGGAAACTAGATTTTATGCAGCCCTCTAAGGTGATAAGATGTTTCTGTGAATAAAAGTAAGTTTGCATTTCTATGTTTTCTACTTTGGGAACTTCCGAACCGGGGCTGAGGCGATGGCCTCAATGGGTAGGAATGTTGGTTTGACAGGCATATTGACCTGAATTAGAATCCGCAGAAGTCACGTACAAAGCTGGGCATGAATGTCCAGGCCTATAACTTCACCACTGGAGGAGCCTAGACACATGGGTCACCAGAGCTAGCCAACCATCCAGCCTAGCATAAATGACAAGGTTTCAGCACACTAACTGGCTCGAGAAACAAAGCAGAGAGCTCAGAGATAGAAACCTGACCACCTTCTCCAGCCTCCACATATGGATATGCACACCCATGCACTCACATACGTGCACCTCCCTCACACACACACAAGAATGAAAGTTGACTTTCTTTGTATATATATTAGAGTCAAGTCAGAAAATTGTTTGGAACTAGTTTCATTTTTAAGGATTTATTTTCATCTAGTTATATTTTCAATGTTGCTCAACTAGTCGATGTGATTTACTTTTTTGTACTTACGCTTATTACCAATGTCTATATTCTTACAGTGCCCGGGCCTGTGCCTGTCAAATCCCTTCAAGGAACTTCCTTTGAAAACAAGATTTTTTTGAACTGGAAAGAGCCTTTGGATCCCAATGGCGTCATCACTCAGTATGAGGTACGGGGAGAAGGAAGTTAGTAGAAGGGAAGGAAAAGGAACCTGCTAGGGGGGTGATGGAGAAGCGGCAAGTGAGGATGAGAGCAAAAAAAGCACCAGTAATTTTCCTTTGTTTTATTCCATTAACTCATTGATTTCAAACTTGAATATCAAAATTAACATCGTGTGCTGTCCAGAATTTTCACATCCTTGGAGTAAATGTTTGCTTCATTGTTGTTGTATTCATGGAGCAAATATAGTGAATAATCACATGTACAGACCCTTCTCTACTGTTAAGAAACTCATGTCACATTGTGTTTTAGAAGGAATCATTGGTGCCGATTGTTGTAGAGTAAGGACTACTTACCAAAAGGCAAAATAGATCATAAATCTATTTTAGAAAGCTTATTATTCCTTTGACTCTAAGTCACTGTGTTTTCAAATATAAGAGCTAAAGAGAAGAAACAGATATTTTAATTTCACAATTGCGTGGTTCTGTCCCTGAATAGTCTTTGCTGATTGGCACTTGGATGTTTAAGTTTCTAGTGACTACAGAATGAACCAGAGGGACTGTGGTAACTGATATTTCTGACTACTTTAGTGTTCAAATAGTAGTTTGGGGATTAGCCGTTTTTCTTTTTCAGTTTTTGAGAACAGCTCTCTCTAGGTTCCCCAGGCTGGTCTTGAGTTTCTGATCCTCTTGCCCCAGCCTGCCACACAACTATGCCAGCCAGCCTGGCTAGAATTTATGTACTTTAGACATTGTATATAATAATAATAATAATAATAATAATAATAATATGCATTTGTTGAATACTTCCTGTGTTTCATGTACATTAAGGTATGTAACCAGAAATTTTACATGTAGCATGAATATTTAAATATATTAATTTAGTGTTAGAATATATATTTTTAGGGTCAGATATACTTCTAATATGTATTAATAGATGGGTGATAGATAATAAATAAGTAATAGATAACTAGAAGATAGATGCTGCTACACACATTGCCTTATTAAAAAGGGGTTTTCTTACAATTTGTTATGTCCTAATAGGATGTATAACAGGAAATGTATTTCCTAAAACAGGTGAGCTATAGCAGTATTAGGTCATTTGACCCTGCGGTTCCCGTGGCCGGACCTCCCCAGACTGTATCGAATTTATGGAACAGTACACACCATATCTTTATGCATCTCCATCCTGGAACCACCTACCAGTTTTTTATAAGAGCCAGTACTGTCAAAGGCTTCGGACCAGCCACAGCCATCAACGTGACCACAAACATCTCAGGTATGCAAATGAGCAAGGGACACATTGGGCTGCTCAGTCTCCTTGTTCATGTCAGCATGTTCTGGAGACCCAGCTGTATCTAGTAACGTCATACAGCTTACTGAATCTTGTTGACACTCAGGGTTTTCAAGTACTGTATTCGCCTACTCAAGCACAAATTATTATTGATTAAATGATCAAGTCCAAACACTTTTCAAATCATCAAAGAATTTACAGTGGTCCTTTAAAAATATAGAATATCTTTAAATCTTTCAAGCTCCATTATAAATAATATTGTATACCTTCTGTGCCTTTTATTATGCTTTTAAAGAGATGCTAATTATTTTGGTATACGATATGTACTGCAAATGAACTTTAGCTACCCATCAAAAGAAGATTCTTTCTCTGGTATTAGAATTTCACATACCTTTTCTCTTCCATTTTCCTTATCATTCTAATGATTTTAAACAAATACAGGCTTCCCTTTTGCTTATAAAAGAAAATTAGTATGAATTTCAGAATAGCAACAAACAATTAAAAGTCAATATGGACATATAGTTAAATTTCACATTCAATAATGTTCACAGTTTTGCTATTTGCATTTGACTGGATTGCTTACAAGTGCTATTGCTTCTTCAGTCAAATCATCTATTAAAACTGATTAAATTCTTGCTCGTCATTAGCATTGTGATGTATCCTAAGTCTATGTTAACTTATTTGTGATTACTAAAACAATTATATATTCTATGTAACTGAGGAGTTAAATTTGAAGTGAATATTTTGAAGATTGATTGCATAATATATTAAGTATCAACTTGACTGTGAATTTCTTGTTCATTTATATGCATTTGAATGTAGATCTCTGTGACATATATTTATGGCCCATTGTTGTACATGTTACAGATTGATCTGACTTTAAATATTTGCATCAGAAGAAAGAATACATACTCTCAAAATTGTCTTAAGTCTAAAATTTGTGTGGAAATGTATTGAATATCATATGAACTGTAAAAACTGGAATCATAAATGAAAATTAATTCCAGTGTGTTCTCTTGTGTAAGATTTGATTTATCTTAGGATGCTGATAAAATTAACATTTTTAAAATCATCTGTTATATTAGGACATAATAATATATTATACTGCCATTTTTTCATGACGTAACAATTCTAAATCATCATTTTACAAAATTTATCGTATTGCTTTATGGAAAAATATGATTTGATAATGTTATGGCATGGTTCCCGTCTCTAGAATTAGCAGCAGTTGTATAACTGAGTAAAATATTTCTACAGAGATAGTTGTAAAATATACATAAATTTATAATGTAGAGAACATTGAGCAAATGTGCATTCCTAAGATATATATATATTATATATACATATATATATATATATATATATACATCTCCAAATTTCTCATGTCTCAGATTCTTTGTGTGGAACAGAAAATTTGTAATTATAGACCAAAACAGGAATAGACTTTTTCCTCTGAATTATTTAATTTCTGTTTCATTTCTGCCAACCAAAAAACAATTTGTGTATGATTATACATTAAGAATTTGTCATTACTGTACATTGGGAAAGAACAATTTGTATATAACTATGCTTTAAGAATTTGTTTGTCATTGCTATACATGCAGAGTAAGTAGCAATGGATCTCATGGGATCATGCATTGTGAGTATGCATTGTTAGTTCATATTTAAAATTTGTTCATTTGCTACTTACATGTCTCTTGCATAATAGTTTACTCCTTTCTAATATCATTGTTTTTTTCCTATCTTGACCATATTTGAAACAGGTCATTTAAAAAGCTTTCTAAATGACATCCATCCTTGCCTTCAGTATATTTCCTATTAAATTTATGCAGCATATATTTCTATACTGAATTGTTTTTAAGTTGAATATATTCTATAAGATAGAATCCACTCACCCACTCCTGGTTAGCATCTGAGGCCCTTCTTTTAAGGCTCTTCTCTGCTTCCCCTCTTCCCTTGGATCAAAAGTCCAAGTGCAACAACCAGCTATATAGAACTTGATTGAACACCATTGTCTCTCACTTGTCTCTACTGTTCGCTTTTTCTCTCAAATCACATTTTTCAGTTAAAGAATCAAGACCTTGAAGCATTCTCTGTTTCTTGATCAAGTCTGAAAAGTGATTCACAGACCAACAATAACAGTACTACTTAGGGACTTTTTAGAATGCATATGATCTTACCCTGTCCCAGACCTGCTGAATCCATTAGTCAGTAATCTGTTTTCCTGGGAGCCCTCCAGCTACAAGTTCACATGTGTGAATACTGCCGTTCACCAAATGATCTTCAGCTTCTTGTAAAAAATATGTTATGTATGTATATGTGAGAGCAAGAACAGGCCTGCATGTGTACTGGAGCACAACTCTTGGAAGTCAGTTCTGCCTTTCCATCATGTAGGCTCCAGAGTTCGAACTCAGGTGGCCATGTTCCTATGCAGGCACCTAGACCCACTGAGTCACCTCACCAGTCTCTTTCTACTTTTTTTAACCAATTATAATTTGCTTGTGTATTTCATAAAAGGTTGATTCCGACTGCCAGTTCTGTATCAAATAATTGTGTTTTTTATTTATTACACATCTCATAAAACTTTACAAATGATATGTATTCAGTAAGCATTTTTGTTATGCGAATTACTTTTCCTGAGGAAATACCATACACAACTGTCTTCTTACCCAAGATAGGAGTTTCATGACAGACCACATTGACCATGAATGAACAAGTTTATGGGAGCCACTGATAGGAGCAGAAGCAGCTCACCACAACATGACTGATGGCTTTCTGGGGTGCGTAGATGGCTCTCTCTCTCTCTCTCTCTCTCTCTCTCTCTCTCTCTCTCTCTCTCTCTCTCTCTCTCTCTTGAATGTTATGGGATCTTCTTCTAACAAAACTACTTGAGTGTTCAGCAGTCTCTTCAAGGCTTCTCCATTGCTGGGGGTCCTTCAAACTGCCTCTAACTGCCGAGCAGTCTCTGTTCTATCTGTGTGGCTGACAGGATTCACTTTTTTCTCTAGCCATCATTTTTTATACTGGACAGAGCCCCTCCCCTCCCAAGCTTGTCAGTTTCAGGAACTTCCTGGAGTCTCAGGAATTATTTCCTGGTTGAGACTCGGGTAAAGGTCAAGAGGTGGCTCAGAGGAAAAAGAGTCACACAACACTCCACCCCTTTCCACTTGCTCTTACATTTTTCCTGACCCCCTCTTCTACAGTATTCCCAGAGCCTTAGAAGAGATGGTGTCTACATTTCTTCATAGTCCAACACTGGGTCATCATGCCACAACAGTGTCTTGTTCTCGGTAGCTTCACAACTTGCCTTGAGTCTCTTGTCAGCAATCTCTATCACTACTAGAACTTCTGTAGCTAAAGGTGACAGCAACAATACTCTATACACATAACTACAAACATTTAGATAACAATTTCACAGACATCACATTCATTTAACAAAAGGATTTCAGTCGTGAATTCTCCCTGTGCAGCGGGCCTTAAATGCAATCAAATTGCTGTTAGCTGATTGAAAAACAGTCTTGCCACTATTGCACCAGAATCCACCCCTACTCTTTGGGTTATGCCCACTTCATACTAGGGCTGCTGTCCTACCTGGCCAGGGGCATGCTCTCACTAGCCCGTCTAGGTTATCAGAGCTGCACTCTCACCCACCAGGTTGTCAACACTGCATTCTCCCCCCCTCCCCAGTCAGGGTTATATATTGCCCACCTGGCTATCAGGTTGGTGCTCTTACCTGCCTGGTTATCAAGGTGATGCTCTTGCCTGGTGGCCAGGCCATCCTGCACATACAACATGTGATGTCTTCAGCAACTGGTTCTGGCATGCATCACCAGTAGTAACAATAGTCTTCACCATTTGTGGGGCCTCTGCAGCCTCCTTGGCCAACAACTCACAGAAGACAATTCAACCCTGACACTGTGATCTACATTCAATTACCATATGGCTTCCAGGAGTACCCTTTACATCTCTACAAGGATGTATCTGAGTTTCCTTTTTAACCATTGCTTTAATTCCATTCTGGTGGTGTCAGCTGTGTCTTACCCAGCCTTAAAGCCCCCCAAGATCTTGCAGTTGTTCCTGTCTCATGCATTCTTTGGAAACTCCTTTTCCTTCTTTCCTTCAGGTGCACTTGTATGATTTCTACATAGGTTTCTAAATCTATAATACACTCGGGTGTGATTTACGCTATCTATATAACAAAAACTTTTTATAAGGAATTGGCAGAATCTTGGATATCTCATCCCAGTACACTCCAAATACCAAGTTATCTCATTAGTCAACAACTGAAAGAGTACCAAAGGAAAACATTAGCAATATCTAATACATAAAAGAATTCCATAGCTCGTATTGTTTTCTAAAATGAACATTGTGGGCTAATATCTTATGTGATTTTTTTATAATTTCCCTGAGCCAACTACCCTACTTCCTCATCCTGAGTCACTTCTGCAGAGATTTCATGCATTTCCTCATTGGCTTCATAGGGTTGACTCAAGCTGCTAGATCTTTCCCAGGGCAAATGATGAATTAAATCTTGGTCTCCCATCTGTTGCTCATGTTGGTTCCTCGTATCTAACGGCTCCTAAGATGTCACTGTGGCTGCAGCTCCAACAGTTGCCTCTGTACCAGCCATATCTAACTACTATGACAACCCTGGATCTGGCAGGTTCTGGACCAACACAGCAGCTATAGACACTCTTACCATCTCTCCCTTAGCTATACCTGAGCTGTGGGAGCCCTGGGCTAGGCAAACAATTCTTTCTTCCAGTGTATCTTTTTTGTAGGCGAGAACTGTACACTGTTTATTCTAGGGAGATTATTTCCCATGCCTGGAACAAGCTTAGATTTCATCTGCGTTGTCTTAATATTCATTCCTTCTGTGAACTGTTGCTCAGGCTTCAAAGTTTTCCAGAACCTCACTAGCACAGTGTTTGCCTTTTGTCAATCTTTCCATTAGGAACGCCAACTTTACACAAATCTTGCCACATCTGCCTTTGAGAGACACAAGCAGACCCTTTTTTCTGTCTTTTCCTTTTCCTAGCTCCTCCAGATTGCTTTGCATGTTGGACCTGATTTACATGCTGGTCTAAGTCACCCAGATCTGTCAGAGCCTCTACAACCTTATAAATATTGCATTCTGCCAAGGGACTTGGCAAAACCACAGAATCACCATACCACTCTTGAGTTCCCAGTTGAATTAACTTCTGTCTTAGTTCCCCTGTAAACAGAGTTCTATCTGTTCCAGCAAACTAGACATCAAATACTCCCTATCTTATTCCCAGTTCCTCCAGCATTACTGTCCTAAGTCTTCCATTCCCTGACATTCATGGGGACCTCAACAGGTGATAGCCAAATGTTTCTGACTGCTCATAAGAGCCAATTCATCGGGGACTGATTTCTCTCATACTGCTTGAGATTATGCACCCTTTCTCTCAAAGAGGAATGAGTGGTTATGTTACTTTAGCCTAAATGCTGTTTCCATAGCATTTAGGCTAATCCTATCTGCCCCCGTTTTCTATAGCCTCATTTGCCAAGCTGTGAAAGTCCCTTAAAAATCTTCCCAAATCCAGAAGTTCAGGTGCTGATTATTCCCCGAACTACCATAGTTTCTTGAACTGGACCATTGTTAAGGCCCTCATCAACTTCCTGAACCACAGACCTCTCTCTCTTTTCTCTATCAATGACCTAAAGGGAATCTTCTATCACTGCCACGGTGTTCTCTTCTTCCTCACTCTCTGATTCTGCCCATGGATTGCAAGTTTTTGGATCCAAGGCAAGATTCTTTAATACAGATCTAACTTGGATTCTTTTTTCCTTTTGGCCACCCAGCCTTAAGAAATGACAAGCCAACACTTCCATCTCATCCTTTTTTTTTAATGCAATTTACTCACCAAGTCAGACGCTAACACAGTAGATGCCTGCCACATCTCCCCTTCTCTTTCTAATTCCTCCTTCACACAAACTAGTTCCCTGTGGCAGCTGCCTCAGCCTCAGATGCATTTCTTACAGCACATAGCAGTGACCAGGCGACATCGACAGTCACTTACGGATACCCTCGTCCTTGTTACACTACTCTCAGTGACCACAGTATTTGCTCAGACCGTTAGCTCCTTAAAGCATCTCCGTACTCACACAGTGGGCCCCATTCATCAAGCAGGCAGCCACACCATACTGTCACCACGGGATTCCCCCAACACTGTTTCCTACTGACTCAATATCAACTCTGCGCCTCACTACCCACAGTAGCCTCCATGTGAGTAGCACCATGGCTGAAAGGCCACGTGCTTCATGGGGAAGAATGTCATCTCCCCATGGAAGTTTCTCCCGCACACTGCTCAGCCTCAGCTGCAGGAGCCTTGTAATCACTCTTCACAAGCCATTCTTGGTTCTGTCACTAATGAATCTGTTGGGGTTACCTACATGAGTTTACATTGGGCTT
The DNA here is from genome assembly GCA_023101885.1 of Typhlomys cinereus. Taxonomy (NCBI): domain Eukaryota; kingdom Metazoa; phylum Chordata; class Mammalia; order Rodentia; family Platacanthomyidae; genus Typhlomys; species Typhlomys cinereus. The sequence continues at coordinate 2,054,282 of JALPQD010000032.1, read as the reverse complement.
TCCCCTACGGATGCTCCTCCTTACCCAGACAGGATGGTGCCACCAAGGTTGATTGACAGGAGCCAGTCAGGCCTTCCCCCATTTTTGCTTTCCTCGCTTCCTCAGTCTCCTCAGCTTCACCGAGAGGGTAATTTACAGGAGCAGGGGCAACTCCCCTTATCATGGCTGACAGCTTTCTAGGGCGCTTAGACCTCTCTCTCTGTGTCTCTCTCTCTCTCTCCTCCCCTTTGACTGCTCTGGATCTTCTAACTAAACTACTTGACTGCTTCTTCACTGTTTTGGGGGGTCTCCCTTTGACTACCTTTACCTGTTGAGCAGTCCTCCTTCAGTGTGCTTGACTGGCAGGAGTGGCTTCTTCCTCTAGCCATTGCTTTTATCCTGGAGGAATCGGCTCCCACTCACAAGCTTGTCAGTTTCAGGAACTTCCTGGCAGTCCCCCCGGAGATGTTTACTGGCTGATATTGGGGCAAAGATAGAGATGGCTACTCAGAGGGAAAGGTTTTCAATTCTTTTAATTGATGAAATTCTTTTAAATATTTCTTCCCTGCCTCCTGCTCTTAGATTGCTCTAACACAGCATATCTTTCAATGAGCATGGCTCCCTTAAAGTTAGGTGGAAATAATGAAAAGTCAACTGATTGCTCCTCACATCCAGCATGAGCTTGGGAAATCCTCAGATTCTGTTTAAACATTATCCAATATTTTGAAAATGTATGTTTTCCTTAGTTCTTGCTTTTAGACTTCCATCTGGTTTGCCACAGTCAGCTAGAATGTTCTCATTGTGATCGCAGATACCCATGGTCATGAAAATACCTGAGTGCCCCAGGCAACCTTGACCTGACTTCTGCCTCGGGCTCTCCAGCCAGTGCTCCAGATCTCTCCTTCTCACTTTTCTTTCCTTCCCTGTTGACTTGAAGATCTCCCGAAACAGCAAAAGCATCTTCACAAACTTTGGAATTTGTGCCACAGACACACATTTTGTCTATATGGTTGTTGCACATAGCCTGCATGTTGCTGATAAAATCATGACAAACACAGATTAAGGGGAAAAGGGTTTATTCTCTTATGACAGTCTGTTGAAATTCTTAGTCCAGTTGTCAGGTGAACTTTCACAATCACCAAAGGGCTAAGGGAATTTGCCACACTATATCCAGATAGCAGCTGAGAGAAGGGTGATCCTTACTTGTCACACCAGCATGTCTGGCAATTACCTCCATTTTATTCACCTGCTTGGGAACCATGGGCTGGGCCTTACCCATCAACCAGACAATCTCTTGAAGGTTTGCTCTGAGCTTAACTCAATCACTGATCCTCTACAAATGTGCCCATAAGTCAAACCTCACCATCAAGTTGGCATCTGTAGCTAACCATGACAATGGCATCTTCTTCTGGGGTTAAGGTTCAGCAGCTGATGCTATAAACTAAGTTACATAGTACATAATTACTAATCACATTGATTTTGTTCCCTTATGATCATTTTTATTCACAGCAACCTATGTTTTATTATGCATTGATCATAGTCTGTGCCATTGATCTTTTCAGCTCCAACTTTGCCTGACTATGAAGGAATTGATGCCTCTCTGAATGAGACTGCTACCACAATCACCGTGTTACTGAGACCAGCCCAAGCCAAAGGTGCACCCATCAGGTAAGACTGGAAATAACTGCTTAAAAAAAAGCAGCAGCCAGTGGGGAAATATCTCGGTTGCTTAGCAGCAAAGAAAACAGTTCATTTTCGCAAGACATTCACTTGCAGTTAATGTCAGCAATGTTTTATTATTGTTTTGCTCTCTTTGGGGTTTTTGTTTGTTGGTTCTTCTTTTAGGTGAAACCTCCAGATAACCCTCTTACTATGAGCAAAATTCTAAAGGCTGTTTTTGAGGTATTCATCTACTGATCCCTTCCCCTAAAAGCTGTGTAAGATTATTTCTCCTTTTGTTCTTTTCCCCCCATTTCATTTCATGTCATTTCATTTCATTTCATTTCATTGTATTTGTTGGCATCTACCATATAAAAACTTAGGATGAGGAAACAACTCCTATCCACTGTGGTAAATTAATTATGAGTATTTCATTTGAGTGATTGAAAAAGTAGGGAAATCGAAAATCAAAGCAGAATAGTTATAACAAACAAAGCTCCCATGACCTTTTAATTCTTGAATTGTTCCATATCAGAAATTCTATGATAAATGTTAAAGTGCAACTTGCCATTTCCTTTACTTTTCAATATTGAAATCTCTCATTACCTAATACCACTCGTCTTTCAGAAAATTCTGAAAAGTATCAACCTTAGGGATTAGGATAGATTGTCTTAGCCCTTTATATTTTGCATGACTATAATTACTTAAACTTCCAACCTTAAAAGTAAGTTACCATTGAAACTGGCGAATACTAATACAATTAGGTAAAAATGAAATTAGTCTAATAAGGTTAGATAATTATTCTGTTATCTAACTTCTATTGTTAAGAAAATTAAGATGGAGAAATTAGTGCAGACATTTCAGAATCAAGTCATCTCATGTTCCTCACATATTTTTCATTTCTTTAAAAAATAACTAGAGATGGGGAGATGGTCTGGTGGGTAATGCATGAGGATCAAAATTCAGATGCCAAGAAAGCATGTAAAAAGCTGCACAAGCATTATAGTCTGCTATAATCCCAGCAATCAGAAGGTTACAAGGTGTGCCAGGAACAAGTTGGCTAGCTAGCCTAGTATATCAGCAACTCTGGGTTCAATTTGGAGACCCTGTATTGATAAAATGAAGTGGAGAGCATTTGAGTAAGAAACCTAATGTTAACATCCCCCTACAAGCTCACATGTACACATACACCAACACATACCTATAAATACACATGTTCATACCACACATACATACAAAAGTATATATATATATAATATTTGATCTGTGTACAAAATAAATACACTTGACTTCTAAAGCCATATTAACCATTTAGATGATCCATTGTCACTAGAGGTATACACATATTTTTCTTAATTAAGAAAAAAATGTGTGAGAGCCAGTGAAATAATTCAACAGGTAAGGTACCTGGCAACCTAAATTCAATCCCAAAAGTACACATAGTGAATGGAGAGACCAATTTCTGAAAATAGTTCTCTGATCTTTGCTCATATGCCATAACAAGCATTCATATTCTTTCTCTCTCTCTCTCTCTCTCTCTCTTTCTGTCTCTCTCTGTACACACATGCCCGGGCCCACGAACCAGCATAAACCCAGACTTACATTCAGGAAACAGAAGTGGGAGCTGTAGGAATTGATCAGGCATCAGGACAGAGGGAGCCTAGGATGTCTTCAATCATCTAAGCCAACTTTATTGTAGCATACATGAGTATTTATAGGAAAACAATTAAGGAGCAGGGCCAAATTCAGGAAGACATCAAAGAAGAGCAGGACCAAATTTTTTACAGGATTATGTAAAATGCGTACATACTAGTTAACAAAGAAAAGGCAGGAGTGACATCTACTTGGTGTGTGTGACCACACATAATGTCTCCAGACATAATGTCACACACACACACACACACACACACACACACACACACACACACACGCTTAAATAAACCCAAATCAAAAAGAAGCTAGGAAGTTCCTAATCCCTGTGTAGCTATGTATAGGGCATCATTATGCTATGGGAAAACAACTGATGCCAAACTTTAGATCTCCATTTCACACACACGCACACTTCTAACCAGATACACGCAAGCACACATATACACATTCATGCATTCCACACACATACACATAAAAAGGGGCTAAAATTAACCATTTCCACAAATTTAGGTGTTTGATAACAATTTAGGTATACTAGGCACTGTTCTGAATACTTGGACCAGAAATCTACCTAGGTGATTCAGTATGAGCCAGGATCTGAGTGGTAGACTCCATGGCTATAACAAAGCAGAGAAAGCGGGAGGAAATCTAGAGACAGAGATGGGATTTTTAGGAAGAGAGAAGAGGAGAGCTGAGAGAGCAGGGACTGTGAGTTTGCAAGAAGTTGCAAAGCAAACGATGGAGCGTGGGACAGCATGGCATGTTCCAGAACAGAAAGTGATTTGGCTCATTGAGGTTGAAGAGGCGCAATAGCGGTGGAAGCCAGAGGTATCAATAGCATAGGCCGGAGGATGAGGCTAGTTAACTCCAGCCTGAAAGCTGAAGGTGATCCGAGGACCAAAGCAGCCACCGCCATGACAGCACTATAGCCCCGACTGATCACCACATGACAGAAATGGGGAATGGGCTGAGGCTAATTCAGATCAGTTCAGGGATGGCCTTAGTGAGACACGCTCATGGGCTGCATCGACTCCGCGCAATGAAATGAAGCGCAGCTGCATGGCTTACACATCCTTTGTCATTTCTTGACATAAAGGTCGTAAGGACTAGTTCAATCGTAGAAGGAGTATTTTGATGTTATGTTTATTCTTTAGACTTATAGATAGAGTGGTTTCCACTAGAAAGCGGGAATTCATAGTGAGTTTTTACAGCTTTCAGAGGATACAGCCCCGGCCAACAACTTCCTCCTTCCTGAGGAGAAACCTGGAACCTCATTCTAATCCCTGAGTGAGTGCTTGCTGCTTTGAGCAGCAGAGTTTTAGGGTAATTCATGCGTGGGAAGAATTAGGTACCACACTATGCCTACATCTGAAATTTGCCATTTGTCAGATTTCTTTCTGCTCAAAAGGTGCTTTATCACATGGGGCCTCCTCTGTCACTCTCAGGATGCTCTGTTTCCTGTACCTATTTTATCTTTCTTTCAGAGCATGTATCCCTTCTTCATATATTGCATGCTATGTTTACTTGTTGTATTTATATATTTTCACTTGAAAGAGCACTTAATCCAAGCAGAAACTTACATTGTTTATTATTGATTCTACAACACTTAGATTTTTCAAAACTTATAATAGATATCTGATAAATATCTGGGCCCAGCCCATGGCGATGGGATTAGTCCCTAGGGAGGTAAATGACATGGAGGGAGCTAGTTAAGGAAGTTGACATCCTTCTGTGTATTTGGCCAGACATCCTGGATTGCCCCTCTCTCGACCATTATATGACACATGGATTTGGTGTAGCCAGTTCTCTTGGCCCTTGATGTTGCTACGGACTTTCCTGCCAAGCTCAACAAGGAGCTGTAACCAACCAGACTATCATGTGACAACTACAGTCTTTCATGAGCTTTTAATTCAGTAAAGGAAAGATACATACCTGAAGAAATATTTATGGAAGTTTAATGCCAGACTGTGTTTGTAATACACCATAGTCATGGTACAAGCCATCCATCTTATTAAGGCAATGATTCTTGGCTTTGTTCAGTCCTAGACTTTCTACAGGTACCTCTTACCAGAGGGGGTGTGGCATTATGAATTGTGTTCAAGAGTTAAGGATTAGGTTGAGAAAGTGTCTGGAGGAAACTTAGATAGTGTGTGTATGTGCAGATAACACCAGTGATAGTAGCAGACGGATAATGTATTTCAGGAAGTAGTAGGAGCAAGAGAGAAGACATAAGGCCAGGTATGTGGTACAACATTAGCCCTGATGTGTAGTGTGGTTTGACTTGTGAAGTCATGGAAATAAAGACAATGGAAGGAAACAGCATGCTAAAAGATGAAGAGAGATTACAGAGGCTGGGGCTTGCAATACCTGATGTCAGGACTTTCAGCTTTGCTGATTCTGCAGCTGATCATTCCTAGAAGAGAGAAGTGACTTCTATGTGTCATGTACTGTTACGTTTGCTCTTGCCTGTCAAAATGCCTACAGTAGGAAAGAGCAAGCTATGGTGGCATGGGGGTGAGGAAGTCTGTATCTGCAGGAGTGGTAAAATATTTAGGCTGGAGATTTCTCTTGAAGCATTAAGGAGACATTTCACATAGAGTAAACTTATCTACGTACTGGTGTCTAATTTGTTATTTTACATTCGCTAAGAGGTTGTGCAAACGAAAACCATAACTACTTTCACAAAGAATTTGCTTAGTTATAGTTTTTTTTTAATCCCAGGCTGGCTAATATAGGTAAATTTTAATGTCATTTCAATATTTATCATCATTAGATAAGGAAAAACAGCAGAGAATGTCTTTATGAGCTAACAGAAAAAAACCCCTTATGGTTTCCCAATCTTGAAAGTGAGGGGAACACTGTAAATTGAAGACAATGCTGGGTTTCCCCAAAAAAACTAAAGATGACTTATAATCTTGTTTAATCAAATTTAGTTGTGGTAGTGAATATCATTTTGATGTTTAAGTATATTTGTATGTAAATGAAAAATGAAAATTCACAATTAAAAAAAGAAAAGAGTAATTTTAAACATGAAGAAGTCATATTTTGAATAATTAATTTTAGGTTAAAATATTAGCATGTTGATATTAATTGCAGTAATATTTTAAGCTTCTCATTGAAAGGCATGGGGAACTTATGAAATATTCATAGAAAGAATAAAAATATTATGGTGACATTGGCAAATTTTTCATTACCAGAGCCCTAACCTCAAATAATATTTGAATCTTAACTAGATTTAAGTACCAATAAGTAATTAGAAAAACATAAGAAAGAAAGCACACAGGGCCTTGTCATGTAATCAGTCAAATCACTCTTAATTTGATTTCTTTTCTTTTCTGTCCTTTAGTTAATTTTAGTTGGCAAATGCGAAGTGAGCAAGGAAGAAAACTGGAAAGAGTGAGAATGTGTGGTTGTAAATCACCATCTGAAACTGAGCAGGGAAGGAATGTATTTCCTTTGAGCATAAAATTTATCATTAGTGGAGTTCTACCTAGCATTCAGTAGGATTTCTCACTGAAGTGATTTTTGGTTGCTTTTATGGCAACATTTTGTTGCAAATAAACATGTTTTTAAGAGGTCGCTGTACAACTTCTGTAGAAGATAACGTACAGGTCTTCTCAGTGTGCAGAGAGAGAGCAAGAGAGGGAAGGGAGAAAGAGAGAGAGAAAGAAAGAGAGGGAGGGAGGGAGGGAGGGAGGGAGGGAGGGAGGGAGGGAGGGAGGGAGGGAGGGAGGGAGGGAGGGAGGAAGAGAGTTCATAGTGTTAGGTCTTGAGGAGCTGATTGAAGACTGAGCCTACTATGAAGGGAAAGGCCAGAAGAAGACTTAGACAAGGGACATTACAGGGAAGGTCACTTTGTATTTTTCTTGTATGCTGATCAGGTAGCATGCTAGGTGTATGAAAGGGAGGGGTGTTAAAGGAAAGATAATGATACTAAGACTTCAAAACCAGGAAGGCCTTTCTGGGTAATGTTACAGAATAGAAATAACAGAATCCATCTGAGCTTGGTCTAAGTATAAGAGTTTAAAAAAATAGCTTATTTGAGATGACTCTAAAAAATCAACTTTGTGTTGTTTTCCTTCAAATGCATACCAGGGAAAACCACAAGTTTATATAAGTGTCAAGGTTTTAAAGAGAGTAGATTTGTGGGTTGTGTTATTTTACTATATTAAACATTGCAAGGCTAGAAAGTCTTCCAACAGCAGCAGAACTCTAGACATTTCCAAGATAGAAAAGCATGCCTAGGTTCTTGGGAACCAGCACTTATTTTCACCTCTCTATTGTTGAATGAAGCAAATAAAGGAATGAATGAAAAGAAAGTTATCAGAAGAAAGCTAACTGAGAAAATTCATTATTCAATGAGTGTTGAGAATTTCTGAGGCAAAAATAAACCATTTCATGTGGAAAGAAAATGAGTGTTTTACATGCGCTGTAAGTAAAAACAACACTGGAGAAGGTAAAGGCGGTTTGTTCAATGTACGAAGGCCCGTTTAAATGCCCATTATCCTATGTGAAACCACGCTTGGATATAAAATAACATGACTCCTACATTAGCTTATGGAGGAAGCACAGCTGAGTCTGAAAAATACCCAGGTTGAGATGAGCCCCTTATATAACAAAATCCATTTCCCTCTGCAAGATGGAATGATGGCATGGGAGTGGGAGGGAGATCTAGTCATCTCATCTAACTTTCGGATTTCAATACTTACACAAAGAATATTGCAAGGAGTATTGTTAGGAGCAAATATTACAGTCTTTATATATATATATATATATATATATATATATATATATATAATCTTATTCTGCTGTCACAAAATATTGTATACTTAAACCACATACATTTATTTTTCACAATTTAGGAAGCCCAACTCAATGTACTTGCTGAGAGCTTCTTAATGTAAAGAGATTTCTTGCAGAGACCTCCCATCTCTAAATATCATCACAATGAAGGGAAAGGCCGTCACATGGAAATTATAGGGAGGATTCACAGATATTCAGTCATACTCTTTGTCTGTAATCCAACAAGGAAAAAGATTCCGTGTAAATTTTCATACAAGCTGAACTTCTCATTGACTGTTTCTCACTCGTAACAAAAATGTACTTCATTGCTCGTATGCTCACTAAAGAATATATTAATAGTATTGGCAAATCTAAGATATTTGCTAAGTCCATATTTATGTAGTATCTATGTGTAAAGAAAAATAGTTTTCTTCATTTTAGTAAATAAAAGCTATTTGATAAGGTGAAAGTCCTTGTTAATATAGTATTTTTATAAGTTCAGATAGTTTTCTTAAATTATATGCTTTATACAAGCATCCCCAACTTATAAAACTAAGATATTTCTCTTTTGTTTAATTGGGTGTGATGCCAAAGGTAAAAATTCAGCCCCTTCTATCTTTTCTGGAACCAGATCCAAGATTCTAAAGTGCGGACACTTACCTTTTTTTCTTTGTTCCAGCAGTAGCAGTTTGCTTTGTTCCCAATAGGTATAGAGAACTATATCCTGTCTTTCATTAAAAAAAATCTTAATTTGAAATATAAAATCTACACTGATTTAATGCAATAAATTAAGATTGAATGTATATTGCACTTTCTGCCTCTGCAAACAGAAGGACCTGAGTTAAGATCCTAGGTTCTACATAAAAATGCCAGGTCAAAATGGCTGGTGGGAAGAACCTGGGAAAAGCAAAGTAAAAAGGTGGTAGAAGCAATCTAGGATGATTCCCAAAGTTATTCCTGGTCTTCCACAGGGACACATACTGCTCTCTGATACACACACACTTCATAAATAGATAAATAGATGATAGATAGATCGATACATGGATACATAGATAGATATTTAAAATGTGTGGGATATTTAAGAAATATTTTTAAGGATTACATTATTGACAAGGATAGTTATTGGCCATTATTAGGTAAGAATATTATTAGGTAAGAATAAGTTAGATTTGTCTGAAGAGTATATATATATATGGATGTGTCTATAGGATACACACGTTTGTAATGTGCACATGGATTGTGAATCAAAAGAAAAGCAATGAAGAACCCGGTATGCAGCACACAGCATATGTCAACTATAGCCATTCCTTCTTCCTTTTCTCCAGTTGAATGCTTGCATGTTCCCTTCATTTCAAACTGAAAACTGCTGCTCTGTGGATGCCTCAGAGAGATTGCCCGTCATCACTACATTCCTACAAGCTTAGCAACCCAGTTTCGCAAAGTCCTAAAGAATGGTGCAGAATATGTCATTGGAATAGCAGAGACTTCTGCCTTAGGTACTTACTCAAATAGAAATTTCTGGCAATAATACAATCTCTATCCCCTCTCCAAGGATAAGAAGATACCAGCCTTCCAAAGCCTTAGCAATATTTTAATTGAAAAAAGGAAACTTTCCTATTGAGAAAGAAAATATTTATTGAGTTCATAAAGGCCTTTTGTCCTAGGTATGGCAGTTTATATTTAAATTATATTGATTTGTCTAAAGTTCTCAAGATTTAACTTGGAGTACTACATGCAGCCTATTTACACCTAGCTTAAACAATCCACTGTAATGCATCTCCCTGAAAATTTCAAGAGTTCTGTAAGATACTTATTTGTAGTATATTCATAACAGCCTCTAAGATATATTGATTGTGTTGTTTCCTAGATGTACATTACCTAAAAAGAACTTTGCTTGAGGAATTTATGAAAGGGAGAACCTTCATAGCTACTAGTCTGAGAAATTGACTAAGGAAAGCTTTTAGCGATCACCACAGTCTTTAAAGTTACAGTACATTTTTTTTCCTTTTTTTCTTCTCTAAAATGAGAGCATCTGTAGGCAAGTTTTAAGATGTTTCAGGAAAGTTTGAGAAGGTTCAGGTTAGAGCTTTAATAGGCCAAATGCCATCTGTTTCTGCAATTTGTAACATTTTATTATTAACAACTCCAGAAGAAGGAGGCGGTCTATTTCAGCGGCAGGGACAGATTTCTGTCCATCTGGGCCCGCGTCGCCGCATGTCACTTGTGCTTTGGATCTGCATAGCTCAGAGCCAGTGTAGATGCCGAGACAAGGTCAAGAGGTGGAGAGAAGCCTGTCAGCACATTCTGTCTCCACGCCCGTGACAGTGGCAACCTAGAAGCTTCCCGTGCCTCCCGGAGGCTGTCATGATGCCAGGCCTTGGAGCCAGACCTTCCCTAATTCTCATTTCCAACAAAATGTTAACTTTTTGTATTTGGAAGCACCAGACAAAGAACGTGGTCTCTGATGTGACTCTGTGAATGTCAGCATCCTTATTAAAACAGCTTCTGGTTCAACCTTTGAAACAACATCATCCACTTTATGGTGTGTTTTTTTTTTTCCTTCCTTTTCTTAGTTCCATAGCAGCTCTGTAGCTGTTAGAGGATGCAGGAGAAACTATTCTACTACAGTGTAGCTGAATTCAAGCCTGCAGTGGGTTACCACGGAGTTTACATATGTTGAGAATGGTCTGTCCATTATCAACCCCTGTGCTCCCTTTTCGGATTGTTTCTACCTCAGTTTCCTGAGTGTTTGCTTTTCTCTTTTCTCCCCCCAGTGCTTATCAGATCGTTGTGGAAGAACTGCACCCACATCGAACCAAGAGAGAAGCCGGGGCCATGGAGTGCTACCAGGTGCCGGTCACTTACCAAAACGCCATGAGTGGGGGCTCACCCTATTACTTTGCCGCGGAACTGCCCCCAGGAAACCTTCCTGAGCCAGCTCCCTTCACCGTGGGCGACAACAGGACCTATCAGGGCTTTTGGAACCCTCCCCTGGCTCCCCGTAAAGGGTACAACATCTATTTCCAGGCCATGAGCAGCGTGGAGAAGGTGAGTTTCCTCTCAGGTTGCATTTGTCAGTGCGGAGAAGAAATTTCCAGAACCCTGGTTTTTGTTCTGTTGTTTTGTTTTTTTCTGTTACATTTTTATTTAAATCTTGATTTTTTTTTAGGATTTCATACATGAATGAAGTGAATTTACATTGTCAGTATCGTAACCCCAAATTCTATCACCCCTTTACATTACAACCCTTCTCTCCTGTTAGTCTTCTATTTCATGCATTTTTGCATACGTGGCCTACTGAGTTTCATCTGGGTTGTCTTTGATGACATGTGTCTAAGCCCTTGCTAGAGCATGAATCACATATCTGTGAGTTTACCACTGAGGAAAGCTCTTCCTTCCCCTCCCCATCAGACTCAGCCCTCAACAGCTTCTCAGGGAGGGGTGGAGCCCATTGGATCTTTCCTTTTCCTGGTGAAATGTTGATAGGTCAAATCCTGTGCAGACCTCATGGAAGTACGTATAACTGCAGTGAATTTATGGCTGCCACGGCCCTTTCCTATCCAAAAGATAATGTCTGGCCATACCCATAAAAACCCCTCAGGTTCTTATGATCTTACCACTTCCTCTTCCAGGATGTCCCCTGAGTTTCGGGGTAAGGGGTGGTTTAGATGTCCTGTTTAGGGCTGAGCAATCCGCAGTCACTTACAGTCTGCACTTAGGCCACTTGTGATTTTCTGTAACAAACACCTTCCATTGCAAAAGGAAGCTTGTTAGAGTGCTGAGTGCTCCTCCCATCTATGGTTATAATGACAAATGCTTAAAGACAGTTTGACATAGTGTCAATATTTTGTACCCCCTAGATCTTATGACCTCCCCCTTTTATAAGCTCCTGTTCTGGTTGTCCTGGTTTAGAGCATCAGAAATGTGATCCCTGCTGGAAAGACTGTTTTAGAAATACCGAATAGCATTTGTCAAGAAGAAAAACTCAAAAAAAAATAGCCAAAAACAAAAAGTAGTGTGTTGGGGAGCCGCTTCTGCTGCCAGCAGCACGTGCAGCTTTGGCTGACGGTAGAGCCAAGGCTGTGGACCAGTAACATTGTGCAGGATGCCTGTTTCCTAGTAACTGCTGCTCCTTGCACCTCCTAGGAAAGCCCACAATGCAACTGGGAATAAAACGATTCGAAAAGATGGCTGTGGCCGCTGTGGAGGATCCCACCCTCACAAAATCCTCTACATAGTTCTACTTCCCTGGCTCAGCAGTGGAACACTTGGAGAGATTAAACTGACTGCAGGATAAACAGAATACACATTCCACAGCGGGTTAATAACCCCTTATAAAGTTTTCAGGGGGTCCAAGCCAAATAGTAAATAACAAATAACAATCCTCTGATTACACAGTAATGGGCTGCCTGCAGAGAACTCACCAGAATCTAAACAGAAGGCTACCTGTGAAGGCCAGGTGCTGGGCCATTACACAAGTCGCTTTACTCAGACCCTGGCTACCCCTCCTTTTCCCATTTTGGACACAGTTGTTTTTGAACACTGCCGCTGATCTCAAATGAATATTGAAGAGGAAAACACAACAGGACATTGAACCATCCATGGTTCCATATGTGGAGAAACAACCTAGTCTTTTGTACCTCATGCTGTGTGCTTTGAAAGATTTTCTTCCCAAAAACTTATTTGTTTTTTAGTTATTTATTTATATTTTGGCAGGAGGGTCAGATTAAAAAAAAAAACATGGTGAGAATACAAACCTGAACAATTTTAAATCCACTTAAGGGCTGACACTTGGATGCGCCCATAGCTGTCCAGAAAGTGGTGGGGTTTGTATTATTTAGTCCCTAAGGTGGGCACCCGGGAGGTGATGTGACATATGCGGCATCCAGTTGCATCAGTCATTTTAGAGCTTGGAATATCTTCATTGGAAGGCATCACCCATTTGTATTTCTGCAGGGACTATAAAGATGTGGATGTTGCATTTACATGAAAGGTGCATCTTTCTGCTTTTCAATGTGCTTGGCTTAGAGTTTATGGCAGACAGCACAGTCTCTCATCTTCAAATAGAGACACCAAATGCAGAGGCTGTGCATGGTTGAGGGTTAGCTATACTTCTTGCTTTCTTTTACGAAACTGGGATTTCATGAGTCACTTGCTGGTATGACAAAAATACCTGACAAGAACCAATCTGAAGGAAGAGGGGTTTATATCAGTTCCAGGTGGGGATGCAGTCCATCATGACAAGGAAGGCATGACAGCAGAAGGGGGAAGCAGCTGGTCACAGGAAGCTGAGCACGACAAATGCTGTGCTCTGATGTCTTCCTCCTTTGAGTTCACTCCAGAAACCATAGCCTTAGAGCGGTGCCCTCCACATGCAGGTTGGATTTTCCTACCTCAACCTAATCTGTAAAAGTGCCCTTCGCAGACATAAATGCCTGAAAGACTAGGTCGTTTGTCCACATATAGAACGGATGGGACAATGTGTTTCCATTGTAATTTTAAATCCCATGAATATGACAAAATTAACTCTCAAAATTACTTACATATTTTTCAAAAGTACTGGCCTGGTCCAAAACAGAGACCCATGTGCAACTTTTTAATATTCGTGTTTTAAACACAGGTAGGAGACCCAGTTCTGTGCTTAGATTTTCACTTTGAGATAGATGAGAGCTTCCTAATCAACTGCTGGAAGTCAGGTGGAATGGCAGGAGTGTTAACATATATGCTACTTGTAGAAGATCTTTTTCTGGCTGTCTTTAAAGGTGTTGCTATGGATTTTCCCATATCTACACTCTTATTTGATCAAAGTTTAGAGAATCAACAGTATACTTCACAATGCCTTTGCCAGAGAGTTTTAAAATTGACATAGCTTCCTACCAGTAGGGACTAATGATACCTACAGGGACCCCATGCTGTTTTTAGGAAATCGTAAGTAATGGGCCCTATGTTGGGAACATGTAAAGGTCTTGCAACTTACTATGAAAGTATGGTTCACAATGAAGTAAAAGCTGTTGCTTACTTTTTATTCACTAATTCTTCCCTCAGTGCTTTATTTAGTATAATTTCAGATATATATATATATATATATATATATATATATACTATACATACATACATATACATATATAGTAAAATGGTTACTCTTTACTGTTGCTGTGAGAGAGCACCCAAAGTCAAACAACTTATGGGAGAAAGGAAGATTTATTCAACTTACAGCTCCAGAGGGAAAATAGATACAGTCTTTCATGGCCGAGGTGGCATGGCTGGCTAGCTGAGGCTGGCAGGCAGACTAAGTCACAGCAACTTCCACATGGCTTGAACATTCCTGGAATGTCTCTCCTCCTATATTTATTCTGTGGTCCCTTTGATATGGTCCATTATTGGGAGGTTCCTATGAGATCTGTGGAGGTTCCCATGGAATCTAGGATGGGTATAATCCCTTTAGGTGGTCTCAGTTGATCCTTCCAGGTGTGGTTTCAGCCGATCTTAATTAATACTAGGTATGTCAAGTTGACACCCAGGCGTAACTATCATATGTACTAAAAGGGATTTGTTTTATCAACATGTCACCAGGGAAGGATAGAGACCTCAACTGGCTCCAGCACCTCCCAAAGAGACTGGTGGTCAACTCTGATTAGGGGGCAGTATGGGGGAGATGTTTTCCTCAGTGATCTACCCACTGACAGATATAGGATTCATACTCCAGAAAGTGGTCAGGCATAATCAAAGGTAACTCAAATGAAATCTAGCAGGTAACTCAAGAAAAAACAAAAGATAGTAGGAGGGAGACTGACAAGGAACAAGAAGGGTTATAGTAGGAAGAGGAGGGAAAATAGAAATGAGGATTAAGGCATGAAACTATCATAAATTCAATGTACTCGTGTATGAAACAGTGAAAGAATAATTGAAAAAGAAAAAAAAAGAGGTTGACCCCCATACAGCAAAAATTCACCTCGATAGCACGAGCACAACCATGTTCATAGCAGCACTGTTTACAATAGCAAAGTCATGGAATCAACCCAAATGTCCAACAGTTGACGAGTGGATAAGGAAAATGTGGTACATCTATACAATGGAGTACTAACTCAGCCATCAAAAATGATGAATTAATGGAATTTGCCAGGAAATGGATGGGATTAGAAACCATTTTATTGAGTGAAGTATCCCAGACACAGAAAATTAAGTGCCGTATGTACTTCCTAATAGGTGGCTCCTAGTACCAAACCCACTTAGAGACACTCAAAGATAAATCTCTGGAATACCTACAGTAATTACTAAGATTATGAACAGGAGGGATGGGGAAAGAGGGCCACACCAGTAACAAGGAGAGAGGGGACCATGTTACAGCAGAGAAAATAGTCCACCATCAAGGACTGCAAGTAAGTAATGAGACATCTGGTTAAGTTCACAGACTTTCCTTCCTGATCATTTAAAACTGATGGGGTATGATCTTACCAGAAGGGGAGGGCATATAGTCTGGATGATAGAAAGTAACCATTTCGCAAATGGGTGATTGACCCCTCCCTCACTGTGGTTTCCTACTTTTATTACATCTACATTTGAATATACTCTTATAACAAGACACTAATTTAATAGGTTTTTATGTCTGGCCAGGGGGTGATATCCAATACCCATCAGGATGGAGTGAAGGGCATTGTAGGAGCAGCAAAACTGAAAGAAATAAATCAAAGAGCCATAATCCAGAACATCAGAGACTCTATATCAACCACCTGGAACTAGGCCAGCCTAACTCTCCCCATCCTGAAGCTCAGGGTAATTTGCGGAAGAGGGGGCGGTAAGATTGTAAGAGCACAAGGATGGGAGGAGTAACGATATGCAAGATTCTCCACACAAGTTAGGGCCGAAGCAATCATAATTGGACTTCGCATGCCCTGAGCAATGTCCAACACACTATTGACCCCACAAAGTCTAGCATTTGTTAAAGGCACTAGGATCCTTGGAGGCAAGGGATTGACAGCCACAGTAGTGTTCCTATGCTTAAAGGGAACACAGGAAATGGTTCTGGGAAATGCCACTGGGTCCTTGCACCTCATTGGAGAGGAGGACCCAGAGGAGAGTTTGGCATGATCATTAAAGGATGCTCCGGGGATGGGAGGGGGAGGCACTAGGGGATGGGGAGGGAAGGGGGGTGGGGGACACAGGGGATTGGGGTTTGGAGGGAGGGGGGACCGGTATACCTGTTAAGTTTGTATGAGCGGAAATAAATAAATAAATAAATAAATAAATAAATAAATAAATAAATAAATAAATAAATAAATAAATAAAAATATACTACACTTAACTATAAAAAAATAAGATGATATGTTGTCTTCCAAAGATATGCTATGCCACCTGGAATGTACCTGGGCTTCTTATAAACTATTACCTGAGTATGTGCCACTGATTATGAAACTCGGGGCTTCTTACTGACATTTAACAGAT
Organism: Typhlomys cinereus; assembly: GCA_023101885.1. Taxonomy (NCBI): domain Eukaryota; kingdom Metazoa; phylum Chordata; class Mammalia; order Rodentia; family Platacanthomyidae; genus Typhlomys; species Typhlomys cinereus. The sequence continues at coordinate 2,037,770 of JALPQD010000032.1, read as the reverse complement.
GTGGCCTGTGGTGAACACTCAGCTGACCATCTTCTTGCCTTCATTTGTTCCACCCGGTTTGGGAAGCACAGTGGAGGTTACAGCCAACGTGGTTATAGTTCCTTCGAAGGAGATTTTCTCTGCAGGCTCTGACACACCTTCTAGCTTTTGATTATTCAAAGAATAGTACGGAGCCAGGGATGGCATCTAACAGTAGGCTCATCACTAGTGAGTCCAAGCCAAGGAAAGTGTTGAAGCTCAAAGACAGCCACGATTGCATAGGGAGTGTCTGTCCCACCAAACAAAACAAAGCAGCAGAGACAGACACTGGCTGAAGTCAGTACTCAGGAAGTGAGGGCTGGGCCCAGAATCTTCTGGTCCAGCCTGTGGGGGCTGCCTCTCCTGCAGCCACTCTACACATTAATACTTCTTGTTGCTGTCTCCTTCTGCTTTTTTATTCTCTGCTCCGCCTGCGTACAAAGCAGCAGGAAATAACCTCTGTTAAAAATCATTTAACTTCTACCAACTAAATTAAAAGGAGAGAAAGAACAGGTGAATTATACTTCAACTACTATGCAAAGTTTTGATGATCTTGCCGCCAGCCATCATCTGTCTGTTTAGTTGTGCTAGGAGCAAGTGAGAGTGTGTAATGTTCAGGCTTGGCCAGAGCCTGCAAGCCATCACGTAAAAATTAAATGTATATTTGGATCTGATTTACATTAGCTTTGCAGGTATATCTGTCTTTCTGATAGCTTAAGAAGCAATAATAAATGCAAATAGAAGGCAATACCACTTGTCTCCACTGCTAGCTTGCTTTATTACGAAGTAAAAACAGATATTAGAAAATACTTCTTCCTTATAGTTTTTTTTGAAAAGTTCTCTGAGAATATGTATCAAGAAAAAATCCCTCATTGTTATAATTCTGGGATTGTAATTCTATAGCCTGTCTTGGATCTTCATTGTAGTTAATGATAGTTCGTGATATAGACAACATTTTCTATTGACTCTTTTTTCTCATGTTTTACTCCATCAGGAAACAAAAACGCAGTGTGTACGAATTGCTACAAAAGGTAAGAGGTTTTCTTTATTTTAAACTCCATTCACTGTTTTCTGAAATCAAAGAACTTTGTTCTCTGCTTCATGCTAATTAGATGTGGCATTTCTATTACAAAGTATTTGTATTAGGATACAGTTAAATCTCCAGCCAAATTCTCTGTCTCACTGACTATCTTTTAACACATGATGGGGTCCTACATCTCCTCCACCAGTACTGGACTGAAGGAATCTTAGAAAAACCTCAAAAGGATATTATTTTTTCATTTAGTACCTGTGAGGGCTTATGCTATTCATCAACCAATCTATTAGGGAAAAGTCAGGGTCAACAGGTCAAATAGCAAGTCAGTCACTAGCTTGAAATGCTTAGTTACTATTTGTAGACAGTCAGAATCATTAGGCTGTGGTTGCTTTTACAGCTATGAGGAAAAACAATTTAATTGTGTTTTGGCTTTGATTTTAAGAGAAATAAAGTTCATTCAACAATATACAAGCATAGGTATATGTAAACATAAACTATCGATAGTTAATAGTCCATGAAGAAGCATAGACTTCATCATTAGAACACTGGAATGGAAGACAATTTAATTTTCTTTTCTGATTCAGCTAATACCAAGAAATTATAGGGCTGGAGAAATAGCTTAGAGGTTCAGCCTCTGCCTCACAATCTAAGGGACCTGAGCACTTTCGGCTCTGGAAGGCTTAGTCTAGGAAATCCTAGAACAAAGCAAGAAAGAGGTAAAAGCAATCCAAGATGGCTCTCTTGGGGAGAGAGAGAGAGAGAGAGAGAAAGAGAGAGAGAGAGAGAGAGAGAGAGAGAGAGAGAGAAATGATGCCTGTGGTACCAGAAACACCCTTTGGCATCACCCCATCTATTGTGACTGAGTGAGAAAGTTTTTCTTTCTTTGATAAGAAAAAATATTTTTTTCATCTTCAAATGCATGTTTGGCATTTAGCATGGGAGTGGAATATGTTTATTATCTCTGTGTTTATAGTCATTCATTTAAGAATAATTTGACTGGGTCAACAAGGGAGAGATCAGCGCTTTGTTCTAGCAAGAGAAACAAGAAAAAACTGTGCTGTGCCTTGTGAGCTCCGCAGAGGGCTGGTCCATTGGGTGTGTACTACTGCCAGAATTAGTCTTAGACCCGCATTTGTGAGCATAGCTGATTCACTTGGGGTGACAACACACAGCCATATTCTGTTTACATTGGCATCTTTCCTTTCATCTTTTTCCTCCATCTAACCATCAATCTGCTCAATTAGCATTTGTTTTTCTCTTGATTTGTAAAGGCAACAAAGACTTTTTCCCTCGACTCCTGAGAATAATAAAGCAACTTCTCAGATGAAAGAAAAAAACTTATTCAATTCAGTTGTTAAGGTTCCTCATGATAGCTAAAAACATAGCTGGCAACTCTAGTAAAAGAAAAGAAAAAATATATGCAAAAGCATCTGATATGTAAGCAGTTCTTTTATTTTAGAAACTTAGCACATAAATGAGGAATTAGAGTTAGGAATTTTCAGCTGGATGGCAGAAGACATTAGATGTACACTACCTGCATTTTTTCCAGATTTAAAACATCCTGAAAATTTAAAAGGCTCTCATATCAGTGTGCAAGGCAGTTTTTTTAGCTAGGAGTATACAATATTTCTGTAACAGAACAAAAACCTAAAGCGATTCTAATATTTTAAGTTTCTTACTCATTTACTTGCCTTGGCTTGAACTATTTGGTGTTATTTTCTCCCCACCTGAACTCAAATAAAGGATTGATAATAATTATTTGATAGTTAGATCAAACTCCAGGAAGATTTAGATTACAGAATTGATCTTGTATGTGACATAAAATATTTGCTGGTGAGGCACAGAGATGTCCTAAGAAAAGTCCATTCTTGGCGACTCTATGTTGTCTAGTAATTTCATCTGCTGTATTTCTGCATCTAAGGATGACAGGGTGATGTACTGAGAAAGGGATGGTCTCTGATCTTAGACTCTCTATGTTGGTATCTCAATCTTACTTCTTAATGGTTCTTTGTTATTGGTCAAATTACAATGGCTCTCTTTGTCAGTGAGAATAAAAGTACTTCTCCCTTCCATTGTGGTACTTTAAATACTTTAATATTTCTACCTCATCTCAGTTTTTCCCCCGTTTTCTGAGTTATCTAAAATAAATCATATCCTGAAAATATAAAATGGAAAACCCCAGAAGTAAACAGTTTGTGAACTTAAAGTTGCATGCCAGATGAAGTCACATGATAAAATCTCACACCATCCTCTGCTCTGCCCGAGACCCTGAGGCATCCCCTGTGCCGAGTATCCACAGCTAATATACTGCCCACCTGTAAGTCCCTTAATAGCCACTCGGTTATCAGATCAACTACAGCACTACTGTACTGTTTACAATCAAGTCACTCTTGTTGTACTCAATGGCTTCAAAGTTTAAAGATAGTGATGCTGGTAGTAAATACAGTATATTATTATAACTTTATATTTTTGCAACTGGTACTCTCTTACTGTATCTATTGGTAAATTAAATTGCATCAGAGATGTGAATATATAGATAGCTCAGAGGTTAATACTCTGCCTTGCAAGCAGAAGGATCTGAGTGCAAATTCGGGATCCCAGGTTAAAAAAAAATAACACTAGACAGAATTGGCAGTACTCTGCACTTCTGGCTCTGGAAGGAAAAATCTGGGAAATCCCAGAGTGAAGCAAAAAGAAGGTAGAACAATACAGGATGATTCCCCAAAGTCAATCTTGAGCCTTCTTAGGCTCACACAATGTCCTCTGATACACACACACACACACACACACACACACACACACATACTCTAAGAAAAAGAAATAGAAAAAAGATAATGTACCTTATACAGAATTTGATATTGTGGGTGGTTGCAGGTATCCATTGACATTGTTCAACACATCTGCCACTGGCTAGAGAGACAGCTATACATATGAAGTGCTTGAATGATCCCTAGCGCAGTGTAAATGACACATGTTGATGATTGTCTTTTCATTGTCTCATGTAAATGCAACATTATCCTGTCTAAAGAATTTTCTTAGACACTATGATAGTCTTTTGAATTTACTGTCACTATTCTAATCTGCAAAACCACAGGTGACAAGCACCTAAATGAATTATGTTATGCAAGAATGAAAGCATGAATAAATACTAACCTGAACCTATACAGTAGACAGACATTTCTTGGGAAGAATTAAGTTTTTTTTATATTATTTTTACTAGATCTAGTGTATTTCCTTATCTGAACATTTGACATTTTTCTACCTCTGAAATGCCATATTTACTAAAGTAACAGTAACTGCCTGACTACATTTTAAACTAACCCCAAAAAATATCGTTGATTTTGGCCTTAATTTTTTCACTGTAAAGATAAAAGGTTTCTAACATGGCATTTTAAAAGCATACTTGATGGTCAAAATAATGCAGCCTTATTGCTTGGAAGGGGGCAACAGTCTAATAAAGGTCTATCTAAACATTTAAACAAGTGTGTCCTTTGTCAAAAACTGAACTAAACTATGTCCTTAAGGTGTGCGGGCTCTATTGTTACAAGTGTACATGTGAACATATGAATAGATAGAAAAATTTTATTTGAAAAGAATAAAAACGAGTGAAGCAGAAATAGCTGGATTAATATAGGTAGAAATGTGTCCACAGGGGATCTATAGGGCTAGGAAGGCTGTCCTGATGGTGTGATTGCAAGTTTCTCACCTTGGGACAAAGTGCTTCTTTATCCCGAAACCAGTGTCTCAACCAGTTTCAACAAACCATGAGCTCGTGGACTGAGTAGAAGCAGCCTGGAAGACACTATGTTATCTCCCGTATGACTGACGTGAACATGTCTTGTTTTCTGCCTCTCTGCTTCTCATATCCTGCCTTGGTCTCCATTTCCATACTTCAGTAGAGGGTCGTGGAACCCTATTTCCTAATGCCCTTTGTGTCCAAATCACCTTAGTGAAAAAATCTGGTTCTGTAGAAGTCTTTGTGTCTCTCTGGCATTCCACTTGTACAGTAGGTGGTAATATTGCTTTTGCTCTTGGTTTTCAACTTGAAATGAATGCTTCTTTAGTCAAGCTAATTGCTGACTTCTATATCATGATATTTTAGGATTAAGTACAAAACGAGAGTCTTACCAGTATATCAAACATTTGTTGAATGGGTAATTTAATTTAAATTTAAAGTGGAGTTTTCAACTTTAATATTTAAGCACATACTGTCTACCATTCTGAAAAGCACCAGAGTAGTTTGCATGTCTATAACAGAGTTAATGTACAACTAGAGTTATCTGTTTCTTTGCATGTGTACTTTATTCTGATAGATATTTAACCTTCTAATTGAGAATAATTTTTCTAAAATTTAAATGATGTGTTTCTTTATACCACAAAGTTAATTAGAAATAGAAATTATAAACTAATGTTAAGTTTCATTCTTGTGGTCTTATTTAATGAGTATTTTGCTGAATTATGTGATAGTGACTCATTTCTTCATTAAAATGTGTATTTGTTAGGATAAATAGAAAGACAGTTTAGCTAAAATTTTCTCCTCAACTGGGTCACTGGTGTTCTCATTACTATATTCTATTTTATAGCTTCTTTACACATTTAATGTGCACAGTTCAATATGAAGTACTATTATAGTGGTTGAATTAAGTGTGTGATGTACTAAAGCAGAGGGTTCAAAGGAATCTAGCCATTATCTCTTATTACTTTGATTCTGTAGGTAGCCATTATGATGAAAGATTAAAATTCCATTAAATGTCATATTGATGATCATCACATGATAGCACAGGAATATATCATGTTTTGCTAATGAGAAACTCTTTGATTTCATTAGATGCATTTAAATATTAAGTTAGAGGATAAGATATGAACTTTGGCATTAAAATCCAAGTCAATAAGGGTATGGCTTATTTTCCTGTTTTTTTTTTTTATTCAATTGTGCATGTGTGTGTGTATATGTGTGTGTGTGTGTGTGTGTGTAGAACTACTGGCGAATTCGGGAACCACCATGGACCGCCTCCACCTCCTCCTTGTTTACTCTGCCCAGGAACTCACAGGCTCCGCCCTACCAGGACCAGAAACGCAGGCCGCCCCCGCTTCCGCCCGGCGTTTATACGTGGGGTCTAGGATCCGAACTCAGGACCTTCCGCCTGCAAGGCAGAGGCTTAACCCCTGAGCCACCTCTCCAGCCCCTATTTTCCTGTTCTTAATGTTTAAATTGTTCCCCAAGTTCAATGTCAGCATACTCAAAACGTCTACGTAATGGAATACTTTATGTGTAATTTTTTTTTTCTCCTTAAGTTTGATTTTCTCCTTAAGTTTTTTTTCAGGGAGATAATCACAGAAACAGGAAAGTCCCTGAACTGTAAAAGGTTATGTTCACCCTTCTCACCCTAGTCCTAAACTAGCTAGAACTGAAACAAATACAATTACATGCAGCTCAGCTTGCATGTGAGATGTTCCATTGTTGAGTCAGCCTCGAGCCTATGGGCATCCTGCTGTCTGCTTCTTGATTACAAGTATACTTGACAGTCAGTGGCTGGAGGAGTTTCTATCAGTCAGCATTTAATTCAACCTGCCATTTTTTTGGCATGAATGCTTAGACAGAACTTAAGTATTTTCAATTTTTATAAATTAAATTGTTCCATGAGATGACTTTGATTTGTTACCAAGCTGTTCCTATAAAGCTTTATGGAGATAATTTCCATTAATGCCAAATCTACTTGAGAGAAAGGAAGGCCCAAACTGATCAAACAGACAAACTTGTATTACAATGTTACAATAAAATTTGGGGGCAATACCAGAAAATAATAATTAGTAGAGAACTAATAATACAATCAGAAATGATTCGTTAAGTTTAGCATAATTGATATTCAAGAAATCAATAGTTTTGCTGGGTATGGGGACATGTACCTATAACCCCTGTACCTTCCAATAAAAAGTAGTCCATATGTACATTTGCCTTTAAAACAGAATTTTTGCTGCACCTCAATTCATTGTTAAAAGTTATTCTCTGTAGAATCATAAAGCAATTGTTTCTCTTTGCCCAATTGTTTTAATTTTTTATATTCATTGTCTAAGCAACTCAGACTTCCAGACTTTTACTTGATAGGTAAGTATAGCTGTTTGGGAATCTTTTTTCAATTTGAGAAAAGCAAGCAACAGAAAAACCAATAATGGATAAAAGTGAATTAAAATATGTAGTTAGTGAATTGTGGTGGTATGGTTTGTGGAAATAGAATTGAACACAAAATTAATTTAGGAAGAAAACTTGTTGAGTTTGTTGATAAACATCTAACCATAAACCTTTCTAACTAAATATTCTTTATGCAAATTAGCTTTGTATTGAATAGAAGTTGTTAATCAGAGAATTTAGAGCAGAGAATGAAAAGCTAAGATATAACTAAACAGAGATGCCTGCAGGTTCCTCAGATCATGTTTGTTTGGAATGAGCATGCAGCTGAGTGAAGGAGAGGTAAGGAAGACCATATACGCCACCTAGCCCAGGCTTCTTCCTAGACTGAAGCCAGAATAAGTGGCTGACCTCCTGCTAAATTTACGCTGCTTCGCAAAGATTTAGAAAAATGCTGGTAGCATCAGTCATGTTGAGTGAGAGCCTTGAATACGTGAAGAAGAAACAACATAACAGAGCACAGGTCACAACATATTCATCATAGATGGCATAAGGTGGAATTCTGAGTTTTGGTGGGATCATGGGAGTACAGTTAGTGTTCACATGCAAAGATCGACAGCTCAAGTTTGGGACTGAAGGAAAATTACCTGAAGGAAGAGGAATCAGAGTCCAAACTTGAGAAGTGTCTATATATGATATCCAAGGTCACAGTCCCATACGTTTGTATGTGGTAGGGAGACAGGTAAAGTGAAAAGAGGGATTGGTGAATTTAGTGTGACTATATAAGTAAATGGTTAGATCCAAATACCAGAAAGAAAGATAGATGTCTACTCATGATGTGCCTTAAGCCATATTTAAACTAAAACTGAGGCTGATGATCTAGGACCAATTTGCTTCATATGTATTCATTGTAGATAATTTTTAGGTTAAGCTATCCCTTTTGTGGTTTTGCTAGTGCTTAATATAATAGTTTTCTTAATATAATAGGTTTGTTATCCCTTTGAAACTGTCTGTTTATTGAATCCTTGGGTGCTATAGAAGTAGTATACTTGAAAAGGTAGACTTTGGGCTAGAGAGATGGCTCAGGGATTAAGCTTCTGCCTTGCAAGCAGAAGGACCTTGATTTTGGATCCCAGATAACACATAAAAACACTAGGACAAAAAGTGGAGCCTGGGGAACTCCAGAACAAGGATAGAGGAGGTCGAGCAATCCAGGATGATACCTGAAGTCACCCTTGAACTTCCATTGCCCTCTAATACACACATACACAGATACACACACAAGTAAATAGTTTTTTTTAAAGGAAATGTAGACTTTATTTGCATTGTATCGGAATAAATTTTCTCTCTTTTTTACTCACTAAAGATGATCAAATTTGGTCTATGAATTAGTTCATTAAAATTGAAAGTGATCCCAGAGTTGGTCAGACCCTAACCTTGAGAGTCACTGTGATGATAGTGTTTGTCTCTCTCCATTGTCCCTTCCTTGTCTGTGTGGCTTTGTTTTTTTCAAACAGACTCACATCTTGCCTCTGGCCAAACTTCTGGACATAACATAAGAGAGGGAAGTTATACAAGTCTAGGAAGAGAAAAAAATGAAGAGAGAAAAAAGAAATCAATACAGTGTGTGTGTGTGTGTGTGTGTGTGTGTGTGTGTGTGTGTGTGTGCATGCACGCATGTAACCTCAGTTCCTGAGAGAATCTTGGAACAATTTTAGTAAACACACATAGGAACATGCAGATATTCCTCTAAATACCATTTTCCCTTCCAGGTAATTGGTACCCTTTAGACACATTCCTAATTCCAGAGCTGGAACTGGGAATAAGCAAAAGCAAGCTATAAGTTTCTGCTATTTCCTTGCACGGTGAGATGGGAGCTCGGTTTAACCTCAGGTTTCACTTTAGGATCAGATTCGTCGGTATTGATCTGTTCTGTTTACACATAATTTATAGTGTTATTCTTATTCAGTATGCACACACTGCCATTTTAAGTTAGCAATAGTGGGTCAGAGAGATCTTAAAGGCCCCCAAACATTATAGGCTTTTGCCATTGCTCTTGGTTGTTCTCCAAAAACTATCAATAAGACACTATTGCTGAAGATGCAACACAAGTGGATCAAAGAACATGGCCAAAATATATCAGCTGGAAATGGCCTGAGGATTTCTCTTTGTTGAATATCTTACATAGTACCAAGGAATACTGTAGAAGCTTTCGGGGGAGAGAAATACTCACAAGCCCCATCAACAGCATAAGATCTGTAAGTTGCATGTAAATCACCATGGCAAGAGTTGACCATCAGTGTAATAGTCGCATGAGTACCAATTAGACAACCAACAGCTTTCTGATTGGACTAAAAATCCACTTGTCAGATGGCACCAATCCCTGTTACTATAATCTAGAACAAGAACCTAAAAAGGGGGAAGTAAAGAGATAATAGAGAAGACAGCCAAAAAACCATAAGTAGGAAGACGGTACATCAAACTGTTCTGTAGGTAGCTGTCATTATACCCATGGAAGGGGAGCTTACAGTGGAAACCTTTGGATCTAAAGCTGGATGAGTGAAGGGAAATGAAAATATCAGTGGGGTGGACTGAAGAGAGATAACTTGATATACTATGGAGATCTGAGCCCTCACAGGAGTAGACAAGCCAGAGTGGACTCTGAGGTCAATAGAAGCATACAGGAGGAAGGGTGGGATGGAGTAGGAGGGAATAATAAAGGGAAAGGAGAGGAGAAGAGGAAGGAGGAGGAAGGAAAGCTGGGATTAATACTCAATATGTTTGTAAAAGGAGAAAAAATTAAAATGGGAAAAAATAAATTAGCAACTAAACATCTATGCTGTGGTATCACAAAGGTTTTGTACTGTTGTAACTTTTAAGTGGCTTTAATGAATGATAATTTTATTGTTAAATTATTAAATTACTTTTTAGCTATGTCTTTAATCCACATTGAACTAATAGAACACATATTTCAATTGAATTTTTGATATTTTTAAAATTTCTTAAAAAGATATTCTGGATACACTTATTCATGATTCTAGAGGCTGCCACAGCAGAGCCTGAAAGACTTGGAAATTTTCACTCAATTGAATTTTAATTTCATCCTCCTAGGTGACATTTAGGATATTGCCATTTAATTTTTCCTCACTTACAGAAGCATTTATAGAGCTATATTCTCAATTACATAAAGTTATTCTCAAAGTAGAGCAAACAAGCATTGGTGAGAATTGAGGTACTGAGTAATTCTCTAGAGTAATGCCAGGAAACAAAGTTTAGCTATAAGGAGGACATGAGCTTTCAATGTATGAGAAACTAGGAAAAAGACTATTAAAATATTGCATGTAAATATGCAAACTTTGGTAATATTTTATTTATTTCTTTTCCCTCCTTTTTATTCCCTAATTACTTGGTAAAAAGTAGTTTTTTGTAAACATTTTCTTCATAATCTTAATTTTGTCTCATGCTATCCTGTCAAACCTCCATCAGCGCCCTTTTCTTTGAGCGTACAGATGGATAAAAATTCTGTTTTAAGTGAGAGACATTCAAAAATAATAAACATGAGAGGAAAAGGCTAAATCTGTCAAGAAGTTAGTGTAGAAGCACAAAGTTATTTTGCTCAAAGTTCTGTGTGTATAGAAACCACAACTCTGCTTATTCCTAAGTGAATGTGAACTTCCAGACATCTCCAAAACTCTAATCTTTAGCTGCCTTCAGCTTTACTTCGTCCCTTTACAGCAAAAGATGTTTTAACAGCAGTATAAGTTCTAAAGACAAAAATACACTTAACTGAGTTTCAGGGTCTAAAATCCTATTCATATGTTCTTGAACTTTTACTATGAACCCCTTCGTTATACTACTTTTTGTACCACATTTTAAAGTTGATAGATATTGATGTCATCCATGATGACAGTTTGGTCCAACCATTGAAACACTTTGGTCAGTAGTATGGCCTTTCTCAGTGTTTAGGTTGGACTAGCCATGAGGAAACCATCAACCTTCTGAAAATTTATAACCAAGAAACATGACTGTCATTTTTCGAGACTACCTAGGCAGTATTCTTGCTGCTACTGCCTTCTTTTCTCCATATGTGAAAAGGCTCATGTCGTTCTTCCTGCATTTCTGTGTGTTTGTTTTCAAAAAATTAATCTGATTTAAAGTTCTATTTTTATTGAATTCAATGGGAGGAAATTGCAGAAAAGTGTGTTAGTAAAAAAGTAATAATAGACCACAGCTGAGGAAAATGAAAGCATATCTAAGTAGGATCAAGCCAGGAACACATAATTTTAATAAAGTTTCAGTCCGTACCTCATGACTTTTACTGACAATCTGCTAAGCACGAGTATTTCCTTTTCTCTGCAAACGTTCTTAGTATAATCCACATTATTCTTGGGGGGGGGAGGTTGCAGAGAGAGAGTAAAATTCAACAGTTAGAGTTGAGAAGATGACTTAGTGACTAAAGCAGTTGCCAAGCAAGCATGAAGACCAGATTTCAGGATCAAAGTAAAAGGAAGTAGAGGCAGAGGATCCCCAGATAAAGCTGCCTAGACAGGACTAGCTGGTTAGCAATGTCTGACTTCATTTTGACAGACTCTGACTCAATAAATCAAGTAGAAACTGAAAGATACTCATTTTAAGCTTTGGACCTTCACGCACATGTGCTCATGCATATGCAAAAAACTCAATACACAAATAACATGCAAAATAATTAGCAGTTAATAGATTAAAGAAAAATAGATAAAGAAAAACTTGACTGAAAAATCAAAGTAACCTATGTGCTGTTTCCACATTGGATTCAAAGGCTATGATCAGATTTATTATTATATTATTACATTGTTTTATGTTGTATATTAATATTCAGGGATTCTCAACAGAACAAGCTGTCTTATTGTAGGTTTATATAAGTGAAAGTTGAAAAGCTACTTATTTAAATCTGCCTTAGGCTTGGTGTAAACCTATCAATCTATTTTAAATGGATGAATAAATATGATTACTCCAAATATCACTTAATAGAATAAATCACAATTTGTATTTTTAGTACTCTGAAAATTTATCAGATTTTTAAGCAGGTGTTTTATTGATATTTATTAAAAACATCATGATGTATTTACTTTCTTTTTACTATACATCTCACACACAAAAGTGAAAACAGAGAAGATGACTTTCAATAGTTTACCTCTTCTTTAATGTTCTTCCATTGCAGGTATTTTAGCATTATAGCAGGCAAAAATAGGAGGAAATGTAATAGGTAAAATGTGGGAATAACCTTTTTTTCTGAAGTCTTCATTACATTAATTCTCATTAATTTCATTGATTCTAACTTTTGACCCATTTTATCATGAGGTTTATAAATAAGTGAATGTTTTACCCCAAAGAGTATTGTCATTACTGCAAATACAGGCATGAAACATTCCACTCAGAGATTCTCACAATTAAAGTCAGAAATAAAATACATTAGAAATTCATGTGCTATAGGCATGCACATGTTACATAACTATTTTCATAGGTGTTGGGGGGTGAAATTCAGCAACGTTTTCTTATGAAAAATGTCTGGAGAGTAACAAATTCTTAAGTTCAGCTTTTGAAGCCCATTGAAAATTTAGCCATTTGATTGACAGAGGCCTCAAGACAAAGGTTGTAAGTAGCGAAGTATTTCCCCCAAACAATCATTCAACAGAAGAACAAAGCACCACATAGATGCCAAGAGTGATCTCCACAGAAAGAGGATGGCGAAGACATCACATGACTTTTTAGAAGGAACTTTGGGGAGACAAGTAATCCATATGCGCTACTGAGTGCAGAATGGTGGGTGTTTTATTTATGGCACATTCAGTGGAGAAAAAGGAATGTCTGATATGATTTACCTGACTTCCCTGAGTGAAGGTACTTCTGATAGGATTTCAGAGAACCCTCTTTGAGGTGATGTTTGAGTTTAGAGCTAAATGGAAGAAATACATAGAGCCTGTCATATAAATTGCCTAACAAGCACTCCAAAGGGAAGGAACAGCAAGTAAGGCCCAGGGGCAGGAGCAATGAGTATTCAAGGCACACTACTGCTTATGACTGGGCAAATGACTTTTACATGGCTAGTGGAGCATTTAAGCAAGGAATTATGATTTGCTTTGTGCTTTGAAGGATTGCTCTGGGTACTTCATGGAACTAAGGATCATGCCAGTCTGCGTTAATCAAATACATATTACCTAAAGGATATTTGTGATAACATGCCAGGCATGACAGTAACTAAAACTAAGGCAAGACAATGGAAACAAAAGATAAACCCCCAGAACTTGTTGATAGATTAAGTGGAACATACGAAAGAGAGCAAAATGAAGGATGACAGGATTTTGGCTTGTGCAACTTAGTAGATGAATTTCCTGCTTTATTTGGTTTTGTAACATTGCAGAAGTTTTATCTTTGAAATCTAAGAAAGTAAAATTGACACACATGAGTTACTTCCCTACAGTTTTGACAAGATGAAAACTGAAACTGTAAGATTTGAAGAATGAAGGATATATATATAACTCAGTAGTAGAGTATATGCCCGTAGCATGCACTGGGCCCTGTGTTCAATCCTCAGTAGAGAGAAAAAAGGAAGGGAGAGAAGGAGGAAGAGGAAGCAGGAAGGAGGAAGGGAGAAGAAGGAAGAGAAAAAAAAGAAAATGTTGAGTTTGATATCATAGAAAAATCAACCTCTTAAAATAACAGGATCGTAATCTTTTAAAACTTCAAAGTCATTTAACAATAATGTACTCCAAAAACTTACCTGGCTTATTTTGCATAAGTTTTAGATGTGCTAAAAGCAGTCCATCTACTTTTATACAGTAAACTGTTTTTTTAAATTGGAAATAATTTTTGCAGACACATGTGTAATATTCAAAGCACAAATATCTTCCTTTATATGTTTTGCTGTAATGTTCCTTCAATATGTCTTCAAACTGTCAGGTGAGTCACTTAGGTGATGGCACCATGTTGCATACATTGATCAGAAAATAAAAATCAAAGGTAAGACGTGCTGGTAACAGTGCTTCTGCCACTCTTATCCCTGATTTCAAATTCATCACCCGAAACCTATTTTCACAGAAGACTTCATAACAAAAAGTGAAAATAGTGTTGGTAATGAGCAAGGTTTAAATTATACACGGTAAAATATACATATTCTACTTACTACCTCTTTTCTGAAATGATTTTATGCTGACAAATTTTGGAAGCCCAGAGCTAAGTCACTGCACTCTTCTCAATGTGAGGCCTCATGTTCACTTGATGATTTGGTTTTCCTAGGTAGTACAGTAATGCAGACTGTGTGTGTGTGTGTGTGTGTGTAGAAATGAATTTCAATTCCTTGTACTTTTATAGCATTTCATAGTGTGCATTTACGTCATTAGTCTACACATGTTATGTAACCTCAGTCACCACTTCATGTCCACTAGGGCAATGTAACCACGAGAGTTCCATTGCAATAATCATTCCTCTATTGTGGTCAATGAATCTAGAAACTTTATTGAATAGAGAGTCAGTGTTCGCATGAAGCCAAGGATACCATTGATTTGTAGGAAATAATTTTAGCATTTGGTTTCATTCAAATAATACCCGCAACAAACATCTAAATTTAACTTATTTCTAGGAACATTGCTGTAGGTGACTAATGAGACAGAAATAACTACGACTCACAACATTTTCATAGACATTTATGACAGAACAGACGTGGAAAGTCTCATGGCAAGAGATCTTCCCTCACAAGATCCTTTTTAAAGCTGTCAGTCAAACTAGAAGCACTTAACATTTCTAGAGAACTATGCTGTATTAAATAGATAAATACATTCTCATCCCTAAGTGCTCTGTATATGTGTATAATCTACACAGCAAAATGGGCCTGCCTATTTATGATCTCTTGATGGACAAAGTACCTTAAATTTTCCAGGCGGACTTGCTGTCTTGTAAAAGTCTTCATCCACTTTTACATTCATTTATATATCTATTCAATGAGGAGAGAAACATGTGCCAGAGTAAATGTGTGGGGGCCAAAAGACTACTTCTATCATGTTGGATTCCAGGAATTGAACTCAGCTCATTGGACTTTGCAGCAAGAACCTTTTCCCCAATGGGTCATTAAAAGTCTAAGTAAATGCAGGAGAGTCAAAGTCACAGAAGGCACTTGATGGCAGAAACAGAGATTGAATGAATGTCGTTTGAAAAAGAGAGAAGCTGGCACTCAGATAATCAGATAGCCTCTAGAAGCTCAAAAACAAAACAAAACCAAAAAAAAAAGGGACACAGACTCTTCCCTCTGCATCTCTGGAAACCAAGCCCTGCCAACATCTGGATTTCAATTCAGGCCAATTGCACTCTCAAAAATAAGACAGTGTTTGTTTTCTTTTAACCTACAAGTCGGTCGTAGTTTGTTGCCACTTATTACTGATTAATACAGATTTTGACACCTGCAAGTAAATTCCTAGTTTAACAAATGCCTGTAGTATTCAAATGACTCTGAATTTGGGCAGTTGGCAGAAACTTGGAGGATTTCGGAAGAGCATAACAGCAAAAGCGTAGATTGCTTTCAACAGATAGTAGACAGAGGTATTCCTCCCCTGGGAGGCCTCCCACCCTCAGGAGTTCTCTTTCACTTTCCTAATAAATCTGTGTTCGCTCTGCTTATAAAAATCATAGTTAGAAGAGATGCGAGTATAGAAGTCTCTGCAGTGAGGTTCAGAGGAAAATGAGAAACGTTATTTGAAAGTGGGGGAAAGGGAATCCTTGTTACAGGACAGAAATCCAACTAAATTCTGTCCTGAGGTTATGTAGAAAGTAAAACTTATGAAGAGTCAGCTTGTATAGGAGACAAGAAGATTGCTAAGGGATATTGAAAATGTAGCCTTTCCCAAAATGTGTATACATGGACACACAGGCACAGGTAAATATGCAAATATATAAAATTTTGATGCTATTGTCTATATGGTAGAAATATAAATATCTGATTTCTGTCCTCTTGAGTTTGAAGAAGGCAAATATCAAATCAGAAAAGTCTTTAAGTATTTTGTTCTTAGCATTAAAAAACAGGTCTTTAGAGTGAATCTCTACTTCAAAGGGATTATATTAGCCATATTACAATATTATGGCAGCATGCTTTCTGCCACTCTTTCTATATTTATCCTTTTGTAGGAAGAAAAGATTAAAATCCCATTCGATCTCAACAAGAAGAATTTGCAGAGTGTTATAGAGCATAGGTTTATGATTATTGCTCTATTATAGACAAACAAAATACGCTTTATCCTCTCTCTTTAGTGTCTGGAATTATGAATTCTATTCTGATTTTAATGAAATGTGGATTACTTTAAAGATTATCTGTGATTTAATAAATGGCATTAGAGTAGAAAGTTAATTGGATCTTTCCTGAATAACAGTGACCACTATGTGTGATTGATAGGCAAGAAAGATAGGAAATGATGTATTTTCAGTTTGTCTTATGTGTTTAAAGTTATCTTGGAAAAGAAAATGATTTTCATGTGCTTTTTTTTCATATGATGATGTAATTCCTTTTATACTTAGAAAAATCCTGGAGACTTTCTGATTCTTCTTAAAATAAAAATTTCTTAAATTTCACACCATGATGTAACACAAAATGTCACTTATTGGAACACCTGTTTCTTATTTAGTGGGGTTTTGCTTTAAAGACAGGGAAAACGAATATTGTGGCATATAAAGAGTTATAGATTTGTCGTGTTTCGTCCCTGACCATTTAAGAGCTTCTGTGTTCTATATTACCAAGCTTTTCTGGTGAGGAGGTTACTGTTTCTAACTTTTCATAAACTTTAGAAGTCTTTTGTCTGTGCTTTTCATTATTTAGGGAAACAGTGACATTCAGATAATTGCAAATATCATGTGAGAGTGATTTAAAAAATCACATTTTGCATGGTTTTGGGAGTGGTAGAAAGCTTACAGCTTGGGTCTTGGTGAACCTTCAATAAGGATACCACTTAGGACCCTACTAGGATCCAGATGATGGTCCCAAGTCCATGGTCATACAAAAGACCCTGGTTAAACCCAAAGGGACCCAAATCAAAACTGAAAGACTTTAATATGCAAGGAAGACTTTCAGTGAATTAGTTGGGCTGGTGAGAAGTACAAGAGAGTAAAGAGAAGAACCATCAGAATGTGTAGGCATAAAATTGTCAAAGCACAAAATCTATCAATAAAGTGGCCAAATATCCTTTTAAAACAGTAGTATCATTCTGGTCGATGACTGTAGGTGCAGGCATGCCTTCCTTCCATTTGCACCATTGACTCAGAAAGACTGTTGGAACTGCTGACTGCAGCTGACATTTACAGCACCTGACTTTGCATCTGGGCAAAGCTGCAACATTCCAGCAGTGCCCTTTGACAATGCCACCCAATTCTAGTTCACCTCCTGCTTTCTTGTTATGCTTGCTGTTTCCCTGGTGAAAACCCAGCTTGAGTAGGCATTCTCTGAGGTTGATTTCACTGTTGTGTACAGCTTTTCTTTAATCACACTGATAGCCATCATTCCCATTCTTAATCCTTCATAATCCTACTTTGTATTGTATAATTGCTCTTTTCTTGCAAAAAATTCAATCTCTTGGAAAGATAATCACAATTTTAAATAATTCTGGTTAATTTTTATTGTGTTTGTGCTAAAGGCTAAAAACATAAATTTAGTGGAAAGGTAAAGCAGAGAAAAAAAATAAGATCCTGAAAAGGCTGCAGGAAATAATTTTGACCTTCAGCGTTTCTAGCACATCACCTCTCAGAAATAATAATGGTGAAAATCACTTAATCCGTGAGTGATATTTTTTGTTTGTTTGTTTAACTTTCATGACATGTACACAGTTACAGACATCTCTTGAACTCTATCTGGAGAGAAGGTTCAGTGGGTAAAGAGCTTGTCACATATGCATGAGAATCGGAGTTCAAATCTCCAGGGCTTATGTCAAGTCAGGTTCTATAGCTTGCATTTGTAATCTTGGTGCTTCTGTGATGAGATGGAAAGAAAAGAAAAACCCCAGAAGCTTGTGGACCAGCTGGCCTGATGTGGACAGAATATCAGCAAACCGCAAAGAAACCCTGCCTCAAAGTTGAAGGCAAAGATGACTGACATCTGAGATTGTTCTGTGATCTCCACATGCACACTATGACATATGGATGCTTATACACACATACATGCATCACACATATATAGATACATATACCCTAAAATTTTTAAATATAAAAAATGAATTCATCTTTGTCCATTCCTTAATGTCCTCCTATACATAATGATCTTGGCAGCTGTTCTATGCTAGAGATTATGTTCACTCATTCAGAAAGCTTTTATTAGGGTAGTCACTCAGGTGCTGGTGAGATACTTATCTCCAAGGTAGATGACTATAGAAAGTCCAGCATGACATCTCTGTAGAGTCACCATGCAGAATGGGTTTGAGACAAAGCTAACTTTGGCTACATCTGTCATGAATCTCAAGATACAATCCTTCTCTAAGAGATTCCTAGAGAGTCCTTTCCTAACTTAAGATGATAAACACTTCTTGTAATGTCTTGGGCACATTTTCAGGTTAGAGAACATAGATAATCCTTTGTTAGAATGTGTGTTTATTGGTTGCCATTTGTATTTATTAATGGTCTTGTGTGAGGGCCATTTATTTTGTTCACACTTCTATTATTTGGAGTAATTCAATAGCCATATTTAGCTAAGTGCTTTCCATGCTTTAAAATAGAATCAACGCCTACAACAATACTACCTGGTCATATAATATGTGTATATTTTTAAATAACTACAACCTAAAATATTATACAAATTTGCATTCTGCAACATGTATTAGAATGCTTATTTCTCCATTCTTTCTCATTATTTCTCTAAGCTTTATCATGATGAGTTGGTTCTGTCTTTAAGTGCTGCTTATCTGATGGGGAATTATTGCTAACATCTTAGGAGGTTTCATTGGAAAGTGACTTAGACGACAATACTCCCAATTATTGTTCTAAAACTGTCCCATAAAGAATGAAGAGATGATACAGTTAACTATTCTATTTATGCGGTACATTTTATTGAAGTGAATGATGGAAAAAGAATTCAGTAAATATTCGAGACTTTTTTTATCAAAGTCTGCTGTGCGCTAAAAGCCTAGAAATGCTTCAGTTTTCTCCAAGATGTCTTTAAGTGTATAATGGCCCTGTCACATTTCCTGAGCAGCCATAGATTCTGAGTTGTCACAATTTGTGTGATGTAACTTTATGAATCCTTGACAATCTCTGACGGCAGAATTCTTCAAACATTCTCATGGAGTTGGGCAACCTTTCCAGAAATTGGAAAGATTATCCTTTTTTTTATTTTTTTTAATGAAAGTAAAATATGTCAAAGGAAACAGTGAAGAGAGCATACGCAAAATTATTTGTGATTCATTATATAAGTCATTTGGCAGAAGCAAATGTGGAGAAGATTTTCAAGTTTGCTGTGAAAATAATTGTTTAAAATTCTAGCTTACAGTCAGTATTCAAAAAGTTAACACATCATGCATTGACAAATGACAACAAGACAAATGTCACAACAACCATAAAAATATATAAAGTACATTGGTATTTTAAATTTCTCCTGGAAAACAAATGCCTACATTTCTTTAAAGACACAGAACAGGTTGAAGGGAGGGCTGTGAAAATATTCACTACATAAGTTCAGTTTCACTTCTGCTTACCAGATATTTTGATAGAACTC
This sequence comes from Typhlomys cinereus, assembly GCA_023101885.1. Taxonomy (NCBI): domain Eukaryota; kingdom Metazoa; phylum Chordata; class Mammalia; order Rodentia; family Platacanthomyidae; genus Typhlomys; species Typhlomys cinereus. The sequence goes on along the minus strand of JALPQD010000032.1, from coordinate 2,017,874 downwards.
TTTTTCAGGGATATCATCATTGTGATGTCAGGGCCTCATCTTTTTGTGAAGTATCTGAGCTATATCTCCTTTTTGCTAATAAAGAGCATATGGCTTGGAAATCAGTGTTAAAACCACATAGAAAATTTTCAAAATCCTGAAACTCAGTTTTACTTTCAATAATTGTTTCAAAGATCTTTCAGGATGATGTCAGAATTCACCATGATATGTTAAGTAATCTATGGGAATACATTACGTTACAGAGAAAAATGGAAAAATGTTTCACATCACTCAGTTCTAAATTACTTCTTTGTTTCTCATTTGTTTTGTCCAGAGCAATTCAGTTTTACAAAATAACTAATAACCTGTACATCTCTCTAATGTACTGTAAAGAACAAGGTACTATTTTCACTAAGTAATACTAACTTGATTTTTGCCTGATTTTCTAAATCAGGATGACTTCCTATTATTCTTGCTCTAGTCTTAACTGCATTGAAATAAGTATGCAATAAAATCTAAATTATGCTATGCTTATTGCTAAATGCATGAATGCTAAATGAATAATAATGATCTGTAAAATTGACTTTTAAATCATTATTTAAAGACAGACACTCTTTTTTTTCGATTCTTTTTTTATTAAAAATTTAATTATACATTTTAAAATTTTTTACCAGTTCCCTCCCTCCCCCCTCCTCCCCCTCCCCTTCCTCCAGTGCCTCCCCCCCAATTCCCAGAGAGTCCTTTATTGTGTACGCCTAACTCTCCACTGGGTCCTCCTCTCCGATGACATATAAGGACCCAGTGGCATTTCCATAAGCCGTTTCTCTTGTTCCCCTTAAGCATAAGATCACTACTATGGCTGTCAATCCCTTGCCTCCAGGGGTCTCGGTGCCCTTAACAGATGCTAGACTTTATGAGGGCAACAGTGCACTGGACATTGCGCAGGGCATGCAAAGTCCCATTATGATTGCTTTGGCCCCAACTATTGTTGAGAATCTTGCAAATCGTTGCTTCTCCCATCCTTTTGCTCTTACAATCTTACCGCCCCCTCTTCCGCAAATGTCCCTGAGCTCCAGGATGGGGAGAGATTAGGCTGGCAAAGACAGACACTCTTAAATCTTGGTGGATAAATGGCATGGGAGACTGGTAAAGAACTTGGTCAGGTAATCTGCAGGGTCCTGACTTGTTCCACATTTGCATCTTTCTTTCATTTAGTTCCATTTGTGAGAATAGTTGTTCATCATGCAAGGTATTAAAAACAACCTAAGTTAACATCCTTACAGGAAATAGGACTTCAGTTTTCTCCTGCAATGTAAATGAATTTGGTCTCAGTCCTGCATGACTAAACATGACTTAGTACATTATGTCTCTTCTTTCTACCCAAGAGAATCTGTCAGTGACAGAGACCTAGGTTTGGGGATCAAATGTACTGGCCTGCTTACTGAAAGCAGGCAGAAAATCCTGATGAATTCCAGATAAAAACAAGGAACTCAGGAGTATAGCACAGAAACAAGATGTTCTTCCTAACACAGTAAAGAGGGAGCTAGGGAAGACAAAGAGAAATCAGGTCATTTGCACTTCATATTAAAACTGATTGGTAGTTTTTTCCCAGTATCCTGTATAAATTTTTAAATCTATCTACCTTTGCCATTCTTATTAATTCTTCCATTTCCATATTTATGTAACAGTACTATTTTATTATCTACTTGGAGTCTCACATGTAAATATTCTGAGGAGTATAAATTTGAATAAGACATACATGCTCATCTCTAAGTGTTCAAAGCTACAGTTTTGTGTTCTTGCTTCATCTTGCTGTTTTCCAGAGGTGATAGTTATCTTCTCTCACACATGGCTAATAATTATTACCTGACAAATATTTTGTTGTTTTTATTTCTAGCCTACTAAATTGCTCTGCTCTGTTCAGCTGCATTGCTAGCAACCTCAGAGTCCCGACCATCCATACAACTAAATACTTGTCTGAAATTTCATTTCAAGCACGTAGAAGGAGCTAAATTGGTTAAGTGCTTGCTGTGCTTTCATGAGGCTCTGAGTTCAATCCTTGAACTTATATTTAAAAAAAAAAACAGACATGGTACCAGGTGCTTGTTATTCCATCGCTGATCAGGCAGGTCAGGCAGGTATCTGGAGCTGGCTGGCCTGTCAGCCTCGCCTACCTGGAGAATTCCAGACCAATGAAAGAACCTGTCTCAAATAATAAAAGGTGAGTGGTACCTGAGAAATGATATCCAAGGTTGTCATTCAGTCTCGGTAAATATATATACCACACACACATATACACACACACACATGCACACACATACACAATGTAAAACTTGGTGGTTTCATTAAGATTATTTTTTACAGGTTTTTGAAAGACTTTGGTTGCCTATTTGCATTTTGAGGCATGCCAATGGTACCCTCCATTGCTCAACCCAACCTAACCCTAAATATAACAGCTATTTTGAGACTTTCTTTGCTATTATTGATCAAAATCTATTTCACATGCCAACATCCATAGTTTCAAAAGACAAGCAAGCCTTCATAACTTTAATATATACAAAAGCTAAATAACTAGCTTAGCATGTACTATGATGGGACTTAATGTGTGCTAATAGTAGAACACTACCACTGACATAGACTGTATACTTCAGCATCTCTCAGCCACTAAATAAGCCACAATTCTAAACAGGAGAACAAACTATCCCACATACTATGTAGAACCCTGCAGAAGTCAATATCTGCTCTATTGAGAAACATCACTGTAAAGGGTAACCACAGTACCCATGTTTCTCTTTGACACCTATGTCAATTTCATCAGTCTGAAGAAAATGTTTCCTGTCAGTCTTCCATGAGTATATGAACTCAAGGGATATTTTTCTTCTTTTCTCTTTCTGCAAGTGGACCCCACATTTGCTCACACTTGAATGTGATGCCTTTTAACGACTTTGCCTTCAAGGCAGACCATAAAAGTGAAATTCAGATGTTCCCTGTATTGTGTCATGACCATGTTGTTGTCTTGTGTGCACTTCACTTGACATCAACAAGAAAGCACTGAAGGATTGAATAATGCTGGCTAAAATGCCAGCTAATCTGATAGTTTTCCTGGACCATCTCCTTTGAATGAGACATGATATTTTATGCAGCAGAAAATGACCAATGCCTTGGTGTTCTGTAACTATCACTAATACTGACCAACTCCAAGATCCTTGTATTTGCATCACTTCAATCTCCTTGCCGATGTCTATCCCTAACATTGCTGCAGAACACCCAGTATTGCTTGAGAAATGCACATCTTAATAAATGCTTCACTTGATTGAAACACTTCACTTAGTTAATTCACAAGTATTTGCTGAGGTCATAGATTTTATATTTCTCCAATTTGCACTTTAGTCACCAAATATAGCACCCTACTTCAGGTCTCCTAATCTCTTTTCTTGAACCTGAAAACAAAACAAAAACTTAACTAACACGACTTATGAAATCATAGACCTCAACACTTTTATGCTTATATTCTAAGGGTGATCTGTTTACTGAGTTAAGAGGACTTCCGATTTCAAAATCATTGGAGCAATTTAATTTTATCTGGATCTCTAAACTAGAGCACTTACTTGACAATACACTGGGATAGTCAATATCATATGAGGCCTGCCATGATCACACAAAGATAAATGCACTGCTTTATTGACCCATTGATACAGTAAATACAATTATAAGTATGCATACATTGAAAGACTTTTGTCTTCTGAAGTGAAATTAAAAGTCAATCTCACAAGACATGAATAACCTAGTACACAACAGTGATTCTAAAGCAGAGTCTTTAGAAAGATCTGAGATGCTCGGACAACATTCCCCTTCATAGAAAAATATAAACTCAATTTTATGGAAGGCCATGTCCTTGAATACATCCCAATTGGCTAGTCAAACTCTCTTTGGTCTTAGCTGTGAAATCCAGATCATGTTCCAAACTGAATTATTGCTATTGCTGTTGTTATTTTACTTAAAAAGTCCAGTCTATTTAAAAATGAAATTAACATAAAATTTACAGAGAGATTAAAGTTTAAATATACCTCACTGGTGAATTTACCTCACATGATAGGCAAGTAACAACATGCATTCAAATTGATAATCAATTCCATTAAGAACATTACAATTGTTACAACATTTAATATCCACTTCCCTTTGGTAAAAGAATTAGTAAAATCTTGATTAATGAAATACATTTGCATGGTTAACAAAATGCTATATTCATTCATTCACTCCTCATACTGTTGCAAAAATATTGGCCTTAAGAACAAAGTGCATCTTCAGAAAGATACTGTTGGCCATATCCTCACATTGTAAGCCTGAGTAAAGCCGCTGTCCTCTCCCTCTATGATTTTGTACCACAGGTTCCCCAACTTTCCTAGTAGCAGCCACTGTCAGACTGAAAGCTACTTGTGCTATCCTCTGTGCCAGGCCTCTAGTGCTGCCCTTCCAGATCTGAAATGGTGGTGCTTTTCCATCTTGCTTCTCAGAGGGCTGAGAAACAGCTTAGCAATGTTAAAAATAAGTCCTTGCCCGTCTGCAGGTCTTGCTCCCTCAGCCCTTCAGCAGCCTGGCCTGTCTTCGCACACCTGCCCATCAGGAGCTCACACACATACTCAGCTATTTTCTCCCTAGGATGGACTGGTTTCAGGATAGACCCATGGGTTTTATAAATTGACTTTTGAAAATCGTTTACCATCTGAAAATTTGAGCTCTGAGGTCAGGTCCAGTAAATACTATCTCGAGCCTTTGGTCCTCATGCGCTCAACATCTGGATCAGATTCAGATGTTTGTTTCTGTGTTGTGTATCTATTTATAATGAAAGATCAGTATAAATAGTGTCCCAAGTATGTGACTGGCGTCTTTTGGAGGGTCACCAGAGCTTAGTATTACATTCCTGTAAGTATAGCTACATGAAGTTGTTAGGACTATGGCTTTCCAAATTCCCAGCTGAGAATTATCTCTTCAGCCCCAGCATGTCAGTTTTTAGAATATCCACAAATCTTGCATAGATACTGACAACCTGTCATTTTTTTTTCTGAAACTGATTCAGGACCATTCCATGTTCCATTTTGTCCTCTTATGAGCCCTGATATTTATTTTGTAGCATGTTATTGTTGCATGAATTGCAATCATTTGTATTTTTTATTGTTTTCCAAATCAACTGCAAAGTTTCAGAGAGCACCAATCATATCTTGATCTTCAGCTTGGAAGAAAATATGCCAGACTGGAGTCTGATGTCCCATGTTCCCTAAATCTGTGGTGTGACTTTCACCAAATTACTTGTCCAAGTTTAGATTGCTGTGGCAATTGGTTATAGAGGTCAATTTGACAATTAAGAGCTGAGCTTTTCAGTAAACCTATGAGCATTATTTTGGAAGGCATGTCTCTGAGCAAGCTTTTTCTAATTGATGTGAAAAGACTCAGCCCAAAATGAGTTGAACCATTCCCTGGAAAGGTGTATAAGATGGGAAAATAACTGGTTGTCTTTGGCAGATTGACAAATTGAAAAGTGTCCTGTCCTTCTCTCAGCACTTCTGTGGATCACAGTGTGACCAGTTTCTTCACCTCATGATGCTGGTATGAAATCTACGGTCAAAATGGACTGTAATCTAGATCTGTGAGAATGAATAAGGTCTTTGTTCCCCTAAATTGTTTAGATCATCTCTTCATTAACACAACAGAGATATGAAACTAAGACTGTTGTCATAAATCAAGTTGAATGAGTCGTTCTTCAAATGTATGGAGCAAGAGGAAATCAGAGCATTCAAAGTTCGATCTCCATTATTTTTGCTCTCTCATTTTATATGTTGAGTTTCTACATACAGGTTTTCTTTCTTTGCCTTTTTAAAAAAGTTCAACAAGGCTGCCCCACCTGTAACTGCAGTACTTGAGAGGTACAGACAGATGGATCAAGAGTTCAAGGCTAGCCCAAGTGACACAGTGTCCAAAAGAAAAGAAGATTCCCCATTTTTACACAATCTGTGTGACTTTCTTGATGTCACAATATCCTTCTAAACTTAACTTTTCCCAATCTCATTATTACATCTGTCATATCATTTAGTTTAGTTTTGGATCTGATAAGATTGTAATAAATACTCATGGAGAAAAGAAATGCATTATTCAGATATCCACAGCAACCCCTGTATATAAGGCTTGGCATGGACCATAGAGAATGACATTATGTAAGAAAGTTCTTTTTATGTCACATTGAAATTCTCCTTCAACTTGATTTCTGAGTTAGAGAAGGAAAAGCAAACCCGATATGCTCCTGCTTTGTACGAAAAGAATAACTGCTATCAGATCAGTCATGTGGGGCTTGTTCTGTGGATGTGAAGACACCCTCTCTTTCATTCTGCCTCATGCCTCTGAAGACTTTGATGAGATTAAAATAATCCAAGGAAGCAATTTCAAGGTGCACAGCTAGGCACAGATCCTAAGAAAGGTCCATGTCTTCCAGGGCACAGTCAACTGATGGAAAAAAAATCTGGTTTCAAGGTCTTTCTGCAGATAATGTCAGATTACACACATAAATGGGAACGAGTGTTGGTTGAAACACCATTGTTTAAGTTACAAACCTGACAGTTTTTATCTTTCAAAATTATTTTTTTTCTTGTTGCTCTATATTATTCCTAAAGTATCAATTATTTTGTCACCTGAAGGGTGTATTTTTGTGTGAAGTTAGTTGCTCTGGGTGTTCAGGCCAGTTTCCTCTAACCCGGTTTGTGAAAGTTCAGCTTTCAGGCAGTACTAGCTGAGAACAGCTCAGAGTAGAAAAGCACTGGTTTTTCTTCACACCCACTTCCCAACCTTCTCAGCTCCCAGCCAAGGAATAATGTACATGGAGCAGATGGAAGACAAAAGATACAGCCAGCTCTGGGGAAGTCAAACTCCCAGAGTTCCCAGAGAGATCAGGTTGAAACCGGACCCCAGCACAGATCACATTCTTACCTAGCCTTTTTTTCTGCTATATCTTATATCTCCCTTTTCTTTGCACATAAGAACATTCCTTTAATATATCACATGCATCTGAATCCTCATCTCAGACTCCAAATTAAAGGATCCCAACCAGGGAGCCCAACCTCATACAGGGGTGTTCAACAGAATGGACTCCATTATCTTTATCAGTCCTGCTCATTCCCCAGCACTCCTATAACATTCGAGGTAGGCCAAGTAAGAAACTGGTCCTTTGGTTTGCAAATACTTACAATAGAAGCTGCATAAACACTGTCACAAACAGTCCAGCATAATTCTGACTTCGAGTCGGGATTCTGAGGTCCCTGAATGAAGTACAAGGAACATGACAGCAGCAGGGAATTCAATAATGATAATAATTAAAATGGTATTTTCTTAACATTCTGATGAATCAGCAACCACAAGAATGAACATCATATAAAAGAAATCTTAAGAAAGTTTACAGATATGTAATTAATAGGGTTTTGTTGCACAGCTATTTTCTGCCCAGAGTTCTGTCATAAGCTTTGAGAAAAAAAGTTAAAAATGAAGATGTGCCCCATTTTAAGAAGCTGTTTGAACAGAAGGAAATCCGAATAGGCAAGCAAATGATACAAGCAGTGTGTGTGAATAGGAAGTAGAATTCTGCTCAGAATGGCCCTTGAGTTGATAGACAGGACTAGAAGCGAACAGCATGAGCAAAGACTGTGAGCATGACATTTAGTGGAGTGCTCAGAAAAAATCCAGAGAAATAGAGGAGGAGAGGATGAGGGTCGTGTTTATCCTGAGATGTGACAGTGCACATCTGTCAGAAGACTGACTTCACGGTGAGCGCATGCTCTTCAGTAATTCCGTTCTCTGCCACAAAAATGTTTAAACAATTTCCTAAAATTAAAAGTGTTCTGAGAGCTGCGTAATACGGAACACACTCGTGATTCCAGCACTTTGAAGGCTGAGCCAGGAGGATTGCTACAAATTTTAGGTCTTACTGAGCATCCAGGAATACACAGCAAGAACTGTCTCCCCTCCAAAATGTGTTCTGAAACTGTCCTCGATTTTTTTCTTCACTATTTTATTTTGTTTTTATTAAAGTTATTTTCAATATTCTAGTGTTGCATACATGAATATAGCAAATTTTGTGATCTTAGCATCCTTAATCCACAGTCCCTCCTCCTTTTCCCTTTACATCCTTTCATTTCCCTTTTCACATTCTCTCCTCTTTTCAAGTCTTTTCACTTGTATGGTCCACTGTGCTTTATCTAATTTATTTTGATGGCATATGCCTGAAATGATTCATGCTCTAGATCAGTGGGTATATCATTGAGGAAAGCATCTTCCTTTTGACCCCTATCAGCATTAGTCCTCATCAGTCTCTCAGAGAGGCATTAAACCTCTTGAGATCGTTCCTTTTCCTTTCTTTTTTTCATTTGTGTGTGTGTGTGTGTGTGTGTGTGTGTGTGTGTGTGTGTGTGTGTGCTTCTGTGTGTATCAGAGGGCACTGTGTATGCTTGTGGAAGCCCAAGAGTGACTTTGAGAATCATCCTTGTTTGTTTTTCTTCCTGTAGAGTTTGCTCTAGAGTTTCACAGGCTCCACCTTTCAGGGTCAGAAGCCACTGCTATTTGCACTTGGCATTTTTATGTCAGATTCGGGATCCGAACTCCGAAACTTCAGCTTGAAGGCAATAACCCCTGAGCTATCTCTCCAGCTCAAAGTCTTTTCCTTTTCATGGCGAGATGTAGATATGACAGTTCCCATGCAGTTCTTTGTGCAGCTATGTATGTCATAAGTATGGACTTCATCCCTGTCATATCCAAGACATACATATTGCCTGGTTCATTACTATTCCACTACAAACTATTATAATCATTTTTTTATTTTTGTATTTTCTCTCCTGTTAGTTCCCATTCCTGTTCTCCTTCCTTTTCTCCTGACAACCCTTCATCTCCCTTATCATTCTCCCTCCTATTTTCAACTCTTTTCACTATACTTGATCTAGTTTGTCTTTCCTGACACAATTCATGTGCCAGTAACTATCGCAGATCAGTGGGTATATCACTGAGGAGAACATCTTCCTTTTCTTCCCTATTAGTTCTCATGAGTCTCTCAGGGAGGCGTGGAGCTTCTTGAGATCTTTCCCTTTTCCTGGTGAGATGTTACTTCCCTTATCTCAGTAAGACAATTTCTTGTTAAATGATTTTTACGAGTTCAGGGATAGTTAATTTGCCGTTAGTTGTAGTTTGATCCATTTCAAAATTTCCCCATATGTTTTTACTTTCAGGTGCTAAAGACAGTTTACATTCCTCCATTTTCCTTCTTCCTGTGCAGGCATGCAGGCAGCACGATGATAGGGTCATACTCAGGAATTAAGAGGACAGATACACATATGCACGCACACTAAAACTGCAAGAGGTGAGGATTAAGAAGACCTAGAGTGAGACCCTTCTGGAAGGAAATTGCTGAGTGTAGCAAGAGGTGAGGGAGGCCAGCCCCTGAATCTTCAGCCCCTGTGTGATGCAGCAAGCCCCAGAGGTGCTCGTGAAAGTTAATTGAAATAATATATTAGAAGAACTTGGCATTTATGATGCTTCTAAATGATCATTCATTCAACATAAGAAGCTGTGAAAAAAATTTTAAAAGGTCAGTCTGACTTTTTAGGCATGGAGTTTCCTAAAGACTCTTCTTCACTCTTAGAGTGTAGGCAATGAGTGGTTCACATGATCACTACGCCACATGGCTTGTATTTTTACCAGCATGCGCATTTCCTCTGGAGATGAACTTCTGAATGTCCAGGCAATGCATGCCTGTTGGTTGACTGGACAGTAAGCAGATACATGCCAGTCATCGCAGGACTGGAAGGATTGCCTCCTCCCATCAGGGAAACCTTGTTTTCTATAAAGCAAGTGCTGGATGAAGTTATATGAAGTCACTGGTGATATCTGGCAAGAATTTCAAACTTTTCTGATAACTGAAATGCATGAAAATCTAAAAAAAAGATTCAGTTTTCTTTTCGTTGCACTATATTGATGTGACATCTAATCATTTGTTTAATGTCTGCTTCTGCTTCTACCTCACAGGCTCCACAGGAGCTGGGTAGAGGGCAGATTAAAGCTGCCTTCACAGATAGAGAGCAGGTACTGGTAAATATTTCTTAACAGATGGACAGATACAGAGCCAGTGACAGGAGATGCTGGTTGAAGGCTTGGGTCAACCACAGTATGACTGGGATGTTATGGTCTCATTTACCGTTGGAACGGAAAGTGACATGAAATGATAATACTCTCTTCAACTGCCACCAGATCTCTATTCCATTATAAACAAAGCAACAGAAGAGAACTATTGCATAAGGAACTACATATAAAAAGAATATTTTTTTCAAAATTATATAATCCTGTCAGGAATAAAATGTCTTAAATTCTGGTAATTTTTTACTCCTCATGGTAATATTGGTGACTGCTAACTTCCTGCTTTGTACACTTCCAGTTATTTTAATTTATTCTTTAGAACAGTCTTATGGAGCAGGAATGATCTCCCTTATTTCAAAGGTGAGAAGTCCTTACCTCAAAGCAAGCCAAATAGTTGTCCTAGATCAGAGTCATTTTCCTTACTCAAATCTCTCATGGTGTGCATCTCACCCTCTGCTAAATGCAGCCATTTGGCTATTGGCACTTATGAATGAATTATGTTATTTTATTTTATGTGAAGGAAAAAATCCACATGACATGTAATGTAAGAGAAGAAGCACGTATTCAACAGCTAGAATTCATGTGAAGGAGTAGAAAATGACGAGAAGTTTTGCTAGCAATAAAACGAATGGACAGGATGAGCAATAAACATGCCTTCCAAGATCTGCCAAATATGGTGATTTTGTGTCGGTTGGGAGATGTTACAGTACAGGTGTCAACGTGCACACATCTGTAGGGAATTAGTAGTAGATGAGCTAAAGGTAGAACGGACCTGCAGATCGTCTGGTTGATGGGAAGGCCCAGCCCATGGAGGGTGGAACTAATCTAACCCCTGGGCAGGTGAATGAAATGGAGGGAACTGGTTGAGAAAGTTTGCGTCCTTCTGTGTACTTGACCAGACATGCTAGTGTGCAAGTGAGGATTGCTCCTCTCTCAGCCGTTATGTCAGATGTGGTGCAGGCAGTTACTGGTATTGGGGTGAACTCTCTTGCCATGCCGGACATGTAACTTGACTATAGTAAGAGAGAATAAATCCCTTGTTCCCTTAAGTTGCTTTGTCATGAATTTAGCAGCAGTGTGCAAATTGCAAGAGGGGATGTGAGTGTGTGTGTGTGTGTGTGTGTGTGTGTGTGTGTAGAAGCCAGAAGTCAGTATGTGGGGTCTTCCTCAATCATTATCCATTTTTTGAGACAAGATCCTTTAATGAATCTGGAGCTCATGGATTTGGCTGGGCCAGCCCAAGAGCTCTAGGGCTCAGTCTATCTCTATGTGCTGCCACACCAGGTTTTTATATGCATACTGGGGATGTGAACTCGGATTTTGTACTTGCACAGCAAGCTTGTTATCTCTCTAGCCCTAATATTTTTTTTCTTCCCTTGATTCGTACCTGACAGTATAATTACTCTCATCTCCTTTCACTTAGATTTCTTCTACCGTATTCTGAAAAATACTACTTGAAGCATTTTGGAAATTGTTTCCATTTTAGTTGTATGAATAATGACCACCTAAAGATAATCAAGTCCTGAAGCCTCGGACCTGTTAATGTCACCTTTTGAGGAAAGGAGGTCCTTACTACTGTGCTTAAGTAAAGGGTATCCATAGGAGAAGATTATCCTGGATAAATAGAATGAGCCAAAACTCCTTACCAAAGTGAGGCAGAGGAAGATATGACAGGCCAAGCAAGAAAAAAACCCTTTGATCATGATTATAGAAGCAGAGATTAGAGTGACACGGCCCATGTCAAAGAGCGTTAACGGTCACCAAAAACTAACAAATGTTCCACAAATGGTTTGGGCCCCGTTGCACTAACTTTGATCCCCAAACTGTAGAAAGTATATATTATTGAAGTTACAGGACTTCTGTAGTTGTCGGAGTTTTTTCTGTCAGTGATGCTATGAACTATTATATACATAACAATTGCCTTATGAACTTTTATCTTGATGTCAGCATTTGACCTTATACAGACAAGATGAAACCCAACTTTTCTCACCTAAAACTAATCTATTTTTCATATTATTTAAATATGTTTACTTATTGTTTTTCTATAAAGTCAGATGATCTAGCAAACAATGTATAAAAATATGTTGTATCCTTTGAGGCTCAACTTAAATAACTTTGATAAAACAAAAGTTAAAGAAAACAATCTGTCTCAATCAGAGACTTTGGAATATGAATTTATACAAACTAATGAAGAAAAACAGAACTTGGCCTCAGAGGTAGAGTGTCTTATGCAGATTTTTGCTGTCAGCCAAGTTCATACATGCAGAATACAAAGCTATATTTCCCTGTTTGTTGGGGATTTAGGAATAGCTTGAGATAATCTGATTTTAAAAGACTGGCAAGTTCTTTCAGCTTTGTAAAATTTATTCCACAAATGTTAAGGATATACTTATGAATCTGCATAATAAACTAGTTCTCTTCTTGACCTTAGTTGACATTGTAAACATTGCAGCTTACATTAAAATCAAATAAATTCTCTCATTCATTCTGCGTTATTTCATTCATCCACATATATTAATGAATTGCAAAGCTATAATGTTAATGCTATCACCTAATGAGAAATGCAGAATGCTATCTGATTAGGTAAGATGCTGTTCTGGTTTTGTACACTAAGAAAACATTCTCATGAATTTTCATACATGATACTAAATTTGCATTCCTTATGGATGTAAACATGTAATGGGAGACCATCAATCTTTTCTTTTCCTTAAAAATATTCGTGGTAAACAAGATCTTTCATGAGTGCATGGTTTTTTGATACCATAGCAACCGAAGCTTATACTGAGAACATCATCTGTTACCATAAAAGTTTTTGTGGTCATGTGCTGAGATGAGATTAGATCCAGTTACCAAAGTACAGAGTGATGCCCCACAGGATCAGAATCCCAGATGTTTGCTTAGTACTTACAAGTAATTAGAATGCTCATATGGGTTGAAATATTATACACCTAAAGATCTGGGTTATTGTTGTGACTTGGAGTTTTTAAGCAGCTTTGAGTCACTGGAATAGGTGAAGAGGCTGTATAGGAGAGAGAGTAGTAGAAATGGAGTGAGACTGAAATCTGAATTATTTGATTGCCCTAGAAATGTTCGTTACTTAAAATAAAAATAATAAATGAGATGGCTCTGATTAAAATGTATTGAATGAAAAGTGACTGGATATTCCTTTGCTTTTATCAGTTTGAAATAAAGCTTCATAGTTGGATTTAGTAGGAAACCATAGCAAAAACTGAACATTCAGGAAAAGAAAAGTAGATGCACCTAGAACTGAAGGACCATAGAGGACTTTCAATCTAACTCTCAGAAAATTCAATAGAATAGCAATTTACCTCTCAAACGTACAAATTCAAGGCCAGAATCTAATATATACATGTGACAAGACTATATCATAAAAATAGAAAGATAGTCTTGGACTGTTTATCAGTTACTTAAACTGAATACTATACACTGAGTGATAGATTTTTTTTTTTTTGGAAAAAAAAAAGGTTAATTAATTCATCTCTTGCTTCTGGAGGTCCAAGGTCAAGGACTAACTTCTGGGGTCTTCTTGCTGGTGAGACTCCAAGGTATTAGGAGGTGGTGCTGGGCATCATGTGGAAAGACAGCCCACCAGCTTTCTGAAGGATATCTCTGTCCTTCCAAGGCCACTGGGACTTTCACGAGGGTCTGCCCACATGACTTCTCAGCCTCAATGCCTCCCCCAATTCCCATCTCCGAATACTGTAGTCAGATTAAGTTAAGATGGGGTTTCCACTACCGTCTTCACATACCACAGAAGATGGGTTTGCTTTCCAGGTGACTTTGGGTGGGGACATTCAGACAGCTTGCCGTATCAGCCCCCTGAGGACCAGGGCTGGTTCCCACATCCATGGTTAGTCCATACAAATTCTCTGAGGGCTGAGGACTACTGATATCAGACAGGGGCTCCCTGCTTTCCCTTTGTGACCTGGAGCATTAGTGAGGCTGTTCATTTCTATCCAGAAACAGCACTTAACTCAGATGTGTATAGCAAACAAATTGCTTTTTTCCTTGCTGTGTTCTGCTGCATGGAATTCTCTGTAAATTGGCTAGTAATTTCAAATATTAGTCAACATGTAGCTCTACTTTCATATACCATTACTTTTTCCTTTGTGTATGTGGGGGGGGTTGTGTACAGGGTATGTGGTTATGCCCACATGTATTGCAGGTAGAGGCATGACAGAGACTAAAGGAGGTATATTGAATGTCCCGGTCTATCACTTTTTTCTTATTACCTTGAAACAGTCTCCCACTGCACCTGGATAGTGGCTAGCAAACCTCTCTTTTCTCTGGCCTCCACACAGCATTGGGGTTACAAATGTGTGTTCCTGCAGTTATGATGAGATTTTTTCCATGGTGCTGACATCCAAACACAGGTTCCCATACTTAGACTGCAAGTGCTCATACCTCCTCGATTGTATCTCTAGCCCCAAATGGTTATTTTTCCTCCTGATGTTGGATGTATACATCTAACATCTGCAAACTCAAAATAGGGAACCACACATTTTTTTCCTTAAAGTGCTCCTGAGAAACACATTACGTCATGAGCCTCATAGCTTTCCAGATCCACAAAAAGAGGATGTCAGTTCCGTCCTTTTCTAGTCTTGGACCCAAGCCCCGATTCTTATGCCAGTCCAGACAACTCAAGCTTCAACATAGCTGCCCAAGTCCATAGTCCATCCAGAAAAACAGGTATAGAAATTGGTCAAGGTGAAAAAATAGCAAGTATAGATTTTTGACTCCTGTGATTATTACTGCCTCAAGAAACTTCTTTCTATGCTTAGACCTTCCCCAAGAAGCCTTCTTTAAGGACACACTCTCTTCTGTCCTCATCTTCCCTATGCAAGGCCTTCAGAGAGCCTTCAGCACTCTGGGTGTTTCATTCAGAAACCAGCACATATCCCTCAGGAATGGGTCACACTTTGCATCTTTCTTTCAAGTTGCATAGTGGAGTGTTGACTTTTAGCTGGATGTGTCCTGAGATCTGCAGGTCCAGATGGAGGACCTCTTGTCAGTAGACCGTAAGGTATGTGGTGTCAGGGAGTGAAGAGCTGCACCACCACCCCACCGCACCCCCACCCCTGAGCAGGGGTTTCCTTTCCAGCAAGGTTGTATTATGATTACTAAATCCTTTGCGATATAAAGATACTTTGCAAAAATCAAAGTATTTTTTCTAGGAATACCACCCACTTTGAATCCAAAGTAGGACCTCTCACTTATCACCATGATTCAGTCCTTGGCATTTAGTGAAATGAAACCTACTCAGTCTCCCAACCTTAATAGATCAATGTGTCCACTATTGCGCAAAGGAAATTGAGCTCAGTTCACACCCCTGAGACCTGTCCGTACTCAAGAGAAATCATGCCAGTTGTTCATGCTCTTTCATTTCACTCTTTAATATGCCAACTGAATACCTTTGTCCCCAGTCTGCTTTGATGAGAGGAATGGGTAGAATTATACTAGTGTGTTCCACCATACACACAACATAGACGTGTTCTAGAGAGCATCCTTTGGCATACAGTCACCAGGTTCTTCAGAGCTGCTGAAGCTACTTGCAAGAGATTATCCATATTGAACCTGTCGACTGTTGAGTTCTGTCCCAGAAGGAGAGGTGCAGAAAAACAATGAGCTCTCGCTGGAGAGCTTAGTCACTCCCTCCTGTGCATCCTAATCAGCTGTATGTAATTCATCCTAGTGGCTCTTGATCTACCAATTAGAAGATACGGAGTTTACAGACTGGAAGTTGATTGAATGAGGTAATTACACACCTAAGGGGAGTAACTACTGCTTTGGGGTCACCCACACTTCTATAAGTTTCTCTCACCCACACTCTGTAAGTAAGCCAAGAAACTCACTGCTCCTAGAAATGGACTTTGGAAGAATTGTGTTTTGGTTTGACATCAGCCCTGAGAGAGAGTAGGCAGTCATTGTTACCTCCCCAGGCAGTGAACACAGGTGCAACATAATCTTACAGGTTAGAACAAGGAGCCCGTTGAAGACCTCTCTTCAGACCTTGCCTGGTTTTTCTGTGAAACCAGACTAGCTAATATGGAGACATCTCACAGAGCCTGGGCAGCAGAAAGGAAACATGGAGGAGTGTGAGATTGAACTAGAGAAAATGGAAGAAGACAAATTGATAGAAGGAAATGACAGCTAACACTAATTTTTGTTCTTGCACAGCTGCATGATTTATTCTTGAAAAAGGACAGAGGAAAGTAGTAAGAGCTGAGCCCATGATTTCCCCAGTTCTCCCATCACAAGTTCACACTGTTCTTGTTAAGGTAATTCAAATTCACTAGTCCTTCAATAAGCATTCAGTATAACTACCAAACACCTTTATATGGATCTCTGATTCTCAAATTCCTCTTGAGTTTTCAGATGGAATCCTCTACTTTAAATATTTCTCTCTGCTTTGCCTCTTCCAATCCCACCACTCAATTCCCTTCTGGCAGAGAAGTTGTTGGATTTTTATATGAGATTACATCACTTACATTTCTGACCTTGCGTTAGAGTGTGTTGGTTTGTGAAGTGCTCCAGGGGCATGAAGGTTAGACAGGACCCAGCACTGAATGTGTGAACTTGGAAATGTCTTCCATTCTGTCACCTCTCAGCACGGTGCAGGTCTTGACTTTTAGTGAAATGAAGTGTCCACATTCTCCCGGACCTTAGTGGATAAACGTGTCCACTACAGTGCGTAGGAGCACTGAGCTTGGTTCACATCCCTGAGACCTGCCCTTTGAAAACTTGGGCTGTATGCTCCCTCCCACCAGAAAAAGAAATCTAAACCATAGTTAAGAAGGACTGAGGAGGTAATATTCATTAGGAACAGAGCTATTGAGGATGCCGAAAAGCAGATCACAGTGAGGTCAGTGGACAGCAAAGTGGCATGGCCAGATAGATAAGTTCTTCAGAGAATCGTGCATGAGACATCTGGTCATCCTGTGCATCAGGGACTCCGCCCCCAGAACACTTGCAGGGTTTCCTTTCTCCATAAGCTGGAGACATCAGAACAAGGTGCTTAGAAACCTGCTTTAAAGAATTCAGAACAGTAAGCAGAAGTATGGATACAGTGGGGTCAGGGAATTTGCAAGCAGTTGCAAAAGCAAATATATTAAATGTCGCCAGAAAATGGAGTCACTTGTTAGGAGGCTGCTGAGAAGATTTTCAAAGAGTGGAACCATAATGTTTGGGGTGGCAAAAAAATGCAAAAGGACAATCCGTCCATTGAGTGGGCACAGCAGACTATAAAGCAGCTTTCAAGGAGAAAAGGATATGGCCCAAAGGATATAAGAAAGCAGAAGGATGTACTGGTGGGCACTCGATTTTTTTCTAAGAACTAATTTATGGAATAGTGGGCCAAAGGTTAATCACTTTATTTCCCAAATAGTGTAAATGAGACCAAGTTTAATGAAAGGAGACCGGTTTGGGGATCACACATTTACTGAATCCTTTGCTTGCTAGAGAGTAGAATGTATGCCCTCAAAGAAGGCAGATGCAAGAGACTATACCTGATCTCTATGAGCTTTTTTTAAAAATTCTGTTTCATTTAATCCAGAAAAGTATGCACGTTAGCATAGCATTTTTGCATTTTCTTTGTATAAATTACTGTAATATAAAGATTGGAATATGTTAACTTCAGAGCTTACTCTGTTAAAAACTATCCTAGAACTGGGGTGAAGCTAATGGTAGAATACTTGCCCAGCATACATAAAGCCCTGAGTTAAATTCTCAGCACTGTCAGTAAAAAAAAAAAAAAAAATCCCAAAACAGCAACAAAAAATGGCTCCATCAACTTCTTTTGGGCTATGATTTAGATACACATAAGAACCCAATGGATAAGGAATTCAGAAGACCAAAGTGGAGACGGTCTAGAGGAGGTTTTAGAGAAGAGGGGGATTTTCTTACTTTAAAAGAGTCCTGTTTGAACAGGGAGAAAGCTTTGAGTAAAACGAGGCTTAATGTCAAGAACTGGATAAATGTAATCCATTATTGTATCTTGGCTATAAGTGTGCAAACTAGATATTTTGGTAATTAGAAATTGTGAGATGTAGTCATTACATAATTTTGGACAATCAAGAACCATTTTAAAATGTCACACCAATCTCTTCATTCATCTAAGGCCAAAAGACATTTTAGGATTAAAAACCAATCTCAAATTCTAAAACATTTATTAATAATTTAGACGTTAGGCTAAATTATCTTGGCATAGCTGTAATTCCAATAAAATCATTTTTTAAAAATCTGGCTCCTCAGTGCCATATTAAGCGGTCTTTAATTTAGCAAATAAACACCTGTGAAAATTGCAGTGCAACCCCGATTAATATGATTTAAACCATGTTGTATGTTCTCCTGAGATATGACAGATTAATGAATTATCTAGGCCTTGGTGGAAAATGACCTGCTGAAAGCGAAAATAAAATTCATAACTAAAAGCAGTCCACCCTAAGTTGCCGTAACCTATGGCTTTCAAATAAGAACCATGGAACAGGTTAAAAGGCAGCTTGTCTGTGTGTGTCATCTTTGATCATCTCATGCTTATCATTTCGGTACATTTTGTCTGATTTCTCTTTGTTTCTGAAGTGTGCAAATGCTATTGCTTTTAATATATAGTTTTTTTTTTCACTTCCCCTCATGTGTTTTGAACGTCTTGTTTGGATGACTGGCCCAGATCTGGCATTCTGAGTTTGTCCCAATAAAAAATGTCAAGTGCATTTTCCTTTTTAATTACATGCAGTGACTCCATTTTAATATTCCAGAATTTTCCCCAAGGAAGAGACTTTTCTGATCCTGCAGTTGGTGGGAGGGGAAAGAAAAATACCACTGACATTATCACAGCGTTGTTTTTCCCCTCACATCTCCGGCTGCCCACGTTTATCACTTTACAAACATTTCACTTGAAGGTTATATTTAGTTGTTCATAGCCTACTGTGCTGCACACACTGTGTGTGCAAGCATGGTCCAGCATTTTGTTTTCACTTCTTTCTCTCATTTTTTTTCTTTAGCTAAACCTATTTTATCCTTAATAAGCCATTATTACTGGTGTATCACACATATGATGGCCAACATATAGGCAACATAAGTCCTCATCTCTTCCCTTACTTTTTTTTGTTTTAATTTAAAAGTTTTCATCTTTTATTGTTTTTATTCTTTTTTTAAACATTTTTATTATCATTTCCGCTCATACAAACTTAGTAGGTACACCGGTTCCCTCCCTCCCTCCTCCTCCCCCGACCCCCCTACTCCCCCTCCCCTCACCCATCCCTCCCCATCCCCCAGTGCCTCCCCCCTCCATCCCCGGAGAATCCTTTAATGTGCCTGCCAGTCTCTCCTCTGGGCTCTCCTCTCCGATGATGTACAAAGACCCAAAGGCATTCCTATCCTGTGTTCCCCTTAAGCATAAGAACACTACTGTGGCTGTCAATCCCTTGCCTCCAAGGATCATGGTGCCTTTAGCAAATGGTAGACTTTGTGGGGTCAATAGTGTGTTGGACATTGCACAGGGCATGCAAAGTCCAATTGTCATTGCTTCGGTCCTAACTTGTGTAGAGTATCTTGCATATCATTGCTCCTCCCATCCTTGTGCTCTTACAATTTTACCGCCCCCTCTTCCGCAAATTTCCCTAAGCTTCAGGATGGGGAGAGATTAGCCTAATCTCTCCCCTTACTTTTATTCTTCTGGAAATTCAGCTTTATATAATTGGGCATCCCAAAAACATCAAAGTGGAATTGTGTTACTTGAGGTGAGGGGAATATTTTCATTACAAAAGGAAACTAAACTCCTTTTAATACCTACTATACAGATGAATAAGGCCTCTGTGATATTTATATCATACATCCTCAGAAGGCTACACCCTCTTCAAATCATTTGACAGATCTTCCTTCTATTCCAGCTCTGACATGGTCTCTGAGCTGGGAGGATGGTTTAGTCAATAGAGTGCTTGCTACACAACCACAAAGATCTCAGTTTATATGCCAAGCACCCATGTAATAAGCTAGGTACAGGAACACATATTTTCAGTCCCAGTACTACGCAGGTGGAAACAGGAAGATTCCAGGTGTAGTTTCTCAGTACGTTCAAGTATTTTTTAATCACATGATACTATACAGAAAAGATTTTTTAAAAGAATGTTTATAGATTTATTAACCCTACCATTAATCTATTTTTCTCAAATGGTAATACATTAGATAATATATAAATGTTGCTATGTACTCTTAAATAAAACCTTTCACAATTTCATGATCACTATATCATTAAACAAACAAAAGTATGACCGAGCTTCTATTTCCACCTCTAATTAGTTCCCAATCTGTGTTTGCTGCAAACCTAGAGGAAAAAACATACTTGCAGAAAATCATATTTGTTGAGCATGGTAAAATAATTAGTGTTTAGAGGTGAGAAAATAAATAAAGTCTTGGGGAAAAAATAGAGAACTTAAACCATGATATTAGAGCTATGGGCATGTATGGCTTAGTGGCAGCACAACAGGCATGAGGCCTTGGGTTCAAATCTCAACATCACACAAACAAAATCCTTGATCTGAGTTCCTGTTCTGGAAGCCAAGGACATTTTGTTCTTAGGCTACTTCTTTAGATAGGCAAATTTTGACAGTAGCTGAACTCAGCAGCTAGAAAGATCCACTATTCTAGAAATAGAGGGATAGTGGAGAGAGACAGAGACAGGGAGAGACAGAGAGAGACAGAGAGAGAGAGAGAGAGAGAGAGAGAGAGAGAGAGAGAAGGGCAGAAGGATGACCTGGTGGTCCCTAATGAGAAGAGCTTCAGCTCTGTTGCCCTTGAAGCACTGATCTTAGGGTGGCAGTGAGAGTTGCTTAGCTGAGATTCCCAAATAAAGCTAAGAGAGGGGGCCTGAATCTCTCACTACCTGCTGGTATTAGTAGAAAAAGATGCAAATTCTGTTTAGAATGAAAGCATGATCAATTTAGGCCTGCAGGATTCCCACAGACTAACATAAAGCAATTAACTCCCCATCAAAGGTCACCAAACATTCTTGCAAGGAACTCACAGTGAGAGCTAGCAGAAACATCGAAATTCTCCCAGGACTGCAGGTATCAGGACTGCCAAGTGCCAAATACAAAATTACTGCATATGAAGCACTTACAGGAAAAAAAATAAAAAGCACACACCATAAAGATGAGTGAGATGCTGTCATCAATAACTAAACAATAATCTGAATGGAACTTGAAAGAAAGAAAAGTACAATTGTACAAACTGGAAAATAACCCTTGGAATGGAGGGCTGTGTTGACGAGCCTTTCATTGCTGTGATGGATACCTGAGAAAGCAGCATAGAGGAAGAACTGGCGTTGGCTCACAGATTTCAGAGTCTACAGTCTGTGCTCCAGTTGTGCCTGTGTGTGATGAGATAACATGTGGACAGCATGTGGTCAAAGAAAGATGCTCGCATCATGGCAGGGGGAAGCAGACAACAGATCACAGAAGTATCCAGCAACAAAGCTCATCTTTCAGAAGACACCCCTTGTGACCTCCAAGGAGGACCTGTCTTCTAGTGCCCGCCACCTCCCAATTATGTCATCAAATTAGAAATTCACCAACGCACAAATCCATTAATTAGGTCAGAGCCTTCATGGTCTGATCACTTTCCCAAAAGTGTTTCCAGCAGACACTACCCACATAGTTTGTATAACCTCGACTTCAACACACAAGTCTTTTGAGGGGATGCTTCATATCCAAGCTCGGCTAACTAGTGAAAGTGATGGGACACATGGTATTAGACTGTAGGTTAAGAAGAGCTGATAGGCTCAAAAGAACTCATCTTGGGGACATGCTTTTCATGTAATAGCATACTAAGGAGTTGCATTTATTTAAATCGTGGGGGGGGCCACTGGGAGAAGGGGAGGGAGGAAGGAAAGGAAGGGGAAAGTGGGGAAGGGAGGGGGAGTCCAGGGAGGGGAGGATGGAGGAAGGGGACCGGGCTACTTATCAACTTTGTATGAATGGAAAAAATAAAAAAAAATCATAATCATCAGAACAAACTGGACATGGTGGATAATCCAGGAAGTAATGAATGAAGTTATATAACTTAGATGTAGGACAGAGTCAGCTTCGGAAATCAGTGGATCTTTTCCAAAAGAGTGGATAGTTAAGTGGACATTTAACAACATGGGCAGTGCAGAGAATGTGGACCATTTCCTATATACACTTCTCAGGCAGCAAATCCATGTTAATCATGCAGAAAAAAAAGAAAAAGATTTTAATGAATTCAGGTTGAATGAGGACCTATTAAACAGTAAGCACTAACCATAAAATGGAGATTAATGTATTTGATTTCATTAAAATTAACGAAGTTATTCACCAACATTTCTTTAATAAAGTGAGATGAAAAGCCATGGATAGGGTTCAGGGCCCATTACCCCAAAAAGTTTTCTAGGAGAACATGACAGAAACAGGAAGTTCCCTCTGACTTCTTCCACCCTGAAATGAATTGTAAAACTTAGGATTTTCAAACTTCTCCCAAACTAGATTGCTCATGAAAAATTACTTGAGAGGCATTACCTCACACCTTAATAAAAGAGCATCTGTCTCTCCAAAAAGAGGGCAATCTGAACAAAACCTGCAATAAAAACACTCAGGGTTTTTTTGTACTTCTTGGTCTTAGTTTCCTTCTGAAGCTTCCCATGTGTACTTTACTGTATGTTATGTAAACTTTTATATTTTCTCTTATTATTCTGTCTTCTGTTTTAGGGGTTCTAGCCTTTAATTTAAACTAGCTTAAAGAAAAAGGTATCTTTCCTTTTTTATTACCAGATGGAAAGTATTTGTAACGTAAAGAACTGACAAAGAATTGGGATCCATATACAACCCAAAAGACAAAGATAAAAACAAAATGGAAAAAATAGGCCAGGTTCATGCACAGAGCACTTCATAGAAGAAACAGATAAGACAGCATTTTCTACCACCACATTGAAAAGTTTCAAAAAGTCTGATGATGCAAAATATTCAAATACAATTTTAATAGAGACTGTGTATGCAGCACAGTTAGGTATATGCACTGCTAACAGTTTAGAACTGTCTTGCAAACGTGAATATTTGAAATATTTGTTTCAGTTTCAGTGAACTGGATACAATCCCAGAAAAGCAAATTACTAACTCCTGATATAGGGGAAGGAGGATTTAATTATTTGGTGATAGGTGGACAGTTCTAAATGATTATCCTATCTAATACCCTGGAAACGTTGCCAGTAGATGAATTTCAAAAGAATGAACAGACCTGTAGTATATGTTGCAACATTTGTAGTTTCCTCTTCTATTTGAAGCCGTTATGCCCATTATGTAAACATTTGCACTTTCAAAAGCTCATCCTGCTGGCAAAGTAGAAGCTAAATCTGAGGACAACAACTTGGGAAACAGGAGGGTCTGTGAAAATCCCAAGGTAACTGAGTCTGTCTATAGGACAACAGATAGTCCCAACTGTGGCAGCACTAAGACAAGCACAGCAAGGTTCTATTTTGTCCAACTGAATGGAGTTGACTAAATAGGAAGCTTGATGAATAAGTCACATAAAATACCTTCTCTTAAATTACAATTAAACAGTATAATATTTTCACATTTTTATCTTTAAATATACTGAAATATGATTGACGATTTATGGAAATGGCTCTATCACATCCTTAGAATTTTATATAACATTTTGTACTACAATTGTAAAGCCAAAACAGTCTCTAAGACTCAAAGGAGATGCTATAAATGGTGTCAAATTAATGGTAAACATTTATATATTAACATATGCTTTTATTTCAAAGTTGCTTAAGATCTTCATGGACTACTTCCTTTTTAGTCTCCACATCATACATTTTCAAGAAAAAAAAGCTTTTTGGGATTACCCTCTTTAAAAAGCTTCTCTGAATAAGGCTGAGAGCAACACTAGTTTATGTTTGTAAACATAAGTGTGAAAAAGACGGGTTGACTACCTGCACAGTTACCAAGCATTTATTAGAAATTCATCTCAAAGACCTGTGAATTCCCCACCCATAGACTTTTGTCCAGGTTTACAATAGAAGGCATGTATTCCCTCTCAGGGAGTGGGCTTCAGATCTATTCAGAACGTCATTGATCACCCTCAAAAAGTCATGCCACAATTATATAAGTGAGCACACCTTTCCTGGCAGGTCTGCATCATAGTACCAGGCTTCCATTGAATTTTCTCCCCCAGCAACCTGCTTAGTACCTTCCGGCATTATAAATGCTAGATAGCAGAAAAGAAGCTTTTAGCTAAATTCTAGCTTATTTTCTCTGTGCTACATCCAAAATGGATAGTATCTTTAATAATAGGGTCTTACCATCTAGTTCTGTTGGACAACCAAAAGTAATCTTCATAACTTCTATTATTTAGGGTGCCTCCAGGGGCTCCATGATCAAATAAATGCTCATAGGTACATATCCCATACATGGCACTGGGATGAGAAAATTTGTTGTCAAACAAGGAAAATTGGTTTTCAATATTTTTACAACAAAATATATAACATGTAGCTGTTTTGTTTTCTTCATCAATAAGAATCTCTGATTGACCTTTCCTTAATAGTCAGCAATCTAAGAGTGGACAAGCTTCAAAAGCCCATACAAGGCAGTGAAGCAAAATGACTTCAAAGGATCATTGAGTTAAATAATAAATACTTCAAGATGCCTGCAAGGCTTAGATGTCCACAGTGGCAGACTATTTAATTAATAACATGTACTTTACAAAACCCTTCATTATATATTTATATGATGGACTGCTAAGAGTTTTCTTAAAAACTATTTTTCAGCAGTGCCAATCCCCTTGTTCACAGGTTTTCGTGTTTCTAGAATGAACCCAGAAGGCCAACCTCTAGGTCATATCTTCTCATCTATGCATACTTCTTTCATAAATGGTTCCACTTATAAAACTTGGTCTCACCACTGTGGCACTTGATATCTCTAAAAGGTTTGTCATACCACTAGCTATTACTCCATAAGTATTAACTCTATCACTATCATTCAACCTTCTTGGATCAATGTTAAATTGCACCCTGAATGTGATGTACAGAGGGACATGTTTCCAATCCCCCATGCTTCTCCCATATATATCCAGTTATCTGTATGTGAATGGATCCAGTGATAGAAAAGCCAGTATATCAAATTTACAGAATTTTTATGTGTCACTTTCTGGCTTTCTCATTATTTCCCAAGGCCAACGTGTCTGTTGATATTTCATGGTCTTACTTACTATAGCTTTTATATAATATGTGGTAATATATGAATGGTGTGAATATCTAGTTCTATTCTTCTTGAGTATGTAACTCCTCTTTAGACTTTACTCCGGAAAACTTCTTCAGGTCTAAAGAATAGCTAGTAATTTTTTTCAAGTAGCAGAAGGAGCTAAGAATCAAAACAAGGTCTTGCGATACCAAATCTCCTGGTCTTTCTTCCTTCCCCTGAGATTTCCTTACTTTGATGATAGAGGAAAGCAGATGGTAGAAACTGGACTGTGAAGGACTGGCTAGTGCCATTGCTTGATGAGCCCAGCAGCAACTTATAAATGTATATACCAGCTTCATCTCAGGCTCCTATCCAAAACAATAGAATCAAATATCCCTTGTGTTTTAGGCAGGCAGTTGATTTTTATATACCTATGCAATCTGCCTCAAGCCAGATTAGTGTCGTTCTTTCATTTATTTCATTTCATTTAAGAGTTTTTGTGCTATAAGTCTTTTCTCAGCCTTACTTGAAATAAATGGGTAAAAATCTGTTAATAAACTTCATCTCAAGATTGAGAAGCCATTGAAAGACTGTAAATAGTGGAATGATGGCACCATTCCAAGTATTAGAGATGCTTTGGTGTAAACCAAAGCAAAGAATGCAAGCAGAGAGAAGTAATAAGCAGCCAGAGTGTATTCTATGTGAGAGATGATGTTGAGCTGAGTTAAGGCAGCAGAAGCAGGGAGGAATAAATAGTAGAAAGGAGACACTTAAGAAGTAGTAGTAGTGCTTGGTAACTAATTGCATGAGAAAGAGATTTAAAGTGACCCTGTCTAACTAAGGCATTTCCAATTTTCATATTTTTCTATTGTAACTATTCATCCTTCACATTCAAAACCTTCCAAATTTGAGCAACAAACAGCACATTAATCCTTCAGATAAGGAGGAGTTAGAGTATGATGCCCAGGGTTTTAGCTTCGGCAAATATGTAGATAATTTTGTCATGAACTGAAAGGGGAAGACGGGATGTAGAAGAATTGGTGTGAGAAAAGTTGATGGTTTCACATTTAAATGTGTGCCTTGTAGGTGACTATCATGTACAAAAATGCAGATCCCATAATCAGATGAGTGCATGGGTCAGGAGTGCCAGGGAGGGAGGTGTTGCTTAGAGATATGCTGATCAAGAATGGTCAGCATGGATGGTAACTGAGGTGACAGAAGAGGACTAGATCGAAAAACCAGAGAGTGGAGAAGAGTGCCAAGATCCTGGGGTCCCTGTGGATCTTGCCAAGGGGATCAGAAGAAGGCAAGGTCATAAGGACACTCACAGAAGCCCCAGGGAAACAATGTGGCAAGGAAGGAGTGTGCAAGAATGCAGATGCTTGGAAGAGGTCAATTAAGTAAGAAGAGTGAAATGGTTGTTGAATTCAGTAACTAGCAAGATGGTGGTGGTGGTGATGGTGGTGCTGGTGGTGGTTTGGTTATATTGAGAGATATATGCCTAAATGTAGGATTTCAAGGAATAATTGACATAGGAGGGAGTAATTTCCCCCAACTTCATCAGAGAAAAGACAGCATTTCTGACACACTAGGAGGATTTGTGGAGTTTGAGTGTAATGTGTGTAAATCTGCTGAAAGTTTGTCTAATAGAATACACTTAAATGCCTTTGTCCCCAGTATCCCCTATGAAAGTGGAAATGATTTTGCTTCCAACTATTAGAATAGTTTTGATTTATTAGTGTCAATTTATGGAAAATTATTTTGTGTAGAGTAAGAACAAAATAATTTTATTTTAAGGCATGAGAGCCAGGACGTCGTTTATAAAAAATTACTTTAGCTATTTCTGTTCCTCAAAATGCATCTCATAAATGTGTTAAATAAAAAAGAAATTCTGCCTTAGTCCTTTTTTTTACCTTTTGTGTAAAGAATTATGCCATTCTTGGCTTCAGAACACTGAGACTTCTCTGAAGAATGTTTGGCAGAAAGAATAGTTAAAGATTTATGGCAAAGGAAAGCATTTCTGGAAAAGGTACCCTGTCTTGCCTTTGTGTATATGCATAAATTTTAAATGGGCTCAGAGGTACAACCACAATACTAGAATTGCTCCATTTGAAGAAAATAGCAAGTGCTTGCCTAAGAGTTACTGCTTGTATTTCTGTTAATAAAATCTGGTGTGAAGGAATGCTTTTAAATAGGATATTAATATTCCTTGCTTCTTATAGATCTGCTCAACTGAAGTATACAAGCATGTAGGCTGAATCAGGAAGATTGCAAATCGGAGGCCAACCTGGGTTTCAGCAGTGCACTGGAGGCTAGCCTAGACTTCATAGGGAGATCATGTCTCAAGAAAACATACTCAAAATAATAAATTCGATAAGCATATTTTATTTATTAAAAAGGAAGCACTAGTGGTAATAATAATAAAGTAATAATAATAAATACTTTGAAAAATTTTTATAAACACAGGAAAATAACTACCACATCACATGTATATGGAGAATTTGATTAGCTTCTGTATTCAGATTTAATAATTACGGTAGTTTTTTTCTTTATAAAGCATGTGATAAAAAAAAGCATGTGATAAATATAAATTAGGATTCCATCTCTAAGAAAGGCATGGAGTATCAGTTTATAGGGCTAGCATGGATTTACATAATACATTGTGTAAGTCTTAATACTGATACTCTGAGCACACGTGCTGGCTTATCAGTATCTTCATTCAAAGATACAGTATTAGATTTGGCATTTTACTTCTGGGTATCTGTTGAGATTAATTTATCAGCAAATCTACTATTAAAAAGACTTTTAAAAAGCCTTTATCTTCTGAATTTGAAATTGCTTATCTATCATTTTTATGTCAGTTTCATTATTTAATCACTAAATGCAGACAGTACTAAAGCTGCTATTCTAATTCATGATGATATCTTTGAATCTGTATGCATTATATCCATTCTGTCTGCACCTACATGTATTATCTATGTCTGATAAGACTTAGGAGTTCTGAAAATTCTTATCAAATGTAAGCTATTGTATATGTGACATGATATCTTTAAAAAACAATCCTATGAAAATATTGTTCTATTGCCTTATTTCTGCCAAAAAAGGAGGACTGGAGAGATTGACTTGGTGGATAAGAGCACTGTGCAAGCACAATGACCTGGATTCTAATCCCTAGCACCCACGTGAAAGCACACAGCCATGTCTACCTGTAATCCACCATTGAGGGATGGAGGCAAGAGGATCCCAGGAGGACCTACCCACCTAAGCCAAAGTGGTGAATGTCTAATTCATCCAGCAACCCCGTCTCCAGAAAGTAAAGCCTTCTCTGGCTTCGACCTCTGAGTACATGGATACAAACTGTATGTACACATGTGCATACAAAACATATACAGCACCTTACCAGACAAGAACAGGATAGTCAGGTCTATAAGTCTGGTATATCACATAACCATGAAGCTATGTCATCTTTTAAAAATATTTTCTTTGGGGCTGGTGTGATAGTTCAGCGAGCAAGATGCCTGCTTGCAAACCTGCTGACCTGAATTCAAAGTCCACATGGCACATCCAGGTTCTCTCTCCCTCTCCCTCTTCCTGTCTGGCCTCTCCCTCCCTCTCTCCCTCTCCCTCTCCTCTCCTCTCCCTCTCCCTCTCCCTCTCCGTCTCCCTCTCCCTCTCCCTCTCCCCCCCCTCTCTCTGTCTTTCTTTCTTTCTCTCTCATGAGTCAGTAAACTGAAATACTTTAAATATTTTTATTTAATTACTTGATATGGAAAGAGGGGGCTGGAGAGATGGCTCAGGGGTTAAGCCTCCGCTTTGCAGGCGGAAGGTCCCGAGTTCGGATCCCAGATCCCACGTATAGACGCCAGGCAGAAGCAGGGGTGGCCTGCGTTTCTGGTCCTGGTAGGGCGGAGCCTGTGAATCCCGGGGCAGAAGGAGGTGGAGGCGTCCATGGTGGTTCGCGAATTCGTCCGTGGTTCTACACATACACAGACACAGACACACACACACACACACGCGCGAGAGAGAGAGCACATACACACACACATGTACACAGTTGAATAAATAATAATAATAATAAAAAAATTTTAAAAAAAGAAAGAATAAGTGAGTGCATGCCGCAACACATGTGTAGAGGTCAGAAAACTGGAAGCCATTTCTCACTTTCCATGACGTGGACTCCAGGGTTTTCAAACTCATGTCTGCAGGTTCATATGTGGTTTCCTTTGCCCACTGAGTCATTTCACCAATCGCAAACTAGGATTTTTACCCTCTGAAAGTTAAGTGTAGCAAAGAGCCAAGGTTTTAATTAGCAAATAACAAGACATTGTGTCATGAATGAAAGTTGTCTCAGAGGATTTCTGAATCAAACATTCTTTTTCTGTTCCTACATGAAGAACTATCTGTGGAAAGCACTCTGGTTCAAGAATTACAAGCTGAATAAACATGTTCTTTTAAGATTCTATATACAACTTTGGGATATATTCTATCTGCTCCAAGCACTTATACCTCTATCATCTGTGGATATCTGTATGTCTTTCTCAAGTTTCCTCTGAAAAGAAGAAATGTCCTACATATTTACTGTTTTGATGAACCAAGAATGGGCAGATAGTTGTAAGTGTGGTAATTATCCCGCACATCTCCTTCTAACTTGAGGTTGGCATTTCTTTGCATCAGCAAGTACAGAAAATGCCATGTCACCTGCCAAACAAAGGTCCTCAGTTTACTTAAAGAAGCAGATGCAGGCTTGCTTCTCTGCTTGAGAATCATGGTTACTAATTACCAGTCCACAGGGAAGTTTTATAGTATGCAGCTGAAATAAAGAATGAACTGTTTCACACAGTTAACTGACAATTTTGTTTTCAAACTGCCTGCCTTATACTAAAACTCTTTTGTGAATTATCATTGGTGTTAGACATGTTTTGTAGAAATTCCCTAGTTTGAAAATGAAAAGTTAAAGTCATGGCAAAGACTTTCTGGTAGGAAAACTGGATTAGATGTTCAGATAGACAGAGCTAGGGATAGAGGAAGGCAGAAGTTAAAGAAGAATCATGAGGATTTCATTAAAAAGAACGGACACATCGTCCTTGGGAAAGGTATGTGGTTTGTTATGGACCTTGTGTGCAAACTGTGCTTTGGCCGAGGTCTCTGAATACTAGATGCAGGACATGGTAACTGGAACTTCCAGTCAGTTTCCCTAATGTATCTAATCCTAAAGAGCTTCTGGGCTTTCTTCACTCAGATTCTCACAGTCAGGGGCATAGATCTGGAAACAGAAATGCTATGGGAGAAGATAGAAGATATATTAGATTTCATGTCTGTCCTTGAGCGATTTATAATCTAGCTGTAATTCTCTAAGCCTCAGGGGTTTCGTATCTGTAAAGTGCAGATAATAATAGTTTCTCTGTCAGTTTCAAGGTAATGAGTTAAAAGGAAAATGTCTTCATCTGCTTTCCAAGGGCTTATGTATTAAGGTTTCCAATTTTAATTGTGTTTATATAAGGGGCTGGGCGTGGTTTTGAGAAAGATAGGAAGGAACTATGAAGAATAATCAAGAAACATAAGTTACCTTTAAGTTCTTTCCCACGTTTATTACCTGGGTTGTGTTTGGTAAAAGAATGTGAAATATTCCTGGGTGTATTGCTTTACCTTTTCTTCTGTTAAACTTTTTATCTCAGTTCTTATGTAATGAGTTGTAAACTAATTCATACTGGCCCGGAATTTTTGGGGAGAGAGAAGAGGTATGGAACAAAACAACAAACACGACTCTGAAATGAAAGCTTTTTTCCCCTATTTCAACCCAAAGTTGCAGTAGCTCAGCATGTTTTTTGTATTTTACTTTATAGGCTGTCTTTTATTCAACTATAATTAACTGTCTTTTTGTAGACAAAGTTTTATGTGGACAGTTTTCCTCCTTTCTATGATAATCAACGGCTGTCAGTCACTTATTTTTCTGATTTGTTTAGCAGCAGCAACAGAAGAACCGGAAGTGATCCCAGACCCCGCAAAGCAGACAGACAGAGTGGTGAAAATCGCAGGGATCAGTGCTGGGATCTTGGTGTTCATCCTTCTCCTCCTGGTGGTCGCGCTAATCGTGAAGAAAAGGTAAGGACTGATATCGTGTGTCACACACCAACACTGAACTCACTAATCTTCACACTGCTCCCTGCAAAGCTCTTTTCTAAGCTATGACAACTGCCAGCACTTGAGTCATTACTCTTGAGCTTTAAGTGAATTCGTATGTGGTTGCTTGTAGTTTGGTTCTGGATATAAGCACGGATTTGTATTAAGATAACCTTGAAGTTAATGTAAAAATTTGGATTCCTTGAAGGTAGAGATAAGTCAGACATTAATTTACTGCGGTTTACAGTATGGGTTATTTTTATTCTTCATCTATAGTGTTTCTAATATGGGCTGTAAATAAGATGCGAGACAAATACTAACATTGTTTGATGATATTGTCTATTAAATATTCACTGACTAAAAATTTTAACTGAAGAGTAAATATTTAAATTTAACATCCCCTTTTATGCTGCATCAACCAATATCGCCATCTTCTGGAGCTATGTAAAGATTAAGACATTTTGAAATTTAAATTCCTCTGTTCTGGAGATTATAGTATATTCTTGCTCAGAAACATTTCAAATACATAACTTTTATAACTTGAGCTTTTCATCATCACATAAAATGTCATAATCTGCAAATTTCTGCACTAGATAAGAATGTAGTAATCCTTCCCATTGCGTATTTTGGATCATTCTATAATTTGGGAGAACTTTGGGGAAATATTTCACAATTAGAGTACATTCCAGAAGATTTGTGGATAGACCTGATTGTACTTTATTAATCTACTGAATAATAGATACTGTTGCAGATTGTATATGAAATCTATTGACGTATTATCATTATTTTATCATTGAAATAAAGCATTGCCAATATAGATAAGACTCATAATACATGTTCTAACAATCCATGAGAGTTTATTTTAATATATTGCCTCTTTACAATTGTCCCCTGGAGATATATTTGTTGGAGAAGACACATCTGCATTAGAAACATTAGGTATGCATCACAGTGTTTGTGTTAAATTAGCTGCATATGTGCTTTTCCCAAATAGTGCTTTCTCTTTTTCGCTGTTGTCTACCTCTGTGGTTGGAACATACATCATATGTGAGGCAAGAAGAATTAGGAATATTAGTTTTCCAATAAAGATCAGTAAAATAATGGAATTCAACCTTTAACCCTTATGTTTAAATTTATTATTTGGAAAGTGAATAATAAAACAATTTAGAGAGCTGACTTACCATTGCTTCATGATTAGAAAGTTGATATCCGGAAGAGACTTCTGTTGATTTCCTCACTCAGAATCCAGTAAAACTTATTTTTATCTGTTGTTTATTTGAAATTACTGGTTTGTGTTTGACTGCTCTCTTGATCCATGACTTTGATTAGGAATAGCCAAAAAAGTGAAAAATTAACTTCCTAAACTAAGAACGGGGGAGGGTAATGGCCTCTCACATGGCTCCAAATTGCATGATGTAACTGATCATTTTTCTGTTTCATATTTTAAATAGTTGGATAAATGAGCCACTATTGAAATGTTTGAAATTTGAGCTTTCGTAATTATGTTTTAATTGTTAGAAAGCATCTAGGGCTTTTCCTGCTCTTCTTCACCAGCGCCTTTTACTAAGGATTGCTGTAATTTATAGATGAACAAAGTTGCATTAATTATTTTCTGATATGAAATGATATGTCTAAATCATTTTAACCCCTTTCTAAGGACTTCTGTACATGGGGAGCTCGTGCCCACATGAATCATATATGCTTAAGCATAAGTAGCTCTTATACATGCAGAAAAGCAGCAGTATAGCAGTTTGCATATTATCAAACTTAGCTTAAATATTTTAGAATGTGCTGTGTCTTCCTTATGCTATAGAAATTTAAGATAAGAATGATGGGAAAGCAAAAACACTTTGGCCTCTTGTTATATGCATTTTCATGAGAAATTGTGAAGTTTCCTCAGGAGTATCCCTTAACTGCAAATAGTGTATGTAGAGACAATTCTTCTATTGCAAAAAGTTCCGTGTGTTTTGGATTGTGCTGTAAAAAATATGTTTTGGAATTCAGCTAAATAAATGTTTTAAAAACTGAGGTTATATACGAAGTAAGTTCCTAGGAGAAGAAAGAAAAGGGATCTTGCACCTTTCAGAACGCAATGTCACTTTTTTTCAGTTCAATCGCTGTTGAATTATTTGCAAATGTATGCCATTTTCCATTGATTGCATATTACATTTTAAGTGCTCAGTATGAACTTATTAATAATTCCAAGCATCAACTTGAAATGATATTTCAATACAGTAAATGTTTGTGTACAATATTCTGTTCACATGCATCTACTGTAAAACATCTGTATGCATATGTAGCATATGGTGCTTAGTATTCACATTTTATGTGTATATACTGTGCACCATTTATGTGTAAAAACTTAGATAATATTCTACATATATATATATTAACATTCCTGGATCTTTATGTTCTATATTTAAAGAAAGTGATCTCATGAGTATACATGTTCTATGCACAGCTGTCCCATCTGTCATGACATTTAGATGGTAAAAGATGACATGATGCTTACTTAACTGCATGTTGAAAAATACACAACTCATTTAATTTTTTTCAATTTCTTTGGCAATAAAAAAGTCAGCATGTTATTTTTCCAAATTAAGTATTAATTTTTTTATTTTTATTGCATATCTGTCTGTTTAATTGCATGGCAAAAGAAATCTAACAATGCATGGGCAAATTAAAATGCAAAGCATAAAACATGAATCTTATTTCATTTTGTTTTGTTTTTAACGCACATTTTTCTGCTTTGTTGAATGTGACAGAGTCACGCTTTTCATTCACCATTGCTTCTCTCTTTCCACTGTCTGTGATTTGCTTGCCAGGAGGAGCTACCATTCTTACTCCTACTACCTGTAAGTAGAAATGGGTGATGTACAACTTTACATGTGTTAAAGATGCAGTATCCCTTTTCAAAAAACCACAGAAACGATGTGTGTGATTTTGGTGACATTTCAAAAGGTATACTTTTCTGACTCTAAAACTACAGCCTTATCTATATTGGCAATCTTTTTAAAAAGGGATATTGTATTTCTGTATGTTCAGAGACTTAATTTTTATTTACAGTTTTCCATAAATAGCTTTAGTTTACAGCAAAAAAGCATCATTTATTTACTTAAGTTAGCCCTATACCTTATCTTATCAATATAATATTTGTTCTGATACATAATTTGGTTTCAATTCATTAATGCCTATCTTATGCAATATGATTACATTGAGAAAACAAGTCAGACCATATATTTATCAACTAACTTTCAAATGGTCCTTATAGGATGCAAATCAGATGAAAGAGTTAGATCTCTCCCCACGTGCCCATGGACCCATGATGGGTTATGACTTTCCAACATCTTTGTTAGTGATAAAAGCAATTAGAATGTTCTTGTAAAACTAAACGGATAAAATTATAATGTTATAGGTGCAAAGAAATTCATTTTTAGAGAAGGAAAATCAGGTTTATTACAACTAAAATAGCCAATTATCTTATAAAATAAATAAAAAGCTTATTGGACCAACTCAAGAGCAAGATATGAATTATCTCCTTCATTCATATGTAATCTGCTACTTCTCTTAGACTTAGCATGTATGACAAGCTCATTTTCATAAGGAAAGAGGGGATTGTCTATTCTATTCACTGAGTCATTCTCAGTTTATCACTTTAGATCCATCCAATCCAAAGGACAGGACACTTTGTAAGGCTTACATATTTGGGAGACGTGTAGGCCACAGCATCTATATCAGTAGGTAAATTTAAGCTAGCTTTATAGCCAGATTTTATGAGTCAATCACTGTTACACAATGCTGCCAACATGTTAAATATTACAAACATTTGGCTTCCTACAATCTGCTCAAACAAGCAGGTGTAAAACAACAGTGCTCTTAGCTTATTGTGATGGATCATAATATGCTTGTTAAATCATGTTTGATGAAGCCAAAAGTAATTAACTGTACCATTTCATACAATGATAGAGTACTTTTCCCCTTTATGGCCCACCCATCCTTCCACCTGCAGAAGTTTATGCTGTTGGCTGCTTTGATAATGAAAGTCATTTGCACATCTGTCAAACTCAAGTACTTGCAAAATGAATTGCTTCACTGTCCTGAAGTACATAATATAGATGCTCATTGCTCAGGGAAAGACAAAGCATGAAACATGCTAGAATCAATAAGTATTTAATTATGAGACTCTCCATAAGCCTACCATTAACTGCAAAATTGGAATGGGATTGTGTTCTTAGTACACAAGTAACATCTCTGTCATAGACAGCATAGGAGAATATACTGTTACTTTGATTGACACTTAGAATTACTGCCACTTTAAAACTCAGCTAGATAAAAATGTCACAGAGATACAGTTTTGAAGGCTACTTAAACATATCTAGTGATACTTTCAATCTGACTTTTTTATATGAAAGTAGAAATAAATTAGAGTGGAATACAAAGATAAGCCCCATATGATCTCTGAGCTAATTTTTACTAGCACTATGCTATGAAAACTTTGTTTTTTTATGAAAACACTTGACACTGATATTAACTTTCTTTATTTTATGATAACCTGGATGAAAGCCTACCTCACAGGGCTGTTGTGAGGAATAAGATGTCAGGAACAAGTTGACAAGACCAGCCTCACATTTAGGCACAAAAATAATATTCCCTTGTAATTTTGCAATTCATTGCCTGAACACCTTCACCTTCCCATGCCCTGAAAAAAATCATTTTTTAAATTTTATTCGATCATGAAACATATATAAAGTATTCATATTTTAAAATAAACCTCAAAGCTTAAAGTCATCGTATCTATTTGCTGTTTTCCATGTGCCTATCTTTGAATTTATAACATCATTGTGAATCTGAATTTCGGGTTACAGTTTTCTTTCAAATCTTTCTCTCACAATTTTTTTTTAAATGTTTTTATTATTATTATTATTATTTATTCAACTGTGCGCATGTGCGTGTGTATGTGCGCGCGTCTGTGTGTGTGTGTGTGTGTGTGTGCGTGTGTCTGTGTGTGTAGAACCACGGACGAACTCGGGAACCACCATGGACGCCTCCACCTCCTTCTGCCCCGGGATTCACAGGCTCCGCCCTACCAGGACCAGAAACGCAGGCCGCCCCCGCTTCTGCCTGGCGTCTATACGTGGGATCTGGGATCCGAACTCAGGACCTTCCGCCTGCAAGGCGGAGGCTTAACCCCTGAGCCACCTCTCCAGCCCTCTCTCACAATTTTTAAGGATTGAATGATTTCTTTATTTTTGCCCAAGAAACAAAGAGTGAAAAGTTTTATTAGTTGTAGTGTTAGTATTATTGTTTTGAGACATTAGTCTTGCCATGTCTCCTAGTTCAAGAAGATCACATGCATTCCCACCTCCCTAGCACTTGGATTAAAGTCCTAAAGTATCACACACAACTGGAAGTTACTTCTTAGAAACTTTTATGCTGTTTTAAAAATGTATGAACGACAGCTTATCCATATCATATCCACACTCTTACCTAATACAGCAAGTAATGTTTAACCTTTGTGGTGTGCTTGGGTATGTGCCAGTTAACACTGCCTATACATCCGGGTGTTGTGTAATAGCTGAGGGCTTTAGAATGAGGTCATTTTTCATTGCTTATTAGATAAACAGCCTTGGGCAAGGTATTTAACTCCCCTAAGTCTCAATGAACTCATCTATATGATTAGACCCCCTTATGTGACTTTCAATGGATTGATCAAAGAATTAATTGAGTTAACCATTGAAAGTGCCAGGCCTTTAACAAGCCTAATTTATCTCTTCAACAAGTACTTATTGAGTGTCTGCTCTGTGCTCCAAGTGTATTGGCACACTTCCAGTGCCAAGGATGTACAGAGGACCTTTCTCTTCATGGAGCACAGAGTTCAGAAGCAACTGCAAAGTACATGTGATGAGACAACGACTCATGCTATTACATGAAAAGAGCACATTGCTATAAAACTCACTCAAAACAGGTAGCACTCGGATCAGCTTGTAAAGTCTCCCAAGAAAGTTAGTTTTAAGATAGAATGGGTCCAAGTTAGCCAAGTGTTAAAGGCTAAAGCATTTGCAGACCTTTGTACTAATAACTTACATGATAGCAGAAAGTTTGGCAAGTGGATGTTGGATGGCTTGGTGACATTTGATCTGGCTCAAACTCTATTCTCAAAGCCAAAACCTCTTGCAGACAACCCAGAAAGCTAATGTATTCTGAATTATGATTGGTGCTTTTAAGAAATTCAAGTCAGAATTTGAACATTCAAGTCAAAATGCCAAGGGTCATTGATGCCATCGTCCCTACACTGACCAGTGCCTCTTCAGTCACCATGTCTGCATAGGAAGCATCACCTTTGGCAGCAGCCCATGTTACCTGGCTGAGTCCTAGCATTCTTGCGAACTTTTATTTTTGCCCTTGAAAAAGCATTAGTAACAGTTTTCATGTACACAGCAATTACTGTCAAAAAATGATCTTGGTGATGGTCGTGGTGGGTGAAGTGGTAGCTCTGGTGGTGCTGGGGTTGATTGGCATTCTTTTTTCCTTGTTCTCCTAAGTGTTACCAATACTGGATTCTTACTTCTATTCTTTTTTAAAAAAAGAAGAATCTCTTTTGGCAAATCTTAGCTTATGACTGTCTTTCTCAGTTGTCAGATCCGTTGTGTCTGTGTTGTATTGTTGGGTGTGTGTTCCCTGTGGCCAGGTATTACAGTTCTTTGAGAAAAATACACTGGCACAATTTTCAAATTGCTCAATGAATTTTTAAAGGCAAGGCCTGTGGACCTGAATTCAATCTAGTAAATGAGCCTTTGTAGTATTCGTAGTGTATTTATTCTGGAGGAGACACTAAGAAGGGAAGAATGCCTTGCTCTGTGATCCACCTAAGCAACCATTACCTTAAAACAGTTAGAGAATATTTCCAAGGCATCACAATCAACTACGGTAAACTTAGTGTTTAAAAACTTGCCTGGTACAGATTTTTAAAGTGACTTTATTTATGACATATGTACATTGCCTGGTTAATGTGATTTAAATATTTTATGGGCCTCGAATCGTTTTAGTTCCATGGTTTTCATAGGTAACATTTACAGAGAACCCAAATACGGTTATGTTTTTCATATGTAAGTTAATGGGGTCAGTATCTGAGTGATTCAGAATGCTGCCTCTACTCATTTTAAATCCCCTAAAACACATGCCGGACTTTATTCTTAAGGCATTTCTAAAGTGGATACTTTACCATGGGGCTCCAAAACAATTGCTAGAATTAATCATGTCCCTTCTCCAAAATGATGATAATTTACATTATGCCACTGCATAGCTTTTTTCAAATTTTTCTCAGTATTTTTCTTACAATGTCATTTATTTCCATCTATTCATACGTATTTGAAGTCTATCTGGCCGTAGATGATTCTGAAAGATTTCAGATTCATTTTTGATAAATGTCGTATGTGTATTGTTAAGTACATTCGTGCTGCATATATCAGCATAATTTTTTGCTTATTAATATCAGAGTGGAGAATGAAGCTTTTTTCTGTTGTCAGTTGTTTGGCCATGATCAAGCAAACACAAGTCACAGTTGTTCCCAAGAACTTCTAGAAGTGAATCAAAGGAAATAATCATCCAGCAGAAAGATCAAATCTCAATTTTTAAGAATATTTGGCTTATCTTCCTTGAATTTCTCTCCTTTGGACCTGCTTGATTACACTTCTGCTGAAATATTTTTTATAAAATGTATCCTGATAGAATATAGGAGGGGGCGGGAGATTTGGGGTTTACTGCGAATATTAAGTTCTGACAAATAAGAGAGTTTGGCAACGTGATTCCTGGAATTCTGCCTAGGCCTTAGGTCCTCTAATATAACTTCATCCTCGGACTCCCTGGATTGCGTTATTGCCGCTGGCAGCTGCCCTTCAGGCCTCCCATTCAGGGATCCTTCTTGTCTTTGCTTTGGCAGCAAGCTCGCCAAGAAGCGCAAAGATGCGATGGGCAACACGCGGCAGGAGATGACGCACATGGTGAACGCCATGGATCGCAGTTACGCAGACCAGAGCACGCTGCACGCGGAGGATCCACTTGCTATCACCTTCATGGACCAGCATAACTTCAGCCCGAGATGTAAGTACTTCCTTATGGTCGTAACAAACGATCTGAATCCCATTCACTTCACTTTGGACTCGACACACTCACTTTTAAATAGTGTAAGGCAGCTAAAAAGGGTAAAAAGTGATGGATGTTTTTATAGAATTGGCAAAAAGTCCTAAGTTTTGTCTTAGGCCTCAATTTTTCTATGCATATGAAGCTTATTATAAAATTGTAGGAAATATTCTAAAATACCATTCTGACAATATCACATCACTGTATTATGTTAAAATGGTATGTCCTATATAAAATTAATGCATGTCAGAATTTATCCTTATTTTGCCATCAGTATGTTCCGTCATAGAAAATAAAGTTTTTTTGTAGAAATAAGAATAGACACAGTCATTCTTTCTAGGAATTAATGGGATGAGTCCTTATTTCACTAAAATAATCCAGTATTGATCCTGGGGAATTTCAAAACTAAAAGATAACGAGGGGAAAGATTAACCTATATGTTCCTTTGTGTCTGATGGAAAGTCTAAAACTGTACTTAAGTTGATTGAGTTGCAAAGAGTAGTGAAATCTACCTATCCATCATTCTAGGATTCCTAACTTTAATCTCTGAAGACAGTGCTTTTGAAATATTTCCACTATGATGTTATCTCCTTTAAAGTCTGTTTTAGTTTCAACACTCTGCTGCTGTAATGAACACTTGACCCAGACAACTTAGGAGACCGATGGACTGTTACTCCTGACAGAAATCATAGCAGAAGCAGCCAAAGGAACAGGCCCAATCACATTCACCACAAAACCAGTGTTGCCTACTCACTTTCTAGATCACCAGTCTGCTAAATGCCACCTCGATCTCTATCCATATACACTTGACCAGGGAATAGTCCCACCCAATACAGGCTGGGTCTTCTTCATCAGTTACACAATTAAGACATCCCCTGCATCTTATCTTGTAAATAAATCTTCACAGATGCAGCTAGAGGCTCAACTTTTAGATGTTAGCTATTTAGCTAAAAGTAACCATCACAGAGTCTGAGTATTTCCAATTTTTTCTTCTTTTGACAGTTTCACGATGGTATACAATGAATTTTAGTCACTTTCACTCTTCCCCATTGCTCTCCCTTTCTCACTGAAATTCTTCTGTTCCCAAGAGGCCCCCACTCTGTCTTTCATGTCTACTTTTTCTGTGGGATCCACTGAGTTCAGATCACCTGTTTTATATCATGATATCCAAAACAGGGGAAAGTAGCATGGTTAGTCAAATACCAGCTTTTATCTAAAAAAGATTTTTGTCAAAGGCTCAGATTTTTGTGCACTCAGAAATGATCATATAATGGTGATGTAACATGAAATTATATAGTATTCATTTTCATAGTAAATTATTAATAAGTTAGAAAAATTATTTCCACTGAAGTCCAGCTTAATGACAGATGATTTGAATAATTGTTTCAGAGCTAATGATACTGCTTATCTCACATTTCTTACAAAGTTTATAGCACCTGTGTTTAAAGTTAATTAAATTTAGCTTATATATTTTGTTTTTTTAAATCCTTAAGTGGAATTAATGCTTGAGGTAGACAAATAGGGTTTGTCTTATATATTTTGTATACAGTGACATCTTTGTCACAGATCTAGAAATAAGCAAGACATAAACAATAGAGTTATTATTTCCCATGAAGAATGTAAACATATGGAATGGTAAGGCTGAATTTTTTAGTTTGTGTATGCCTTTATGTCATTGCAGAAAAAGATTTTTTTTCTAAAGCCTTCAGTTTGGTGAAAATTTTCAGTAATTATTGGTCATGAATACAGTCTGTCATTTTCCCTGATATATATCTTCACTGAATAGAAATTAGAACTCTATTAGTCATTTTGGAATTCAGGCTTAATCATGATAAAGCCTTTCTGATCTGTCTTATTTTTTATTTCATTATAAGATAAATGATAGGAAGGAACATAAAATTTTATTACTGTTGAAAGTAAGTTTGCTTAAAACACAAATGTATCATCTCTGCAAGTGCTTGATTTAATATTTAATGGGTAATAAGTTTGAGAATGTTTCTGTTTCATAAATGTTTCTATCTGTTGTCCATGTTAATGCCTGATTAGAAAGCTCCAGTTTCCAAAGCACAGCTATAAATACCCACTTATGAACTTAGAGAAAGGATTATCTACTTCCCACAGTTAACCATAAAAAAGATGATTTGGAATGAACATGAGATAATTATTTCTCTAAGTACCTTACACTTGATAGATCTAAGATACATGACTTCTGTTCACCTAATTTCATAATCTTTGTGACACTAAGTTGAATTAAAATCTGACTTTCTAAATTGAACAGAGTTCTGAACTATAATTAAAAATGCACCTTTCTTAATGTTCTAAGATGACTCAAGCTAGAAAAGAGAGTTCCCTCTTTAAGGGATACAGAAATAAAAGTAAGTTTAGTATCCATATTTCTTAAGGAGGTCCAATCTATGATGAATCCGAGAGTACTGAATATAATTTTGGAGCAGTGCATTTCTTCACGAGCTTTGTTTTCCCACAGTGCCCAGTGACCCTCTCGTGCCAACTGCTGTGCTAGGTGAGGCCCACTGTCTTCATGGTCACTTCTGTTGTTTTTATTTTCATTTCTTTGCATGAAGCACAACTCCTTGCATGGGTTGTATCTTTGTCCACGTAGGCATAGCTTGCTATGCGAGAAGTGTCTTCTTGTTTACAGCTAACAGGCAGGGTCCTCACAGAGTTAGCAATGCTGTGTGACACATACAGTTCAAGTGCACTTCAGTTAGCAGGGCATGGATAAGCAATATGTTCTTTCACTTTGGGTGGTGCTGGATTTACAGCAAGAATCCCATCACTCCCAAATAATGAGTAAGTTCAAAAATTCAAGTTAGTGAAATGCCTCCATTTTCAAGAGCCA
Source organism: Typhlomys cinereus (assembly GCA_023101885.1). NCBI lineage: Eukaryota > Metazoa > Chordata > Mammalia > Rodentia > Platacanthomyidae > Typhlomys > Typhlomys cinereus. Next base: position 1,975,403 of record JALPQD010000032.1, on the reverse strand, counting down.
ATAGTGACTGAATAACCAACCTCCTTCTAGATGAAACTCAGAATCATCTAAAAGGATTTTCTAACTCCTCCTCTGGTGACTAAACAATCCATTTTTAAGTGAACATTAAGAGTGGGTCATTTGGGCTGGAGAGATGGCCCACGGTTGAAATCCAAGCAAAAAGACTTGATTTTGGATCCTAGATCTGACATAAACACCAGACAGAAGGCTGCAGCTTGCACTTGCAGCCTGAAAGGTGGAGCCTGGGAAATCCCAGCGCAAAACAAAAAGGAGGTAAAAGCAATCCAGGTTGATTCCCAAAGTCATCCTTGGATTTCCATAGGAATACACAGTGCCTTTTTACACACACACACACACACACACACACACACACAAAAGTAATTTTTTTAAAGGAATGTATTCATTTGCTTTTGCTTTACCTTTATTAAGAATTAATAATGCAGATAAAGTTGTTAGAATCTTGGTCTTGCATGAAAACCTACATGGTAAGAAACATTAAGGAGTAGCTGAGCTTCTATCTATGTGACAGTTAGGATAACTGATATTACATGTGATGTCTCAATATAAAAATGACATTAATTTCTAAAACTAGCTGTCTATTTCAAGTTGAAATTAACTTCATTTCAAATTGTATTTTATTTCTTCATAAAACTGCACACCATTGATTTGTGGCCAGCTTATAGTGTATGTTCACAAGTTCTTTGCCAGTTATACCATGGTGTTTCTAATTAACATTTAGTTGAAGAATTTTAGAGATGATCAGATAAATATATCTAACATGTTACCAATATAATATTTGTGCTTTATATTTAGTATTTCTTGTGAACATGAAAACTTTAGTTTATATTTATGATTCTAGTTGTTCACATTTATTCAGTATTAAATTACATTACAAAATATTTAAAACTGTGGAACCAAGTAAAATGTCTCTATTCACTAGATAATATTTCAAATTATAGTTTTATATTTGATATGAAGATTAAATGTGCTAGAAAAATCTCTCTTTTATGTGTTCTCCCTGTGATGTCCACAGTAATAATGGGAGGGAGATAAATTGGGGCTTGTGTGCCAAAAGGTGACCTAATTATGTACAAAGGACTCATGAATAAGGATGGGTGGGAGGCAGCAAATACCTTCATATATGCTGTCCTCTGTTGAACACTGTAGCATGAAGTCAATAGTTTGTTAGTAAATAGAGTGCAATTAAAATTAAATTGAGAAGTTTCCTAGGGAAAATGTGGTTGCCTACAGGTTGTTTCTTTTCTATAAACTTCTAAGAACATGTAGAATTAGGTCTAAATCTCACTACCCCTGTAACTTTACAATGCAAATTCAAAAAAATAAATAAATACCTTCCTGGTTTTCTCTTCCATCTTCAAAACAACATAACAACTCCTACATACATTTCTCCAGAATTTTGCAAGTGAGCTAACACAACTGATGTTTACGAACTGCTTAAACAATTCTTGCAATTATTTTCCAAATACAAAGGGTAGTCATTTAAGGAAGGATAGAACTATCATTTCGTTTATATGAGCTTTAACTGTGCATTTTATTTCCTTTTGAACATGTAATTAGTTGATTTGAAAAAATAGCATTAGCATTCTTTAAAATCTAAATCTCATTCATCCTACTTGATACCAAAACAATTTGTCCCATTTCCATCATTCTTCTATTCGTGATGTTTGTAGTTGTTTTGCATCCAATTCACTTGTATTTATAAAGCAATTTTTGAAATCACTTGAAATATTGCTTAGTGTTTATATCTATTTGGTGATTTAAAAGAGCTTAAAAACTTTTCATATTGATTCATATTTTTGTTTTTTATGTTTTACTGCTTCATTGGGTTTAAGTCCCTATCACTGGTAAGTATATTACAAAAGACTCTAGCAAACCTTTCAATCAATGCTATAGTCAAATTTATTATTCTTAAATGTGTAATGAGGATAATGATTAGTAATGTGCCCTCACTATTAATCACATTATTAGGCAGTGTAATGAGGTGACAATGTATTGAGATTAATAATTCACATGTGACTACTATTTTAAAGACCTTACTACACATTGTACTACTGTATTAAAGCTTAATGCTACACAAAGGCACCGTCATTTGTAAGATTTGCAGTGTGGGTATTTCTCTCTAAACCTCTCACAACTGTAAAACTTCCACTGCCCCAGCAGGACAGATGATCTCCATCCTTCAAATGTTATACTCTTTTCTTCTCATCTTCAACTGTGTGTTCTATGATAGTGCCTAAACCAGTGACTTCTGAATTTAATTTTACTGGGGAGATGCTTATAATCTTTTTATCAGTCCATTGGTTGTGATCATTTAGCAGATCAATTAACTGTAGTCTCATAAGAAAGCAATGTTTGTATGTGGAGGGAAGAGCAAGCCTGTGGAAAGATGCTAATTTTCATGGGTGGTAGGTCACAATGGATTCAACCAGGGGGTCTTTTTCATTTTTATATGAAGTGTGATATTTTTAGAATGAATAAAAGCAAATACTTTCCATTTAATAAGACAGGGTAAAGATAAATGCAATCAAGATAAATTATAGAGAAACACAAATCTGATTGTAGGGTTCTTTTTTTTTTTTCGTTTCTCCAGGAAGAAAAAATGTTTATCATGGGGACAACAATTCATTTTTTGCCATATCCTATTTGTAGAGTTGGTGATAGAACAGGCAAATGTACCAGCACTTGAAATATGTTTAACTGTTAATTAAATATCATCCTCTACAGTATGCATTATCATTGAAAACAAAAGTTCCCCCAAGAGTGTACTTTCTTTTCTGTTAATGAGTATGACAGTATTATGCTTTTCTAAGTAACATCCCTTCAAACATTTGCTTTTTTTTTAAAGTGGTAAGTTTAAATGTGATAAATATAAGCATGTTTCCCATTGTAATGTTTAGTACTTTGGTCATTAAAATACTGTTTATTCTTCATAGGCAAAATGTTCTTGTTCTTTTCTTCCTCCTTATGACAGAAAGAGATTTAAAGTTTCTCTTCATTTTAAACTAAGCCAATTGGGATGGGAACTACACTTAAAATGGGGGGATGAGGGATTCAACTAATTTTAACTAATGCAGTTATTAAAATATTTATTGAGCTCTTTGTGTATATTAGGAATAGAAGAAAAATGTGACTCTATATCCACACCCTAAGTTTCAATATTTAAGAAGGAAAATAAACAATTAAATAAAGATTAAAATACAGGGCAAATGAAGTGGCATGCAAGAGAACCAGAGGTCTTAGGAACTCAGAAGCATCCCTGTAATTCAGAATGGGGAGTCGGGAGAAATATAAGAGAGGTGCTCACGCTTGGCTCCAGCACACCCTGTTTTCTCTTGCATGATGAGCACAAGAGTTCAAGAATATTAACAATGAAAACAGTATTGAGAATACCAGGAATCCAAGGGTAAAACCGGTGAAGCCTCCCAGAAGACATAGTGGGCCTGAAGGGGATCCTGTTTGTGTCTGTTTCCCAGTCCAGGACGTGCTGTATTTAAAGAGCCCAGATAACAGTGCAAGAAGAGACAAGAGGGCAAGAAGGGCAGTTCTATGAAAACTAGTTACCTTCGTGGGGGGGTCTCTGAAGGAGATGGGAATAGGGGCGGGAAGGGACTGTCTAGCTCATATCACTGAAAACATTTTTCCAGTCTTCTGACCTCAGACTATACTGCCGTAACTGCAAATACCCCAAGTGGATCGGCTGTCTCCCTGCATTTCTCACCATCCGCATCCTTGCCGAAATACACAAATGACCTAATCCTTGAGCTGAAGTGCAAGGCAAAGACATGCATTGCCTTTGTGGGGTTGCCTCCCCAGGCCTCTCTTGGCTCACTTTTCTCTCCATTTCTTCCATGATCAGAAGGGTCTTAAGGTCTTAAAGGCTTCTTTGCATTGATGTATATTAAACAAGATAACCTTATCTCTTTTCTGATCTTCTGGAACATGACATCTGCCAGATGAGAACCACAGCGCCACAGCAGAGTCTAGTCGACTTCTCGATGTGCCTCGCTACCTCTGCGAGGGAACAGAATCTCCTTACCAGACGGGACAGCTGCACCCAGCCATCAGAGTGGCCGACTTACTGCAGCACATTAACCTCATGAAGACATCAGACAGCTATGGGTTCAAAGAGGAATATGAGGTGATGTTTCCATACTACAGGAGATTTTATTTTGGACATGTCACTTAGTGAAATGCAGGCTCTTCCTCTGATGTAGCAAAAAAGGAAAAAACCCACAGTTTCTCTATTCCAGTGTTTATGAATGTTTAACCAGTTGTATTACAGGAAAAACGTAAAAGAACACACTGTGCAGGGATGTATCTGGACCTATATTCATTATAAGATTTTTGATAATGGATTACATATCTTATTGTATAAAGATTTAAAAAAAAAAAAACAGTTTTTTTAGACCTTCCCTCCATTTTTCCCACTCAAAAATCAAGGGCAGGTTACCAAGAGCTCCTTCACGCCATTGCAGCCTATCCTTTGAATGACTTAAAATCCAGGTAATTTTCTGCTGCTTTGTTTATAGACACCCCCCCCTCCAAGTAGAATATGTTAAGTGTACCCTTGCCACTCTCAGTTTTATTTTCGCAGACAATTGGCTGAGGGTGGCAGGCAAGAAAAACAGCACCAAAAATCAAGGAAACACAAATTAGGAAGCCAAAAGACAGATATGGGAAATCGTCTTCTAGCACAGTTCCTTTCCCGCACAATCCACAATGCCAGGATTTATCTTGGAAAAGAAGCGATTAAAGCAATAACCAGTAAACATGCGAAAAGGGAAAAGTTCCCATATCTCCCTAGACTGACTTAGAAATTTCTTTGTGGGGGGTGGAAACGGGCCCAGGTTCTTGTATCAGCATTGCACACGCGTGCACACACACACACAGAGACACGTTGAAAGTGACAGGCTTTGAGCAATCCTTCAAACACCAGCCAAAATATACCCAACATCGTGAAAGCCCTTTTAAGTTTTATATTTCATCTACAGACTCTTTCTATATCTTATTCATCTTTGGATTTGCAATATTGGTTTTAGTTACATGTTGAAACACACAAGATAAGTTTCAGAAATTAGAATATCCTGCCAAAACTCCCTCTTGTCATTTCATGTGCATTCCTGTGTACTTTGCTTCAAAAAGGCTCTTTGAAGACCCTATTTCTTGTGTTGAGCAAAGTTCAAGTTTTTCTACAAAAAAGACATCTATAGCCATATTTTAAATTGTTGCACATGATAATTAATCCAATCAACAAATTCATCTGTTCCCAGATTTTTGAAAACCAGTACGCCTGGCAACATACGTATGGTCCCTAGTTGAAGTGACTCAGTCCTTTTCTTGATCTTCAAAGAAATGAAATATGATGGATTGTGCATGATTTAATGAATAATTATGGAGAAACAGTGGGAGGATTTCCTGTTATAAATGCTAATGAAGACATATTTGAAAGATGCTCATTAAAGCTAGTTTTTGTAATTTTGGATGTAGTATTATTCAGTCTGTTTTGAAAAGAATGGTGCTTTTCTACTTCCAACTCACAAAATTATAGCCTTCTTTAATCTGAAGTTGCAAGGTTCTCTATTTCTCTGAACTTACTTTTGGTCCTTAAGTTGAACTCTACTTAACCCTACATGAACAACTATGAATCCCACAAACCTGCTTGCTTTGAGGTCTGAGGATGCAGTTTGCTCCATGAGCTTCCTTTCCCTACCCACCTCCACCTTGAATGTGGCTTTTACTGTTTTAATCTTCTGAACAGACAAACCCCTTGTGAAAAACAGATTTAATTCTGGTTTGCTTATTAATTTCTTTTTTTTCTTTTTCCCAGAGCTTCTTTGAAGGTCAGTCAGCATCTTGGGATGTAGCCAAAAAAGATCAAAATAGAGCAAAAAACCGATATGGAAATATTATAGCATGTAAGTTCCCATATATATTCTTGGTGGATGTCATTATTATGTATGTAAAGATATAGAAAGAGTTGCAATTTACATGGTTTTAGTTTTAAGGGAACCCTGGAGGTGACGCACTCACTACAAAGTAATCTCATCATCCTCAGTAACATTTTACAGATGCTTCACCCTGTGATGATAACTTACTTTTTGACTTTTGCATAACTATGTGGGAGTTGCCAAATAGCTTTCAAATTATGAATTGCTGTAACACATCTGTCAAGTAGATTCAAGGTTGAAGAGAGTTATTCTTTCTGCATACCTTTATTCTTGCCTGGAGTCAAGACTGAATGTTCCCTGTTGTCCATCATTCATGACTTCCTTTGGGTTATGTCTTTATAAGGTATATACGTAAAAGACCAACCAAGTCATCTCCATTGGAAACCAGAAGCAGTAAGGAGAGCAACAGTTTAATTTATGATTAGGTGCTGCGCTCCTTCTATCATTCTATTCGGAAATTATTTCAACTATAAAATACACTCACATTTTACCTGCCTCTCAAAGAATGAAATAAGAACCATGTTCTAAGTTCACAGTGTAATACTATGGCTCAATATTGTTTTGAGTGAATAACTAAGGGTTTTTTCCCAATTAAAACCATGCCTAAGAAACAAAATCAGAAATTAGAACAGTTCAGTACTAGCAAGTCCGTGGTGCAAATGACGATTCATCGGACATTGTTGTGTTCTCTGAAAACTTACTAACATGAGAGGCAAGCTGTTAAAACTGTATTTGGAGTTGTAATTATAATACACAATGAGTTCATTCAAGTTCTCGCATCTCCCCAAGTGATTGTTCTGCTAATAGTAAATCATGCACAAAGTATTGGCAAGTAGGGATTGTATAGGGTAAACTCTCTTTAAATCTCTTCCAATTGCCTTGCTTCAGAACGAAGCAAGGTATTTGAATAATGTTCACTTCATCTTTTTCAACATTTCAGATGATCACTCCAGAGTAATTCTGCAGCCTGTGGAAGATGATCCTTCTTCAGATTACATTAATGCCAACTATATCGATGTAAGTATTCCTCCATTGTGGATTCTTACACTTTCCCACTTTATCAGCTTACCTCTATGAAACTTGTTGCTTGTTATTACCTGTAAAGCGATTGCTAGCGTTAAGATAAAGAACAAACTGTACACTTTTCCTTGTTCTACATCCTCGTACTTACTGACGCTGTTGTGCTTTCTTTCACACCTGACTTTGGTTTGGGCTGTAGATTTGGCTGTACAGGGATGTAAGTACCACTATATGTGAATAACAACACCCTATGATAAATATCTAATATAAATATTCTTTAATTACAGTTTTTACTAATGATTACTACTAATTATTTCTGCATGCTTCACCTAACAAGTCTCATACAGTATATCTTTGTTTCTTTTTTTTTCGTAATTCTTTTACATATGCAAAGACCTTTCTTATCTCCTTCCCTTTTCTTGTGTAGAAAACAGGGCTACTTTTGGCTTTGACAATTTATTACGTATTTGAGTTTTATTTGTGGATGGTTTCTGTGTCTGGCTTTTTTTCTTTCCCTTCCCCAAGCACATGTGAAAGCTGGATGGTATGAAATGCATAAGTGTTGGTGAAATTTTAATTTTTACACTTGACTTCTGATGTTTAAAAAAAGTAGGGAGGGGCTGGGGATGTAGCTCAGGCAGTAAAGTGCTTGCCTAGCATGCATGAAGCCCTGGGCTTGATTCCCAGTACCACACAAACAGGGCGTAACAGCACATGCCTGTAATCCCAACTTTTGGGAAGTGGAGGCAGGAAGATCAGAAGTTCATAACGATCCTTGGCTACAGAGGGAGTTCAGGGTGAGCGTGGGCTAATACCCTGTCTCCAAAAAAAAAAAAAAAAATCCAATAAATAGACTATTTTGTGGTGTGTGATATTGATTTATAAAGTAATGAAATTATTCAGGAAAAATAATTGCTAAATTGTGATTGAAAATACATATATCACACATATATATCGAATGACCTGGCTGAATGTTTGTTCATCTTCTATTGCATTATGTACATATATGTAGGCACACGGTCTATATTGAAGGGAAAGTAATTATCAAGTAAAATAGAAACTATTGCTAGGAAGGCAGTGTATTACATTATATATGAAGAAGACAGACTTTTGCTCCTCTGCTTAAAAGCACACTAGAGATCTCAGGAATGTTACATCCTGCTTTGTTTCCTGATCCATAGAGCAGGAATGTTGGTAATAATTATAAATGGCGCCACTTTGTTAAGAGAATTAAAGAAGTACTTGTGTGTTGAGTGTTTAGCATGCCTAGCAAATATTTAACACTCAACTAAATTTCAGCTATGTTTCAATACTTAAAACCAGAGTAGCAAAATTAATTAAACCAAGCATGCATAATTGTAAGTCAAAATGTAATTTATTAGTATGGCATATATGTCCAGTGTTTATATATACAAGATATGAAATGTAAGACTCAGCCTTCTCTGATTTCTATAAATAGGAAATAATTTTCGTCACACTGATAAAGTTCATGTTTTATGGTTATTTTGATAATTAGAACTACATGATTCATTTAATATATTAATCATGATATGAATGTATTTGTTAAATTTCTAATCATAATCTTATTCTCATTCAGCTTTTAAAGTTGTCAGACATGTAAGCTAACTATTCACATCCTACAGTTAAAAGAGTCAGCATTTCTCCTGCAGATCTTTATTTGCTCTTGCTCATTTAATCTTACCTGAATATATACTCTGGAACATTTGGCTCATGGGGCAGGACTGTGTTCTATAATAAATAAGATTTGTCATCCAACTTCTCTGTCACTCTACCCAGTTGGCTGGTTCCTACACAACCTTGTAATTTCCTTCTTCTATTTGTTTATTATACTTGAAATACATAGACAGCTGGCAATTATGTCATAAAAAAGCAGAATATGAAATACTTGGAAATTTTGAAAAATTTTCCATTAAATATTATGCCTTATCAGTCAACTAAAATAGAAATATTCAGCATTTGCAGCAATATAGTGCACACATTTTTTTCAGCTTTATTCAATTTTAGGTTGGACCATGTGCATTCATAAGTGTATTGAGTTGTCCACACCGAAATACAGACAACGCTTAACACAGATTCTTCGCAAAGCCCTTGCAAAACAAATGTACAATTTAATTCCATTGTCCCATCAATATTTTTTACGCACCTTTTGCAACTTAAACCATTCAAGGGCACCTCACAAACAATTGGTTAGTTCTCCGTCTGTGTCTGAAACAGCATGTTCTCCATACTGGGAGGAAAAAAAGTACTGAATTTTTGTTCAGGGTAAAGTGAATCTTTAAAACAAAACTTTCCCTATATATGTGTGTTTCTACAGTCAAGTGTGTGTAAATTGACATTATCAGCACACACAAAATAGTTTTTGCTGATTCCTGACATGTTACCAAGCAGAAATATTGCCAAAAATAATCTCTACAGGCCTTGGATTAGAGGCACGCATGCATTGTCCAGCTCTAACATTGGAATGTTCTGTTATTTTTTTATGATTCTAATATGTCCTTGTCCATTTGTAATGCAGTGTGTTGTACTTTCAGATGATACAGTAAAAATTAATGTTTTTAAGCAGAATTTACTAGGAATGAATGACTAAAAACTAACATGAAGGCATAAACATTTTAGTAAAACAAAGCAAAATCTCTGAGGTTATTCCCTAGTAAACAAAGCTTAATTATAATATATACATATTCAAATTGAACTTTAAAATACCTAATTATGTCATATGTATATTCTAATCAAGCCTTTAAAATACCAAATTCATTTTTTGTGTTTGCCTTTCAGATAGCATAGGTTTGAGTAGAGAACTATATGTTCACTACTCATTTCTGATCTTTTTCAATATAACTTAACCTTAACAGGTGGTTGTCTTCATCTTTTTATGCCTTCATTCATTTATTTCTGATATGATGTAGAATGAGAGCCAATTTGTTCTCCTGTTTTAGGGCTACCAAAGACCAAGCCACTACATTGCGACCCAAGGTAAAACTTTGTCTTTTAAATGCTATGTAAGCAAACTCACTTATTCATTATAGATTTCTTTTCTGTAATTTTACCTTTAAAAATGTCAGCTCTTACTCATTTGTATAGTATGAATAGTTTATGTATTCAAGGTTTACCAAAACTAAAGCTAAAGCTTCATTTACTTTATATTTTTAAGAATGTTTTATATATAAACAAAATGAGTTTCTGTCCATATCCACTTTCTCCCCTCCTCCCCTGTCCTCTCCCTTCACACATCTGTCCTTGTCCCTCCCTCATGTCTATCTGCAAGTGTGGGCGTAGGGGCTCCCTTTCAGGAGCCTGTACTAGTAAGGCACCAATGGTAGTGTAACTGGGGTAAACCCACAGGTTATTTGCTTTTAAATGAAGACTTTCTGATAGCTTTTGTTATTGGATCTCACAATACTCTTAGTAGTGCTGGGAAGAAGAATTGCTCATTGTTGATGAAAAGGAAATGAGCATTCTTCCTGAATTTGGTACCTATCTCTGACTTGTCCACCTGTCGTGTAAGACATATGACCCATGTTGTTATGATGAGACATTTTGCTATCTTCCAGAATTTGTCTGATAAAACTAAACAAAACAGAGCTAGCAGAATTTGAGCTGTTTATTCTTTATGAAGAATAAGAAGAAAGTAGGTGAATCAATAGTGAGGATAAAAGTATCCAACCTCCCCCAATAAATCCTTAGTTATCTCTCCAAAGTGACTACTCAACATCAAAAGAGAAACTGCTCTATCTGTATAAGAAGGAAATAGAACAAAAGCTTCGTTTGCTCTTTTAACGGAGGTTGTTCTCTAAGTGCTTTTATGTTTCTTTAGTTTAATTGGATATTGTTTATGTTCAGAAAGATCCAGCAATGTTTCAAATAGTATTACAGTTTATTGGCATATGCCCTTGCAGTTTGAACTAATACATAATATTAGGATATGCCTTATGTTAATTTTTAAATTTGCACTAATTATAAATGATGGAAATTTATTATTGTTTATTTACATTATTTCCATAGTATCTTTGAAGTTATATTTATCACATATAGTTAAAGAAGCGTTCTTTAGTAACAAGTATAAATAGCCTAAGATGTTAGTACATTCTTATGAATTGCTAAATCTAGGGGGAAATTGAAAAGGGAAAAAAGCACAATCTGTGTATGCACATGATTTTTTTCCTATAGTGTGAATTCAGGTGTAAACTGAATTTAAGTACTGCCAGTGGCATTTTTTAATTGCAGTGTTCTCTTTTTTAGTTTTATTTAATCTACTCTGTCATTTTATATTAGCTATACTTCAAACTGTAAAATTCCTCCAATCATATAATAATGTTAATATTAATTTGTTTATAGGTCCAGTTCATGAAACTGTGTATGATTTCTGGAGGATGGTATGGCAAGAACAATCTGTATGCATTGTGATGGTCACAAATCTAGTTGAGGTGGGCCGGGTAAGAGAAAAAATCTTATTTTTTTGTCATAAACCTGAGTACAGTTGAAAATAAAGCATAACATACTTAAAAGAGGTTATTTAAAATAATCCTCAAGCCCAATATTTCAATGAAATCTTCCTAATTGTACCTGTAATGACTGAAGATGTTTGATTTCTCATTGAATAATAAGCTTTAAATTTATGCTAAAATCTAATTTCAGTATTAGGCTTGATGTATCTTTCGTAAGTACACAAAGTCTGTCTGATATATAACATTGTTTTTCAATTGTATTTCAGTTAAGAACTGGAATAAAATTATCCTAATGTATGTATATTTGTTTCATCATTTAGGTTAAATGCTATAAATATTGGCCTGATGATACTGAAGTTTATGGTGACTTCAAAGTGACCTGTGTAGAAATGGAACCTCTTGCCGAATACGTGGTTAGGACATTCACCTTGGAAAGGGTAAGCTTTTTTTTTAAGATTAAGATAGTTTGTTAAAGGAGAGAAAGAACAGAATTCATGAATGTGAATCCATGAAGAGCAAGAGAGACCTAGAGAACTCACAGACTTCAGGCATGGAATCCATGAGGAGTGAGATAAAAGTCAAGTAGGAGTTCTCAGACTCCAGGTATGAAGTTCCTGAGAGATCAGGAAGCTGGAAGCTGAAACTCATAATCTCCCGACATGGAGTACCATGAACAGCAAGAGAACCAGTATTTAAATTCTATTAAAAATATGTGTATTGAAACTTTTTTCCCTCTGAAGTCTCTGCCAGGATTTGTTTTGATAATAGTATGATGTGCATTCATTTGCCCAGGAAATCCTCCCCTGTGAAACATACTCTGTTAAGGTCCATTCTTGTAGAGCTAGTACTCACTCAGCTGAGGGAAACAGTAGCAAATGTGTTACATAGTATAAAAAGGACTGTAGTGGAAAATATTTGGGATTGAAACATGGAATCTTTTTGAAGTAGAAGAGGAAATATTTTACAGAAGATTTTCAGGGGAAAACTTGAGAAAATAACTACAAGAAGTGAGAGTGGGCTAGATTACTTCAGGGGAAGGGTGTTTTATAAAAGAGTATTTTTTGAGAGAGATCGTCGTAGCCTGGGGGCTTGCATAGCCCTTACTGAGAAGACATTGCCCACTGGTCAGTGTTCAGAGGTGGGTAAATAAAGGAAAAAATATGCAATGAAGTCACAATTCATGGAGCCAGCTGAGTGGGCTTGCTGGCTAGTGTGATGATTTATTTTGAGAATTAGGTGGGCATTAGAGGGTTTCAAGACGGAAGAGCACATCACCTGTTATCTTTAAGATACAGAACTAAAGCGGAGCTGGAAATGGGCCTTGGAACCCTGAAATGCCATAGACACGCTTACAGTTAACCTCATAAAAACACGAACCTACCAGAATCAAACAATGTTAAAGGCATGAATACAGACCTATGACTGTCATTCTCATCAATTCAGAGTGTGGATGCAAGCTAGAGCAAAATGCTAGCATCTTTAAAAACAATCAACTCCTAAAATGCCCACTGACAATGTTTAATGAGTATGGATATATCATTTTGTACTTTCAAACGAGCACAGAATTTTTACAAATAATGATAATCCTCATTGATTCTGTGTGATCAGAAGATATTGTATATGTTAGTGATCATAGTTAAATTACCTTAAGCCTTCTATAAATCAATCCAGCAGTGTAGCCATAGCATGTGAAAACATTCAGACAATTGAGAAGTTTAACTTACATTAGTCTGTCTTCAAGGCTTTATTTATAAAATTCTTTGCCAGTGTTAGGTGGAATATCTGTTCCCACATAAAAATTAAGAGAAAATATTTAATAGAAAAAAGCATTAACAGACTAACATGGTTAAAAGTATAATGCTAAAATAATGGAAATTCCATTGCCCAATCAATAGACTAAGATTAGCAGTGATCAAAAGATTCCAAAATTATAATCACTGAGTTTGACCTAATAAATGACTATACCTCAGACTTCAGCATTAATGTATGTAGAAAGAATATGAATATGTGTTTTCTTAAACTCTAAAACTTTAAAGCAATGATGAACTTGGATATGAAGAAACCCTGAATCAATGACAATAAAGGCAAGGTGTTCCAGAAATCCAATAGAAGCAGCACAAGTGGCCAACCAGTCCTCATCAAAATTGCCAGATTCTTCTCTGAATAGTTCTTGAATGATTTTTTCAAAACTAAAATTGTATTGTATTGAACAATAGTTTCATGGAAATGCACTCCAAGTTATTCTCTAAGAAAAAGTTATGTTCATAAATGATTTCCATCTTGAAAGGCAATTTTTATCCTGTGAAAAAAATTGCAGATTTAGAAAACCAAAAAAATATTAATAGATCAAGGGGAAAATATATATTAAAATGGAATACCAACCAGGAATCTGGTTGCTTGAAAGAATCAGTAAGGTACCTAAATCCTCGACAGGTCTAAATGAGGTGCTGTGAAAATATCAGACATTGTATGAGTACATTGCATGGGAAGACATAAAGAACATGTAACTATAATTCTGTTTACTATAAGAAAAGTTATTTTAAAAAATAATGTGCGGACTCTGACATGAATTTTATTCCAGACACACCAATCTTTTAGCACATTTTCATTCCCAAAAATTGGCCCAAAAGAGAAAAGTAAACAGATGGTAGAAGAAAATAGAATGATTGTTAAATTTACCATTAGAATTGAGTTGCGATTTTATAGTTGTGAGACTGTTTTTAAATAATTTTTAAAGACTAGCCAAATGTAGGTTATCCAAGCTATTTTAACCATAGCAGACTATTAAAATCAACAAAATATATTTGGAAAGCTCACATAATGTTGATAACGGAACTAAATAATATTGGCTCACTCTTCTCCTCCTCCTCTTGTAAGTAAAAGCTGATGAATTTCATTCAAAAGTATGGAAAAATAGAAATCTATTGAACCTTTGAATCCAATATTAAATTAAGAAAATATTACATGTACTATCATGATTTTATCTATGAATACAAAAATATATCAACTGGTGGAAGAGCTAGAAGATGCTTCATTATAGCAGGAATAAAACTGATTTGATTAATACGTTAATGAATTTAATGTAGAATGTAATTTAGAAGACCTTTGTAGTAATATTCTAAGAAAATAAGGAGATTTCCTAAATTTCCAAACCTAGTGCACATATTAAGGAATGAAAAAATAAGACTTCTAGTTTGTTATAATAAACTTATGTAGAGGCTCTCTAGTAGTCACCTTATCATTAGGAAAGTGACATGAATGATCATTCTCACTATTACTTTCAATAGTTTTCAATAATTTTGGAAATTTTAGCAAGTTAGATGGCAAAAATAAATTATGAACCAATTAAGGCAATAAAACAAAATTATTTATTTTAAAAGGCCATTATACCAAAAAACTAGAGATGGGATTTTTAAAGCATGTATTTAAAAAACAGATTCACAATAATATTTGCATATTATAGAGTTTCTTTATTGATAGTAAACATAAAGAATATCAAAAATTGTTTAATAATAAATAGTTCTGAAATAGCTTTGAATGTATTGAGCAGGGCATACATATTCAAGAATAAAATGTAAAAGTGTGAATGAATATATGTACACTATGTCCCAGTATAGAATATTTGAGTATAATATTATTATATAGGTTGAATACAATTCTAAACAGAAATTACTAGAACCAATGATGGGGCCACATATTTGGTCATTAACAAGAAAATGTATTTATTTATTCATTCATTCAGTGCTGCTGATTGAACCCAGGGCAAATGTTAAATTAGAGACAGCTTATAGGATGGTCCGTTGCCTGATAGGACAAATTCCATTTAAAATGGAAGCTTTGCACATGTAACAGGAAGGGATGAGAACAAGATTCCTATAGTCGCTGTGGTACAATGTTTAATGCAGCGGAAGGAAAAAGTAGCAAAGAAAACAACTTTCCTATTTCTCTGATTTCAGGACAACCTTTATCATGTTGAACCCTCCTTTGTGCATAGTATTAGGGACTATAGTCAGAAGAATTTGAGAGTACATTATAAGACAGAATCACTGGCTTCCAAAGGTTTCATTTGAAAGAGACTCCAAATAGAAGCTGTGCTTCTCAGTCTGGTTCATTTAGTTGATATGTTTGTACCTCACAGTAAGGTTAGAATCATGTAGGTTTTCTGCTTGTGTGTGGGGTGGGAAGAACTCTACTGCAAATGCAGATGCTCAGAAATGAATTTCATAGTATTATGCTTATACTGTCCATGCTATTTTGGAGCAAATATATTGGTTTCTCCTAACAAAACAGACAAAGAATGCTTTGAAATGTACACATATGAGGTTCCTGTAGCAGAGAGGTTCAATAATGGATGTTTTGCTTCTTCCTTTCTCTCTCCCTCTCTGTCTCTCTGTCTCTCTCTCTGTCTTTCTCTCTCTCTCTCTCTCTCTCTGTCTCTCCTCCTTCTTTCTCTTTTCTTTCCCATAGATAATTCTCTGAGCTCCAAATTATTTCCCAAACCCCAGAAAGCCATTTACCCAAAAGAACAGTTCAGCTTTCTGTATATTTTTGAAAACCAATCTAGCATACTGTCCTGAAAGAACCTTATATCCTGTGTTTCAAAGCCATTGTCAATATGGATAAGCAAGGCATTGACATCTGTCTGTAAGGCGAGACATTGGGAGTGGCTGCTGTACGCTGGCTGAGAGCTTAGTCCATTGAATCAGGACAACTCTCCCTTTTCCTCTCCTCTCCCACAGTTGTCTGTGTTGTTGTTGTTGCTGGTAAGCAGCAAGCTGTCAAGGTAAGTAAAAATTCACCCAGACTTACAGAACTAAGCAAAACTTCCCATTTTCTTTCTTTGGTGGCAGTAAAGGTAAGATTCTAGGCCAGGATGGGACAGGGTCCTTTTTAGAAAGAGCATCTTAGGTTAATTGTTCAGTTCATGTCATTCTCACCCAAACCTTGTGGCCATAATTGTGTTCACTGTTTTCCACCCTTGCACAGAGGGGCTATAACGAAATCCGTGAAGTCAAACAGTTCCACTTCACTGGGTGGCCAGACCATGGAGTGCCCTACCATGCCACAGGGCTTCTTTCCTTCATTCGCAGAGTCAAGTTATCCAATCCTCCCAGTGCCGGACCCATCGTTGTGCACTGCAGGTAAGAAGTGTTGTCAATGGTGTTAACTAGGGGCAGTTAAGCTCTTTAAAAGACTACCAAGACCAGACTTGGCAAATTCTAGCTTGCACACATTCCAAATTATGCAAAACAACAATAACGTGCTTGCTTTGAGTAAGACATAAAAGAAAAACACAAGAAACACACATTCCCCCTAATGTGTGCCGTGTAATCTACAATCACAAGTGTGGAAACTCTGCCTTTTAGTGGCAATATCTGTGTTTGTGGGACTTATCCCTTTTGAAAATCCCATATTGTATAGAATACTAGGTTGAAAAAAAGACTTTTGCCAATCTAGTAAATTCCCACTAGACTTTCAGCTTTTTAAAGTTAAATTTGAGACATACACAGTCACTAAATTGCAAGAATTAGGAATGCAAAACAGATATGCAAAAAAATTCCCAAACATTATCCATCAGAGGACCTCAAAAACTGCATCAGTGAGATTTGGAAGGAATGTACCCCAAAATCCTAAACATTGCAATCAGACTTCTGTTTCAAAATTCCTGTTGAAACAAGCATTCTGAGACACAAAGAACAAATTACATGGCCTTGTTTTGAAATGGGACCAGAAAAAAATAAATGCAGAATCAAGAAGCTTTTCTGAAGGCTGCACAAGCAGTCTCAGATACTGTCCCTCAAGCGATGTACGTGATCCATCCGACTTGGCAGTCTGTCTGAAAATCTAGCCAGTGAAGGATTTCAGTGACCTTGTGTAATCCAACAACAGAGAATAGAACTAGTTAAGGCATTTCCTAAGGGTCAGATACTGTGTTCCCTGGGGAGAAGAAGAATCTTCATTTCAATCCTTCCCAAGACATCTGATGTACTCTTCAATTACATTCCTGTCTCAGACCCTGGGAAGTGATTGAGACGCTGGTAGGGGAAAAGAAATAGAGATAACCACCCTATCTCTTGCCCAGCTTTCAAAAAGAATAGTGAGTATAAGCCAACTGACCAAACTTGGATAACAAAGAAATGTCATTAGCCAGTCTGAGCATTTAGAAAATGAGATAAATAGCTTTTCAGCTCAGAGATTTCTTGACTTATCATAGGAGCTTTACTTTCTCATGAACTGCTTGCTTCAGACGTGCCCCAGGGTTCTCAGATACTCCTGAAACAGAAGTGCCATTTTCTACCAACACATAGCTGTCTATGGATTCATAGAAAAGAAGAATCTGCTAGAAAGTGAACCCCGCCACCACCAAAAATGCACCCATCAGTGTTCACAATCAGAGAAACATTTACAAAGGGTAAAATGATCAAAGCATATTCTGATGCTATGTTTTAATAATATAAAGTACTAATTACAGTGACCTAGTTCACTTTTAGTTTGCCTTCAAGACATGATTAAATATTCCCTGCCCTATTTGGACACTCCTCTTTGATAGCCATCTGTCTTAGTTTTCTTTTTTAATCTTTTCTGCTGTGCCATTCTACCTGACAAGAAGCAAGCATAAGGGAGAAATAGTTTATTCCAGGTCACAATTCTATATTGCGGTTCATACTGATAGGGAAGAAGCTTGAGGCTTGCCCCACAGTCAAGCAACAGAGAGGAAATGAATGAATGTATGCATGCTCCTCTGTTTGCTTGCTTTCTCAGCTTTCCACACATCCAGGAACCCATGCTCAGAAAATGTTGCCACCCATGTCAATTTATACAATCACAACTGCCCCTCTCAGGCATTCCCAGAGGCCAGCCTTAACCTAAAGACTCCCTCTCAGGTCTGCCCTCTAAGTGCCAGCTTGATTATGTAGTAACTACCCTACTACCACTTTATTCCCAACCATCCTCTGTGGGGTTACACTTGATATTTATGGGAGTCTGTCTGAAACAGTGAGGCTCCCATTGTTCTTAGTAGACCTCAGATTAAGTAATCATGAAAGATTGTCAGTATGAAATTAAATTTAACACCATGAGTCTGCCACCCAATCCATCCCATGTAATTGAAATTACATAATTTCATACAAAACAAAAGTCATGTGATAAAAAATATGGGGACTTAACATACAGACATTATGTTCAATTTAGAAATAATTTGAAACCCTTGCTCCATTCTTCAGCATACACTAAACCAGAATCTCCGTATGAAGTCATTCATGCATTAATAAATCTTTTACATGGCAGGTACTGAGTCTATGTCTTGCCCTTTGTTAAATCAATTTGACTTCACCCAGCTGAAAAAAGAAAAGAGACTTAAGGTTCCAAAGACAAAAATGCTTCTCACATTCCTTTCAATTTCATGCTTCTCAGTGCTGGTGCAGGACGCACGGGCTGTTACATTGTGATTGACATCATGCTGGACATGGCTGAAAGAGAGGGTGTCGTTGACATCTACAACTGTGTCAAAGCCTTACGATCTCGCCGCATCAATATGGTTCAGACAGAGGTAGATTGATTTGCCACTTGTCAGCTTATATTTTTCTCCAACATTTACCAAAAGTAATAGGTGTGTGTGGGGGGGGGTGTTCAATGCATGTACACATGTGTGTGAGTGTGCATAAAAAGTGGCTGCAGATACATATGGAAGTAACAGTGAGTGTCTTCTACAATTGTTGGACTTATTCTTTTGAGATAGTCTCTATCACTGATCCTGGAGCTCTTTGATTGACTAGCCTGGCTGACCAGTGAACTCTGGGAATGTACCTGTCTCCACTCCCCCAGTGCTGGGGTTAATGAGTCAAGCCATCACCTCTGGCTCTCATGTGGGTGGTAGGGATCTGAACTCAGGTCCTCATGCTTGCATGGCAGACATGTGACCCACTGAGCCAACATTTCCCTGGTCTTCAAAACAAATAATTTCTAAATGTAATCAATAATACTTCACTAAATCATATAGGAAAAGATCGACATGTTAAGAGTTTCACTAAAGTATATTCTCTGTGTCTACTTTCAGGAAAAAAACATTTACTGAAATAATATGAAATTTGCTTTGTTTTCTTTTGGTAGGAGCAGTACATTTTTATTCATGATGCCATTTTGGAAGCCTGCTTATGTGGAGAAACTGCTATACCTGTATGCGAATTTAAAGCTGCATATTTTGATATGATTAGAATAGACTCTCAGACTAATTCTTCACATCTCAAAGATGAATTTCAGGTACTGACTGTTCTGAAGGCTTTTGTTATAACCTATCACTATTTGTTCTGGGTGCTAATAATTCTTTCAGAAAAGGTCTCTCAAGTCAAAAGTATAACCTTTCATCTTTCTTTCAGTATAACAAAATACATGTCTTTTTCATAATCCACATTGTAGAGTCATTTTTATCCTAAAAGGTAAATGAGTTGATACTCTGAGAAAAATACGAGGAGTAGATATTATAAAATTCAAATTTGGTAATGATTTCTGTGTGTTTATAACCCATTTGTTTTTCAAGTAGTCTTTTGATTTTGACTTTTTGTGTCATTCTTGGTGTGAAATCAGCATGTTTATAATAGCTGAAACTTGTGTTGTTTCTAGGCTGAATGTTCACTGTCCTTAAAACATCCCTGAACATGAGAGGAAATGACATCATGGGTAGTCTTAGATACTTAAATCCTTGGTGTACTGTCCATCTCAAAATCTCACATAGGCATTTAATGTAGCTTGACAAGAAGCAAATAAACACAGTAGTTTCCCACTTGGAAAGGTCGTTCTCGGCCATGTGGACCACCTGCCTTTATTTTGCTTGGCCGGACAGCACATTTTGTGCGTAGCTGCTTGTTTGGCTTCTCTTGTTTTTTTCAGATGGGGCCCATTGAATAATATGTGTCTCATGACTTGGTCATTTTGCAGGCTTCATTAGCTTTAACCAAAATGTCTATCAGCATGTCACAGCGGCAACTGACATTACGTGCACAGATCCTTCGCTTTCTACTTGGCTTCCTAAATACTTGATGGGTCTGCGTGAGGCTATTAAGCGGGTCACTGTCTTTTAACCTGGGTTCCCTTTTCTTTTCTAGACACTCAATTCAGTCACCCCTCGGCTACAAGCTGAAGATTGCAGCATCGCATGCCTGCCAAGGAACCATGACAAGAACCGTTTCATGGACATGCTCCCACCTGACAGATGTCTGCCTTTTCTAATTACAATCGATGGGGAGAGCAGTAACTACATCAATGCCGCTCTGATGGACGTAAGAGACTGACTCTTTGTTAGTGGAAAGTGCCACGAATATCTCCATAACTCCACTGAACAATGGCCACTTTTCTTTTCTAGGAAATTATCAAATGGGTTGGAATGGAAAAGTGGAAAGTGTCATTGAAATCCAAACAATTTTTAAAAAGGATTTTAGGTTTCAGTTCCAAAGATTTTTAGTCACTGTAATTCTGATGGGTTTGTTGTAACTTTGGAGCACAGAGAAAACACCCAGGTTCTATTTTTGTTTTGATTATTTTCAGAAGAAAAAAGTGATACTGTCTGTTTTGGATGTCATTGGGAATGCATTTTAAAACCAAAAAATGCTGTAGCTTTCACAAGTTGTGATAATTTTGAAATTTTTATCTCTGGTACATCATGCTTCAATAATTTAAAGTGAGCTTGCTTTATTTTGTATTAGTTGATAGAGACCATTTACAGGTAAACTATATGTAAAACCATGTTACACATCCATTATTCTGAAAGAACTATCTTGTGTCATCCACCGTTCATCAGCTAAGGGTGCTCTAGCAAGCACCCCATGAGTAAACGGCCCATAAACAGAACCACATGGAAAGAGAGTTATATCATTGGCCCCCTTACTTGTATTGCACTGGGAAACAGCAAGAAAGCCGGGATCCTTTATAGCAATTCATTGCCGCTTTTTAGCTTTTCACTTTCACCTATGAAACTATAGCAAAAACAAATTAGAAGTCAGGTATTATTCCTTTATGATGACTAGAAGCTTTTCCAATTTGTTAATTCTTTATTTGAGCCACAGTCTCTTGGAGTCCAGGCTTGGACTTGCTGTGTAACTAAGGGTGGCCTTCAACTCCTTCTACCTCTTCCTCCTGAGTGCTGGGATTAGAAGTATGTTCCCCTCTACCCAGCTAACTGCTGAATTTTTAGGAAGTACCTTTACTAAATTAGTGGTGTAATATAGGGTAGAAACATAGAAAACTCAAGTTCTCCTTCAGAGATTAGTCTCACACACATTCTTTGCCTGTTTTGGTGCCACAGAGCAGAAGAATCTAACAGTCAGCTCTCATGAAAAGCGCCTCTTCCTTGCTACTTTATATTTAAATCATCACAAAAAATTTTCTTAGTATTTGAGTCAACATTGACAGATTGTCAGGGCCAGGTGTGTGTGATCTACACAAACAAGGGACTTTTTTTTTTATTTACTTTGCCTTCCACCTTTCAGAGACCTTTGAGAAATTGAAACTTCCCAACAAGTACTTCATGGAAGAGCTCAAACTCAAGAAGGTCTTTCATCTGTCCATTTGTCTGTGTTCTATATTTAACTTCTCTCAATGAAGTTAAAAATACAATTTGTGGCTTGAATGCTTGGAAAAGATCAAAGTCTTCTGATTAAATTGACCCATTATGAGTTCCAATACATTCCAGTGGCCCCTGTGGCTTAGGCGACGCTCTGACAGGTAGTGTCCTGAAGTATACTCGGTGAGTTTTGTCAATCATACATCTCACGTGCTCTCTCCTGTGTTTCTTCACAGAGTTACAGACAACCAGCAGCTTTCATCGTCACACAATACCCACTGCCAAACACTGTGAAGGATTTCTGGAGATTAGTGTATGATTATGGCTGTACCTCTATTGTGATGTTAAATGAAGTGGACCTGTCCCAGGTTAGTGAGCCTGGATTGTTCGTGTGTGTGTGTGTGTGTGTGTGTGTGTGTGTGTGTGTGTGTGTTGCGATAAATTATTGCATGATAAAACCCTAGTACGAAAAGAACCAATATTCACTTCTTCTTTCAAAACACTCATCCTTTAGGGCTGCCCTCAGTACTGGCCTGAAGAAGGGATGCTACGATATGGTCCTATCCAAGTGGAATGTATGTCTTGCTCTATGGACTGTGATGTGATCAACCGGATTTTTAGGATATGCAATCTAACAAGAGTAAGTCTTTCTTGGGTCATTCTGTCAGAGCTGATTCATGGCAGGTAGACTTCTTTCTTGGGTCATTCTGTCAGAGCTGATTCATGGCAGGTAGACTATGATCACAAAGGGGCATTTGTCTGTCTAAAGACAAGGAAGCCATAATGGAACGAGCACCACATAATGCATACCACAGCTGGTGATATCCTTGTGCTTTAGGTCAAGGATAATGCTCACTCCGAACATAAGGGATTAGAAGAACTGAAAAATGAGTTTGCTGGTGGTTTACTAAAGCAACATAATGCATCTGGGACTCTGGATTCAGGCACAGTAGCTCAGTAAAGTTTGATGATCTAGACTTGACCTCAAAGCACATGTGGACTCAGCAACAGGTGATGATGTAGTTGTTAATATTGACATCCAACCCTCTGAAAAAGGATGCCAGTGAAAAGTAAGTCTAATCATGAGGACCGCAGAGTGCTAGCCCGAGGAAGAGGCTATCACAGGAGACTTCCACTCACTATGGTGAGACCTGTATACCAGAGAGGCGTCCTCAGCGAATGCTGACTCTCTTGCTGCTGCTGCTCTGCTTGCTCTGCATCCAGCCTTCCAAACATGTCACCCTCTGCCCAGCTCTGGAAGAAAAACCATGGCGGCTACTACTGCATCTTTAGTAGACACTAAGTGACCACTGTGCCACTCAAGGGCCTGTTTCTCTGCCTGTTTACATACTTTTCACTAAATAGCGACTCTACAGACTTCATCTAAACACAACAACAAAAACTTAATAGGAGCTATTTAGTTTATGTAACCAGATAGCAAGATGAATTCAAAAAGAAAACATGAGTGCCATGGAATTGTGCTTTCTTGAAAGGAAATACTGCTCTGTTTTCTTTAAAGCACTGCTTCTATATGTGTGTATGGTTTTAAGTGTGTGATTAGGTGTTTCTTATACCAAAATGACTACATATATGCCTTGTTAATTAGTCTATATGTATATAACCAGGAGAAAGGATGAGCTCATAACCAATTCTATTGCTCATTTCAGTGGAGGAAAAAAAAAGGATAACTTCAATCATGTTGTAATATTCATGCATAACTTAGATGTTAAGTTAAAGGGAATCTCATTATGTCTGCACATCTGTTATGTTATGGTTTTAGTGATTTTTTCAGCAGAACGGCTACAGCTTCTGAGCCACCAAAGAAAACTCATCTGTGAATTGATCTGTTTATAGAAAATATTCTAGGAAGGAGACCTGAAATCTATGTGAAACAATTTTGTTTATCTGTTTATCTTCCTGCATATGAGATGTTCCAGTACACCATGTATGTGGTTTTTTTTTCTGTTTACAGTCTCGTTATTTAATCTCATTTGATTCATCGCGAATTTAGTATGCACTAATAGCAAGTTGAGTATTGGAGTACTGAAGATCTATTGCTTTATGATGCAGCTTTCCCAATATAGTATGGCATTTATTACATTTTCTAATCTAAGTTTAAGGTTTTTTTCATTTCATTTGTTTATTTATTTATGTTGAGAGAGAGAGAGAAAATTCACACCACCAAACTCAGGAGCTAACTTACAAATGCACTTTAAGGTTTTGATTTCTTTCAGCACCAGTACTACTTGAAAAGTAACATAAAAGGTTCTCGTGATACAGTTTAAAAAGAAAAGAGAAATTTCCTTATCTTCATGGCATATATATTTTACCTGAGAAGACAAGTATTGAATGATTCATTGTACAATTCCCTATTTACTGATTTGATACACACGTATAAGAAGAAAAAGAGATTACTTATATAAATTACTTAACTGGATAATCAGAGACATGGATAGCCAGGAAAGGCTTCCTGAAGATGGGAGTGAAAGAGCCAGCCATCTTGTTTTACCCAAGATAGATCCAGTGCTTTCCCAGGACACATGCAGTTCCATGTTTCACAGAAAAGTTCTTGGGAAACATGACTTAAATTGGCTACTCAACAGTTAGAAGGACAATCAAGGAAGTTTTCAAGGCAGAAGGAACAGTGGGTCAAAGGAAAACCAATGTGCCTGATACCTCAATACTATGCTAGAGGAAAATGAAGTTTGAAGACAGATGTAAACCAGATTATGTAAGGATTTTAGTCCTGACAGAGATTGAGATTTAAGCTAAAATCATTAGGTAGGCATTAAATCATGGAGTGACAATCACTTTTGCACTTTAACATAATCGTAAGTGAATAAAAATAGGTGCAAGGAAGATCAACTCGGCAGTAATTACCGTAACTTGTGCTCAGCAGTGAGAACAAAGAGAAAAAGATGAATCTGAAAGTTACATAGGAAGTTGAATGTTAGGAGCCACGTGCAAGATTTGGGAGTGAGGCAGAAGTGGGCCACTCATTCTTTTCTTTGTATCTGTGACAAAATATCTGGCTAGAAGCAAATTAAGAGAGGGAGTCTTCTATTCAGCTTATGTCTCGGGGTGATACACTCCATTGTGGAAAAGAAGGCATGGTAGCAGATGATTCAGCAGCTGGTCGCAATGCATCCAAGGCAGGAAACGAAGAATGCTCAGCTGGCTTTCTTATGCATTCACTATGGTCCATGCAATGATGCTGCCCACATTCAGACTGGCTCTTGTTATCTTAATCTAGTATATGTAATTCCTCACAGGCTCAACAAGAGATTTGTCTACGAGATGATTCTAAGTCCTGTTAATGATGAACCATGTTAGGTAGAATAAAGGACAAGTTCCATGTTTCTTGGTGTTTGGCCTTGGAATGTTTCTGTAAGAACACTTGGACTGCCAGCGTTGTGCTCCCTCTGTATGACAGAATCTGTGCATCTTATACTGTTGAGCAAAAATGTTTGTGCTGACTAACTCACATGAAAACATCTTTTCCTCTCTAGCCACAGGAAGGTTACCTGATGGTGCAGCAGTTCCAGTATCTCGGGTGGGCTTCTCATCGCGAAGTGCCTGGCTCCAAACGCTCATTTTTGAAACTGATACTGCAGGTGGAAAAATGGCAGGAGGAATGTGAAGAGGGGGAAGGCCGGACCATCATCCACTGCTTGTGAGTAAAACATCACAGTCTGGCCAGTTTCCTCATTAGCCTTCACAGTATTTGTGTTAAAGTGCCTCTGACTCTCACCTTGACAGACGTACCAGGAATAGTATTTCAGAAGGCAACACCTGTCTTGTAAATGAAAAGACTGGCACTAAAGGTGGTTTTGTGTTTTCTAAAAACTCTAATTGTTATAAGAGTTTGTTTTTTCAAGCACTATTCTAAACAACCAAGCCATGATTTATATAGTGTTCAGATATTTTGGGATCTTGGGTCTGGGGAGATGACTTATGTTCTTGTGCAGATGTAAGGACCAGAATTCACATACTATAGATAGGTGTATCAGAGCACTTTTAATCTCCATGCTCATAAAGAGGAAATGTGATCCACAGAGCAAGCTCAACTAGATGAACCAGCAATCTCTGGGGTCAAGAATAAAGCCCTACCTCAGTGTAGACAATGGACAGAGGGTAAGGAAAACAGTAGACATCAACATCTCTTCCATAAGGACGTGCATACAATTCACATGCACCTGTACGGATATATGCATTAATTACATGTGTTTCCACCACCCACCCACACACACGCGCGCGCACGCGCACACACGCACACACACGCACGCACACACACACACTTGTAAGCTCCCAACCCACCTTAATGCTCAAGTTTCTTCCTCTTTGCCCTGCTCACATGCATATGCAAATATGATGCAAAATCAAGACACATATGGAAAAACATTTCAAAGATAATTCACAGACATCTGTGGCGGCATGATGTATGGTTCCTCAGGAAGTACTAACATTCTCTGCTTTCTTCACTTTCAGAAATGGTGGTGGGCGGAGCGGCATGTTCTGTGCCATAGGCATTGTTGTTGAAATGGTGAAGCGGCAAAATGTGGTGGATGTTTTCCATGCAGTGAAGACACTGAGGAACAGCAAGCCAAACATGGTGGAAGCCCCGGTAAGTCACAGCATCTTAGACCTAGAAGGCTGTTGGTGACTCCCCAGTTGTATTCCTGTTTAGTGGTTGGCATCACAGATAGGGAATCAGGTGTGAAAATGATCCTTTCCTGGTTCATGGTTTCACTGGACTATCTACTTGTGTCCGCAGAATCACATCACATGTCACATGAACTGATGAGGAAGAAAATGATACTCATTTAATTTGGGAAATCTGTAGGATTTGTTCCCTCCCAGTTAGTAAGAACATGCTGTAACAACCTTTAGTAAATTGTTTGACTGAATAGTGCCGCCTGAATTATAGTCTCATTCTTGTTTCTTAAAATCCATAGAGTTTAAGAGCAGTCAGCACATTTGTCTAACTAAGTTTCTTTTGGTACCATAGATACCCTTTTTTATTATTTGTTTTTCCATTTGCTTTGTTTCACTTTTTTGTAATACTAGGGATGGAACCCAGGACCTCAATCATGACGTCTTATTGCTCTACTGCTGAGCTAGGTACCCGCTGAGCTGTACCCACAGATCTGACAGCTGATGCTTTGAAAAAAATGTAAATCATTGAGGATCATCATCATGTATAGTTCTTCCCTTTCTAAGCAAATTATAAATTGTTAACTTATTGCTGACAAATTTCAGCCTGTGCCTACTATATGGAGTGCAATGCATATGATGTTACATGAGTTTTCCCAAGCTCATAAAGTCTACCACATAGGGTCTGAAAATGACATATCAGTCAAGTTTCAGCTTGGTGGAGCTGCCCAGCAAGTAAGAAAAAGTTACTGCCTCTCGAACACATGTCGCTCATACAGAGATGGTTGTGGGTTGCACATAGGTTCAGTGTAGGCAGGTGGAGAGCAGCTGTGGAACTCACAACAAAGTCAACCAGAAAAGCCAAGACATCGTTGTAGCTTGCCCTACATTTATCAAGATGATCAGATAACAAGGATGAGCAATTCAGTAAACTTTCAATGTAGTCTCACCACTTCCTGCTCCGGGGTTGTTCGCACAGGAGGCACACAGCATCCTGAACAGAAATCTGAAGGCAGGTGCATGTAGTTTCACTTTCAGCAAGTGTTGGTCTCCCTCTTTCTCAAGTCCACTTATGCCCTTTCTACTCCTGGGACAAGATGTGCGCTCTCTGCAGTGCTTCCCATTGATGTGTATAGATCTGAGACTCTTCAAGTGGACATTTCAGAGCATCATTCATCATGGATGCACTTCACTTGAATTACTTAAAGTCTTATGTGGATCACTTCTGCCTACGGAATTAACTTTTGCCTCGGAATTTAACTTTACCCCCTTTCCTTTAACTTAAAACACTATAGTTTAGCAACTCATTTAAAGCTTTCCAATAAATTACATTCGTATCCCACAAATTCTGACAAAACACTAGGATTGATTAAGGTCAATAAATAGTTTAATGTGCTGTAGATTTGAGCTGAATTTAGTAAGAAAAATTAGAATTACACAAAACTAGTAAAGAAAAGACCATGTCCAAACATGTTTTAGTTCTTTGGATACACTTCCCATAGTGGAAAGCTAATTGAAACCATATTCACTCTGGTAGTTAGTGTAAAAATGGTAACTCATAGAAACTCATAGAAATTGTTGCCCAAATTTGTTGCAAAAGACTCCCAAAAGTCTTTTTGGAAGTAATGCTTATTTTGAGTTTGGCCTGAATTTCACCCATTTGAACTGAGTTGAGAAAGTTTTCAACAAGTTACATATTATAGGTCATAATTTATACCATGGTCTCTGATTTTTTTATGTTCTTAATACTAGAGGAAGTCTGTGGATGGACTTGGAGGAAAGACAATATTAAGTCTAAAAATTTATTGCCAGCCAAATTGTCTTATGTAGAGAGAGGTTGTAGTAATAAATTTATAGGCAGAAATGAGCTTGAAATGTGAAAACCCTTAAATTTTCTTGTAAAATATGTTTCAATAACACTCTGCTTGACTGTAGATGCTAGAAAAATATTAGAAACTAGAAATCGAAAAATGAACCTTGCAATGGTTCTTTTTTTTTTTTTTTTGCTTTCTCTTTTTCTTGTTCTTTTTTGTTTCTTTTCATCTAAGGAAGTGATCTAGAATGTGAAGAAAAGTATTGGCACACATTCTTTGTGGCAATGTAAAATAACTGTGAAAGTAATCTAACAAATAATTCACATGGCATATTTTATGTCACATTAAAAGACTCACACTGAACATGTCATAAAAAGTAAAACAGGAAATCCTGTATTGTAAAATTTTGTAATTACATTTATTATGAGCTAATTATTATTGCAACCATGAGAGGGACTGAGGTAAATGGAGGTAATTTATAATCACATTGCCTCTTTTTTTGTGTGTCTGTATGAATCAGAGAGTACTTTGTGTGCCTGTAGAGGACTAAGGGTAACTTTAGGAATCACCCTGGATTGTTCTACCTCTTTGCTTTTGCTCTAGTGTTTCCCAGCCCCACTTTCCAGGGCCAGAAGTGCAGGCTGCCACCACTTCTGCCTGGTGTTTTCATGTGGGATCTGGGATCTGAACTTGAGACTTTCTGCTTGCGAGGCAGAGGCTTAACCCCTAAGCCTTTGTACAAATTCATAGTAAATTTCATTTTTATATGTTCCGAGCATAGCAGATCTCCAGCCCCACATTGCTTTTAATGGCAAAATTTGTAGCTCTTTTCCCAACCCTTTATGTTAGCCTATGCTAGGAAATCTTTTTATAATGATGTGTGATAACTGTTATACTCACATCCAAAAATCCAGAGTATTTTAGAAATTGACATAAAATATGGAGCGAAGATAAATGTCCTTTTGCCATAATTTCTTTTGCTGAAACATGGATCATTAGACCCAGATGTACAATTTATATGGCCATATGTTCATCTCGTATGCAGAGAAAAGTCATTTGCCATACCTGAAGAATCCGAACTGGGTTGGATGTCAGGTGTTCAAAGTGAAAAGTGCTCACCCATTAGCCAATCTGCTGATTCCTTTAACCCTCTGTTCTTAACATCTTCCAGGAGCAGTACCGTTTCTGCTATGATGTAGCTCTGGAGTACTTGGAATCGTCATAGTGAGATGAGACTTTCGGCAGTGCATCCAGGAGACGATCGTTGGTCTGTTGAGCCAGAAGCTGGGGTACCTGTCACACCCGTGCAGAGAGATTTTAATGTTGGGGTGGGGGGTGGGAGGCTTTTACAATGGAGAGGTAAAAGTATTTTTCTTATGAAGTTGTGTATCTTAATAAAAAAAAAGGACTTGATGAGTTTCTATTGCTGTATTAAAGCATCAACATTTCGTGCCACATCAATTATATTTAATAAGACCCAGATTCTGACAAGAATGATCAGTGCTTGTCCAGTGACCACGCAGTCCTCTCTCTCCTGGCTTCAGTAGAGCAGCCGCCGTGTGTTGCATGAACTAATCCTTCCCATGTGGCATTTCTCTCCCTTTTCAAGGTAGAAGTTGTTGAGCCTCTAAAACAAAGAAGAGAAGAAAAGCTGTGCAAATTCATAGTAAATTTCATTTTTATATGTTCTGAGCGTAGCAGATCTCTATATAAATATATAAATATATATAACTGGCTTATTTTCTTTTAATGTGCAATGATGGCTGGATCATTTAAAGTTCTTTTTAGAAAATAACATAAGCCAAAGACTCAAATGTAAATATGTCTATATGGAAAAAGCACATTATATTTATTGGTTACTTACATTCCTTTTTTGATGGCTAAAATACTACCACCACACAATCTTCCTTTTTTTTCTGAAGAAAACTTTTCCTTTAGCAAAAATCAATGGTAAACGATTTTTGTAGATTATTTTTTGTATGTTTTAGTGTAAGTAGAGGATAAACTTTTTATCCATGAACCAGGAAGCAATGTTCTTTTATAGTGATTCCCTTGTGTACATGCTTGTGTATTAAACTTATGTAAAACGCCTTGGCAATTGTCTTTCAAAGGGGAAACGAATTATTTTGCTGGAAATATTTTTCACAACTTCATTAGTTAAATAATGGCTTGGCAAGCACAGAGGAGAAAGTCACACATTAAAAGGCATTGCTGGTGACATGCACAGTGTTGAACGTCACCTTTCAGCAATTGCTTAAACATTAAAGGAATCGATCTCAGCCTGTGGACAAGCAGTGGTGGAACACAGGATAGCAGCATTTATACTTTCAGGGTCAAGTTTGCACAAACTGTAAACTGTCAAGGTTAGAGAATGTTTCTTTTGATGTTTCCTTGCACACACTTTGGATTCTGGCCATAAGACGTGTGACGAATCGATGGCAGATTCCTGTTCTATGTACTGTCAGGGGATTCTCAAGCAGACCTTTTTTGAACGGGGTCCTGTTCTCACGCTCCATGTAGTTGTAACTCCACATCATCGGCTTGTCATCTGTTACTCACTAAAGCATTCCAGGGCCTCTTTCTGGATATGCCAGCCCATGACATGGTGCTTGTAAAGATATAAAGTGAGAGTGAAATAAAGTTTTCATAATTACAGCAATTACTCTTGATGTGTCATTTGCTGCTCTGAATTTTCTTTTTTTATTATTATTATTTATTCAATTGTGCATGTGTGCGCGTGTATGTATGTATGTGTATGTGTGTGTAGAACCACAGGCGAATTCGGGAACCACTATGGATCACCTCCACCTCCTCCTTGTTTACTCTGCCCCAGGATTCACAGGCTCCGCCCTACCAGGACCAGAAATGCAGGCCGCCTCCGCTTCCGCCCGCTGTCTATACATGGGGTTTAGGATCCGAACTCAGGACCTTCCACCTGCAAGGCAAAAGCTTAACCCCTGAGCCACCTCTCCAGCTCCTGCTGTTCTGAATTTTCATGACTTCATCCCCAGGTCCTACACTTATTGAGACAGACTTGTCACAAAAATGCTACTAAATAATTAGCATCCAAAACAATCCAGGTGCATTGAGGAAAAAGCAATAGGATTTCATGACTTCCTTTTAGTTTCTACATGCATATTATATTTTCAAAGTCCAATAAAATATGATAATATAAAGACATAATGACAAGCTTCATGTTTAACTGTTCAGTGTCTCCATCCTTAAGTGAAAATTAGCTTTACTAGGACATGAAGAAGGGTTTCACCAGACTTCTTACTGAAGGTCACCAATGTTCTCCTAGTGTAAATAGCAAAAGGAAAAGTGAATATGCCCATTTTAATGCTTCTGTGTAATAATTTTCCAGTTTCTATATTTATATGGTCACAATTTGTGTGCACGTATTTTCTGCCATTGTTGCAAATTAAGAACATTGGCTTTCAAGGAGATTGGTTTTTGGCCTACAGTTTCAAGATTTTAGTTCATGTTCCTTGGCCCTGCTACTGTTGGTAAAGTGCATGTTGGTCAGAAGTCCCTAGTAAAGCAGTCTGCTCACACCATGGCAACAAGGAAGCAAAAATTATTCATCATAAAGTCCCTCACTTAGAAGCAGCAGGCTGTGAAACTGTACATATATTTTGCACTAATGAGATCACATCCTTGCTGAGTTCATCACCACCCAAGGCCCCACATCTGCTGTACTGTAGGACACTTAATAAACATGAGCTCTTGGGGGACCTTAAATCCCTAAACCACGCTGTCTATATATGTAATAACATACTTTGTTATTTTTCCTCCATAACAAATTTGCAAATTTTAACTAGTTTATGTATTTTAAATTAAAACTAATAAACAGTTAAATAATTTATTAGTTCACTCAGAATTGACTCTGGCTCATCCCTCTCTGTATACTGAACGCTCCCCTTCCCCAACATTGAAAAGGACATATTACTTTTATTATTTCTCATTAACTGAATTATATATTCATATTATGCATTATGGCCAGCCTCTTGTTCTCATTTGCTGCTTACACCAAGAGAACATCAATGACTTACCTTTGTAAGAATTCAGAAAAGAAAATAGCTTTCTCTTTTTCTAGGAAAGCTGATTTTCATTATATTGTAGGGACATTGAACCATCCCGCATGAAGGCTGTCTCAATCTGCTTTCTGTTCCTATAAGAGAATATCTAATCTTTGGTAAATTGTGAAAATGAAGTTGATTTAAACTTCAATTGTGGAGTTTAGAAAAATCTAAGTCTTTGCCTCAATATCTGCTTGGTTTCTGTTGAGAGTTTCACACCATTTTTCCTCATAGTGGAAAGTACAGAGGCAAGCAGGAGTATATGAAAAGGAGAGAGGTCATATCTCAGGAGAGGTCATGCCTCACTTAGCTAACAAGAAAGACATTGCCCTGTTCATGAAAGTGACACTTCATAGTCCAAGCAGCACCAACAAGGCCCCATCCTCCAACAGAGTTCAGTAGTAACAAACTGTCATCAAGCCATAGCAGAAGCAACGAAAATTCATTCATTCACTCTTTCAAGATTTCTTTAATCAGTTCACAGTCATTACTACAAAGGATTCTGTTGTGCTATGTGAGGATCCATTTCTACTGCACTAAACTCGCTGTGAATACAACTACCCACAAAACTAAGTGGTCCATGAGACCCCCCAAAAAAATTCTGGCAAAGAACTAAAAGGGTACTCTTTCTCTTCGTCAATAAAAATTATATGCTTTCGGTGAGCATTACAGTGATCAAGTCATCAAGAGGCTGTATGAGCAGATGTGTTATCACACCCTACTCAGGCATGCTCCTCTGGGAAGATGTTTTGGCAGAGAGCTCAGAAATATTAATGTGTGAGAGTTTGCATCTGGAATATCCCTGGAAGGCTCATATGTAAGAGTCATGGTGGACAGCCAGTGAGCTTTTAGCAAACAAGTTGATGACAAGGACTCCAATCTTGACAAGTCCATCGATCCAGTGACAGATGTCTAATTTCATGGAAGAAACTAGGAACTGATACCTAGTTGGAAAGAGTGCAGCCTTGAGGCCTGTCCCTCAAGAGCATGTCTTGGCCCTGACCCCTTGTCCCCAGTTTCTCACCTCTGCTTGTGCTTCCTGGCTGTCCTGAGATGAGCAGCACTGCTGGCAGCACCACCCACGCTCACCGAAGCCTCAGAAACAATGGCGCCCAGTGAGCTTGGACTGGAACCTTTTTATGAGCCAAGATAAATCTTCCTGTCCTCAAGGTGTTTTTATCTTCTGTCTTTGTCACACTGACAGTAAAACTAACAGAACATGCTGTTTCATATAGAATCTTTTCCTATCCCCAGAGTGGTGGTTCTTTAAATGACTGTCACGAATTTGAAGTTACAGACCTCTGGCAGTGTATCATCACTGTTGAGATCATAGAAATATATGGGCCAAAGATTCTCAAGCAGCTGGGAATTTGTGAGTTTTAATGTTGTTTGTTTGTTTGTTTGTTTGTTTGTTTGTTTGTTTGTTTTTTAAATAGGCTAGCTCTCTGGTGTTAACAGCCTACAAAACCTTTCTTCTAGAATTTGCTGTCTGGAGGAAGAAGTCTGAATGAAAGTGTCACTGCCTCGTGGTCATGTGGTCTGTGAGGCTCAGAGGGGATACCTGGCCAGGACCTCATATGCCGATGGGCTCAGTCATTGTGCATCAATCTTACTGAGAATCTCCTGAGTTCCTGTTACTCACCGTAACAAGCTTGAAAGAGAGATACTAATGACTGTTCCTTCTCTCAGATCTTCTCACTTCCCAAGAAATGTCAAGCGCAAAGAAAAGTCCCTAATATCTGAAAAACTTACCAGATACCAATAGATAATATAATGCAGGGGAGCATTCAGTGTAGCTCAGGTAGAAAGAAGAAACAGTTTGTTAACTTTGGGGGACATCTCTGAGATTGACCCATCTCACAGAAGATGAAAGTTGTACATTTATGAGCTTTGGATGGTATTTTATCTCTTCACAAAATAAAAGTCAGTCTTCTTCCATAAACTTAAGTGTGGTAGCATATGCTATTCACCCATATCAGAGGCAGAAGCCATGCCTTCTGAGATTCACCTCAGTATTTTAGTAAGCACGCTTACTCAGTGTGGAGTAGATGAGTGATCTTGATCAATACAAAGCAAAGCTTAAAAAACAGCTTATCTTACTAAGCTGGCTGTGCATTACATAATAATTTTTACTTACAAGTTATTTCACAAGGTCTCCGTATAGGTTAAGGAGGCTTGAAGCATGAGAGATGCTATCTGAATTTTTTTCATATCTCTAGTCTATTCAAGCAGTCTGTGAAATTTTACTCTATCTCTCTGAAACCAAAAGGAAAAGCTCCATCTTGGATCTGCTTTAAGCTCAAAGTGACTTCTAGAATATAAATTGGCCAAAAGATCAATAGAAATGTGATAGATACAGAACACTCCCAAACTGGCAGTCTCCTCCAAAGTGGATTGAAATGCTAACACCAGACACCAACTTTGTCAAATCTGAAAGTAATTAATGGGTGGATTTCTAAACCACTGAAACAAACATAAGATCCCTATAGAATATCCGGAAGCTCCTTCATAATGTTAAAAACTATCCAGGGAGAAAAACAGACAGGTAACATCTTTCATAATGCTCTTGTCAATTGTAGAAAGTGATGCACGATTCCCAGATTTCAATGCAAAACAAAAGATTGGTGACATATTCTGATGTAGATATATCAGTTTAAAATCAGATTAATCTTTTAAATTTCTTAGTCTTATACAATCCTGTTTGTAGCTTGTAGGCCAAAAAAAAACTTTAAATAAAAAAAATATTTAGAGAGATCTATTTCTTCTGTTCAGATGTAGAAATGAGAATATCTAAATTTAGTCATCCACCAGTCTTTTCTCTTAAATAGGCACTAGAATGTGCAGGCAAGAAAGGCCCCATTTTAAGCTTTGGCTGTGTGGTCTAGGGGATGCAGTCTCACTAGCAAGGAAAGAAACATGAGGGACATGCCACCACTTGTCACCTGCTGGGAAAAAATTGGCCAATTCATGCCTGCAGAATAGCAGCTTCTGTGGACGGGAGTCTGGAGTTATGAATTATTAAAAGTGTTCATGGGGATCACGTTATTGCAGCAAATGTCTTCAGCTTCTGGTTTTCTACTAAGAATAATTTTCATCTTTTAAGCAAACTACCCGTCTGTTTTTATTCAAGCATGTCTTTCCATTCTGCGCTTCCCATTTTGGGTCAAGACATGGATACTACAGCCTCAACTGTTCTTCCATTTGTATCTCCTCAGAGAGAATCTCAGAAGCCAGAGTGAAGGTGATTGCCAACCATTTGACACAAAGGCCAGAGGCCACTATCTGGAGTCTCCCTCTTGGACTCTCTCTTTTTTTTAATTTTTTTATTATTTATTCAATTGTGCGTGTGTGTGCACATGTGTGTATGTATGTGTATGTGTGTAGAACCACGGGTGAATTCCGGAACCCCCATGGACCGCCTCCATCTCCTCCTTGTTTACTCTGCCCCAGGATTCACAGGCTCCGCCCTACCAGGACCAGAAATGCAAGCTGCCCCCACTTCCGCCCAGCATCTATACATGGGGGTCTAGGATCTGAACTCAGGACCTTCCGCTTACAAGGCAGAGGCTTAACCCCTGAGCCACCTCTCCAGCCCCAATGTGTACCCATTCTTACAGAGCACAGCGTCTCCTGTATGAACGAACAGATCCATTCACGTTTGGTTGTTTTTGACAGTGTAGAAATCAAACTTGAGGTTTTTATTTTTTATTTATATATACTAACTTTATTTATTCTTAAACTATATTAACAGTTTGTGTATGTGTTTTCGTCACCTATTACCTAACCCTGCACGCACACATTCCACATCCCTTCATACCCCTATTGTTGCCACCTCCAACAATTTTCCTCTCTCCCAAAGCTCCCTAACAAGTGAGCCACAGGGTGCCCTGTAGAACATCTGCACTAGTTAGAGCTTGGGGACCTGTCAGGTTGCAAATGACCCACTGGTGGGTAAACTGTAAATTATATTTCAAGTATTTATGATCACGTATGTGCAAGTGTGTGTGTGTACATGCCACTGTTGTGATAGTGAGAGGACAACTTGCATGGTTCCAGGGCTCAAACTCAGGTCGTCAGACTTCATGGCCGGCACCTTTATCCACTGAGTCACTTTTAAATCTCCAAATATTGGCAGCCAATTTATTTTAAAAGCATAATGAAAAAAAAAAAAAAACTGGTCCCAACCCAGGCAAAGTAAATAGTCTAAAGACTACATCTGGCGCCATCATTTCTCATGGAAATAATTCCAAGAGCTCCAGGGTCCTGGTTGGTGACCTCCATTGTAGAATAATGTGTTTTATTGGCTTGACATTTATAAATGTTTGAAAAGAAATATGAATTTTCATTGTCCCAAAGATGCTATTAAGACTGGTTCTTTATGCATTTTTCCATGCTTGCCTTATTTTCTAACAAATTTGTCCTTTTTAGAGCTATGTATTTAAAAGCAAATGTGTGCATTTAAGTATGTCATGAAAACAGAAGCAAAAATGGATCTAATAGGGGACTAGGGTAGAAATGACTCTGTCAGAAAGTGCTTGCCATGCAAACATAAGGACCTGAGTTCAAACCCCAGCATACATGTAAAAACTAGATGTGGTGCTGCATACTTATGTTTCCAGTACTCAGAACATAGAGACAGGAGGATTCCTGGGCAAGCTTCACGTTTAGTAAGAGATCTTGTCTCGATGGGTAAGACAGAGAAGCAACTGAAGACAACAGTCAGTATTCACCTCTGACCTACACACACACACACACACACACACACACACACACACACACTACACGCACACAAACACAAATTAATTAACTTGTTAATTAAAACAATGAAATGTCTTTCCCCCACAAAAAAAATATAAGCGTTCTTGTGGAAATAATTCTGTTTTAGCTGCTTTTTTTTAAATGCGAAACAATCTACTGTTAGTGAATTTAGATTCAATTAGGTCATTTGTGGAACAGCAAAAGAGATTGCTAGTAAAAAAATTTTCCATTAAGACTCATTTGGTTAAAAAAACAGAATATGCTACTAATAAATGTTAAGCTGCACATGAAAAATAACAGCACGTTTATATAAGCTTTAAAAGAGTTCTGTGTAGCAGCCAGATAAATTTTGGACATATTAAGCAACACTATTTCATGGTTGTCCATAACCGCCACATTTGAGATCTTTACTATTAAGCCTAAATGAGTCCTTTTGCAACAAACAGTAAAGTTAAATGAAGTTTTTTCCCTATATTTAACTAGATTCTTAAAAGAAAACTAACTGTTCGTGAATCTTGACACCTAAGATAGAAAATGTAGGTTTAAAAAAGGTGTAAGCTGGACATAGAAGCTCATACCTGGCATCTCCGCACCTAAGAGGCTGAATCAGATTTGTCACAAATTTTACAAGCATTCCAGATCAATGTGGTCTATAGAATGATCTTGTTCCACTCCCTCCCTCGTCTTCCATTGCTATGAAACAACACTCATACACGACTTAGGAAAAAGGGGAATATTTATTTGGTTCATGGTTTCAAATGAGATATGTTCTACTAGAATGGAAATTGCATTGCAAAAGGAATATGTGAAGGCAAAATCAGCCCTCAGGAAGACAGAAAGAACAAGAGATACAGAGGAAGCCAAGTTAGGCTGCTAAACATCAAGGCCCGCCCTCCCTGTGACACGCCTTCCTCCAGCAAGTCTCCACCTCTTAAAGGTTTCACAACTTCCCCTAACATAACAGCAGAGTCAAATACATGAGTTTGTGGAGGACAACTCACATTTAAACCATGACAGATCTCATCTCAAAAGATAGAGAGAAAGTCAGGAAGGCAAGAAGACAAGAGGGAGAGAAAAGGAAGAAGAAGGAGGAGGAGGAGATAGGAAGAGGAGGAAGAACTGAAAGAAAGAAGAAGAGGAGGGGAGAAGAAGGAGAAGGAGAGGAGGAGGAAGAGAAATCATGTTTCCTTCTGCTCTTGGGCTACCTCGACTAAATCAGAAATACACATCATAACTAATTCACATTTCACCTAATCTGTCCCCTCACAAAGTGATGACTAGAAAACAGTTCAGGAAATAACGCCATGGCATTCTCCAAAAGAACTTGCACCCATTGGCCATGGGATGGGCCAAGCAGTTCCAGTCATGAGTGCGGAAGATCATTTGCTGTCCTGTCATCTTCCCAAATCCTGATGGCGCACTGGCTACTGTGACAAGGCCTATAGGTGAGCCAGCCAGCCGCGGTGGAAACCTGCCCTCGACTTTCATGAATCTAATTACGTGAAGCACAGTCAGCAGGCTGAAATTGATTTCTTTTCACCTTATATTCTTGGCATGATAAAGTGAGTATTTGTTAATTACTTACTTTCCGGTGTTAAGTTCTTCACTTGCTGAGATCAAATATGGTCAGTACAGAGAAAAATAAAACAAATTTTCTTTCACGTAAGAATCAAGTGATTGACTTTTCCAGTGAAATGATAGATGGACAATAAATAGCACCAAATCCAATGTCCTCATTAGGAATGTTAAGAAATTAGAAACTGGAGAATGGCCTATGACTCCAGCAAGATGGCTCAACATGAAAGGTTCTTGTGTGACATCCTGAGTTGGATTTCCAGAAACCACATGAAGGGATAAGGAGAGAACTGACTCCGTATAGCTGTGCTATGACTCCGCATGTGCAGCTACATATAAATCATACTCCACAATAATTCTTTTAGCATGTGTAAAAGAACACGTGGCAAAAATTATACCTTTGTGGGCTACTGACTTTTGTGGTTTGTTTCCTGTGCTGCTTCTAGACTTCCCCTTAACTTAGGCTAAGGTGGCTATTCAAAAAAAGAGGAAATAATAGATGAAGCAATTTTCAAGCATTAGGAAGGAAAAATAAACAATAGAAAGAAAGAGTGGTGAGTGGGAAAATGAAAAGAGATTTGTTTCTATTGTATTTGATGATTTGAAATAAAAGCATATTCAAGAGAAAGGAATTTTAAGATGAGAAAGAAGTATAGATCTTAACAGGAGTCATATTGCACACTTCCCTTCCCTTAGTCTTCAATCCTACAGTAATTAATAAACCAAATATAATATTGCAATACCCAGAGAAGTCACTGAGAAAACTGGGGCAAAACACAGGCATAAAACACTAAAACTGAGTCAAGATGGAATCCTAAGTCACAGTATATAATTCACAAGATAATAAGAACAGAGGTACACAGGAACAAGAATGAGAGAAGAAAACAACAAATTAAGGTTTCATCCTCACAATCAAGGCCTGGACATTTAGGAATTCTTATGAGGTATTTCCTAATTAAGGCATGCTTGTAATTACATGATTGATGTGAAAAGATATAGCCCATAGTGAGTGAGACCATTCCCCAAGCACGTGCTGAGGACAGAGAGGATTAGTGAGCACACTGGAAAACTGGCATATTTGAAAGCAGAATGCAGCACTGGTCCTTTCTGCATTCTCGTTCTTCCTGTGGATATGGTGTGTCCACAGTCTGCTGGAAAATACTTGCCAGAAGGGACTTCAACTTGGAATTGTAAACTGTAATAAAAATACTCCCAGTTCCCCTAAATTGTTCAGGTCATGTATTCATTATACAAATGGAAATATGAAACTATGTCAGGTGCTAACATCAGTAATTGCATTAAATGTTCTAAATATGTTAATGATAGATTGGACAACTGTATACACAGAAAACATGACCAAGATTACATTATATATAAGAAATTCACATCTTAATTTATGAAGTGGGTGGATTTAGAAATCAGGAAAGATTGAAAATGAATACCGTGCAAACATTCAATTTAAAAAGTTATGAATACCTATATTAATATCTGATAAGGAGACTTCTGAGCAAATAAAATTCCTACAGTCATAGAATATTGCATACTAATTTTAAAAAAGATCAGTTCACAAGGAAGACGGAATGATACTAGCTCTGCATACATCAAGTCTTAGAGCCTCAGAATGTATGAAGTCCTCCCATAGAGCTGGAAGTAGTAAACAAACCTTGACTATAGCTGTAACTATATGCCTATTTCAGCAGCTGATGGGTTACACAGAGTAGAAAATCAGCCAAGTTGCAGAAAAGCTAGATAACTCATTCAACTAAAAGACACTAAGATTTTACCTGGCTTGCTTTTGATGGCAGGACACTCCACTCTACTTCAACAGATACACTTTGTTGAAATGCCCAGTGAATATTCACCAAGATGCAATATACCCTGCACTATAAATTAAACTGCAGTGAATTTAATAGTATTTGAAAGAAGTCTATAGAAATTTGACCAGAAAAGTCAAACTCAATTCAATAACAGAAAGACGACAGAAAATTGCCAAACATATCTAAATTAAGCAATACTTTATTGAATAAATCATCAAACAAGGAGACATCTCCTAATGAAATTTTAAAAAACAAAGAAAGTGATAGTGCAACATAACAAAATATATATGCTGTATGATTTTTTTCTTTTGACTTTGAAGTAAGCTTGCAAATCAGAGACCGAACCTTTAAAACCAATGACTTCTATCTTCACATTCTGCAAGGTCCTCTAGCTAAGGATATTCCCAGTGGCTGGCAAGAGTTAGTAACTTCATTCTTTACAACTGCACAGAATTACATTCTGCCCACAACATCATGACCTTGGAAGTAAACCCCAAATCCTATAAGGAAGGAACCCAAATTGCAGCTTTGTGCAATTAAGTCTTGTCCAGTTTTCTCATTCATAGACATTGAGATTGTTTTCTAAGTCACAAAGTGTGTAATTACTTGTGCTGCATGGTACTATGCAACATACTGGGGGATAAAAGCAACCAGCAGTATCATCAGTTTGGGAAAGCTACAAACTTCAGTGAAAATCACCTTGTCAGGAGACAAGCATCAGTGTTGTAGTAAGTAGTATGAATGTCAAGGAGACAACCAACAGCTATCTGATTGGATTTAACAACCACTTTTCAGCACAAATCACAATCCTGGTACTGTAAACTAGAACAAGAATACATAAAAGGAAAGGTCATAGGAAATACCTATGGGGAAATACAAGCCAGGAAGGTTTACTTACAAACAAACTTTACTGTCATTATACTCATAGATTGGAGGAGGACTCGGCACTCTATCTAGAAGTTTCCTCTTCAATGTAAGATGGTTATTACAGAAAATCACTACTGGCCAAAGTGCAGAAAATAAGTGACTGTGGATTGCTCAGCCCTAAATGGGACATCTAAACCACCTTCAACCTCATCTCAGTGCTGAGGGAACATAACAGAAGAGGGAGCAGTAAGATGTAAGAGCTTGAATTGGGGCAGAGGTGCAATCTGACATTGTCTTCTGAATATTACAGGGCTGTTGCATCCATGAATACACTGTAGTTATTAATATTTCCACATAAATTATCCTATTGACATTTCACCATGGAACGAGGAAGATCTCAAGAGGTTTCATATATTCCCTGAGAGACTGATGAGGGTTAATGGAAGCTTTCCTCATTGGCATACCTGTTGATTTATGATTCATACTCCAGCAAATGCTCAGGCACATGCCATCAAAAGCAAGCCAGGTAAAATCCAGCAGGCAACGTATGTAAAAAGACATGAAAATTAAGAAAGTTGTAATGGGAAGAAGAGGGGGGTATAATTTGAGATTAGAGTGTGAAAATATGAAATCGCTATATTCACGTAAGAAACTCTAGAAGAATAAAATAAAATAAAGTAAAAAGGCAAAAAATTGAAAGCAGTAAGGCAAGAAGTGAAAACACAAAAAGAGGAGAAAACAATTAATTTTATATTTCATAAGAAATATAAAATATGCATTAGTGCCCAGGAAGAAGAGACACAGATCTGCTGTAATCCTCATTTCTGCAATTGGTCATGCGACTGTGACTACTATTTATATTTGTGGCTTCTTGGTCACAGAACACAAGATTCGTACAGTGCCTTACTGCCCTCAGCCAGCAGCTCAGGGTTGGTAACGCAAACATTAATTTCTAAAGGGTCTGAAGCATTGGTAGCAC
The DNA here is from genome assembly GCA_023101885.1 of Typhlomys cinereus. Lineage (NCBI taxonomy): Eukaryota > Metazoa > Chordata > Mammalia > Rodentia > Platacanthomyidae > Typhlomys > Typhlomys cinereus. The sequence goes on along the minus strand of JALPQD010000032.1, from coordinate 1,932,851 downwards.
TATATTGTCGGGGGAGCAGGAGCGTTGAGTTTTCTTTTAATTTTTTGCTGCAGAAAAATTGTCGTAAAAGACACATATTTCCTGGGAAAACTGTAGCAAATCACTAGGAATGTGCTAATTGGAAATAATAGATATTTCCCCCTTTCTGATTTTGGAGGCAATTAGTCCAAAACCACAGTGGCAACAGGTTGGTTTCCTTCTGAGCCTCTGAGGGAAGATTCTTCCTCTGACCCTCTCAAAGTTGTTGGTGACAAGTTATGACTCTTAGCATTCTTTTACTTTGAATCCGTCACCCTATGCTCATGGTCTTCTCAGTGCATTTTCTCTTCTTGTAAGAACACTTCCAACTTGATTTTGGGCTGACCTCCATGATTGAAAATATATCACTTCAAAATGTTTAATTTAATTAAATCCAATAAAGAGACCTGTTTTCAAAAAAAAATGAAAGATTATATGTACAGGTTCTAAGTAGACTTTTTTTTTTCCTAGAAACCCCTTGAATTCTAAACAAATTTTTTTCTAGCTCCAGGAGCCCTATTTAGTCTTTGTAATTAGGATTAATCGCTCATTGAGTACCAGACTCCAACATGCTTGTAGTATCCTTGCTTATCATTTAAGCCCTCTGGAGGATAGAAGACTAGGTAGCCAACTCAGCTTCAGCTCAATAAACCATTATTGTGCCTTCTGGGAAATAAAACTCCAAGATTAATAAAGCCGAAGTGTCAGGAATGAAAAGCAGGGCATTCTGATTGTTTTATTGGCTGTAATATCAAAAAAAGTCTGCCTGACTTTAACTCCTTGCTTTAGTTCCTGTCAACCAGGGCCAGGAAGTGCTAACACAGCCATATGAGGGAGTCATTTGGATCTTAGAAGCTAACACTCTTAGGATCCCTAAGATACATGTGAATGCATGTGATACATCTTTCTAACATGTAAACCACACATGCTTATTAGATGAGTTGATAGCTAGTGATAAAATTCTTCAACTATTCCTTTGTGGCAAATAATTCTTAGTCCAGAACATTTATTGACTCCAAAAAAATAAATACTTGGTAGTCATTGACTCCTGACTCCGTGACTTCCTTTTCAAATGGAAAAAAAAGAACTTTTACAACACATTCTTTTTCTTACTGTTTTGAGTAGTATCATCAGAGGAAATAACTCAAGGAGCAGGATTTCAATCAAAAGCTCATGTGTATCCAAAATTATGTCCACAGGAATGAAACCAGATAGGGTAGGCAAGAAAGCCAATGAAATGTACATGACCGCCACATGAGACAGATATGGGATCATGACTTGGTTTTACATTATGACAACAGTGACCATATCCTGACTTAGATCCCAAGGAGCCAAAGGCAGTAATGAAAGCATTCTCTCCACTCACAGAGCTAAAAAGGGAAAAAGCTGGATGGTGCGTAGAGCAGAAAGTGTCTAGTGAGGACAGGAGACTAGCATGTAGTCAGCAAGAGTCATCACAGCTCCCAGGACTTGGCAAGTGGCACCAAGAGTTTGGGCATATTATTCATCCTTGGATTCCATTCTCTACAACCTCACTGCATAATCAAGTTTCATGCATTGCACTGAGTCTTACATAGTATATTTCAACAAATGTTGATGAGATATAATTTAAGTCAGACCTAGAATCCAGGATTCTTTCTCTTCCTGTGTTTTTCACACTATATCACAAAGTATCTCTGCTAGAAGAGCACACAAATAAATGCAACCCAAAGGCATCTGTGCTTGGGACCTTTCCAAGATTATCCTTTGAGTACACTGGGTAGCTCATTCCCCTAAGTACTTTGGCACTCCGTTTAGAGTATTCACGAATTCAATGAGCTCTTTAGTAAGTAATTTGACTCAGGACCATGAGAAACAAAAAATAAATCTGAGTCTAAGGAGACCATGGCATGCATCCAGTTCGATATCACTGATTGAGTATGAACAAAATATTCTTCCACTCCAGTCCAAATGCATAAATGATACAAATTATAAACATGTTTTATAAACATACAGCCTCCTGTGAAATCTAGAAAGAGAACACATCAGAAATAGAGAAACCTTCCTTAAACATTCCTGGCAGTTAAGGTAATTTTTCAAATGAGAATACCAGGTTACACAACCTCAGCTTCAAGACCCACATGGCAGCGTCTGAGTCACACCACATCTGGGCAGCTGAGGCATGAACCACAGAGGAAAAACAGACATTTGAGATTGAATGATGGAGTCACTCCCCAGTACCCAATGGCGAGTGTCCACCAGGAAGCATGCCATTCACCTGTCAGAGTCCCCAGGTGGCAAGAGAATGGGAGGGCTTCCCCTACGACACACTGCAGACTAGAAGACCACAAACAGAGTTTGAAATCAAGGTATTGAAAGAAACAGGTTCTCCCTGAAACCTTTTCTTGACTCTGTTTTGAATTCTGATAGTTTGTCAGCAATTCTGGACAGCCCTGGTATACGGCTGTAATATTTATATTCTTAATATTTATAGTGACTTGGTTTTTACTCAGCATTTCTTCTCTTTTCTACTTTTTATATTGTGTGGGGGGTGTATATATGCACACATGTGTGTGCACGCGCATGTATGTGTGTGTGTGTGTCTGTGTGTGTGTGTATTTTCCATGGTGTAAGAGTAAAAGTCAGAAGAGGATGATATGCAGAAACATGTTCTCACCTTTCATATTTTGAGTTCTGGAGGGTTTTCTAAAGTCATTAAACTTGGTTAGAAGTGCCTTTACCCATTCAGTCATCTCACCAACCTTCTTCTCTTAGGATATTTGTCTTAATGGATCAAAAATTACACCCAATAATATGACCTTATTTTAACCTAAGCAACTGCACCTTCAATGACCCCATTTCCAATTAAGGTTGAATTCTAAGGTACTGGGAATTGGGATTTAGCATGTCCTTTCAGAGTACGTAATTCAGTTCATAACACACGGTAATAGATAATGATTATACTAAACCAAATCATTCATGTGTAAGGTAAAATGAAAATATATTCAGACATATCCAATTCATCCCATAAAAATCACATATTCAGAAATGCATCCATAATGGTTACTGCTAGGACTTGTTTCGGCATATCTGTACTTCCCTAAAAAATATGGCTTTACTGGTCCTCATGTATTAACTAAATGTTGCACTTCAGGTATTTGATTGCTGCTCATTGTTTCTAACTCACATTTATGTGATTCGTTTACATTGGAAAACTAGTTAATTTCATTTAAAATTGCCATATGACATTGGTCACAGTGTTTTAATCTGTCTCATGTTTTTTTTTTTTTTTCTAGCAGCTGAAGAATTTTCTTATTTGCTTTCCAAGAATGTATGTGATGATCTGCAGGCCTCGGGCTCTTGTATTTGTCTTTCTTTATCAGGCTGTGGGCCATGGAAGGGTGACCTCTGGCAACTACAGCACTGGTGTATGTTTGCTCTCTAAATCATCGCTGGATTTGACCAAGGTACCATCAGGAGATCAGCTTGCCGAAGAGGGAAGACCTTCCTCTCCCCGCTGGCCCATGGTTGTTATAGCAGCTGCAGCTTCTCTGCCAATGTCGTAAACACAGGTCCTCGTCCCTGAACTACAGCTTTCCAGATTCCAGTCACCCTGCTTTATTCTTTTACTCTTCATGCCCCCATAGTTGATTCGATAAGGACTTCAAGATTTTTTTATCATCTGTGTTTTCCTAAACCCTGTTAACACCCTAACTTTGTTAGTGTTACTGTCAACAATCTCGAAGCGATCCCAAAGCACGGCCCATCCAGTTTCATCAGGGGGTTGGGTCAATCGTATGTTCGATAAGCCAGGGCCAAGTGGACCCCTGGGAATCTAAAGCAAGCAATGGCTGGCATCTGTACTAAGACACATCTGCCTCTGGCATGTGACATGAACTCACTGACCTAACAATCCCTTCTTTTTAGTTTTCATCAGTAACTATAACCTACAATGTCTGACCTTTTTGCCCCAGCATTTCAATAGGACAACCTGGCTGGCTTTTATCCAAGCGACATCTGATACCTGTCACGTTGAGGTCTAGACTAGATCAGTGATCCTCAAAGTGCTGTCTGTGAACCAGCGTCTGGTCTATGTTTCCAACAAGTCTCTGGTGAATTAGTGAGTCTGCAGCAGAATGAGAATTAGGTCACTGAACACACTAGTTCAACAAACGTTCTTTTTCTCTTAAAAAGACTCCCCCCCCTATCAGGAAGCAGTGTGTCAGTTTGCATCCAGATATGAGCTCCCTGAATCCTCGTCACAGATGGATACTTTGAAGAGCTGCTTCTGGGTCTACAGGGAACTTGAGCATCTTGTTATCTAAAGAATATGAAGTTGAAGCATGCCAACACTGAGATGTCATCAGAAAGAAGCTAGTCAGGGGACCCATTGGAGGACAATACCTGACTGAGAGAACCACATGTGAAAATTCACAAACCCAAGACACTCTCAAGATTGTGATGTGGGAGTGACACTGTCAGCTGATTCCCTATCAAGGGCAAGATAAATCACCTTTATATACCTATTAGAAGAAAGAGCCCCAGCACTTTGTATATCTCATTGAAGTAGAGAAGCTACAAATACCATATTTGGGTGTATGGTTGCGTACTGCTAAGATTGAGATACCCAATTTTGTCACATGGATAGTAAGTGTTGCAGTTCGCCTACATGGTTGCTGATAAATGACCATCAAATGGCTTAAGAGAACAAGGGTTTATTTTCTTGCTGATAGTCTGATTACAGTCTGTCCAGCTTGATGGGAGAGCATGCACCAATACCAGGCCAAGGGAATTGGCCACACCATTACCACATAATGGCTGAGAGAGGGACAATCCTTACTTGCCAGACCAGCATGTCTGACCAAGTATGCCAACTTTCTCAGACAGCTCTCAGTATTTTAGTCCAGGGCCAAGTCCCACCTACTATGGGCTGGACCTTCTGATAATCTCTTGCAGGATTGCTCTGGGCTTTACTCAACCATTAATTCTCTACAAATGTGCCCATAGCTCAAACCCTTAACTGTCAAGTTGACATCTGCACCTAACTATGACAGTAAGGCAGCAGAGACAGATGGATGTTGCTGCTTAAAGGCAACTTTAAGGCTCTCTGCTCCAACAGCTGGATGGAGGGCTCTGCAGCAGGCACAAGTTCCTGTCAAGCTCACCTGCCTTGTAGGCCCGTGTTGTAGCAGACAGAATGGCATGTGAAGTATTCAAGACTGAAAGATGAAGTACGTGGCCAGCCATGGCCACAACACCCTGCATGCATGTTCTTTGGAATAAGACTGTTTTAATTTCTGGAAACTGCTCTTCCTCATGGATGAAGCTGCCTTATTTAGCTACCCTCCTTTCATAGAAAGGGACAGCCAGCCAGGTGTGGCATGGAACAGCAAGTAATTACAAGCATGAAGCTGTCATCAAAAGTGGAGTGTTATCTGACCCAAGACAGTAACAAAGTCAGATGAACATCAGTGTAGTACGTAAATGGCCTAGGTAAGACTAAATCTAGTTGCTTCCAGAAGCCACAAGTACATGTCAGGCAGGCTGGTTCCTTTCTCTATTATCTGCACCTGCCCTTCACTGCCCCTCCCTGAGCTCACATCCACAGCCTCCCTGAGATGTTGAAATAATCATGGCTTTGTTAGTGGGGGACCAGATTGGTGGTTGTCATATCAGCGCTCCTTCCACCCGCCTCGTTTCATGGGGCTTCAAACAAGGGTTGGCAAACAACTGCCTGTGGGCCACCACCAGCCTGCCACCTGCTCTGTACTGCTCCCCAGCCAACAGTGGATTTCACATTTTTAAATAGTTGGGAGAAAAACAAAATCAAAAGAAGACTACATAGCACGTAAACATTATCCAAGATTCAGATTTCAGTGCTGATGAGTACTTAACACAGCAGAGTTGAAAAAGACTGGTGAGATGGTTTTGGTAGGAAACCTTTATGAAACCCGACTTAGAAGCCCAGAATTCTTACCAGAGAATCGGAGCCCGCTTAATGGAGGTGTTCATAAGGATTTTCGGGATGAAAAGGAGAAAACATAATATTCCAGAGAAGGTGGAAGCGTTCTTTGTGGCCTTCAGTGGAGGGCTGAAAGGCACTTGGGCAGTGCCATGTAGGCATCTTCTTCTGACTCAACGATGGTGGCAGGCGGCACGGTGGCACTTGCACTTGATGATTTCTTTTATTTATTTATTTATTCAATTGTGTGTGTGTGTGTGTGTGTGTGTGTGTGTGTGTGTGTGTGTGTGTGTGTGTGTAGAACCACGGGCGTATTCGGGAGCCACCATGGACCACCTCCACCTCCTCTTGTTTACTCTGCCCCGGGATTCACAGGCTCCGCCCTACCAGGATCAGAAACGCAGGCCGCCCCTGCTTCCGCCAGCGTCTATACGTGGGATCTGGAATCCGACTCAGGACCTTCTGCCTGCAAGGCAGAGGCTTAACCCCTGAGCCACCTCTCCAGCCTCTATCTTAAGATTTCTTAAGGCTTCGTATGGTCTCCTTTCTTTCCCAGTTTAAATGCACATACACATACACACACACACATATTCACACACTCATGCATACACACACATATTTACAAATATAAGTGCAGAACTCAGACCAGTATAGAACTAAAAAGATGTGGCATTTGTCTTTCTGAGTCTGATTTCACAATGATCCTTGGTTATATCTGTTTTCTTAAAAATGTCAAGATTTCATGTTTCTTTATAGTCAAAAAAATTTTGGTGTATGTACTACATTTTTTGCACTACATTCATCTATCTATTGATGGACATCTAAGCTAGTTCCACCATTTAGCTATTGCTAGTAGTGCAATAGAAAAACATGGATGTTCATTATGTCTGTGGGAGTGCTGCTTTTAGTTTTTTGAGAAATCTCCATAGGATTTTCATAGTGAAGTCATGCTCCAAATAGTTACTCTTAGAAGATCAGTCCCATATGAGCAGAAGAGTCCAGCTTGGATCTGTAAAGGTGGAAATAGGGGAGAGAAGCAGCAATGTTAAGGCAACTATGACTTGCTCCATCAACCACAGTATTTACTGAGTGGTATACAAAGAAATAGAAACCATAGTTGTACTTAGGTTTACAAGGCAACCATTTACCGAACCCTACTAATACAACTGTATTTTCTAATAGGTAACTTATTGGTTAAAAAAAATAAAGCAAGTTCTTAAGAATAACAAGTCTTAGGAAGACATGTTTCTGGCATGCAAGCATTTCTTGCTCTTGGCAACAAGTCATCTTTATGAGAACAGCTTTGTGTGCAGGGCTCTTCTCCTGAGACTGTGTGCAAAGCAACAGGCGATCACATGACATCCTCTCTGGTCTTCAGCTGCATGCTGCCAACAGAGGAGCTCCAATTTTTTTTTTTTTAACATCAAGTGTGACTGGATCAACTAAGCAAAGCAATGAATCAAAGAAAGCAGCAACTAGCACACGCTAGAGTGGCAAGAATTCTGGAAGAGCAAATATGCAACAATTTGTAGGTGTCTTGGAATGTGAGGTGTAATTTCCTTGAGGAAGTGAAACGTGATCTTAGATCTGAGAGAACATGAAAGTACATAGCCAAGAACTGGGGTTTTCAGTGTAGATGAGCTGAAGTAAGGAATCATGTGCAAATAACGCTGCAGCAGGAAGAACATGAGCACTTCTGTGGTTAGAATGCTTGTCCCCTCCCAAACCCTTGCTGAAATGTGATTGCTCTTGACACAGTATTCCGAAGTAGAATTTTTGAGAAGTCTTTAGGTGATGAGAGGCCAAATCATCTCCCTTTTGCTTGTTGTCTTGCCCTCTTGTCTTCCACCATGCACCAACATATCAAGAAGCTTCTTGCTGGAGTCACACCTTGAGCTTGGACTACCTGTACTCTACAAGGATGAGGGCTATCACAGGTGGTTTTAAGTGTCAACGTGACACTGAAAGAGAGAGGTTGTGGGCATACCTATGAGGAATTGTCTAGTTAAGGCAAGCCTTTGAGTCAATCTGTAGAAGATTATCTGATATAGAAAGACCCAGCTCATGGTGGGTAGGACTGGATCAGTCCTGGCTGGAGAGAGAAAAAGAGAGACAGTTGGAGATCTGTAGCAGACAGGTTAGAAAGCCCATGTGAGCATTGGTCCTTGCCCACTCTCTCTGCTCTTTCTTTCGCTATGATAGGACCAGTCCCTAGGCTTCTGCGGATAACTCTCCTGCCATCATGATGAACTAGTAACCTGAAAACATAAGCTCTCAGAAATGCTTTCTCACCCAAATTGCTCAGGCCATGTATTCATTATAGCAATAGAATATGAAATGAAGATAAGGGTCTATTCTTTATGAATTTGCCCAGTTTAAGCCCTTTTGGTATAGCAAGGCAAAATGATCTTTTACAGGTTGTTGCAGTTAGCCTGCATGGTTGCTGATAAATCACTGTCAAATGGCTTAATGGAACAAGGGATTTATTGTTTCTTATGATTATTGGTTACAGTTCACAGTACAGTTTGATGAGAAAGCACACACCAACATCAGGGCTGAGGAAACTGGCCACACCATCTCTACGTAATGACTGAGAGAGGGACGATCCTTACTTGCCAGACCAGCATATCTGACCAACTGTACACAAGGATGCCAACTCCCTCAATCAGCCTTTTATTCCAGGGCCTAGTCCCACTCACCATGGGCTGGGCCCTCCCCATCAGCTAGACAGTCTCCTGAAGGCTTTCTCTGAGCCCAGCTCAACCACTTATTCTCCACAAATGTGCCCACAGCTCAAACCCTCAACCGTCAAGTTGACACCTGAGCCTAACTATGACACAGATGCTATAGCAGTTTGCCTGCATGTTGCCGATAAGTTTATGATGAAACAGCTTATGGGAACAAGGGATTTTATATAGTTTAAAATTGTCTGGTTATAGTTCTTAATGCAGCTTGGTAGGAGAGCTCACACCAACACAAGAGACAAAGGGAACTAGCCATACCATATCCATTGCTGAGAGAGAGGGACAGTCCTCACTCGCATAACCAGCATATCTTCTGGCCCAGTATACTGAATGTTGCCAATTTCTCTTAAACAACTCCATCCAGTCATATCCACCTACCCAGAGAACAGTCGCACTCACTATGGACTGGGCCTTCCTCCATCAATTGTACAATCTCCTACAGATTCTCTCAGGGTTTAGCTCCACTACTCATTCTCCACAACTGTGGCCAGAGCTTGAGCCTTCAGTTGTCAAGTTTAAACCTGTATCTATGATAGATGCTAGAATGAGATAAGTGCCTGCGAAACTGGAATCTGTGGAAGAAAATGGCAGATACAATGAAAACAGACACTAGCCAGCATTAGTCCTTCCAGGCTGGGTTAGGGATTCTGCTTTTCTCACCAGAACCGTGGGACTTATCCTCCCTCCGAAGACCATGAAAACTGATGACTTAGAGAGGGGCTTGACTAATGGAGGAGAGTTGTGAGACTAAAAGGCATGACAAGAAAGAACAAGATGTCTTGGTGATTTGTGAATCAGCAGGTTTCTCTGAGGTAGAATGGAGATTAATTTAAGGACAAAGCATGGGAGCTCCAGCATGGGAGCAGTTTGGACTTTATTTTAGTGCCAATGAAAAATTCTCTGGGCAGCCAAAAAAGCATTTTCTGGGGATGTGTTCTGTGATGAAACTTAAACTGAGGCATTGAATTTGAATTAAGGTTGAGAAAATACTGTTGGCTTTTGTTAATGGTGGGGTTTTGTGGTTCTTGAAGTGAGTCAGGCTTAAAGATACAGGAAATTGGTGGTTTTGGTAAAGTCAAAGCTTTGAGTTGTTTCGTATTAAAAGAAGCTGTTGCAAGACTTTCTTTAAAAGTCATTACTGTAGCAATAAAGGGCGGAGACAATGGAGCTACTCAACACAAGTATGTGAAAGCCACAGGTCCTAGGCTATGTCTACAGTTACTCAGGTCTGGCAATCTTATTACACAGCCTGAAACATGCTGCCTTGAAATTTCCTCTTTCGAATTAATTAGTCCACTACACTCACTTATTTATTGCTTTTATTTTTGTTTTTTGTAGGATTTTTAGTTTTTTTTTTCATTTTTGCTTTTTTTTGGAGGGATGGTTTTATGTGTTTTAGTTTTTTGTTTGTTTCAGGAAGGTCTTCCTGGATTTTCAGGAAGTTACATAAAAAGAACCTAGAACTTCTAGCCATAAGAAAATATCGCTTAGGTTGAAAAGTACTATTATTGTCTTAGTATAAAGAACAACACTAGCAAAATCAAACAGTATACTGTTACTGTTTTTGTTTTTTATTTATTTATTTATTTTTATTTCCACTCATACAAACTTAACAGGTACACCGGTCCCCCCCTCCCCTCTCCTTTCCCTCCCCATCCCCCAGCGTCTCCCCCTCCCATCCCCAGAGCATCCTTTAATGTGCATGCCAAACTCTCCTCTGGGTCCTCCTCTCTGATGAGGTGCAAGGACCCAGGGGCATTTCCCAGAACCCTTTCCTGTGTTCCCCTTAACCATAGGAACACTACCGTGGCTGTCAATCCCTTGCCTCCAAGGATCCTAGTGCCTTTAGCAAATGCTAGACTTTGTGGGGTCAATAGTGTGTTGGACATTGCGCAGGGCATGCAAAGTCCTATTATAAGTACTTAGGCCCTAACTTGTGTGGAGTATCTTGCATATCATTGCTCCTCCCATCCTTGTGCTCTTACAATCTTACCGCCCCCTCTTCCACAAATTTCCCTGAGCTTCAGGATGGGGAGAGAGTACATGTTTTTTATCTTGTGGATGAATGGGGCAAGGCACACGTACCATAATGAGCATGTAGAAATCAGAGGACGCTTGCAGAAGGTAGTTCTCTTCTACCATATGGACTTTGGGAATCAAACTCTAGTCATTGAGCTTAGTAGAAGGCAAGCACGCACCGAACCACCTCACTGACCCTTCATATATGTTTTTTAATGCTTACGTAAGAAGACAAACATTACCCTGTTAGAACTTATAACTTGCAGTCAGTTTTCATAAACAGAGATTGCTACATGGAGATCAACATGCAGGTCGTTTATCAGGGAGTACTTCTGAGAACAACATATCTAAGAGGAAAACAAAGGAGCAGTGGCTAGAAGGAAGAATGTACCTACAATGCAGTTTTAAGATCTGGTGTAGGCCTCAGTAGTTGTTCCAATCAAAGCAGAGAGAGGGGCCTTTGTATCCCCGCCTCAGCTGATCACCAGCTTCAGGTTGCTTGGAGACCAGGGCATTACCTTAAATGAGGACACTTTCATAAATGCTGGCTAAATGCCGAAAGACAACTGTCTAAAGCTAGATGTAGCCAGCCCTTCTGGCAACTATGCTACATTAGCTCTGAAAAGGAATCTGTATATCACTTAGAAAATCAAATAGGAAAATAATGAGGGCTACCATAGGCACATCTTCTAGAAATGGATGCCATTTCCCAGAGCTACAAGCTCTACAACAGTTCTTAGACTTACAATTAACAAACAATTAACCCATTTGAACTGAGCAATTCAATGCTTTCAAGTGCATTTATGCATTTGGGAAATATTTTTGTTTTACTGTCTTGGGAGAAAGTTTCACTGGAACCTCTTACCTCCTTTTTTTCCTTAATGAAATAGCCCTTACCTCACAGATCAAGGAACTGATGTGGAAACTTGTTCAATTACGAACATATCCATTTAATTCAGACATCAAGAGGCTAGAAAAATGACTATCAGGTATGTGTATGGGCTAAGTGAACATACTGTAAGTAGAAATCGGGCACTCTCTATTTATCAACTGTGAGAGTTAATCTTTATTGTCAACTTGATTAAGTTGAGAAGCACTACATTAGCAAAGCAGACTTCCGAGTGTTTTTTTTTTTAATTTTGTTTTTCTGAGAACATTTCTAGAGAGGAAATAGGGATGAAACCCTCCCTGAGCGTGAGAATAATCCCTGAATAATCTGAGGACAGGGATGGACTAGATGGGAAGAAGGAAGTGTGATGATGTAGTTATACTCTCTTGCTCTTCCTAATCACTGTGAGGTAAACAGCTTCTGATGCGTAGTTCTGCTGCCATGGGCTCAGACAGAAGAGACAAGGTCTGTGGGCTGAAACTACAGAAACTGTAAACCAAACTGAATCGTTTTTAATTCACCTTAAGTTTTCTCAGGTAATAGTCATAGAAATCTAAGAAGCTTGGTACCAGAGAGTGTGTTCATTGTTGTGCCTATGTGGTACTTAGGCATTTAGAGCTAGTTTGTAGATGGAAATTGACAAAGACTGGAGATGCAAGGTAGAGAAGCACTAGAATGCTGGAAGCAGAGTTTAATGAGAAATTTATGATGTCACTCAGACACTGAGAGGCCTCATAGAAATGGGGCCACTTGAGTTATCTAGCTAAAGTGATGCAGTACCAAGCTGCCCTCTAAGTGTTCATGTTGATGCACACAAGCAAATGCTACCTCCAGCCATAACTGAGAACCTTTTTTTTCCTACAATGAGCAGTAGTAGGATAGTAGAAGCAAGAGATGCATAGCTGCTCAGGGTCCTGAAAATGAGTGATTATTGAGTCCTAATCCTCACATTTATACCACCCCCTCTACTGCTCAGTTATCATTGCAGAAGATGAGATGGGAAGAACATAGAAGTCAAAAGATAGGGATAATAGTGGAGAAATATTTCTTTGGGGCATGGCATAGCCAAACAAGACTAATCTCATAGCAGCTGAAGCTGCCTACACTGAACCTATACAAGGCTCAGCCTCCAAAGTCAAGCATGAGAGGGAAGCTTGAGCACCTTGCCACTCCTTGAAAAACTCATGATGGGGGGCTGGAGAGGTGGCTCAGGGGTTAAGCCTCTGCCTTGCAGGCAGAAGGCCCTGAGTTCAGATCCTAGACCCTACGTATAGACGCTGGGCGGAAGCAGGGGGCGGTCTGCGTTTCTGATCCTGGTAGGGCAGAGCCTGTGAATCCTGGGGCAGAGTAAACAAAGAGGAGGTGGAGGCGGTCCATGGTGGCTCCCGAATACGCCCGTGGTTCTACACACACACACATACATACACACATATACATACACACGCACATACACACACAATTGAATAAATAAAAAAAAAGAAAAACTCATGATGGACCTCAGGAGGTCAGGAGACAGGGATACCGTTCACAATTGTTCCTAGATCACCAGGCTGTAGTGGATGCTCCAAACCCATGACCACACAGACAACTCTAGTTAGACACAGTAGATCTCCAAACAAAAAGACTTGAATATTATTAAAAAAAAAACTTTTAGGGAGAAGGCAGTATAAGGGTGAGAGGAAGATTAGAGAAGGTGGATGTTACAGTAATCAGAACACAATATTCACGCATGACATTGTCAAAGAACAAAGAAAAAGAAAAGAATGAATTCAGTAAAAAGTTAAGAGACAAACAAACCAATTATGTGTGCGTGTGTTGGTATGTATATATAGAGAGAAACAGAGAGAGAGAGATATTGAATGACACAAGGGATATCACCACAGATTGAATAGAATTTTTTTTACACTTACTTATTTTAATAAAACAAAGAAAACTGTTTTCATCGGCTTTCAGGTAGAAATGAAGACTTTCCTGGGAATTATTAGTCTAGAGGTCATTTATGTTACATTCCAGCAGAGACTCTTTCTAGATTTTGATCATGCATTGAGACTTTGAGTCTTATGCCAAATGTAAATACAATGGAGTAGACCAACTATGGTGAAGCACTGTGTAATCCCAGCATTTAAAAGTTAAGGCAAGAGGACTAAAAGTTTTAGCCCAGCCTGGGATATTTCACAAAACTTATCTCAAAAAAAAAAAACCACCAAACAAACATCTAGATAAAGGAATATAATAGATTTATTAATCTGACAGAGGAAATGTCAAAGCAGTAGTTTCTAAGCTGTGTCATGATTAATACAAAATGCTTTTATATAAATTTCTAGCAAGAACTGTTAGCAAAAACAGAATAGAAGAAGGTTTAAAAACTGTTGTTTGCCTCTCAAAAGGAGCATTTTTAATTTTTCTGGGAAATTTGAACAAGTTTCAACCCAAATTGAATGCAAAAGACTGTTCCACCAATGTCTAGCTTGGCGAAATGATGAGATTATTGGGGTTCCTGAAGGGTTATGGACAGGAGCATTTGACTCAGGTTGCTGCTCACTGAAATTCCCAGCCAGCAAGGATGATAAGTCATGACTTCGTCAATAGAGTTCCCTGAGACCTACAGATGGATCCACTTTTCCTCCAGTAATTGTTTCTTGCTTATATAACCCCAAGAAGGGTCTCATTAGCCTTGTAAGTTTCAGGAGCTTCCGGAATCACATGAGGTTCTGTGACTTTCAGGGGACTTTCTGGAGCATTCTCCTATCCCCTGGAGGGAATGTTTTAAATAGGACAAACTACTCAATAGTTGGTTAGAATACAGAGCTAGTAAGAAGCCTAGTGCTCTTCATGAGGAACAATGGGCAAGAAGCCTTGAGCCTGTCACAGGATGTCAAGGATGCTAGAAAGGTTTTAATGTGTAAGAAGACTTTATACTGGAATAACAGCAGTTCTAAGTTGTGCTGTTCACTAAGGTTCAGTGGGGGGTGTTTCTTTGTGTTCAGTGCTCTGGCAATCAGAGGCAGTTGCAGCCATGGTAAAAGGGAACTCAGCTACTGCTCCAAGTGGGCAGAACTTGGCATGGTGCATGTGGTTCTGGTTTGTAAGCCTGCTGAAGTCAAGAGTTAAGGGGTCATAGCAGCTTCCATGCAGATTTCAAGGGAAAGTATGGGAGGTTGGGCAACACATAGCAAGACTAGTTAATATCGTACTATAATATGATCATATTCTGGGCATAGAGTTAAAGATTTCAGTGTTTTCTGTGCTGGGTTTTGATCTTGCCTTAGTCCTTCCCATCCCTCCTCTATGCCCATATCCCTCCCTTTTGAAATGGGAATGTTGTGTATCATCAAATGTTGAAAATATACAACTTATACAATATACAACTTGTTTCTGATTCTTCCAGAGTTCTCAGCAAAGACTTTTCCTTGAATCCCAGAAAAATGCTTTGGATTTGAACTTTTGAAACTTGGCAGGAAGGAATTAGCATATATTTGACTATACATAGGATAGTTATGTTAGACAAAATCATGGATTTCATACTGTCTTCACTTGAAAACTAATGTGGTTTAAGAAGATGTGTTTGAGTGTCAAGCTGAAAAGAAGTAGATTTATGATGGTTAATTTTGACTGTTGACATTAATGGATTGAGAAGTACTTGGGAAATTATAATACACAATTCTGGGTATGTCAGTGATGACATTTCTAGAAAGCATTATCTAAGTGGTGAAGACCCTCTCTAACTGTGGGCAGTGCAATCTAATGGGTATGACAGCCAGACAGACTGAAAAGAAAGAAGGAGAATGCTTATGAGCTCAGGCATTCTTTCACTGCTTCCTGTCCACCAAGGTAAATATACCCAGAAATGATGGGTTTTGTATGAAAGCCTCTGAAACCATGTGGAAAACAAGTGATTCTTCTTCTCCCTTTAAGATTTTGATATTTGATACAGTGACCAAAAGTCTGATGAATGTATCAACTAATTTCCATGCCTTATCAGTTAAATGGGTAGTTTAATGTATAGTTTAATGGGTAGACGTTTCTAACCATCCTCTGAATGTTTAAGTATTCTCCTTTTTCCAATGTATTTTTTACGTAAGTGAACATGTTTCCTTTGAAGAAAGATTAGAGGAATCATTTATCCTATATCTGCAATGCAGCTCTAGTATGCTTCTTCCTAAACAGCCCATGAGTCTAGTCAATGAGTTCCAGATCTAAAAATTATCTTAGATGGGAAATCTGGTGTTTATGTCACTTGTTATTAGGGCTGACTATCAAGTTTAGTGAGGCATTTCTGAGTTTTTTACTATCTCTATTATATATGCCAAAAGTTCTGAGATTTCTTTTTGTATTGATATGAGCCACAATTTTTTTCTGCCATTCTACAGTCAATCTGATGGTATAAACATCCTCCAAATTCTAAACATCCTCCAAAAGATGAACATATCCTTGTTCAGT
Source organism: Typhlomys cinereus (assembly GCA_023101885.1). Lineage (NCBI taxonomy): Eukaryota > Metazoa > Chordata > Mammalia > Rodentia > Platacanthomyidae > Typhlomys > Typhlomys cinereus. The sequence goes on along the minus strand of JALPQD010000032.1, from coordinate 1,916,800 downwards.
TTTGTTAAAACATTTCCAAAAATCCAGTCTCATATATGCTTTCCTAACTCCTCCTATCCATATATGTTGCCTTATGTTTTTTCTTTCCTGAACTGGTTATGTTGAGATTCAATCCTAGTTGCTTTTGTAGAATTCAGTATAGAAAGTAGTCTATATCTCCAGTAGATATTTTCTGTCCTTACAGCAGGTTATATTCTTTGTCTCTAAGAATGGAGCAGTGATAATTATTAATAGAGACATATTTTTATAGTCCAGGGATTCAGAAGTTTTGTGGGCTTTAGAATCCTTCAGATGTTTCTATTGGAAGAACCCAGAGACCCAGTTTTTCACAATTAGTGCTATGAATTAGTATGCATCAACTAATTTCCATGTCTTATCAGTTAAATGAGTAGTTTAATGTGTAGTTTAATGGGTAGACGTTTCTAACCATCCTCTGAATGTTTAAGTATTCTCCTTTTTCCAATGTATTTTTTACCTAAGTGAACATGTTTCCTTTGAAGAAAGATTAGAGGAATCATTTATCCTATATCTGCAATGATACATACCAGACCTGCCTTAATGTGTTTGCAAATGCAATCTGCTCTGATGAGTTCTCTTATAATTGAGTCCTGGGTCTAATCTTCGGTCTTGACTCTTAGCTGAAGAAACTGAGAGTATCCACACATTGTCAAGGTCTACTATATGTTGATGATTAGTTCTTTTCCCCCTTTTCTATCATTTATCCTATCAATAACCATATGACTCTATAAGTATTTCACATAAAAAGAAGTCTTTCGGGGCTGGAGAGGTGGCTCAGAGGTTAAGTCTCTGCCTTGCAGGCGGAAGGTCCTGAGTTCGGATCCTAAGACCCCACGTATAGACGCCAGCGGAAGCGGGGGCGGCTTGCGTTTCCGGTTCTGGTAAGGGCGGAGCCTGTGAATCCCAGGGCAGAGTAAACAAGGAGGAGGTGGAGGCGTCCATGGTGGTTCCCAAATTCGTCCGTGGTTCTACACACACACACACACACACACACACGCACACGTGCACACACATATACACGCACAATTGAATGAATAAAAAAAAATTTAAAAAAAAAGAAGTCTTTCATGTAAGTGTTTCTCTTCTCAAGTCTCTCAAAATCCTAGAATAGTGCACCTGCCGGGCATTGCTCTACCAATGGTGAAAGCTCTTCAAGGGCCGGCTAGGAGCTATTAGTATTCTACCTATCTGGAGTGATGGTTCTCATTGTCACCTGGGCAATAGGGATTCTATATTAGAATCGCACTTCCAAGTTTGTGTCTTCTAGTAGCCCAATATCACCTCTAAGGTTGGTTCCTGTACTTTCTTTGCCCATTGCTACAATAAAATCCCTGATCCAAGCAACTTATGGAAGAAGGGGATTAACTGGTCCACAATTCCAGGATACAATCCATCATAGCAGGGCAAATCACAGTAACAGGAGTTGGATTGATCATGTAACACACACACAGCAATAACAGAGAAGAGCCAATGCATGTGTACATGCATGCTAGCTTGCTTGCATGTCTGTGTTCAGCTAGCTCACTCAGACAGTACAGCTGTCTAGACGCAATGGTTGGGTTCTCCAACATCAATTATGCAATTTGCAATCATGACAACCTCTCACAGACATGACCAGAGGCCAAACTTAATCTAGAGACTATCTCTCAGGTGAACCAAGAAACCTGTCTTCTAGGAGTCAGGTTGACAATTAATACCAACCACCACAGTAACTCAGAAAGACTGCGATTGCCATGGTGTTTCTTAGAAAGTACCTTTTTGATGAATGATACAAATGAGGAATGAAGTACATGAAATAGTACAAAGGATGGATTCAATATGTGATGAATGGCAACAGAAGTCTCATCTGATCTGGTGGAAATTTCAAGAACTTCAGAAGTATCTAAGTGGAGCAAAGGAATAAAAATATTTTGGCAACATTTTTGACTATTTATTGAATTCAAGACCTTCTTGAAGTGTCTTAATTTTGATTCTAGGCAATTCCTTTTAGCCAGGGGCAACTCCTAGAGATCAACTTAACTGGGAGCCATTGGCATTAACACTCCCAGCAGCTGAAGGATTTAGCTCATTAGTCCTGAACACTTAATGTTCATTTCATTTGGGGGAGGGGTCACTATAGTACTAACAAACATATGAAATCAGTATTTATGAAGGCTTTAAGGAAAGAACAATATACAGAAATTCACAATTATAAAATATTTGTATTACAAGAATGCAGCCATAAAAGAACAGAAACACAAAGCCTTTGGGACCAGTCTACCTTTAATGATTAATATTTTCCCTCCAGCTAAATTTGACTTTAAAGAAATCCCATCCCACCACACTGAGTTTGAAGACCCAGAAAGAAACGCACTGAGAATTTTATAATAATTCTGTAATCAACTTTGGACAGAGGAAATTTTTCAAAACTGACACCTCTGATATTAGGAGTTTTGGGTTCTTCAGAAAACACAGGGGAGCAGCTCTTACAATTTCATCTTGACTCCTTTGAAGAATTTTGACGAATTCTGTTTTGCCACTTGAGCTAGCTTCTTTGCATAAATATTAGAAGAAGCAGAAAGAGAATTGGTCCTCCCCCTACTAATTGGTTGCTTTAATGTGTTCTCTATGCCTTGGTTTTCTGTCAGGGACTAGCACTGCACGTGACTCCATGAGCTGGTTGTGATCATGCAGGAAATGCTTGGTGGAGTGACTAGCATAACCTGTCAGTGGTAGAGTCTGTTACTTCATCAAATAAGAAGTTTGGATCCATAGTTAGTAGTCTAAGCAAGGCTATCCTTTAGCAAGTGGACATGATGTGAGCCATGTCTTTTCTATAGAGCTGTGTTTTACAGTACATTCTGATTTCCACACATGTGGAAAAGATGGAAAATAGTTGCCTGACACTAAGTGTGGAGTCTATGTGAAATTCAACCTATGCAACCAATTTGCACTAAATAAGAAACCTGACATTCCCAATTCAGATTTTAGAATGTTTGCATATTTATTAGAGCTCTTGAGGGTTATTATTATCCCTTTCAGGAAATTAATTTTTTGTTTTTTCAGTCACATCAATAATTTGTTTATTTTCACTACTTGTACTATGCTACTGCCTGAGTATATATTCCTTTTTTGTTGATGAGCACTGGTATCTCCAGCATACCATGTATCAAAAACACAACTTGGTAACTTAACACAAATTTTAAGTTTTGCTGATCTGTGCACTGTACAATTGTATACTATTTAGAGTATTAGAAGTAACTTGGAGTACCTTGGCATCTTCATTTCCTATTTTGGAAAGGATTATTGTTAATTTATTTATTTACAAACAAATTTTACTTGTTTCTGTCCACTGACCTCCTTCCCACCTCACCCTTTCTCACTCTCCCTATTCACACACCCTTCTGCCAACTTACTTCCCCTCTCTTCATCAATCCTGCTCTGTCCCATCCCCCCATCCTGTCCCTCTGCTTGTGTATGTCACATTATGTGACTTTTCAGTGGGTAAAGTCATAAGTAAGGCGTTTAAGGCTCATATTAGGTATTATTAGTGTCAGCAGTATCATTCTCACTTGCTTGTAGAATAATCTAATCTCAGTAGGGAACAAGAAAGAAAATTTAATTTTTTCTCTTAATTTTTTCTCTTAATGTATCTTGCTTGCTCTTGCCTTCTTTTACCCTAATGACATCTAGGACAGACACATTTGTTAGATTCATAACTATCAATTAGAAGTACTTCATTGATTTCCTCAGAAAGCCTCTTAGAGAACATCTATACTATGTGGTTTCCTAATATAGATGATGCTCTTCATAGTTATTTCTGCTTACACCAAAATTTGACACTATACCTGGTGAATGTATCTTATGTTCTGCACCTGCTAAACTTCCACTGACCCACACATTCATCTCACTCCGTGTGATACTCCAGATGGGAAACTGGCAAACTGCTGCAATTTGTGTGGTTACTGTTCGTGCTCTTTGACATTAGGTCCTGTTATCACTTCAGCTCCAAAATGATCCAAAAAGCCAATTTCTAAGTCTATGTCTGTGTATGATCTCAGGGCCCCAGAGGACACTGATTAAGCTACCAAGAATTCATTAATTGCACTTTACTTTGGTACAGTGAGCTGGAGACAACTGAAAGCCACCAAGTGTGGGAGAGGGATGAGCATTTTTGAATTATTCTCTTGACTAGCACAGCTCTTAGCAATTCAGAAGAATGGAGAGGACAGTGAAAATCATAACATTCTCCATCCATTTAGTAGTGGCTGAAAAAATGTTGCAATTAACCTGCATGGTTGCTGATAAATGACCATCAAAGAGCTTAAGGGAACAAGGGGTTTATTTCCTTATGATGTCTAGTTATAGTTCTCAGTCCAGCTTGACAGGAGAGCACGCACCAACACCAGGGCTGAGGGAACTGGCCACACCATCTCTACACAATATCTCTGATCCTTACTTGCCAGACCAGCATGTCTAGCTAAGTATACACAAGGATGCCAACCAGATCTCTGTATTTTATTCCAGGACCTAGTCCCACCCACCATGGGCTAGACAATTTCTTAAAGGTCTACTCTGGGTCTAACTCAACCACTAATTCTCTACAAATATGCCCAGAGCTCAAATCCTCAACTGTTAAGTTGACACCTGTGCCTAACTATGACAAAGAACTATCACTGAAAAGTAACCCCTTGCAAATTTCTAAATTTCTCTTTATAAATTTTGAACATTGATGGTGATCTGAAAACGGTAAGCTTATTTGACTTTCTTTTTTGAATGTCCTATTGAGGGTTGGTGAGGTAGCTAAGCAGGTAAAAGCACTTGTTTGAATAAGCCTGATGGCCTAACTTCAATCCTCGGAACCCATTTAATGGTGGCTAGAGAGAATTAACTTAGCAAAGTTGCCTTATGACCTCCATGTGTGTGCTGTGAATGTGTATGCTTGCATACACAACCATACACACATTCTCACACATCATACACAAACAAGTATACACATACAGACATGATATGTAAGGATTTCAAAACTGGTCTGCCAATGTATTTATATTGACTCTCTCTAGACTAGGGTAATGATTTTCATTTATAGTTTGATGGTAACATAGGCAACATTCTAATTTATTTAAGAAAAATGTCAGTTTATCTGTGGGAGGTGTTTGGATAATTTACTCAATTCATTTTCTTTCACATTCAACAAAGGGAACAACAGTGGAGCCTACTTCTGTGTATCTTCTGCTTAAATAAAGATATGAGCACAATTCACAGCTACTTAGTGTAGCTTCTCATGAATAGATGAGAATATATGGTACAGCTCATGTATTTAGCTACACATAAATGTTGATATATGTGCATTTATCTATTCATTCAACATATATTTACAAATCATTTAGCTGTGGTAAACAGTTGGGGGAATCAGTGACTGAAAAGCTTCCATAAAACAGTGTAATGAGGCAAGACAACACATAGAAATGTAATTATCAGAAGAAGATAAGTGCTGTGGAGAACAGAAAAGTGGGATGGCAGCCTAGGACTCGGGAGCAGTAACTGCTATTTTAGGTGATGGAAAGATTCACTGACAGGTGACATTTGAGCAGAAATGAGAGAATTTAGACTGCTTGCAGAGAACGTGTTAATTAAATTCAGCATTATCATCTCTAAAATTTTTATGCTATTTTAATACCAACAGGTAACTGAATCTTATAGCTAAAACAGAAAAGTCACCTTAAACAGAGTAGGGGAGTTGTGTATCAGGAGATACTTTATACTGCATAGAAAATTACATATTAGCCTATCCTGAAGATTATTATTTTTTATATATTTTGTGATATTTTTTGTGATAGTAAGACATGAGTTCTACAACAGACAGGACTAAATCATAAGACTAATTAATAGTAATTGGTAGGAATGGAATCATGTGTAATTTTTTTTGTACGTAGCCTGCTGTTTGCTTCTGAGTCCTCTTGTGGTTTTGGTTTTGTCTCTCTGCAAGAACTCCTCGTTAGATAAGTCGGCACACTGTGTTCTTTTTGCTGCAATTACTGTTACCACCTTGGATCCCTGGTGGTGTGTTGATAAAGCTAAAGAAGAAAAAGCCATCTCTGATCACCTGATGAAATTTCACTTTTTTAGTCTCTGGACCTAGGCTTTGATCTTTACAAGTGTCTTGAAAGATTAGAGGATTGGAACTAGGTCAATCCCATTTGTTTTAGTTACTTGTCCAATTGTTGTGACAAAAGACCTGACAAGAAGTGAGGAAGGAAAGGTTTATTTTGTCTAAGAGTTTGAGTGTAGAATCCATCATGGTGGCAAGAGTTGAGAGGTAGCTGGTCACAGCACATCCACCCACAGTCAGGAAGCAAAGAGCCACGAATGCTAGTGTTCAGCTCATTTTCTCCTTTTAAGGGGGATTTTTCCATCTCAGTTAACCTAATCAAGAGACTCCTTCCCAGGCATACCTATAGGCTTGTATCCTAAGTTATTCTATGTTCTATCAAGTTAGCAATCAATATTACCCATCATGCCATCTTTATCTCAAGATCCACTGAAAAATAGGCATTGCTGGTGTCAATGACCTAAGGGTATGCCAGTTATTTTTCCCTGACTTCATCAAATCCAGTATCGAACATTTCTTTGCTACCCATTGTGAAGGCCTGATGAGGTTTCTGGAGATCAAATCAATGAGAGCATAAAACAAGATATATTTCTAATAATCAATTATTTCTTAAAATATAATCTGCATACAAACCATATGCCCACAATACAAATATACTTAATAAATATTCATAAGGAGAAAATAGTTCTACAGTCAGCAACATAATCAAGAGGCAGAACATTGACAACATCTTAGAACCTTCTTCATGACTTTGTCTGGTCAACATCCTCTCCAAAGAGACCACAATCCTAAAAGCATGGATTACTTGCCTGGTTTTCTGAAATCTGTATAAAAAAAACTCAAATAGGAAGTGTGGGGGCTATTGGGAAAGCCCCTCCACCTAGGACTGATCAGGCATGCAAAGTCACACCAAAACCAGCACATAATGTACAAAGGAGATTTATTGTCAAGTAAGTGGGAGGGCAAGAAGGCAAGCAGCATGCAGCATGGCTGTCTCTGAAACAGTCAGAGAAGTATCAGTGAGCTCTAACTCTGGGGGTCCTTCATAGGTCACGGACATGTGACTATGGGGTAGGAACATGTGACTAGAAAAGCACTGGGATGAAAAAGGGGAGGCTCACACTGGGATGAGTAAAAAAAGTCCTTGGGAGTTGGAGACACACTGGAGGCTGTGGAGCTGTCCTTGGGAGGATGGAGCTGCCTTGGAAAGTTTGGAACTGTGAAGAGTCCTTTGTCTGGACACCCACATTGGAAGAAGAGGGGGCAGGCAGCTTGAGCTAGTTTGTGTTTAACATGCCTAACATTATGTCTAGCAGGAAGGACACTATTGTCTGGCTTCTTTCAGTTGACACAATGTTGGTATTAAGTTGTGTTATTCCATTAGAAGCAGTTTATTCATCCTCATTGCTACATAGTATTCCATTTCATAGTATGCATATGATTATTCACTGAACTAAACACTTAGATTGTGTAGCTTTTTTTTTCTATGAAATGTGGTGTCATAGGTTTGGGATATGGCTCAGCAGTAGATGGCATGCTTAAGTGTGAACCATAGGTTTTGATCCCCACCACCACCAAAATCAAAATGAAAAACAGGCTATTGTTCCCTAAAGTTGAATATCTTCATATATAGTCAAGCATAAGAGGTCATTTGTGCTAAGTGTACTCGGAAGTGTATTCTTTGAAGTGGAATTTGCATATTTGCTATTAGAGACAATGAAAGCTAAACAGATGGGCCAAGTGTCCATACCCGCCAGGCAGTGCCGTAGAATCTCAGTCATGTCTTCTGCTCTCCAGTCTTTTCTCAGTCTTGCCTTTGTGTTGTGCAGATGGCAACTCATGTGATTTAAAATCCAAGAGCAAATTATAAGTGTTGTTTGCTTGACGGTCTTGAACTCAGGTTTCATTTCTCTAATATCTCCACATTTGTAAACATTTTAGATTGTCTCCACATATTCTCTCTCTCTCTTTCTCTCTCTCTCTCTCTTTCTCTCTCTCTCTCTATCCTAAAAAGAAAAGTAATTGTATTGAAGAAAATATCTGTTTTAAAATTATTTTATTTACATATTTAGTAAATTAAAGTTGTTCTCAGTGGAAGCATTAGTCCTGAGCTGTATTATCACAGACAACAGAGTACCTCGAAGTCTTATCTAATGAATTCTGACTCATTTGTTCCCAGAAAAGCTAGCAAGTGCTTCTCAAAACGAAAGAGGGATTTCAAGCCGGGTGTGGTGACACCTACCTGTGATCTCAGACTCCAGACTCAACTTCAGTTAGAGAATGAGTTATAATTTCTGGACCAGCCTAGGCTTCATGAGATCCTGTCTCAAAAAGTCAACCAAAATGAAAGGGGGTAGGTTAGTAATTCGTTTGTTTGCTTTAGCTAGAAAAATACTAGCCCAAATAATTTTCAGTGGGTTTATTGCCTTCATAGAGATCAATATAAAGTTAAATTGTCCCTGTCTAAGCAATATCATGAATTCATGTGTGTGGCTTTTGGGATGACTCATTTTCAGAAGTATTGAGGATAGGACTGTTAGTCCACAGCCAATATCAAATACCTTTGGTTGATATATGATTTCATTGAGAGACAGATGGATAAATGTGTTAACGTCAATTTGCTATCCACAAATGTACCACTGCATAGATTCCTGAAGGTGTTTAAAAGAACAATGAATACTGTTATTATATGAATTGTGATAACTGTATTTCTATGGAGAACTGATAGGTACAAAGCGGGAAAATAAAGATGGTTAATGTGCTTTAACCAAGAAGAGGTGTATTTGGAAGGTAACAACAGCAAAAAACAATGAAGAGAATCAGTTGTGTTAGAATCACAACCTCACAGAAATAGTGAGTCAGCAAAGTGGAAGCAGTATGACTCATGAGGAGGAAGAATATTAAGAACATGTATGGCATTAATTTTTGACTTTGATTTTTTTCCTTTTTCACAAGAAATTTCATGAGTAAATCTAATCAAAAGCTAATAAATTGTCTATTTGTCATCTATCTATCTATGTTTTTTTTCCTTTTTCCAAAGAAATTCTTAGAAATTTAAGCAAGTATAATCTGTTCAAAGGCTAATAAATCTATCTATCTATCTATCTATCTATCTATCTATCTATCTATCTATCTATCTATCTACCTATCTATCTACCTATCTACACAAATAAAAGCATGTATTTTTGGAGTTATGATAGATGATAAAGGCTAGATGTCCTCTTTCTCCTACCTGTCTAGGGATTCTTGTGTTTAATACTGGCCAGGGGGTCTGGTCTTGTTCACTTCCAGATGTCAGAATCGATGCAGCTACCTGCCACACACAGATAGAGTGTTCTGCACCCATCTTATCATTAGTTTTCTGAGGTGTCCTGCCACTCTGCCACAGTAGCTGGTCTGTATGTTGCTGTCAGTTAAATGGGGATCCGGGAGGATGAGGATTTCTTCCTGCTGCCCAGGTTGCTCGGGTTATCAGACAGGGAAACTTCCTCTCATTCCTAAGAGGGAACTCAAACTCAGGAGTGTTTCTGGGTTCCCAAAACTATACAACTTTTTTATTATAATAAACATGATTATTGTTTAGCACAGTATTCACAGTGGAAACTGATAAAATTAACATTTTACCAGTTAAACTGGTACCAGCTTAACAACTTAAGCTCACAACAGGCAAAACTTTTTTACCATTATTAATCTCATTTCCCAAATGAGAAAATGGGGGCATAAAGATGTTAAGAGGGGTGTACAAAGTTATATACGGCAAAGAATCTTCCACCACCAGTGGTCCAGTCTATAGCTTTTTCTTTGACTCACCCTCTTCCCCTACATTTCGATGGCAGCTACTATAATTTCCTAGTGCTGGCTCTCATTCCAGTCTTTCCAGCCTGAAAACCAATAACTTTTCTTTTCCTCTATGCCAATCCTCTGCTCCTGCCTTTTGTGATAATTTTATTTGAGAGACTCTATCGCCCTTCCCCATGACTAAGTTCAGGGCTTCCTTTTCCCCTCCTAAAATATCTCCTTAGTGTTTCATTTTTCTCACCAAATGAAAGTCTGACCTTGATGATGTATCAATAGGCATAACACAGTGGTAGTGGATATGTTCATGGTAGTGATGATGCTGGCAATTTTGCTCATGTCGAACAGCTTTAAACTGAGTTTGGGTTCATATTATTTCCTATTCCAATTATGCCTGTACCTGTATACTCTGTATACTTAGAGTTTTAACGTGAGAAAGAGTAACTAAGATATTCACCTAAGGCTTTGGTAAATGGACTTGAAGTTTCCTCAGCTTGTAGAAAAAGGAAAAGTGTTAACTCCTAATTTGCTAAAGAACTCCATGAAGTTCTTGCAGTTTTATAATTGCTGCTCTCACACTATTTGCTAAAGATTTTCTCACTGCACAAAATCTCCCCTGCTGGAGAACTCTGAAGAACACTCGACTGCTGTGTTCTCTCCACAAGCACCTTTTTCTTTTTGAGTGGCAATAGATGTTATGTACATAGTTGAGAGACAGGAGCCAGACAGGCTTCTTTTCTTCAAGGAGTGCTGTTGATGCAGATAATAATGTTTAAGTCTATACCTGGAAGATGCCTGATGAGAACATGATTCTTCTCTGAAGTAGGTTTCATCTAGCAAATGAAATCATAGGTGTTGAAAGGTACAATCCCCAGACCAGCAAGAAGGCTCAGGGGTCAAGATACTGTGTGGAAACTGGAAACCTGAGTCTAGTTTCATTCACCCCCATGTGAAGGAGAAAAGTGACTTCCACATGCATTCTGAAATGTGGCCTGCTCTCTCTTTCTCTCTCTTTCTCTGTCTGTCTCTCTCTCTGTATCTCTGTATCTCTCTGTTTCTGTCTGTCTCTCTATCCTCTCTATCTTTCTATCTATCTATCTATCTATCTATCTATCTATCTATCTATCTATCATCTATCTTTCTCCCTTTCTCACAAATGAATAAATAAAAATTTTCAAAAAAGGTGCAATCCCTGATTTGCAATAGTTGAAAGAAAGAAAAGCAAATATGCAGCCCTGAGAGTATAATTCAGTACCGGAGCATATACCTGGCATGCACAAGGCCCTAATAGTTTTAGTCTCCAGCACCAGCCTAAAGGAAAAAAGGTTTTTAGGTTTGATAGCTAAAGAGTTACAAAGTTTGGCCAGATCAAATAATATGCCCAGTTAAAAGTGACTTTCACATAAAGAAAAAATAATTTTTAATTGGTAAAATTAGCAGTCCTAATTAAGTATTGGTCGATCTTTAAATTATTTTTTTTATTTTTAAGAATCAATGGTATAATCCAAAGGGAACAAGGTTTGGAATCAGCCAGATGTGGATTAGAGGCTGATTTAAAAATAACTAATACCGTCTTTCTCTATTTTCCCTAGATTTGGCAGCTGTTCTAAATACATTAATTGAAAATCTATTCTAAACTGGGTGTGGTGCTGGGTTCCTGTAGTCCTAGCTACTCAAGAGTCTGAAAATGAAGTGGGAAAATCAATTGAGCCCGGACAACACAGTGAGAACTGTCTCAAAAGCAAACAAACCCTCTTCTTTTCTGCTTTTCTTCTAATATGTCTTTTTTTACTTTTCTATGTACCTTGCAAGCAGTGGATCTATTTATTTCAGTGACAATACACCATAAAACTTAATTGCTTTTAAAAATCATGTGTGTGTGTGTGTCCACAAGCTTAGTTGTTAATTTTCTTATAGTTTGAATATAAAATTGTCCACCCAAGACTCATGTGTTAAAGACTTGCTTGCATGTTGATAGACCTTCCAGGACTTTGTGATTGGATCACAAGGGCTCCATATCATCAACGAATTAGTACATTGGAAAATTCAATGTGGAATGGCTTATTGGGAGGTGGGCCCTCTTTGGAGGAACCAGATCATTGGATGGGACTTTGAGAAATTTATCTTGTCCTTGTGTCCCCTGCCCCCCTCCTTTTCTCTTCCTTTTGTCCACCATGAGATGAGTAGCTTTCTTCCACCATGACTCCTGCCCTGAAACCTTTCTTTAGGTCTGCAAACCATGAGAAATAAGCCAAGCACAGACCTGTGAAACCACCATCAAAAGAAAACGTCTTCCTTTAAGCTGTTTTCCTCAGCATCTGATTTCATCACGCTGGTGGAAAGCCATTAAACAGTCATTTGTGTTGCTGTGACTAAGAGCCACCAGAGCATCTTTACCTATGTGGCAGTCCCAGGGTTACTTGGCCACTTTGGTCCACATAACCTCTGCATGTGATTTCTTGAGGGACTTGAAACTATGCTACACTCAAGGTTACTGAACTTTTTGAATGGAGGCTAGATTACCCCAAAGCAGATATTTAAAAAAGATCAAGTGAAAATTCCTGGTCTTTTAAAACTAAAAAAAGAAGAAAGAAAAGCATATTCTGCAAATTACTCAAATAGTTTAGCCTCTACCTGGATTCAAATGGAATGGAAATGGACTCTCGGCACTCAATGTGAAATGTATTCATGAATTTGCAATTATCTATAAACCACTATCCTAGCATTCCCCAATAATCATCAAATGGGTAGACAGAAAAGACAAATGCTAAAATATTATAGGTAGATAAGGCAAAATCAAACTGAGCATGAATATACTAGTAATATTGCTATCTAGATTTCAAAATACCTAGCATTATGTTTTATAGTCTAGATATGTGGACTAAAAATGTTTAACATGTATATTGTAATAGGAAGACACAACCCTTCCTCGTTGTATTGGAGCATTGGAGTGGACCACTCCATAGCATTTGCTAGACATAATCACTCTCACCCCTGACTTTTGATAACGTTTAAACTAGTTTCTCTTTCTCTACTCAAATATTTCTTCTCTATTCAGCAGAGTCACTGGCTGGAATATCAGAAACTTGGAGTATTTTATCAATCATACTCTTTCATATTATTATTATTATTATTCTTTATCTGAGATATTTCAGGTATTATATAATTTTGCAAGCTTATTTATTTTATGTCAAAAATGGTTCCAGTTCTCAATTCCCTTTGGTTTGAAGGCTTCATATAGTATTGCCCTTCTAGCCATTGTCTTTAACACATTTTATTGATTCCTGATCAGTTCTTCCATCCTTCTGTCTAAAACCCACACTTACCTCATCTCTCAAACACTACTTTTGAAAAATCATTCAAATTATTGGAAAATTTTCATTGTTTCCTAGAGAGGAACTGAAGGAAATATGGGACATGAAAAAGGGGATAGTGACAGAGTAAAAACCACCAGGACTTCAAATGTTAAAATACACAAAATATGCAGAAAGCCTTGAGGCAAAGTAATATCTCTGTCTCACAGAAGGCAGAAAATTACTAAGAGAAATTTAAATGATGTGCTGGAGAATGTCAACTGCATTTGGAATGGAGCTCTGGATTTTTATAGGAATTGAATACACATTTCAGTCATTAAAATGAAACGCTCTGAAATTGTCTCAGATTGAACTTTACACAGGCCGAGGAAGAAACTACAATTAAATGGATCATGCCAAGTTTATAATTTATAAAACGAGACGTGGGAATTACTGAAAAGGAAATCATATGCATAGTTTCTTTATAGAATCCCTTCTATTTCTAGAGTGTCCAAAATTTGAGATGACAATCGGCCATCCCTATGCTGCCTATTAAAGCTCAGTGATAGGTTGTGGGTAAGACCTTCACAGCTTCTAGATGGGGGAGGTGTAATTGGAAGCCAACAGATGTGAACTTCTCTTTACAGTGGTCTGTTACGTGGTGTTTCTTCTTAAGAGCTCAGGAAGCAAAATTGTGATGCATTGGTTGTCGCTCCACACTGACTGCTGCGCTCACCTTGAGTTCTTGGCTCTCTCTGACTTTTCTGTTTTGGATCTCATTGTGGGCCTGTTTTTCTTTTTGTTTCTTTTTTTAGGTTTTTGTTTGTTTGCTTGTTTCCCCAGATACTGATGTGTTTCCCCAGATACAGTTAGACTTCTGTGGATTCTATACAGACATCAATCAAAAGTGGAACAAGCAAGAGGCAATGGTTTATCTTGGCCTCATCCCATAGATAGTAAAAGCATCAACCTTAACACACAAGAATAAATCTGTAAGCCCCACAGGTAACACCTGTTTCCTACACTGTGGTGACAAGAACTTTCGAGTCCAGTTATCGTCCTTTCATATCAAATCTGTACAATTTCTTCCTCAGTTTACTCTGCCATCTTTTTTTCCCCTTTTATTTCCTCCAAACCCCATTTGGTACCCCTGAATGTCTCTAAATTCTAATATTCATGTTTTTAAATATCAGTTTTTTTCTCACAATATAAGAACAATTAGGAATTTTTCCCCTCTTCTGTGCAGAGTGAATAATTCCCTTGACTTTTTAAAAAGTGTTTCTGTGTCACAAGTGTGATGTTATAATTTGAGCTCCTAAGGGAATCATGCTACTTCTCTAAGAACTGCTTCCGTTCTTTGCCTCTTTTCTCAGCTCTGCCATTCTTACCCCTCTGAGACCTGGTATATCATTTATTGTGCTGTGCTCTGGCAGGGAGAATTAGAAAAGCAGATGAAGAGTAACTTAACATAGCAATTTGTGTGGTATGAGACAAAGTCAAGAATATAATAGGTACAGCAACTCTGGGATACAGTTAGGACCTGTTTCTTTCCATAATTCCCTTTCTTAAAAAATAAGCTTATTTTAGAATAGCTTTAAATGCATAGAAATATGAAGAGATAGTTCATAGGATGGCTATAATTATCACCCCTAAGACTCCTGGCTATTAACATCTATTGGTATACAAACATACCATAAGCATCAGACAAATACTGGTATCCTGTTGCTACTGGACTCAATTTTATTCAGAAACCCTTGGTTATTTTCAAACATCCTTCACTGTCCTGGAATGCTGTTCTGGAACCCATACTGCATCTGCTGGTAATGTCTCCCTAGTCTCCATTTAGCTGTAGCAATTCTGAGATGCTTTATTTTTGGATGACTTGGGCAATTTCAAGACCTACTGGTAAGGAATTTTGTAGATTGCTCCTCAATTTGCAATTTGTTTTTCTCACTGTAAGACTAGACTTGTAAAATTGTAGAGAGAAGAAAACAGAGTGCTATTTATATCATATCAAAAGGGACAGGTTATCAACCTGAGCTCACCTTGACTTTGACCACTCGAAATTGTGCTTGTCAAGTTTTTATTATTATTATTATTATTGGAAAGTTAACCTGTTTTCTCCTTTTTAGAATGTACTCTTTGGAAGTAAATCACCATGAACCCAACATACTTAAAGTGTAAGGAATCATGATCTCCCTTCAGGCAATAGCATATGTATTTGTAAGTCCTCTGACTAGTAAATCTATTTATTCCCTCTCCTCACTTATTTAGTCATTTGTTTATGTCTATTCTAGAAAAGTTACTTTTCTACTTTGGATTGCAACCTAATGATAAATTGAGAAAATTTGTTCAAATTGTTTCAGCTTTGACTGTTGAGACTCTTTGAGTAGGCTACTATGTCTCATTGAAATAATTTATTATTGTGCATGTGCTTTGTTTCACTTCCCTGTTTCCAAATACTCTTTCTGGAATCTTAAATATTCTTTCTGACTCCCCCTAGAGGCACTGTACATGCAGTTGCTGTGTCCCATGTGTGTCCGAGAGTGACAGAGAGGAGATGAGATCATTTCTACATTCATTGTTAGGATTTGTGGACAGCTGAATGTGTAGTAGCCTGACATATCACACTGCCTGACAAAACCCTGAATTCCATATTCATGCACTCACAATATTAAGGCCTCTTATGGGGTGGGCTACGCCTGCTCACATTGTGGGTAGCCTCTTCGGGTTGGGGCCTTGTATGTTCACAAGGTGGATGGTTTCCTGTGTGCTCACAAGTGGGATGGTCTCCTATATACCTTGTACCCACAATGAGGTGGCCTCTCTGGACGGGGGCTCTGTGTGCTCACAATGTGGACAGCCTCCTACAGGCTGAGCCTCCATCTGCTCACACCATGAACTTAGTCTCATAACAGATGGACAAAAGTGCTATTCTTCAGCTTTATCATGTGTTCTTAACCAAGTAGAACTGGGAGCTCAATAATAACTATTTAAATCCTAAATGTATTTTCTTTTATCACTTACATATTACTTTATACTGTTCAATTAAAAAATTAGGACATAAAGCAGCAAGTAGACATACTAGGGAAATGTCATGGGGAAGCAGGAGAGAGAGGTAGCTATGATCAAAATGCATTGTCTACATGTATGAGACTACAAAAGAGTACAAATAAAAACAAAATTAATTTAAAAATATTCTTTCTGTTTTTACAAATACTACAGCCTTTAATTGTATATTTTCTGCTCCATATCCTTTTCCTGGAAACTGATATTAGAACCCAAAGCTTGAATATGCATATGATCATTATTACTGAAACAATATTTCAAAGCTTTCTCATATGACAGACAAGGAAATGTATGTGGCCTTGAAAATTCTCACACACATATGCATTTATAAGTATTTCACCTGTATCTGCATGCACCCAGCTAGAGACTGTTTTATAATGATGTCGATGCTGATTGATTATCACATCAATCCTTCTTCTCCCACTACGGCATTAAGAAACTTGTTTACTGTTATCTGCCATGTACTAATTGTTGAAGATCAGCATATATATATATATATCAATGTTTGTATATCATTGTGTATGTATATCAATCATATACATGATATATATATATATATATATAATCTCTATATCTATACCAATGTAAACATTGTTAACCCATTCCTCCATGGGAAATACGTTTATCAATTAGAATTCAGAAATATGTTTATCAATTAGAATTCAGTGTTTATATTCAGATTATTTTGCCTTTAGTTTTATGGCCTTCACTCATTTTTAAAGGTACTTATGCTGATTACATGTAACACTTAACCCCATTGAGTTTCTTTCCACACAAACATGTTTTACCACCCATAGTACATTGTAATTTTTTTCTTATGGTTGAAAGACAGTTGCTTGTGTTTCAGGGACAGGAGCGCCAAAGAATTGCTTAGACATAGAAGTTTAAGTATGACCCCAGGTTTAATCTGAGAAACTCAAAGGATCCAAGCTTGGGCAGTGGTGGTTGGGTAATGAAACCCCACATAGGCTCTGGGAAAGAATTTATTTGATACAAAAGACAAAAGACAGGAACTCAAGAATGAGGAACTCTCAGTATGGAAGGGGCTTATCCAGGGCTCAGGCATGGTTGAAAAAAGCTTGTCATTAGCAGCTGTGGATGGCATTGGAAGCAAGACCCTCTTGTGCATGGGAAAACTATTGACAGAACTGACTAGGAAGTCTCCCACTCTGCCACCATGCCTCAGAAGCCAAAGCAAAAGAGAGAGCAGGCTGAAAGAGAGAGCAGGCTGTTTGAATACCCCAGTTCTCTCTTAGTTCTAAGACTGATCACCCAGATGCTAAGCAAACAGTTTTGCTCCTGAATGGAAACTCATAGAAGAAAACTTACCTTTTTCTCCAATAGGATTACACTTGATGAAATGATTAGCTAGAAAACTAAACTAAATCTAAGCATATTTTTATTCTAATTCTGCAGAACTCAGCATACTGGTAAGTTGTGAGTGACTATTCCAATCTTTAAAAACTGGAGAACACTGACTTTGAATTTATCTTTCAATTTAATATATTCTGAGCAACTGTGTTCACTAGTGTGGGTTTATTACATTTCTGACTCAGAGTAACTCAAACATTAGAATGGATAAGGAAAGTGACAATCAGGTTTTTGTTCTTGTATTATTATAACTCTTTGCTGTCAGGAAAGCCCGGCTGTTTGACTTCGTTTCTGCTAGAAATTGTCAGTTGATAGGCAAAACTTCAAGAATAATTAAAGAAATAGTATATGTATATTTCCTTGGGAAAATCAATCTTTTGCAAATATATTTAAATTAATTCAGCATCCCTTCCTTTTAATCGTCCTTATCTGACAAAAACATTTATTTTCGATTTCATTATGGCATTCAGAAAACTATGATGCCTCTTTAAAAATAAATTACACTGTAAAAGGAACAGAGAAGGCTGATTGGAAAGAGAGCAAAACATCCCAGGAACATTCTCCATGTGCCTCCTGCTGTCTTATGCACACTTAAAGAAGTAAATCCAAAAAACTTCTTGTTACCTGAGCCTTTGGTGAAGTGTCTCTGAGGTTTTTGCATTCTTATCTCTATTCAGAATGCCAGGAAGAGAGGCATTTGCTTTTGGCAAGGGTTGGCTTTGGTAAAGGCCACAGGTTAACTCAGCAGGTGAGGTGGCATCTGTGTAAACGGGGGTGCTTGAGAGTTGTCCAGAAATATTGGCTGTTCTTTTGGGAAAACCAGACTTTGACACTTGGATGAGGGCACAGATGGATGTCAGCTCATCTTGTTCACTTCACCTCCTCCCCCAGAAAAACACTGAAAGATGATTTTTTGTGAATCACCTGCTTTGAGACTATTGGTTTTCTTGGATCTGTAGTGTCTGGATTTAGAACTGGAGGTGGGATGGGAGAGCTGTTTGGAAAATATACATGGGAACTGGGATACCATTGGCCCATCCCCTTGAAAATTTTCCCAGTATGGGACACTGTGAATGTCATGTAATTAATCACCTCATAAAAGGTTCACAGCAGCAACTAGTGGGAGGTATATGCCCATACAGGCTAGGAGAATCTACATTTCTTGTTTAGTGTCTACCTAAAGGGGGGCACAGATGGAACTATGTGACTTTAAGCTCTACAACTAAGCAGGTCTTCATGTAAATATTCATTTGCCTCATTTAATACCTATTCATTTAGTGCACTTTACCATTTAGTAGAATGTGGAAGGAGTTAGATTTGCATAGCTGATTTTAGTTGTTCTCAAGGTAGAGAGAAATAAAGGAAAATAATTCAAAATCAGAACTAAATGATTTGCTTCTATTACAAGGAAGCTCTGTGAACATGTCCTGACATTCATAGAAAAATTTCAGAGGGTTTTCACTCTCACCCAGGATTTACTAGAAACAGTGTTTAATAAATCTGGTTCCTAATGATAACTTTATAGTTCACTGAGATTGATTGTTCTTACCAGCATAGCAGAGAATTTTGAGACTGGCCCATCTCACCACTTTAAGACATGAGAGCTCTTCTGCTTCTAAGACAGCAGGTTTCCAAATCGAGAATCCCTTAGACTCAAGGTTTGTGTTTTGACACCAGTTCTTTGGTTGCTGAATGGGGTTGAAGAGCCCTTCATGAATCCTGTTTTCCTACAGAGAACAGAGAAAGAATGACTGCCTCTGTGGCACCATGGGAAAAAGTCCTTCCCATCAGCCTGTCTGAACAGAGTGCAGTATAGCATGTTGTAGGATATGATCTCGCATAAGACTTCACAGGCCATTGTGATCCTGGTTTTGTACATGTTTTCATGAATTTCTCCTTCAAGTATGTATTTGCAGCAAGTTTAATATAAAATAATGTGTGTCTTTAAGGAGTGTACTACTGTTGGGCTAGGAAGATATCTGTGCGTGTGTGTATGCATGTATGTATGTGTGTAGCATGACACGTGTGAAGGGCAGATAAAAACACGAGTTTGTTCTCACTTCCTACTTGTGGATTCTGAAGATTGGACTTAGGCAGTCAGACTTTGACAGCAAGTGTTCTACCTGCTGAGACATGGGTCCCCAAAGCATTTTCGATCAATGCAAAGGTTGGCATTAGAAGCACAACATGTGTGCCATAAACCCAAAAGATAACTGGAGGATGGACTCTGTTTTCTTCACTGTGATTTCCAGACCACATGTGAAGGATCTGGAGGGACATGCTATGCTTCGTGATTCTTTAATTCTTTGACACTTTCATGCAAAAATTTAGTGATTCTGTGTGGTACCACCTTTTACTGCCCATTCCAATCCCCCTTCCTGTCTTACTTCATACATTTTTCTTTTCCAATATGTCTTCCTCCTACTTTCAAGTCTTTTTTCATATTTGATCCACTGGGTTTCATCTGGGACTGGCAATTGCCTGAAATCTGATGGAGCTTAGATGACCCTTCAGAGGGTAAATCATTGATTAGGGAAACTCCTCATGTTTGGTATTATCCTCCAATATCTCTCAGGGTGGTACAGTATTGAGATTTTACCTCATCCATGGTGAAATGCTGATTGACCACTATTGTACAAGTCTAGTGGACATTGCTGTAGTCAGTTCTTGGGTGCAACAGCCCTGTCATGACCTGAGATTATTTTTTAAGATTAAATATTATATCAGTCTGTCTTCCAGGCTTGTTTTTCTCTGAAAATACAACTCTTTTAAATGTTTTGTTTGCTTGCTTCTGTTCATTTCCATCTCCAAGACACTGTGGAATAGATTTCAGCATGAATGCTCTTGCAGAATTCTAGCCTTAGCCATAGGGTTTGCTTCTTATCAACTGTCTGGAGTTTAGGTGTTCTGACCTGTCCATCAACTTAAATCTTATCTTGTGTTGTGACTCAAGGCTATTTGAAACAATTGCCTGGCAATATATCATTTGAAGTCATTGACCACAAGCAACAGTAACTCCATCTGACTTAAACAGAAAAAAAAGTTATGTTTTGGACATTGGAGAGATGACTAGCTCTACTTGGATATGGAAACATCAGATTTGGTATCTAACTATACAGCAGGAGATAATTCAGCCTTTGTCTAAGTAGTGCCACCTACTAAAATGATTGTATTTCAGCCGTTTCTTTTCCTTATCCTACCCAACAATTTTGTATCCCGGGAAAAGATATGGCTCTAGCTTTGGTCAAGTAATCCTAGGTAGAATGACCTCTGAGGTACCTACATGAATGGAGACTGCAGTAGAAAGACATAATACATCATAATCATCATACCATAGATGGCATCTAGTTGCATTTCAGCCATGAAGCAGGAAGCATCCAAATAATTTCAGGGATTGCTTGGGGACCCTGGTGGAGACTGATAGACAGCTAGTTTTTTAACTGTAGGAAGTCACAATTTTTTTTATAATTTTTTTGTTTATTCAATTATGCGTGTGTGTGTTTATGTGTGCGCACGTGTGTGTATGTATGTGTGTGTGTAGAACCACGGGCGAATTCGGGAACCACCACGGACGCCTCCACCTCCTCTTTGTTTACTCTGTCCGGGGATTCACAGGCTCCGCCCTACCAGGACCAGAAGCTCAGGCCGCCCCCGCTTCTGCCCGGCGTCTATACGTAGGGTCTAGGATCCGAACTCAGGACCTTCCACCTGCAAGGCAGAGGCTTAACCCCTGAGCCACCTCTCCAGCCCCGGAAGTCACAAATTTTTAACAAAGGTATTTCTTATAATTTAACATAAAAGAGGTTATATATGCATGTATTATTTTTTTGACTTGAAGGTTTTGTTTAATAAAGTTATGTAGCTGCTTTATAAAATTCTATGATTCTTTTTCCAGATTTCAAAATAGGCTTCACAGTGTACACAAGTAATGAAGTGTTGCATGTTCAGTCGCGTTGAATTTATGAATTAAGTATTTTCTTGTTCTGTTAGCATTTGAGTGAGGGTATGAACATTTTGTATACCGAGAATGGGCCCTTTTCATCTAGTGAAGTTTTTTTTTTTTTGTTGCATGCAATAGCTATATGTATTTGTGAGGTAAAGCATAATTATTATTATTTTTTTAATCTTTTGTTTCTTTATTAGATCATGGGTTACTCAGGTTTTCTTTTGATTTTTAGACATTTGTGGGGCTTCCAGATACTTCTTTTTTTTTTCTGGGAAATACCCCTGGGTCCTTGCACCTCATCGGAGAGGAGAACCCAGAGGAGAGTTTGGCATGCACATTAAAGGATGCTCCGGGGATTGGGGGGGAGGCACAGGGGGGAGGCACTAGGGGATGGGGAGGGGGAGGGGAGGAGGGAGCAGGGGGGTGTGGTGGAGGGAGAGAGGGGACTGGTGTATCTGTTAAGTTTGTATGAGTGGAAATAGTTAAGTTTTTGTTTGTCCAATTTCTTTTTCTTTGCATGCATATGTGTGTGAAGGCGGATGTGTGTATATGTGTGCTTACATAGGCATGTGTGCATTCACTTAGGTGCATGTGCATGTGCATGTGCACAGAGAAGCCCAAAGCTGATGTCAGGTTTCTTCTTCAGTCATTCTCTTTTTACCATAGGGCAGAATCTCTCAGTTAAAACAACAGCTTACCAACTGGTTAAGCTAGCTAACCATCTTGTCCTGGGAATTCCTGGTCTTTGTATATGTTGGTCTTTGTACTGAGATTATAGGCAGCTGTAGAGAGACACTTATCAGCAAGTGGTACTGGATTCTGCCTGTTGAAAAGAGGAAATTTCACTCCTTGACGAAAAAGCATGGAAGGCTTAAAGGAGTTGAAGTTGGGAGCTTTCCATGGAAAGCAGAAGGACAGAAACCCATGGGCATCTAACCCACTGTTCTCTGAAGTGCTTCTTCAAATAAGGCCATTGCCTGAGACCTCAGGGATTTTTCCTTTTATAGGTAATGTCTCATGTATTATTAGACAGTCTCTCTCTGGCCCATGATACATATGAGGAATTGTATCTGCTTTCTAGTTGGAGTACTATAGGGCATTTTTGCTTTGTCTTATCTTCCTTCATCTGTGTTCTCCTATATACAAAATGTTTCTTCTTTTTCATATACAAATATGTTTTGGTATATTATTTGAGATATTTAATATAAGAGGTTTCTATCTGGTAATATCTTTCAATCTCAGTGCTTGGTGTTACTTCCTAAGCCCTTTCTATACCCTACGTCCTCTTTTTCCTCTCCTAAGCATTTCCCTCATTATGCCCCTGTAACAGTTACTCTTAACTATTGCTGTGAGAGAGCATTCAAAGTCAAACAATGTATGGGAGAAAAGGAAATTTATTCGCCTTAGGGTTACAGAGGGAAGATGTAGTCTTTCGTAGCAGAAGTGGCATGACTGGCCAAAGCTGGAGACAGGCTACATCACACTTATCAGAGAGGCTAGAGGGTGAAGGCTGAAGGATTCCTGGAAAATCTCTCTCCTTGGAAATTTTTCAAATGATCATCAAGGAAAACTTTCCTCATCTAAAAAAAAAGAGGCCCATCCATATACAAGAGGCATTCTGCACCCCAAACAGATATGACCAAAATAGAAACTCGCCATGGCAAATAATAGTTAAAACACTCCACGTTCAAGAGAAAGAAATGGTGCTGAGAGCTTCAAGGGAAAAAAAAATAAGTCACTTTTAAAGGTAAACCTATTAAAATAACAAATGACTTCTCAGTCGAAACAGTAAAAGCAAGAGCTTGGAGAGACATACTTCAAGTATTGAATGAGCAAAAGTGTCAACCCAGGCTGATATACCTTGCAAAACTATCCATCATGATCGACAGAGAAAGAAAAATCTTCCAGCACAAAGACAACTTGAAGGGATACATGTCCACCAAACCAGGCCTTCAAAAAATGCTAGAAATGACACTCAAGCATGAAGAAAAAAACAGGCATATCCGGGAGAACAAAAGGGAAGTATAACACCATTAAAAGCGAAGCAATACACTTACAAAAACCACTAAACATAATAAATATCTGGAATTAAAAATAGTTTCTCCATTATAACAGTAAATGTTAATGGAATTAAGTCACCTATCAAGAGACACAGATTACAAACTTAGATTAAAAATCACAATCCATCAATCTGCTGCCTGCAGAAAACCCGTCTCACCACAAAAGATAGGCATGTCCAAAAAATAAAAGGCTGGTCAACAATTCTCCAAGCTAATGGAAGCAGAAAACAGGCAGGGGTAGCCATTATGCTATCAGACAAAGTGGACTTCAAACCATAAAAAATCATAAGAGACACAGATGGATACTACATTTTAGTCACAGGTAC
The DNA here is from genome assembly GCA_023101885.1 of Typhlomys cinereus. Lineage (NCBI taxonomy): Eukaryota > Metazoa > Chordata > Mammalia > Rodentia > Platacanthomyidae > Typhlomys > Typhlomys cinereus. The sequence continues at coordinate 1,892,831 of JALPQD010000032.1, read as the reverse complement.
AATTCACCAGGAAGACTTCACAATACTGAACATATATGCACCCAATACGCCCCCCCCACATTCATTAAGCAAACCCTACAATGTCTAAAGCGAGAAATCAACCCCAAAACGATAATTCTTAGGGCTTTCAATACTGCCTCTCAACATGGGATAGATCTACAGGTAAAAAACTTAACAGAGACACTTTGGAGCTTAATCAAACCCTTACTGAAATGGACCTTACCGATCTCTATCGAACTTTTCATTCATGCACCAAACAATACACATTTTTTTCAGGAGTACATGCAACTTTCTCCAGAATAGATCACATATTGGGCCACAAAACGAATCTCCACATATACAGGAAAGTTGAAATTCTAGCCTGCACCTTATCAAATCACCACGGCCTAAAGCTTGACATCCACAATACAACAAGCAACAGAAAATACGCTAACTCCTGGAAATGTAACACTATGATGCTGAATGAGAATTGGATTCAGGAAGAAATTACAAAGGAAATTCAAGATTTCCTGAAAGTAAACGATAATGAAAATACAACTTACCAAAATCTCTGGGACACAATGAAAGCTGTCCTAAGAGGTAAGTTCATAGCTCTTAATCCCTACATCCAAAAAATGGAAACATCAGAAATAAATAACTTAACAATGCACCTAAAACTTTAGAGACACTAGAGCAATCTGATCCCAAAAGCAGTAGAAGGGAGGAGATTAGGAAAATAAGGGGAGAAATATCTGAAATCAAGATTAGGAAAATGATACAGAAAATCAACCAGTCAAAAAGCTGGTTTTTCAAAAAAATCAATAAGATTGATACACCCCTAGCCAAATTAACCAAAAGCAACAAGATAAAACCCAAATTAACAAAATTAGAAATGAAAATGGAGTTATCACTACTGATACCCAAGAAATCCAGAGAATTACAATGTCATATTTCAAAAACTTATACTCTGTGAAATTTGACAACACAAAAGAGATGGATGAATTCCTAAGTAGACACAACTTACCTAAATTGAATCAGGAAGTTGTGAATTATTTAAATAGTCCTATAACATATGAGGAAATTGAGGAAGTAATCTCAAATCCTCCCACCAAAAAATGTCCCAGACCGATGGATTCAGCAGAGAGTTCTACCAGACATTTAAGGAGCTAATAACACCAATACTCCTTAAACTGTTCCATCAAATAGCAAAGGAAGGAACACTATCAAATTCCTTCTATGAAGCTAATATCGTATTAATCCCAAAACCTAATAAAGATATACTTAAAAAAGAAAACTATAGGCCATTCTCTCTGATGAACACAGATGCAAAGATTCTCAATAAAATCTTAATAAATCAGATTCAAAAACATATCAAAAAGATCATTCACGAGGACCAAGTAGGCTTTATCCCAGGTGCACAAGGTGGTTCAACATACACACATCAATAAATGTAATCCACCATATAAACCAGTCCAAAGTTCAAGACCACATGATACTCTCGATAAATGCAGAAAAAGCTTTTGACAAGATCCAACAGCCCTTCATGATTAAAACCCAAGAAGGTTGGAATGGAAAGAACCTTTATCAATATAATAAAAGCTGTATACAACAAGCCCACAGCAAGGATTATACTCAATGGGGAAAAACTTGAAGTATTCCCACTGTCCACTGTCACCACTTCTTTTCAATATTGTTCTTGAAGTCTTATCTGAAGCCATAAGACAAGAAAGGGAGATAAAAGGGATTCAAATCGGCAAGGAAGAAGTCAAGTTATCTCTATTTGCAGATGACATGATCCTATACCTGAGTGATCCCAAAAACTCCACCAGGTAGCTCCCTAATACAGAAGTTCAGCAGGGTGGCAGGATACAAAATAAATGTACAAAAATCAGTGGCCTTCCTATATGCCCAGAATGAAAGAAGCGAAAAAGCCCTGAGAGAAACAATTACATTTACTATAGCCCCTAAAAAAATGAAATACCTTGGTATAAACCTAACCAAGGAGGTAAAAGACCTTTACAATGAAAACTTTAAAACCCTAAAGAAAGAAATAGCAGAAGACACCAGAAGGTGGAAAGACCTCCCATGTTCCTGGATTGGCAGAATCAACATTGTAAAAATGACCATCCTACCAAAGGCAATATACAAATTCAATGCTATACCAATTAAATCCCAAAGCAATTCTTTAAAGCAGTTGACCAACCAATCTCAAAATTCATATGGAGGCACGAAAGACCCAGGACAGCAAAGACAGTCCTGAGTAACAAAAACACTGCTGGAGGTATTACCATACCGAACCTTAGTCTATACTACAAATCCATAGTTATAAAAACAGCCTGGTATTGGCTCCAAAATAGACACACAGATCAATGGATAAGGGTTGAAGACCCAGATATAAGCCCACACAACTACAGCCATTCGATCTTTGACAAAGGGGCCCAAAAAATCCAATGGAAAAAGAACAGTATCTTCAACAAATGGTGCTGGCAAAACTGGATGTCCACATGCAGAAGATTAAAACTGGACCCCTACTTGTCAACATGTGCATGTGCAAGACTTAATTCCAAATGGATCAAGGACCTTGATATCAGGTTAGAGACTATAAAAACCATAGTTGAAAGGGTTGGGAACTCCCTCAAGCTGATTGGGCTAGGGCAACAGTTCCTAAACAGACATCCAATAACCCAGTCACTGCTACCAACTCTCAACAGTTGGGATCTTGTGAAATTAAAAAGCTTCTGTTCAGATAAAGAGCTTGTAACACGAGCTCAAAGGCAACCCATAGAATGGGAGACAATCTTCACTAACCCCATAGCTGATAGAACTCTATTATCCAGAGTGCACAAAGAACTTAGAAAACTAAATACTAAGGAAACAAATGGGCCAATTAAAAAACGGGCCCTGAAACTTAAAAAAAAACTTTACCAGGGATGAAATTAAAATGTCTAACAAATATCTTAAAAAATGCTCCACATCCTTAACCATCAGGGAAATGCAAATCAAAACTTCCCTGAGATATCATCTCACCCCAGTTAGGATTGCAAAAATCCACAATACAAACAGCACCAAAATTCTGGAGAGGATGTGGAGAGAGGGGAACTCTCCTACATTGCTGGTGGGAATGCAGGCTCATGCAGCCACTCTGGCGAGCCGTCTGGAGATTTTTAAAGAAATTAAAGATAGAAATGCCATATGACCCTGTGATTCCACTTTTGGAAATAACGTCCCATACAGCAAAAATTCACCTCGATAGCACAAGCATGACCATGTTCATAGCAGCACTGTTTACAATAGCAAAGTCATGGAATCAACCCAAATGTCCAACAGTTGACGAGTGGATAAGGAAAATGTGGTACATCTATACAATGGAGTACTACTCAGCCATCAAAAATGATGAATTAATGAAATTTGCCGGGAAATGGATGGGATTAGAAACAATTATATTGAGTGAAGTATCCCAGACACAGAAAATAAGTGCCATATGTACTCCCTAATATGTGGCTCCTAGTACAAAACCCACTTAGAGACACTCAAAGATAAATCTCTGTAATAACTACAATAATTGCTAAGATTATGGACAGGAGGGATGGGGAAAGAGGGCCACACCAGTAACAAGGAGAGAGGGGACCATGTTACAGAAGAGAAAATAGGCCTCCATCAAGGACTGCAAGTAAGTAATGAGACATCTGGTTAAGTTCACAGACTTTCCTTCCTGATCATTTACAACTGATGGGGTCTGATCTTACCAGAAGGGGAGGGCGTATAATCTGGCAGATAGAAAGTAACCATTTCGCAAATGGGTGATTGGCCCCTCCCTCACCACGGTTTCCTACTTTTATTACATCTACCTTTGAATATACTCTTATAACAAGACTCTAATTTAACAGGTTTTTATCTCTGGCCAGGGGGTGACATCCAAGACCCATCCGGGTAGAGCCAAGGGCATTACAGGAGCAGCAAAACTGAAAAAAAAAATCAACAAACCATAATCTAGAACATCAGAGACTCTATATCAGTCACCTGGAACTAGGCCAGCCTAATCTCTCCCTATCCTGAAGCTCAGGGATATTTGCGGAAGAGGGGCGCAGTAAGATTTTAAGAGCACAAGGATGGGAGAAGCAATGATGTGCAAGATACTCCACACAAGTTAGGGCCAAAGCAATGACAATTGGACTTTGCATGCCCTGCACAATGTCCAACACACTATTGACCTCACAAAGTCTAGCATTTGCTAAAGGCACTAGGATCCTGGGAGGCAAGGGATTGAGAGCCACAGTAGTGTTCCTGTGCTTAACGGGAACACAGGAAAGGGTTCTGGGAAATGCCACTGGGTCCTTGCACCTGATCAGAGAGGAGGACCCAGAGGAGAGTCTAGCATGCACATTAAAGGATGCTCCGGGGATGGGAGCGGGAGGCACTGGGGGACGGGGAGGGAAGGGGGAAGGGAAGAGGGCACAGGGGGATAGGGAGCTGGAGGGAGGGGGGACCGGTGTACCTGCTAAGTTTGTATGAGTGGAAATAAAAAAAAGAGTACTATTTCTCTGTGGAGACAATATTTTTATAATTCTTGCTTATAATTAGAAATATATGGGCAGGAGAGTCTCATCAAACAGAAAGTTCTGATAAAAGTTATGAAGATAAAAGGAAATCATTTTGAAGTTCAGCGTTGGAAAGGAGAAATTGAGCTGTTCCTCCACCCACTTGGCCTGTTTTGTACTAAAATGGAGCCTTTTACAATGACTAAACTACAGAATAACAGTGGAAGGTGACGTGATTTTTAGGTTCAAAAGTCAAAAAAAAAAAAAGAAATATCCTGGACCAGATTGATTCAGCACAGATTTCTACCAGATATTTAAGGAGCTAATAACACCAATACTCCTTAAAGTGTTCCATTAAATAGCAAAGGAAGGAACACTACCAGATTCTTTCTACGAAGCTAATATTGTCTTAATCCCCAAACTTAATAAAGATACACTTAAAAAAGAAACTATAGGAAAAAAAAAAAAAAGAAAATCTCTCTCCTTCTGTTCTGTGGGGCCTTTTATCTGGTCCATTATTTAGAGGATCCAATGAAGTCTGGGGAGGTTCCAATCAGATTTAGGGCTGTTCTTTTATTATCCAGATAATCTCTTATTTGGTCTCATCTGATCTCGCCAGGTGTGGTCTCAGCCGATCTTAGTTAATGCCAGGTGTTTCAAGTTGACACCCAGAATTAATTATCACAGCCCCCTTCCATCTGTTGTTCAGCATATTTCCTAACTCCCCTTCCCCTTGTTTTTTATTCTTTTTTTTAAATTTTTTTTATTATTATTTGTTCAACTGTGTGCATATGGTATGTACGTGCACGTGTGTGTCTGCATGTGTGTGTGTGTGTGTCTGTGTAGAACCACGGACGAATTCGCGAACCACCATGGACGCCTAAACCTCCTTCTGCCCCGGGATTCACAGGCTCCGCCCTACCAGGACCAGAAACGCAGGCCGCCCCCGCTTCCGCCTGGCGTCTATACATGGGATCTGGGATCCGAACTCAGGACCTTCCGCCTGCAAGGCGGAGGCTTAACCCCTGAGCCACCTCTCCAGCCCTGTTTTTTATTCTTTTTTTTTAAATTTATTATTATTATTTATTCAACTGTGCGCATGTGTGTGTGTATGTGCGCGCGCGTGTGTGTGTCTGTGTGTGTGTGTCTGTGTATGTGTAGAACCACGGACGAATTCGCGAACCACCATGGACGCCTCCACCTTCTTCTGCCCCGGGATTCACAGGCTCCGCCCTACCAGGACCAGAAGCGCAGGCCGCCCCCGCTTCTGCCTGGCGTCTATACGTGGGATCTGGGATCCGAACTCAGGACCTTCCGCCTGCAAGGCGGAGGCTTAACCCCTGAGCCACCACTCTAGCCCCTGTTTTTTATTCTTGAGAGATGGTCTCATGTAGTTCAGGCTGACCTTGAATTTGGATTGTAGCTGAGGATATCCCTTGAATGCTGAGATTACTATGCCATGAGCTACTATGCCAGCATAATTTAGAATTTATTGCTCATATGTTCTTTTCTGACACTCTTATACATTATATAAAAGTTAATTAAGAATCTCACTGCTAAGTGATTCAAACTTGTAAATGTCATGGCTCTTACAATGCCTCAGGATGGAATTCAGACAGTGACAAAAGAAACAACCTGTGTTATGACTATATAACAAAACCCATTGAGGGAGGAAGGGGAAAAGTGTAGATCTTTGTCAGTTTGGAAATGATTGAAAGCTTTAAAACTGAGGACAAAGGTAATTATAATGTACATTATTTTCTAGTTTCTCAAGTTGTTTATGACAAAGGTGTAGTTTAACAGTTCTGAAACATGTGGATTGGTGTACTTGGATTGAACAAATAATTAAATGGTGAATGGTGGAAGAGATTTCTCATAATTGGGGTAAACGATGTAAAATAAGCAGTAGAAAAAACTAGAATGAAATGTGGTATTGTATTAAAGTTGAAGTTATCAGAGTGGATTTATGTTTAGAATTTACTATAAATGGATATTATGAATGGATATTTATAAATATATATGAATAGAAACAGTTATATATATGTACACATATAATGATCAGAATTTTAAGAGTTATAAAATAAAAAGTGAAAAGTTTCAGTATAATACAATGTATAAAATAAAATCCATGAATCCATGCAGATGCAAATATTTGATTGAATAAATAAATAATTAAAAGGGAAGATATGAATATCTCCTGCAGAAAAACTGAAAATAGCTTAAAGACTTCCTGCAAGAAAATAGAGCACACTGTAGGCTAGGATAAGTGACTTGCTTCCCTGAGAACAGTATGAAAAGAGGAAGGTAGATCATTATCGAAGATCTTAAGAACCAGTATCATGGTCACTTTCCATCATGATTAACTGCCTAGGCCAGGCAATTTATAAAACAAAGAGATTTTTTTTTTAACTCATGTGCTCTGCAAAACTTTGTTCATTTGGTAAGGACTTCATGACAGAGGGCACTGTAGTGGTTGGATCCTGTGCAGCTGAGAATGCTTGGTGACGCAGGAACCCAGAGAAGAGGAAGGGGCCAATCTTGTTCTTTTCACAACTTGTTCTCACAAAGAAACCACAAGACAAGCTGCATCAATCCTTCCTTGAGAACAGCATCCCCGATAGTTCTTCCACTGATATCACATATTCCTTTCATATTGCCACACTGGGGACTAGGTTTCTACCTAGTCCTGGGGGACATACTCAAACAATATCTTGACCATAGAGTCAGAAAATCAAAGTTAATGTCACAGAGATTATCCAAGTTTTCAACATGGACCCTCCACAAACGTAATGAGAATGGATGTACACCTAAAGTTCTAACCACAGTGTAACAGTAAGAAAATGATCGGGAGCCACTCTACAAAATACCTGGCCAGTTTTCTTCACATTGCCAAAGACATAACTTGTCTGAGAAAGTGTAGCAGCAGTTCATGCAGGTTAGGGAGGCAGAGTGAGTAACAATAACGGAGGCCCTGAGTGTAATTCTGAAGCAAAAATGTGGATGGGGGAAGGATGTTAGTCAAAAACTAATAAAATTATAGCACTGCTTGGCTTTTAATTTGTAACATATCTCAGCGGTAAGTTCTAAAATTGTGACAAATACAACTTAGTCATGTAAAGTGTCAATAGGAAAATAGGGATTGGATTGAGAAGAGCAGAAAGCTCTGTACTGTACTTGAAACTTACGCATATGATTTTATTTCATTGTACATTGCCACATTAAATACTTGACCCAAGCAACAGAGGGAAAACAGGGTTTCTTTGCAGCTCACAATTCCAGGTCACAGTCCATCATTTTGTGGAAGTTATAGCAAGAGGTGCTTGAAACAAGTGATCATCTCACTTTTACAAGAGCTGAAAACAATAAATAAATGCACACATTCATGTTTGATCACCTGTTCTCTCCATCTTTATGTAATCCCAGAACACTTACTTATGGAATGTGTAGTTCATGGTCCCACACATGATGCATTGAGTCTTCGTGATTGTATTAATGCAATCAAGCCAATCCCTCACAGGCATGCGCAAAGGCCAACCTTAATCTAGAGGGTCCCTCTGAGCTGTTCCTTGAGATTTGCCTCAATCCTCACCATTGCATTGTGAATTTATAAAGAATTCTAAAAATTAAGTCATTGAAATATATTTTAAAGTGACGGCTACTCTATAAATTTCATTTCTAATATGAAGTCTTATAGTTCTGTTCCCTGGATATGACATGAGTAGTTCTCTGATGCCTTTCTTTATTGTTTATTTTAATCTGGAAATGATATTTCAGTGAATGGTTAAAAATATCAGATTATTTCTGGAATGCATGCCATCAGAAAACAACTACTCATATGATGTGATTGTAGCTTTGTATAATGAATATTCTTGACCAATAGTGAATGCTCAAAGACACCTTCCCAATGCCTGGGAATGAAGTAAAACATCTTCTGAAACAATGATAAGACCTGCTGCAGTGCTCTCAGAGTTTAATTGAAAAACATCGTCACTGAACTGTAACTGTAAATCTCTGTGAAAAATAAATCATCTATAGTGGACTTCTACTTCATTTTTTTCTAGCTATTTCATATACATCCCAAACAATGGGAAATTGGAAACACTTGAAACTAATGAAATTCAAAATCATCTTTTTTCTGTAAAGTACATCTGTAAATCGGCCCTGTCCCCATCCTTTTGACTGCTTCTTTTGAGATTTGCACTTAATGTACAATTTCTCAATAGATTGGATATGTTTAGATAAGTATTTTTGGCCCAAGTACTTATCTCTGGATCTGACTTCTCCATCTTGAAGATGATCAGTCAAATTGTGACTTGTGCGTAGTACACAAGACAGACATGGGAGGAAAACTGAGGCAGCTCAGGTGAGCTAAGCACATTCTTCAGCTAAACATCAAGGAACCTGGGATCCTTATCAAGCTCTGCTTCCCTCACGTGTATGTGTGTGTGTGCGTGCGTGTGTGTGTGTGTGTGTTTATACTTGTATGAATGTGTCATAGTTTGATGGTGAGATGTTCCCTACAGACTCCTGTGTTTGGACACTTGGTCTCCAGCTGCTGGAAATGTTTGGGAAGGCTGAGGAAGCTTTAGGAGGTAGAGCCTCTTGCTGGAGGAAGAAAATCACTCTGAGACAGGAGCACAGGCCTTCAGGCTTGACCACCGAGTTCCACTTCCTGTTTTCTTTCTCTCTCCTCTTTCTGAGTGTGGCTGAAATGTAATGTCCAGCCTCCCTTTTTTGTCATGTGCTTTCTTGGCCTGCCACCAGGAGTTCTTAGCCATGATGGATCCTATTTTCTTGGGAAGTATAAGCCAAAATAATAAACCCTTTTTCTTTTAAGTTACTTGCGTCAGAGTATTTTATCATAGCAATGAAAGAGTAACTGAAAAAGTTTATGTAAGAGCAGAATTCCATTGGTTTTTGTTTTGTTTTGTTTTGTTTTTACTCAGAGTTTTTTAAGCAACCCAGACTGGCCTCAAATTTATGATTTTCCTATGACAGCCTTTGAGGGCAAAGGTTAAAGGCTTGTGACACCAACCATGATTTGCATATTTAATTTTCTTGTTTCCCCCATAATCAATCTGATGTAGACAGTTGGTTATGCTTCTAATAGTTCAGAACTTTATTTCAGGTAAAGCAAAGAATTTCTAGTAATCAGCAGATTACTAGATTTCATATATACATTTGTTAGGTAAGCAAAGGTTTCTTGTCCAATAAACTGGCTTGAGTTAAAGAAATACATACCCTAAATAAAATTTGCCAAACTAGATAATTTATATTTGATATACATTTAACTATTTTATTTTAAGCATATAATTTACATATAATAGTTGGTTTTATTTTTAGCTCTAGTTCTGAAATTTAAAAAGAAAAATGTGAGCTTTATATCTATGGTTAATTTCATGTAGAAATTTACCAAAATTTTTTTGGATGTATTTTTAATAATGCTCAAGACTAAACTGCTTCTCTGAGTCTCTAAGATGTTATTGCATGTAAATGAAAATGACATCCTTGATTATCTTTTAGATACAAGATGTAACAAATGTGTGAAAAAAGAAAAGAACTGTTAAAGTGATAATATTCTTCTCATGGATACATTTCAATTAACCATTAAAAACTGCTGTATAAAAGTCAGAGAAGAGTGTTAAAGTTGTATCACAGAAACTCCATGATTGGAGAGAAAAAAAATTAAAAATCTTTTAGGAGTGAAAGTTTTTTTTAAAGCTTTTATTATCAGTGCTAATAGTTTTCTGATAGAGTTGAGTGTACAAGAAAAGAAATGTCAAGGTAGGGCTCCTATGAACAGCTCCATGATTCCTTTTCCCAAGACTCATCATGGACTTGTGTCCCTGCTCTCAAGCACGTGGCACTAGGCAGAACCCTCTGCAAGCACGATGCGGGCTTGTTCATTTCAGTAAGGTCTCTTTCAAGGCAGACAAAACTATCTACCTGTTAGCTTTTTTGTTAATCTCAGGAAGGCTAGGGAAACTGTATTTCAATGTGATTCCTTGCTTATGTGCATGGTCTACTAAAATGTAACCCATTCTCAATGTTTTGTACAACTCCAGGTTATGAGGAAGCATTTTTTAATAGTGGGATAGTAGGATTTTGCTTTCTGTATTGTAAAGATAATTCATGATCACGCATGTAAAATAAAAGTGTACAGGCAGTTGGCCATAGAAGATGATGGTGCTGAAGGCATTATCACTAGGGAGCCATGGATGGCTCTGGGAACAGGAGGTTTCTGCCAACACTGACTCCTCTCTCTGGGCAACAGCTCACTGATTTTCTTTTGAGGCCTCTCACGTGTCAACTCTGGTAGCTGACAAAATCCCTTTCCTTCCCTGATGTGAGGATCCTGAGATTATTGACTGTGGCAAAGGCAGAACAGAGGAATTAAACTGAAAAACTTACACATGCCATTTGGACAGGAGCAGTGTTTGACTGAGATATGAACCTGAGACCCAAATGTTTTCATTCCTCAGATCACGGTTCTGGGACTTCTTTAAGTATGACCAGGAGAAGGTGGTCTGTCCACTGCACTGAGGCAGTGGAGAGAAAGTCTTGAGTTGCTGGGGGTTTATCACCACTGTATAATCCCTCTTGAAACACGACTCATGAAGGAGAAAACAAAGCTTAATGCCCTGGTGATCCTAAAAGGCTTTCCCAAGCCAACAGACCAGGAGACAACTGTGTCCATTACTCTGTGCAGTTTATGTAAAATATGTCACTCACTCCAAATCAGGGAAAATTTGTATTTTCAAAGAAAGGCCTACTATTTACTTCTCATACACACACACACACACACACACACACACACACACACACACACACATACACACATATGCCATAGCATGTGTTTGGTCAGAGGAATCGGTTTGCTCCTTCTATCCTGGGTTCTTGGATTCAAATTCAGGTCATCAGGCTTGGTGGCAAGCACGTTTTCCTGCTGAGCAATGCTGTAAGCCTATATTTGCTTCTTTAGAAATAAACAATAAAAGGAAGTTTCAGAAAATGGGCTGGAGAGGTGGCTCAGGGGTTAAGCCTCTGCCTTGCAGGCAGAAGGTCCTGAGTTCGGATCCCAGATCCCACGTATAGACGCCAGGCGGAAGCGGGGGCGGCCTGCGTTCTGGTCCTGGTAGGGCGGAGCCTGTGAATCCCGGGGCAGAAGGAGGTGGAGGCGTCCATGGTGGTTCCCGAATTCGTCCGTGGTTCTACACACACACACACACACACACACACACACACACACACACACACATACATACGTACATATGCACAATTGAATAAATAATAAAAAAAATTTTAAAAAATGTTTAGAAAATGAAGACATTTTGTTACTAATCAAAAAGATGCCAAGTTTATTCTTCACTCAGCAGAATATCATGTCAGGTTCTGCGCCTAAATCTCATTTCTTGTGAGATGAATTTTTAAATTTTTATTTATTTATTTATTTTAAGTGTGTGTGTGCGTGTGTGTGTGTGTGTGTGTGTGTATAAGTGGACAATGTGTGTCCCTGTGGAGAACCAAGGGTGACTTCTGGAATCATCCTGGATTGCTTCTACCACCTTCTTGTTTCGCTCTGGTATTTCCCAGGCTCCACCCATCAGAACCTGAAGTGTTGAATGCCCACCATTTCTGCCTGGTGGTTTTTAGGTGGGACCTGGAATCTGAACTCAGGACCTCTGCATGTGAGACAGAGTCTTAACCCCTGAGCCATCTCTCTGGCCTCAGATGAATTTTTTTAGGAAAAAATATTTAACTAATCTTTCTAACTTTTAAGGAAAACAGCAGAGAGTTTTTTTTTTAACAAAGGAGTGTTCTTTTTTTTCTTTTAGCTTTGAGTTTTCATTCTTTCTATATCTGCCCTCCTCCTCTTCTTTTTCCCAAACATTCCTTTATTAGGACAGAAAGCATTGAAAATAATGATGCAGGCCTTAGCCCCACCTTCATTGCATAGTTCTGCTTTTTGGAAGAACTACTGAGAAATGCTGAGGGACAGTCACACAGGTGAGAAGCACTAAGCGAAACACTGAATAGCAAGCCTAGTGTGCAAAGATGATTTTCAACAAGAAAAATAGTCTGCGTGGTCAGTGCCTATGGAATTTACCCATATATTGATTCTTTTCATTCCTTGCATCCATTTTGAGCATCTGTCTGAGATTATCTTCCTTTTTCATGAAGAGCCATCCAGTATTTAACTGAAGGGTTATACATGACACATTGTCTTCATCACTTCCTACTTGAACCTAACCCATATTGGCTGCACTTTTTCTGGGTTTATTTCCTGTTCATGTAGAACATTAAAGTGGTACTTACCTTCCTCTTTCAGTGTTTCAATGCTGTTCTTCCATAGTTTGTCCTGTATTCTGGTTTTGTAGTTAGCTGTAGTGTTATCAGCCATTCCCATAAGGTGATAGCTTTTGCTTTTAAACCTTTCCATCCCTCCAGATTACATTTAAGATGTTTGTTTTGACCTGGGAAGTTCAGTATGATGATGCATGGTTTGTTTTTCTTTGTATTTATCTTGATATTCTGGCAATTCCTGAATCCATGGGTGGATCGCTTTTCAGCTGGAGACAATTGCTAGCCATAGTTGTTTCTTCAATATTGTTCTTCTCCTAGTCTTTTTCCTCTCCCATTGAGATTCAATATTCACATAAGATCCATTCATTGTGGTCAGGGATGCCTTATGATCTCTGTCTTCTATTTTAAAAACCTCTCCTACACCCAACTTAGCACTACTCTTACTAAATGTCCACATGTTCTTAAGCCCAGATATGGAGTTCTTCATTTTTCTTTTAGTGTTCAACTCTAGGTGTTCATTTGAGACTTTTATATATGGCATTTACCTTCTGAAATTCTCCTTCATCTATTTTGGAAATTATTCAACAAGACTATGCTATTTTGATATTTTTATTTAAAATGAGTTGTATTAGGGTTCTCTGGGAGAGCAGAATCTCTAGAATGTGATATATAAAATAAAGTTATATAAATATAACTGCATTAAATCAACTCACAATGAAAGTAGTGTCCTTCAAAGTAGCTGCCCGTAACTGCTTTGTTCTTGACTGGAATGTCTCACAAAGCCGAAGGATCCCTAGAAGGTCTTGAGCCTCTACCTCGTTGGAGGTCAAAGATGGTGGACTTCATGTCAGTGAACAACTGGCCTCCAACTGTAGCAAATGAACAGTGAACAGCAACAAGGCATAGAGACCAAGCTCCAAAAGCAGCTGGAACAGCGGCAAGGTCAAAAAGATGGATCTCTGAGTCAGCCAGGACAGAGGCAGCAACGGCAACAGCAACAAAAAAGGAAATGATGCTCTAAGAAGCCAACGACGCTGGAAGAGTGAACTCAATAGCTAATCAACACAGAACAAGGGAAGAGCAAGTCCCTTCCTCCTTGCACTTCCCATTATTGGATCCAACGCTGAAAAGTGCCATCCACTGTGGTTTGGGTTTTCCATATCAGTTACGCAAGTACTTGCAGAATGGCTCAGGGGTCTGCTGCAACCATTGATTCTCCACAGCTGTGCCCCAAACAGCCTGCAACTGTCAAGTTGACGCTCAAATCTAATCATAACATGAAGTCTTACAGAGTTTCCCAAGCTGGCCTGAAACTCCTGAGCCTAAGTGATCCTTCTCCCTTACCCTACCAAGTATTCAAGTCTGCAGGCTACAGGCATGTCGAGCAATTCCTGGGGAAGTTCATGTGGTGCTAATCGTTCCAATAACTGATTTACTTCATGAACTAGTGGCTATATCCCTCCTCCTCCTCCTCCTCCTCCTTTTTCTCTGTCTTATTTTGTCTTATGGCCTCACTATTGCTTTAATTATCATTACTGAACTCTACATGTCCTGCTAAAAATATCTATCTATGTGAGAACATGCATACTTTCTGGCTGCTCACCCTCAATGGAACCCTTTGCTTTGCTTTTGCGTGTACCAGCGTTAGTCACAGTTCCTGGTGGGCACCAGTTGGCACTTGAAGGTATTCCTCTCTCCATAGGCCCTGCCTTTCAACTCTGCAACTCTGATTGCCCTGCTTGGCCTCTGCAGAGATTCTCTCTGATCTCTTTCTAACTCATAGCTCCCAGTCAGCACTGTGTGCCTTGGAGGAGTCAAACTTCCCAAAGCGCAAAGCACAGCTAAACAGAACATTTCTCTGAGTTGTCCTGGATGTCCCGTGGGCCCCAGATCCCACCATTAGGTCTCTCTGGTTGTCTGAAGCTGCTAAAAACTTGACACGCCCTCTCCTCTCTACTGGGTTATGCTCTGCTTCTCAACCTCTCTCTTAGTACCAATTACCAGCCCACAGATGCCTCGAGGGAAAAAGAAGAGCAGGCTACCTGGTCCCTCAGGCTGTGTGCTTCCTTTCCAGCTCCCTCTGCACTGGCAACCCATCTGCTTCTAAAAAGAAAGAAAGAAAAAATCACCTAGCTTTTCCAGCAACTTTGTAGGCATGTTGATCAGATACAAACTCAGAAGCAGAAGCCAAGGTGCCTTAAAACCTTTATTCTTCCTGCTGATTAATTAGGTGCTCCTTATGTATCTTGGACTTTAGTTCTTTAAGTTTGTGCTTATCTTTAAATGTTCTTTTAAAAGCCCTTTTGATTTGTAGAAGTATTTTGAAAGTTTTTTGTCAAATCTTTTTTTTTTTTTTTAGTGATTAAAAAGCATTTCTTTTTTAAAAGAAAAACTTCATTTATGCGCTTCCTCTTTTTTTCTCTTCTGGTTTGTTTTCATTTTAATTCAATTTTAAGTGGATCTTAATTTAATTTTCTTGCATGAAATGTTATTAAATTTTCTTTTATCTCCAGTTGTTTAGCAAGCATTTGTTGAATGCAACGTTCTTGTCCACTTACTCATTTGGCATTTTAGTTTTGAAGCTAGAACATGCAATAAATTCTTGCATATAGTCTCTTTTCCAATTGATCTGAAGAACAGAACTTCTCTGTTTTAATGATTGGACTTTAATGATTCACTTGACTCCCAATAGTTCAAGTAACTTCTCTCTCCTAGTGCATCCATCAAATGGCCCATTAAACTCTGCAGAAAGGTATTTGTAATCCACAGATTCAAAAATCTTCAAACGTTTAAAATTTTGTCCAACAAAACTGTTTAAAAACCACAAAATACAGTCAGATTTATCAGCAGAACCCCACTTCTCTGCTACCAAATTCTGTTGCAATTCACCTGCATGGTTTCTGATAAAATCACCATCAAACGGCTTAAGGGAACAAGGGCTTTATTCTCTTATGATAGTCTGGTTATAGTTCTTAGTCCCGCTTGACAGGTGAACTGACTGCACCATAGCCACGTCACAGCTGAGAGAAAGACAATCCTCAGTTGCCAGATCAGCATGTCTAACCATGCTGTCAGAATGGATGGCACTTGGATAAGGGGCTAGAAAAAGGCAAGGCAGGAAGTAGAGAGAGCATTGGCCTCAGTGTGAAGTCATGGCACTTGAGAGATTTGAAGGCTGGAGAAAAAGTGACCTCATCTGTGACATTGGGCTTGGCAGGATGAGTAAATGGTGGTGCTGTTATTAAGACTGAGGACAGATGAGAAGCAGCCCTGACCAGGAGGAGCATCACTTGGCAAAGAGGCAGCAGGGGCATCCCAAGCCATTGTAAGCATTTGATGCTACTGCGAACTCTTTCCAGCTTTGAAGAGAAAGACATAAACTTCAGGTGCAAATTAAAGAAGAATGAAGCAAAATCTGTTCGAGATCAGAAGTTGCCTTTGCAGAGGGGAAAAGTCACACTTTGTGTCCTGTCTGTCACCTTCTCTGAGCTGATAAACATCTAGCATGTAGCAGGGCTGGATAGGATAAGTTTTCTAAATCAAAGCCATAGACTTGCCTAGTATCTTCACTGAACTGCTACACTCAGAGATCATCTCCCTGAGCTCAGAAACCTAGCCTTTCCAAAGCCTATAAATACAAAGAATTTCCTCTACTACTTCTCTATCATATTTCAGCTTTTCCCATTAAGAGTGGCCTGATTACCTGAAAACTCAGTCCCTGCCTAGGGAGCCAACACCCATAACCACACCTAAAATGCAGTTGATTAGATACAAAATAAAATTTTTCATGGCACTAATTCTAAGAAAGACACAGAACTTTAAGAAGCCCATGGAAGACGCATCCTTAGTTTAAACTGTGAAAGCCATGTCATTAGGCCATTAGGCCACAGGCAGCATCTACAGCCAAGTAGGCTGAGGGAGCAGGGAACAGGAAGAAGACAGATAGAGCAAGATTGGAGGATTTGAGGGGAAAGTATCTCAAATGAGAAAAGATTTAAAAAAAATTGTTGATACAAGTGACTAGAAATCCTTGTCTTTCAAAGAAGAAATTAATAAAGTGAGGTAAAACATTTCAAGAGCCTGATATGATGAAGACAAAGAAGAGTTCGGTGAGTTCCTGAAAAAGAATCTGATATATAAGAGAAAGTGTAGCCTCTGAGCATCTTGTGGCCAGTATATATTTCAGCCAGCGATGCTGTGTTTACTCTGGAAGAAAAAGTTAGAAAGCATTACTTAAATATTACTCAAGAAGCTCCTCTTGTTTCCTTTGAGTTTGGACATAATTTTAGACTGTAAGAACAGAACTGTAGACTTTTGACCTTGGAAGAAATGGTGCAATTTATTGTTACTCCTGTACTCTTTCTATACTTAAAAACTCAAACAAATGAGTTCCAGAGAGAACAGGTCAGAAGTTTGCCTATAAATCAAAAGCAGGACTCAGCTCAAGTCTCCCCACATTTTCTCTGAACACTTTGCACTATAGTGCAGAAATTAGAAAATTCAGATCAGCTCTCTCACTGTAGCACTTTGCATATTACAGCCCTTCCTGCCCTGCTTTAAGATTCAGCAAAATGTTTAGTGGAAGGATAAGAAGCTCTTTTCAAACTAAAAACAGCTGACACAAGGCACTTTTGTAACCAAAAGAAGTATATATAAAATTATAAAATATATAAAACTATATATTGATATAAAAGCGTTAAGACTACAGGAATAAAGCACAAATCAGGGTAGAAACTAATGGGAAGGGTGATGTGGTGAGTCGATGAATCCATGTGGTGTCACGTCAAGATTAAACTTTCCTCTGACATTTGGTTCAGCCTAGGGAGGGACAAGCTGTCAGAAACTCCAGCTCCCAACAGTTGCCACAGCTAAGGATCAAAAGAACGAGAGGCACATCAGTCTTCTTTAGGGGGCGGGGATGGTGTCTATTCAAGTTCACCCTACCCCCACGGGCTCTACTTCAGTGTCAGAAGGAAAGGAAGCCACAGGGGAGCAAAAGCAGTCTTAGTACCTTTTATCTCCTGCCTATTCTCCCTCTGCCCTCCCTCCTTTTATATAGTGACTCCTGGGCTCCTTCCAGTGTAACTTTGTGTCTGCCCTAGAGATAGACCAAGGATACTGGCCATCCAGAGCTGCCACACTCTGATTTGAGACCCCTGTGACCTCCTGCTTGCCTGAGGGAGGAAATGAGCAAGGAGAGTGACTACAGACAAGAAACGTCTAGAAGCTACATGTCGTTGTAAAAATCAGGTCTGTTCAGGACTCAAGCCAGAACAATGGCGTTATCTCTGGAAGAATTTGTCCACTCTCTTGACCTTAGGACCTTGCCTAGGGTCCTAGAAATCCAGTCGGGCATCTACTCTGAAGGTAAGCACTTCTTCAGTTCTTTAGCAGTTTACAAAGTTCTTATAAAAGCC
Source organism: Typhlomys cinereus (assembly GCA_023101885.1). Taxonomy (NCBI): domain Eukaryota; kingdom Metazoa; phylum Chordata; class Mammalia; order Rodentia; family Platacanthomyidae; genus Typhlomys; species Typhlomys cinereus. Next base: position 1,874,593 of record JALPQD010000032.1, on the reverse strand, counting down.
TATGTTCTTGGGAATTGGTAGAGTCCATTTCAATAAAGAATATGCAAAAAAGCTGGGTATATAGCTCCATGTTGGCACACTTGAGATCCTTAGCACATAGATAGAAACACGAATAAGAGTTCTTTAAATGAAAGGTGACCATGCAAAAATAGAAAGTAATTAACTGTTAATTAAAGAAAGATTCTGCAGTGTTGAAGAGAAGTAAAGTTTTGGGGTGGTTGGAGATAAGAAGCTATCTTCTTGAGCTTTTATGTAGGCATTGACAGTGCAGCACAAATGCTACATCATGTCTGCCTGTTCTTTGAAATTACTTGTAGGCACACAGAAAGTTCAAAAGTTATTGATATTTGCTTCTAGACTATAAAATTATTGCTTTTTCCAAAAATGAATACAACTATAAAACCACAGTTTTTAGAAAAAATTGTTCCCAAGCTCTCAACTACTTTTAGGTGTTGCTTGCTTTTATGTGTCCTTAGCTCTTCCTCTAGTGGCCTAATTCCTAACACCTTATGCACTGGCAATTACTTATTTGAAGGTACAGAAGTTGATGCCTATTTATCACAAGACACCTTCAAAAATATATGCTCAATTAAAATAATTGGTTAAGTTGGTGAATGTTGGTGTAAATTACTAATGTACTGATTTGGGTGAATGATCATTTAAACCTCTAGATATATGTTAGTTTGAGTAAATACAAGGCACAAGAATTGTTTTCTATGGGAATATCTGTTTCTGTTTGTAATAATAGCAGAGTTGAAGCAATCATAGAATGAGGACTGGCCAAATTACTGGGAGAATACAGAATTGCTAGTAGATTACCTTTCTCACCTATAGACAGTCCTTGAATTCCCATGGTTAGACTTTCATTTTTTTCAGCTTTTCAAAGGAGTAGAAATGTACAACAATTCTGTGGGTTTATTTTTTTCATTTTCAGTACGGTGCTTAGTAAACTGCTTGAGATATTAAATACTTTATTATAGTGTATGTGTTTTGAACATGGTGTAAATAGCCAAGACTAAACTGTGATGATCGGTAGATTTGGTGTATTCATTATGCTTTCAAAAGATAGTGGAATTTTCAGGATGAAGCTTCATTAGAAGTTAAGGAACATATATTGGATGCTATCTTGTGAAAACAAATGGCAAATGTGAGTTTCACGTTGTATGGGAATGAGTACGTGTACAAAGACACACTGTCCATACTCCTGCAAGATGTAGACTTATTGCAAGCTTTGCTTAATTTGTTTGTAAATTGATTGCTTGGAATCAGACCACTTTTGTCCTGTCTATCATATTATGATTTACGCTGTTAATCTAGTTAGAGATCATATCCTGCCTCATAGCTTATTAATAGCTTTTGTGGCTTTGTGCAAGAAGTCTTTCTTCCATATCTAGAAAACATTATTTTATACCAGCTATAAAGTTTTCTGTTTTACATTTGGTTTTAGTTCACTTGGAAGATATTTGTGAAATGATGTACAGGGACAGAATTCTACTTTTCTCTATACAATCAGCCTTGATATCTAAGTACCATTTTGACATCTTCAAATCATATTATATAGTCACACGTATATCATCAGTCTCTGAAACAACTCTTCTCTTCCACTAGTGAAATTTTTTTCTTATTTGGACCCAATCATATGATTTTTAAGAAGGTTTTTGAAGTAAGTGTCAATATATTTTCATGTACAGATTACTTTCTTGTTTTCACTCAATTTTCTAGGCTTCCTTAGCTGTTCATGAACTTTTAAAATACATTTTTAGAGGCAGCAATGCATTCTGTAAGAAATCCAATGAAGATTTTTATTGGATTGTATTGATTTTATATATTAACTTGAGAAGAAATGGCAATTTTATATTTTTAATTTAAAAGTTGTTCAGATCCTCTTCTTCATTGTTTATTACATTGCTACTATGTTACCATTCAGTTAAAATGAATTTTCATGCTGTAAGTACATTCATGCAGCCATTATCTTTAGAAATCCACAGGGTTTCTAGAAGCTTCATCTTGTGCCATACTCTTCTGGCTGGATATGTGTTTAACATTGTTTTGTAATATTAATCTATGCTGATCTCTACAGTTCATTCACTTTCAGTGTATCACAGTACTTTTTTTCAATACTTTGGATTGAAAGTAGGATCTCACTCATAGTAGACAAGTTTTCTATCACTGAGATATATCCTCAGTCCCCTTTTTTACTTTCTATTTTGATGCAAGGGCTTCACTTCATTCCAAAGACTGGTTTGAAATCACTCTGTAGCTCAGGCATGCCTCAAATTTGCCATCCTCCTGTCTCAGCTTACTGAGTAGCTAGATTTGTAGATGTGGGCCACTAAACCAGGTAGCCCTGTAACTGTACCAAAATTTACTATTCCATTCTACTGATAATGGGCATTTGGGTTGTTTCTGTCTAAAGTTATCAGTAACGTCGTAACCATGAGATTCTTGCACATCTATGCTCACACTGGGTATACATTCAGTTGGGTATAAAAATCAGTGAATTGCAATGTTGAATGGTATGTATTTATTCAGACTTGAAAGATAGTGAAAAACAAGTTCTCTAAGCAACATTCAAATTTACATTCTCTTCATAAATCTGAGAATTCCTATTACTCTACATACCAATAACATTGAATATTACTAGTTTCTTAATTTTAAATATTCGAGTAAGACTACTGCTCGTGGCTGTAGTTCACATCTGCCTCACACCCAATAAGAAAGCACTATGTGCTTTTTTCTGTTGTTGTTGCTATTTCTTTTTATTTTGCAGTGTTTCAAAATTTTCCTCATTTGTTTAGGTTTTATAAATCCTTATCACTGACCTGATAAAACACATATAAAAATGATGGTCCATTTTCTCTGTAACAAAATATCCTCTCTCATGTTGCAGCTTAACATTTCATTTTCTTAAGAATATCTTTTAATGGATGGAAGTTTTTAATTTTACTCTGTGTGCTCAATTTATAATTACATTTCTATTTGTGTGTTGTCAGGGGAGATTTCCTTTATCCTAAGTTTATGAAAAAGTTATATAACCTTCTAGAAAATCTGTGGTTTTATATTACTTTCAGATCTGTTCTCTGCCTGGAATGCTTTTTTTGGGGATGCTGTTGTTTAACATTTGAAGTGAAGCCAAGATTCATATTTTTCTCTGGATAGCCAGATAGTGCAGTTGATACTAAGACCTTTTTTTCCCCCAATGCTTTGCTGCTTCCTCATAGTGGTAAGTACAGTGCACATAGGCATGGGTTTTTTCCAGTAGCTCACCTGTCATTCCCATCATGCAAATTGCTCACTTACAGCAATTTTGCTATGTCTTAATTAGTGTTGATTAGTAGCAATATGCAACATCCAACATATTCTAGATAAGAATATACAGCAGAGCCTTGGTTCTCAAACTTGATCGCACATTTGAAACTTCTGACATGTTTTAAGGTTATGAATGTTCGGATGTTTCTTCAAAGGTAAGGATTGAATTATGCAAGAGACAAAGTGTCATCATCAGGATTTGAAGAATCCCCTGGTGATTATAAAATGCAGCCGAATGTGAGAACTGCTAATGCAGAATAAGTACTCTAATTTATTATTCTCTTTCCAGTTATGTTCTTTGAAATCTCATATAGCATGTCAGCATCTTAGAATTAACATGTCAACTTTTACAAGTTCTTTTGAAATTTTGATTAGCAGTATATTGGTTCAAAGAAAATTGACATCATTAAATTAAGCCTTCTGATCTATGTAATGGGTATAAGTACAATTACATGTGTTTTTGCACATTGGTCAATAGTATTGATAATTTTTGTATAGATATCTTGCGTGGCTTTCATACTTATTCTTATTCATACCTTTAGTCCCAGCACTTGGGAGATTGAAGCTGGAGGACTACCATGAATCTGAGGGCAGACAAGGCTATATAGTAAATTTCATTGTAACCTTGACTACAGAGTGGGAGTTTGTCTCAAAAATCAAAATCCCAAAAAAAAAAAAATCAAAATCCAAACCACAAGAACAACAGCATCCTTTTACCTTTTCATTTTTTTCTTTGTTGTGTCTGTTCAATTTTAAGAAAATGTATCCTTAGACTATCTTGATTCTCTGAACATATTCATGTCGCCTTTGAATACTGATTAGTTTTATTTTTTCTCTCCAGTGATCTTCCTTTACTTCTTCCCAAGAAACGCTGATTAGTACTTCTGATATAATATCCAAGGTTAGCAGTGAAGTACCACCCTATCTCATTCACAGCCACAGAAAGTACCAATAAGTTATCATCAAATGAACCCATTTTAGTCTGCAGAATATTCTAGTTTTTTAATGAATTTTGAAATGAAAATCTTTCTTGAGTAAGCATTTTATTAAATATTCTTTCTGCAACTTTTTTGATGGTTATGTAATTTTATTTTTCTACATTGATTTTTTGAATTTTAAATGAAGCTTTTCTTATGCAACAAAACCAAATTAGTCGGGCATCATTGTCACATTCATTTGTCTCATTCTTTGGATGCAAGAGAGACATGTAAGTTAACTAAGAGATTTGAGAGGCCATAGCTATTGGAAGACTGTGACATCTAGTTAAAATCTGCATGAACATTTCTTATTACAAAGTAAGGAATAGAAGGTGCAACCATAGAATTTAAAATACTTACTTTTTACGATTGATAAGTCTTGTGCACTATGTGTTAATCAAGTCTGCATTGATGTACACAGAACTGCATGTCTGTCTAGGTCACAGGCTGATGCTATATGATCTATATGTTTTCCAGCTAAGCTTTCCTCAGAGTCCCTGGCTCTAGTAGGCAGCTCAGCTGTATGTAGATTGTATGCTGTGTGCAACATGGGACATCCACCCAAGAGATTCTGATAGCTAATTTATATCACTAAGTTAATTGTTTTACTACTTTTATTTTATTTTTTCACTTATTTGTTTTGTGTGTGTGCATGTAGTGTGTGTGCATGTTCACATGCCATGGGTGCATATGTGGGGATCAGAGAATAACTCGACAGTCATTTCTCTCCTTCCTTGTTCTTTGTTGTATAGATCAGGACTGTATTAAGTGGCAGTGGGATGGATGCCTTTAGGGGGTTCTGGAATGGAACACAGATCATCAGATTTGATGCTGAGTGCCTTTTCCCACTTAGCTGTCTTGCTGACTATTTTTCAAAATAATTATTTATTCCTCTTACTAAATAGTTTTCACTGACAATTTAATTGCTTATAATGGTCTACTTAGGATTTCACATTAAATCAAGTTATGCTGAATTATGAACTTCTTTTATTTTTTTTTTGAGACAGGGTCTTATTTACGTAGCTCGGGCTCCTCCTGAGTGCTGGTATCATAGGCATATGCCTTCACATGTGGCAAAAACACCATTTTGTTTCATTTTGTGGTGCTTAGGATTGAACCTTTATGCATGTTAAGCAAGTGCTCTACCACTGGACTACAACCTAGGAATTGGGTATTTTTGGATAGACTGTTTGTATTCTTGGAAAAATTATTTCTTACTGAAATGATCAGTTGAATTTTTTCAAGGGGGTTATTTGGGCAGGGATGTCTAATATAGAAATGTTTTGTGACTTAAATTATTCAGCAACTCATCCCATTCAAGAATAAAGTTTGTTTTTCATTTATGAAATGAAATAATCAATCAAGGAGACAGCTCAGTAGGTAGGAGTCCTTTCTGTGCAAGCATGAGAACATGAGTTCAAATTGGGTGTCGTCATGTGCTTGTAACCTCATAACTGCTGTGGGTAGAGATGAGAGGATTGCTGGGGGCTTGCTATTAGGCTTGTTTCCTCCATACGGTCCCAAGGGAATAAGGCAGACCATGGTAGAGCAAATACCCACTATTCTCTTCTGGTCTCCATGTTCATAGAGGTGTATGCAAATGTGTACATGTGCAATATGCTTATACCACATATACTCACATACACAAACACAATAGGAAACAAAAGAACTTCTAGAACTTTTATTAGAGTTGCAGAAATGTGCCTGTAATGATCTAATGTTTCCTAAGTGAAATACACTCATATGTATTTATTCCGATATGCTGACCTGCTGTCATATTGCTTGCTTATTCCCATTGGTCACCACTGAAAACTGCAATGAGATATCAACACCACTGATACATTCTCATATGAATTCTAATACTTTATCTTCTTTATCCTCATTGTTTTTTGCATTTAACACTTAACTAAGGAAGTGCCTATCATTTCCCTGTTTTCTAGCTTGAGCTGTTACTGAACTTAAGGTTACTTCATCATCCCACTAACAATGTGATGTTTTCTTTAGTCTGTTTATGTGAACTACCTTTAATATTTTATGTTACTTTATTTTTTCGAGATTGAGTTTAAATATACATCAGTGTTCCTCAGAAAGGAGCTTGGTGAAGGCTTGTTGCACATGAGTCTGGGGTGCCCTGAGAAACAGAAAGAGATCTGTGTGTCAGAGGAACTGGGGAGGGGCACCACTCTACCCTAAAACAAGGATAGAAGTCCTCTCTGGAGTATTTTCTGGTTAGGTGGAAGCAAGTCCATTCTTGACGATGGCTCATCGGGTACAGAACTGAGGAACAACTCCCATGGTGGTGGTGTTGGTAATGGGGAAACTTGGATATAACAACAAGGCGATATATATTTATTTCAAGAGCATATGTAAAATACTAAAGGGTTCTAGAATATAGGAGATGGCAGACTAGGGTCTTCCACAAACAGAGGTACATTGTGGAATTGCTGGGTCCTAGAGCGACCAAGGAGGATGTCAATACCTTCTCAGAGGGTCAATTGAGTGTACCTCCATTAGCTCCAAGCCCACAAAGTCCGATGGGGCACTGCAGGCAGCCAGCACATACCTGTTGATGCCTCACTGGTAATGCAGCGTCAGGGATATTGGCACACGGCTACAGGTTGACCACAGCCAATGATGGAAAACAGGATCCCCCACACCAGGAATCCTCTTAGATTGACAGGACCTCTCTTCCAGTGCTGAATTCCTACCCCAAGTGGAGATTCCACAGGTCTCACTCCCAATTCCCAATGGGCTTCTTCCACCAGCAATTGTGGGTGCACTTAACTAAGCCCCAGTGGGAGGAGCCTGGTGGAGGAGAGTGGAGAAAGTTCATTTTTGAGTGTCCAGAGTCCAGGCTACTGTAGTGGCACTGTAGGGTGGTGCCTCCTTTCCCCACCTCCCCACTAGCTTTGGACACCTGTGCCCAAGGCAAGGCTCTCCGTGCTTGTGTCTGGGCATGCTACCTTTTATATTCTAGAACCCTTTAGTATTTTACATATGCTCTTGAAATAAATATATATCGCCTTGTTGTTATACTTAGGATTCATGTACTTAAACATAATTAAATTAGCCAGTAGACTTTATTGTTTTATCTAAGATGACATTAGCTTTCTAAGATAAAATAGGTAAATTTTACTGTTTTCTATTTTCTCAGATAATTTTCCAGAAATCATTTTTAAGTTCTTGCTGAAAATTTGGTAGAACTCTCCCATAAGAACTACCACATATGCCCTTTCTTGTGTTCCCCTTTAGTATAGGAACACTATTGTGGCTGTTAATTCCTTGCCTCTAAGGATCCTAATGCCTCTGACCCATGCTAGACTTTGGGGGTTCAATGATTTGTTGGTTATTGCACAGGTCATGCAAAGTCCTATTATGATTACTTCGGCTCTAACTTGTATGAGTCCTTACACCTCATCAGAGAGGAGGACCCAGAGGAAGTTTAACATGCACACTAAAAGAAGGTCCAGGAATGGGGGGAGGTGGCACTGGGAGAAAGGGAGGGATGGGGGGAAGGATGAGGAAAAGGGGAGAGGAAGCAAGGGGGTCCAAGGTGGGGTAGAGGGAGGAGGAGAATGGGGTACTTATTAACTTTGTATGAGTGGAAGAAATAAATTTAAAAAATGCAAAAAAAAAAAAAAAAAGAACTACCACATATGGATTTTTTTTTTTTAAAAAGGAGAAACCAGAGTTTGGTTTTGTTAATATTTTTAGTCTTTTATATCTTTCATTGATTTCTCATCTAGTCTTCATTACTTTCATTTTTGTTTCTCTCTTTCGACCCCTTTCTAGCTTGTTCTGTTGCATTTGCAGACATGTAAGAACAATTTTTCTTCTTGATTAATGCGCTTATCATTTAAAAAGTTTTCTAAATGCTTTCTTTGGTCACATGGGATTCTCAGACAGGATCTTGTTTTATGTCTCAGCCTGGGCTGCAAGTCATCATCCTCTTGCTTCAACCCATCTACTCAGTTGCTTGTGTGTTTGTGTGCCAGATAAAGCCTTACTGCGGGGTCCGGGCTGGCTCCCACTCACAGTCTCTTGCCTCAACTTCTTGTTTATAGTGCTAGGAATTGCAGACCAGCTCCTTTCCCTGCTGCCCTCCTTATTTCTCTGTTCTAACTGCAATTTGCTTTATTTTAAATTCAGTGGATATTTGTTGATTACTGATGTAGGATTTCGCTTAGCTGTCCTGTTGCTTTTAAAGTCATAGTTTGATTGTGTTTTGTTGGAGAACAACAGAAGGGATTGTGGTGTTTCTTGGAATTAACAGAGGTTTTCTTCACTTCATGATCTGACACATGCCCACTTTGAGGCTGGAGGGAAGTTACAAACAACTGATTTCAGGTGGTGTGTGAGGTTCTGTGGGACTGGACTGAATACACCCAACTGATAGCTACAAGGATAACAGGGGGCACATTGTTCTTGCTCAAGCACTCATTTCAGGAAGGTTCTTTTGTCCTTACTGATGTGAAGCAAAGAACTGTAGGTTATAAGCTCAGGACTCTGTGACAAGCCATCATATGATTGACTAAAAACATCATCCGTGAGGCCAGGATGATATTACAGTGGGGGAAATGCAGAGCCCCTCTTTTGGAATTTATATTCCAGTGGACGAGACTGAAGGGTAACAAATGTAGACTAAAATTTGACAAGTGTAGTAACAGAGAGCACCATGACGCAAAAGCGAGAGGCAATCGCGAGGGTGGCCAAAATTCATCCTTCAGTTTTATTCCCTTACATATGTTAGCAAGTCCTGACAGGCCTGTTTCTAAAGCACCCCTGAAGCCTATTCCAAGGCCTCCTTATTCTTTGGGTTATGACATTTGCACCGAGGCCTGAATACACTGAGTTAATAAACACTGAGAACTTCTGTAGAAAGCGAGTCTGGCATAGCACGCGGACCTGTGGACAGCTTGCTTGGCACGGTTAAGAAACAGGCAGGGAGCAATGAATGGGATTGAAGCCGAGCAGCAGAGGGACAGACAGCTGAAGACAAGCTGACTGTGAGCAGCCAGGACCTCGGAGACCTCAGAGGCTGCAGTGATTTGAAACACCTCACACAGTAGGACTGATGTTGGGTGGGCCACAGATAAGACCATCAGGAGGGTAACCCTGAAGAGCTAGAACGAATTGGGAAATGAATGATCCAGAAAGAACACAGAGTAGTTACTAGATAACCCCCAAAAAATTTGCTTGAGGAAGAGAGAGAGAAGAAAAAAAACGGGAAACGGCTCAGCTGGTAGAGTTCTTGCCAGGTTTGCATGAAGCTTTCAGTTCCATTTCCAGCACTGTGGTGTTGTGTGCCAGGATTGCTAGCACTTGGGAATGAAAGTAGAGACAAAAGGATCAGAAGGAAAGAAAGAAAGAAAGAAAGAAAGAAAGAAAGAAAGAAAGAAAGAAAGAAAGAAAGAAAGAAAGAAAGAAAGAAAGAAAGAAAGAAAGAAAGAGAGAAAGAGAGAGAAAGAGAGAGAGAAAGAGAGAGAAAGAGAGAAAGAAAGAGAGAGAGAAAGAGAGAGAGAAAGAGAGAGAAAGAGAAAGAGAGAAAGAAAGAAAGAAAGAAAGAAAGAGAGAAAGAGAGAAAGAAAGAGAGAAAGAGAAAGGCAGAGAGAGGGACGGAGAGAAGGAGGGAGAGAGGGAGGGAGAGAGAGAGGGGAAGAAATGAAAACAGGAAAAAGAGTTGAATGAATACCGAAGACCTTGTTGAAGTAGAAGATGGACAGGAATCCTTCTCTGGATGTTTAGGGTGAATAGATCCAACAGGAACTAGGAGGTTAATCAGAAAAACAGGCAATGCTCTGGAAAGAGAGATGGCAGGACCTTGGTTCAGGCTTAAAAGAAAGGAAGAAGCCAGTATATTTTTTGAGGGGGGAATGTGATGACTTGCTAATGGGTATAATTTGTGAGCATGAAGGATGCAGGATGCGTACAGGGATTTTGACGTAAACCACAGAATAACAACATGCTATTTGACAGGATGGTAACCAGGGGTAGATAAGATGAGAATAGTAAAGTGTTTCATTTTAGACTTGTTCTTGTTAATTATATATCATTGTCTACATGGATATTTCAGGAGCAGAATGGAAAATTCAGTTTGGGTCCTAGAAGGAGCTCGTTCATGACTGGAATGCTCTATCAATAAAAAAAGAATGTATCCTTCATAGTTGTTTTAAATGTTTTATTTATTTATGGAGAAAGCAGGTGTACACGTAAAGGCCAGAGATCAGCATTCAGGAATCAGTTCTTTCCTGCTACCGTTTGGACTCGAAATCAAACTCAGTGTGTTAGTACCTATAAATGCTCAACCATCTTCCTGGTCCCATAGATTTATTTGCATGTATATTCACTCTAAATTATGTGTGACAAAAGCTTTAAAAGGATAATGATAAAATAACAATAATTTTAAATGACAGTTTTTTTTATTTTGTGCACCCAATTTTCTCTTGCAAAACTGAACTTTATTAAAGCATGTTAAATATTAATGTATTTTCGTGAAATGAATAGTACTAAAAATCATTGAACATATTAAATATTTCATTACTAAAATGTTTACTAAGCTTTCTGTAATATTCCTTTAATTCACTTGAGTATTTGTTTTAAATGGCAGCTATGAAAAATGAAAAAATTCAGTATACATATGTATGATCTATACATCAGATAAGATTATCATTAAGATTTGTGGCTTTCAAGTTACTTGTGCACATGTCTTTGGAAATCTGATTTGGGTATCCCATGAGATTGCCAGAGCTCACAGCTGATGAGAAGTGTGAACTAGGCCACACTGCTCTTCCCTTCTTCACAGGCTCAATTCTCAAATGTCTTTGTAGGCATCTCCAAAAGTCACTACCTATTTTTTGAGAGCTAGTATCAGTAGAGTACAATAATGCCAGAATAAATTTACTGGGCACAGATCAATTTTATTATATGAAAGTGTATTTAAACTAAACATGCAACAATTGCTTAAACATTTTTTTAATTTGTACCCTCTCACTCCCTCTGTGTGTGTGTGTGTGTGTGTGTGTGTGTGTGGTCATGCAAACAATATTAAAGCTTGCCAATTTCTTGCACATGCTAAGCAAGCTCTGTCTCACTGAGCTACATCTGCAGGCTTTAGTGTGTGGTTTATTACATAGGTTAGGTTTTTATCATATGTAAAGAGGAAAGGGCTGCGCTGGTTAGTATGGATTGTCAACTTGAGACCTAGGGGGCATATCCTGGTGTGCATCTATGAGGGTTATACAGGTAAGGTCATCTGAGCTCACCTGAGAAAGATTATCTTAATTACATTGCTTGAGGTGGGAAGACACGCCTTAAACTTGGGTTCCAATGAAGGTCCTGCATGTTTTCATTGTTCTCTGCCCAAGTGTGATTCAATGTGACCTGCTCCCTCAAGTTCCTGCCACTGTGACTTCTTTTGACTGTAACCTACAATTGGCAATCAAATAAAATCTTCTTTCCTTACCTTGTTTTGTAAGCTATTTTATGATAGTGACAGAAATGAAACTGAGACAAGGGACTTTTTTCAATGCTAAATACTAGTAAGTTTAAAATTGGGTTTAGTGAATCTCCATATTAAATGTTAGCATAATTTTATTATTTATGTAGAAATTAAAATAAAATTTTAATTTTTTCACTTCATTTGTAGTTTAAATCTCTTTGGTTTGTACATTGTACATGCATTTATCATTCGTGGGTGTATTGAGTGCATATGTTTACATATGTGTAGATACCACAACTATGAATGGAGACCAGAGGTCGGTATCAGACAAATTTCTTGATTGCTTTGTACTTTATTTACTGCGGTAGAGTCTCCTTTTGGATATACGGCTTGTGAATTCAACTAATCCAGCTAGCCAGCTTGTTCTGGGCGCCTCTGTGTCTGCTCCCGAGCAATGGGATTGTGTACAGAGAAGTGACCATGCCACCCAGCTTTCCCGTGAGTGCTGGTGTTCGGAATGTCAATGCTCACACTTGCATGGCAAGCACTTGATACACAGAATCATCTCCCCAACCCTGTGTAGCCTATCTTTTAAGGTCCCTGCTAGGGCTAACATAACTGGAATTGTAAATTCCTTTCAGGATCACGCCCTAGGCGATTCTAGAATACTACAGTTAGATACATCTGTGCTCTCAGGCCATTTTCAATTCTGTGAAAGAAAATTTATGACCAAAAAGCGAATACAATAAATTTCGAAAAGGTTTTGGTTTATCCCAGTTCTTGCCTTCTTTGAGTATATGTCAAGATCACCTTTTTCAGTCATTTTGCAGTCACATGATTTACATTAGTAAATATTACAGGAACAGTATTCAGTATCATTTAGGAATGTGTGCTTTAAGAACCTGTCTTTAATTTCCCATATTCTGTCCTCATAGGCTTTGTCAAAAATGGAACATTCACAATCTAAGTTGCTAAGCAATTATAACTAACAGAGACCCTGCTCTCATCCACCTGTATCGTTTGTGTATCTTGTTGCTGAAATATTGGACACTTTCAGGTTCTTTAGGATCTTAATCTAAACTTTCTAACTAGAATGAGGATATGACATTATTGTGATTAGTATGAACTTACTATCAATCCAGAATAATTAGACATCAGACATATTTGAATCACATTTTGTCAGGAAAATTACTACGTTGAGAAATAAGTCCTGCATTGTTTCCCTGTCCCATTGCTTTTCTAAATTTATGGTTTACTCATCTTTCCTGCTACACTGGTAGCTTCACCACCCCACGAACATGGTGGCTGGTCTTCTCCCTTAAAGTTTTGCCCAAACTCTTCCCTTTGTTTGCAAATCTCCTATACTCAGACATGGGTCTGTCCAAATTGCGCCTCTATGAAGCTTATTAAGTGCCTAACTTCCTTTCCCTACATTCCTATGTTCTGTATTCAGTTCCTTTCATTTTAACAAAAACACCCATGTCCTTCATGCATACAAGTTACTTGTGTTCCTTATTCTTTTATATGCCCCTTACTTTATTTGGATACCATTGCACACTGCAGAATCACGTAAGTCTGCAAATCATTGGCTTTCTCGTAAGCCAACAAGATCATGTAGTCACTGCTTCCTTAAACCAAATCAGCCATACCACAGAATTGTCTGGCATCGCTTTCCATGAATCTCCACTTGGATCTGCAACCATAAGCAACCACCGAGAAGTTTTCTGCCCAAAACTTGCCTTTCCACATAACCTGAGTGATGCAAGGAGTTTTCTTCTGCATTCAGCTTCTTCCACGTGCTCTTGTGGTTTATCCTAGTTATAGAATGCATTAGTCTGTGGTTTTTTTTTGTTTTAAATAGTATTTTATTATATGAATATATAATATTTTTAGATCTAGTGCTACCTTAAGGACACTGAGATTGTTTCATATTTAGAGCTATTTTGAAAAGTGTGGCATTTTACATTTTTATTTTAATAGTGTGTGTATGTATACATGAGTGTGCATGATGTGTGCTTTAGTGTGATACTTCCATTACTGTAATGAGTGAACAATCCAGTAGAACAAGGGAATTTTTATTTATTATTTTGGCTTGAAGTACATTATATCAGGAGAATTATTCCAGCTCCATGACCAAAAGGAACTGGTGACACCAAATCCACATTGACAGGTGAGGACAAGGGTCAAAGCACACTAGGCAGCTAGCTTTCTCTCCAACTTTATCTACCAGCCCATGGACTGGTCTTGCCCACTATGGACTGGATCTTCACAGATTGTTTGTGTAATCAGTATCCTCTCTCCTACAGGATGGCTCAGAGGCCTGACTTAACTAGATAATCCCTCACAGGTGTGTCCAGAGGCTAACCTTAAAAGTCTAAAGTTGACAGCGAAAACAAACACAGTGTGTGTGTGTGTGTGTGTGTGTGTGTGTGTGTGTGTGTACATGTGGAGTTCAGAAGACAATTTTGTGGAATCATTTATTTCCATCTGGCTTTCATGTAGGTTCAGGGAATAGAATTCAAGTTGTCACAACCAGATATTTTGCATTTCTATCAGTAATACATAAGGATTGGTTTCAATTTATCCTTGCTAAAACATAGTGCTATCTTTTTCATTATAGCCAGTGATGTCTCATTGTAGTTTTGATTTGCATTTCCTTAAGAACAATGATGTTGAACTCTTTCTCTTGTTATAGTTAAGATTTAAGTGCCTTTATTTTTAAATAAAGTGTCTCTTCAAATCATATGCCTATCTTTCCCTGAATTGGCTTTTCTTGTTATTGAGCTATGTGAATTCTTTGTACAATCTGAACATTTGATTTCCAAATATTTTCAGATATTTTGGGGAATACAGTTTGCATACTACAGACTTTACTGTTTGTAAGTTTATAAATTAATATCAACTTGTAGATATTTTCTCTTTATTGTCTGTCCATTTCATTTTTATTGCCTTTCTTTGAGGAAAAAATGGTTTCAGCTTTTGATGTTCAGTTTAATATATATATATATATATATCTTTTTAGGACTCAGGTTTTGCTATCTTCTAGGCTAACCAAAAGCTGTTAATTTTTCCTCCTTGTTGCACTTACTTTTTTTTTTGTTGCTGTGAGACAATGCTCATACACAAATTAGGAGAGAAAAGGGTATTTGTTAACATTTAAGTTTCAGAATGGATATATTCCATTATATCAGGAATCACATAATAGAAAGTGAGGCTGTAGGCAGAAGCAGGAGGCCAATTCAAGTCAACACAGTCATCAGGATGCACAGAAACAAGAGGGTGAGAGGAAGCCGGGTCGGGCCACCAAATCTCAAGTACCACCCCCCTGTGACATGTCTTCTTCCTGCAAGGCTCCACCTCTTAAAGGTGCCACAACCTTCCTACATATTAACACCAGCTACAGATGCAAACATGAGCCTATGTGGGGCTGACTTTCATTCAAACCGTAATACTCGCCTTTCTTCTTTTTTCTTTTTCCTTTTTTCTTTACTTTTTCTTTTTCTTTGATGGGGGCAGGAACTAGGTACTCAAGACCATCCTGTGATTTGATGTTTTTCTCACAGAATTCACAAAAGATAGGTTCAAGGTTATAGTTCTTAGTATTGTTCATAAAAGTTCTGCCAAGAATGTATTTAAAAAAAAAGAGAAAGAAAGAAAGAAAAGCCAGTGAGACCAGAGGTGGGGAAAGCATGGTCAGAAGCGCTATCAGACAGGAAGTGGTGGGGGCCACAGGAATCCTCCTGGGCTTGCAGTGACCTGGAGGCGTCAACCAAAGTTAGCAAAACTCGCTAACATGTGAGACATTTTTCTTTTTTTCACTGAATTCAGGTAGCATGAGACATTTATTTTCTTTCCTCATCATTCATCAAGGAAGAAAATTCAGATGAAATCACACATGCATTTGCAGAAGTTAGGGCATAATTTTGCCTGAGTCCATAAATATGATACGCACAAGTATTTCTTACAACAGTTTAGACATGTTAAGAAAATGATTTTCACTCTTGGGAGCTAAAGAAAATTTAATCACCATGTTTTGAATATATTAACTATTATAAAATTTCTTGTTCCTGAAAAAATATGTTAAAATCATGGACATTAACCCCTGAAATTATGTTTTTCTTCATTTTTTTTCCTTGTTTTACTCAACTAACATCCTCCATTCCTTGATTCTTTCTTCCCTCCCTGCCTCCCTCCCTTCTCCCTGCGTCCCTCCCTCCTTCCTTCCTTCTTTCCTTCCTTCCTTCCTTCCTTCCTTCCTTCCTTCCTTCCTTCCTTCCTTCCTTCCTTCCTTCCTTCCTTCCTTCTTTTTTTCCTTCACCAAAATGCATAAAGACTACTCTAAAGGATTCCTAAAGAACATACGTTCTTTAGAAATCAGCTTTTATAATACAGGGTGAAAAGTGCTATCTCTGACAAAGCTATTTTGAGAGCAACAGGAAGAAAATAATCCTCTACTCAGAAAAGCCAGAGAAGGCCAGATGAGAGGTGGTGATCATTTTTCTGGGCTGCGGCTGAATACAAGATGACTAGGCAAATAAGAAACTTAGAACGAGAAAAAATTGTTTAGCAGGTCATACAAGTTTTAAAAACCAAAATGTGGTCTGGAGAACTGCTGGGGGAATTGTGGTCTTATTTTAAGTGGTTCCTAAATCATATCAAAGATAATTAAATTTCTACTGTAATGAACAGAAAATGATAGAGGCATATTGTTATGTGTATAATATGTCTTTCATACCAAATATTTGCCCTCTTCTATTAGTATGTTGAAGCCCTAATCCAGAGTATAGACTGTATTTAACAATATTGAAGGAATAATTGGGTTAATGAGGTTAGGTTGGCAGGGCCTGTACCTGATGATATTAGTATCTTTATGGGAAGAGATCCCAAGAGCAATGTCCAAACCCTTCCACCGTTTATTTTGGAAAGATACGTGAGACCAATGCAAGAAGGCAGCAAGCAGTATTTTTGCAACAACTTATTAAAGGTACACATTAAATTACTTAAGTTGAATGTATGTATGTACATAGTTTCAGCATGTTCTATTAAACTCTCAAGTGTTAGACTACTTGAGTCAGGATGACCCGTACTCACAGACAGAGAAAATGAGAACTGATGAATAAAATTGGTGCAGAGTTGGACACTAAATGTTATCATAACATAATCATATATTATCTATATCATCCATTTCTTATCTATTTACTTGAGAGAGAGAATACTTGTGCAGGTAGAAGTCTATTCTCCCACCCTGTAGGTAATGGGGATCAAACTCACCTCTCCAAATTTGTGCAAAGCCACCTTCACTAGCTGAACCATCTTGACAACCCACAATTGTTAGTTTCGAGAAATATTAAAATTGTATTAGTTTGATAATGTGCAAAACATTACTTGAAGTTTGATTTTTTTTTCTTTGTGAACTTTGGAACTATTTGCTTTTTCATTTTTTTGCTAAGATATGACAATTTAAGCATCACAGACCTAAGTTGATCATAGGAGTGAATTTGACCAAACTGTAGGCTATCTATTCTAATGAGAGATCACATTTAAAATTTTATTTATTTATTTACTTATTTATTTATTTCGTGTGTGTGTGTATGCGTGTGTGTATCAGAGGGCAGCGTGTGTGCCTGTGGAAGCTCAATGGTAACTTTGGGAGTCGCTCTGTTGCTCTATCTGCTTTAGGCTTTGCTCTGATGTTTCCAGGCTCTATGTTTCAAGTCTGGAAGTGAAAGCTGCTGCCATTTCCACCTGGCATTTTTACATGGGATCTGGGATCTGAACTTAGATCCTTCTGCTTGCAAGGACAGTGGCTTAACCCCTGAGCCATCTTTCCAGGCCCCCGGAAATCAAATTTTTGAAGATGAGAATAAAACCATTTGAAGTTCAAAAATTGAGTGCAGTTGTGTGTGTTGCAGTGGGACATATTCCCCTAACAGGCAGCATAAGCAAGTCTTATCGTTTAGGGAAAGATCTGAAGCAGGTGCATCATCATCAACAAGTAAAGAAGTTTAGATAAAAATAATTTCAGCGACATTTTCTAAAATGCAGTAGAAGGAAATAACTGCCCATGATTTTTATGTTATTTACTTACATGGCGATATGCCAACTTGTAGATGTTATTTACATCTCTAGTGAAGTATTCACACTTGGAAATTTCTCACTTGTATGTTGCTAAATACCAACCTCGACTATGAAATAAAATGTAACCAAATGGAGTGCTGGAAAATAGTTTCTTAAATAATCATATAAATTTAGGTTATTTACATGATTTATTGATCTTATAAGTAGCAAGAAACAATGAGGAACAGGATAAATAAGGTTACATTCATCAGTCGCTTTACTTTCAAAAGTCGTGAACTGTGAGTTTCAGGTAGGGAGATGAATGATATATATTTAATGTCATTGAATAATATTTCAAAAGGGAAAAAATTAAGAATTTTTGCCTTAGAGTAATGGTCATGTTTATGTTCTTCATGACACTGGAAGACTTTTTTAGACATTGTGAAATGACTAGTAAAATGAAAATAGAAATCTGAAAACTTGTGAAATAAAAAATCAGAATCCTTGCTTGTACGGTGCTGTGCGTGGAAGCCTGAGGTCAATGCTGGGTGTCCACCCTTTTCACTGAGGCAGAATCTCTCAGTTAAACCCAGAGTTCGCCAGTCTGGCAGCCTAGCCTACCAGCTTGCCCCAGGAACCCTACTCAACTCTCCCAGCACTGAGATTACCTGTGTGCCACCATGCCCGCCTGATATTTGTGTGAGTATCGCTGGAGAACCGAAGTGTGGTTCTCGTTCTTTATCTTCATTCTTATGCGGGTGTCCGAACCACTGTGCAAACATTTCCCTAGCCCCACAAAACTTGATTTTCTTATGTAAAAATGGCATTGAGACAATATTCAAGCTTTTGAACATCAAAATTCCATATTTTAATTCAAGCATCTGATTTAGTTTAATTCTGACAAATACTCATAATTAAAAATCAAGAGTTTAGCAAAAGTCGTGAGATGAAAGCATGCCTTTTCATAAGAGATAATTATTATACTTGTAATTGGTGTTGTTATGTGACAATAGTTTGTTTCTGTTATTTTAAAGAAAGATAATTGATAAGGTATCTCTTACTGAAATTTCCTTGCTAGTCTATGTAATTAGAATTTCTCACTCTTACAGAAGAATAGTCAGAATTGAAGTGAGCTTTTTTTTTCTGGGTTAGAGAGTTTGGTTTCAGTGATTGAACGTTTGAGTCAGTTAGGGAGCAAATACCTGCCCTTTGGATGATGTGAGAATTCTAACCACAGAGCAAAGTGCCTTCACAAAAGGAGAAAAAAAGAAAAACCTTTGTCTACTGACTTTAGGAAAAATCTGAAACCCTCTAAATGGGGTTTTCCTAGACCTTTTGAATTGAAACCATGTGAGTTAATTGGCAGAGATCACTCTGATTTTTAAACTTAATAACATGATTATATAAACCTTTGTATTACACCTTTCCTCTGATAATTTGCCTCCTAGGGGGAAAAATGTTGTTTCCTTCCTGTAAAATTACCCTGCTTTAGAACAAGAAAGGATTCTAAATCATCTAAAGTATCTTTCTGATTTTACAGAGAGATTCCAAGCTAATTATTCCATTCACTCACTACTACTAAAGAGAATGGCAAACTTTATTATCATACTAAGAATCTGCAATTCCTTTCTTAGTGAAACATAATATAAGGAACACTTCAAGAATCTCCATTTACTCAGCTGTCAGTAAGTAACTGGCTGCCTAACACCAGTAATATACTGAATTTGGAGAAATATCCTAGTCTTAATTCTCAATGAAGCCAAGTCCTCTTTTTGTGAAGTCTGACCACACTGGCAAAAATATTTCAAAAAAGCTCACTTCAGTTCTGACTATTCTTCTGTAAGAGTGAGAAATTCTAATTACATAGACTAGCAAGGAAATTTCAGTAAGAGGATGCCTTATCAATTATCTTTCTTTAAAATAACAGAAACAAACTATTGTCACATAACGACACCAATTACAAGTATAAATAATTATCTCTTATGAAAAGGCATGCTTTCATAAGAAATATTACTAATTGGTAATACTAAATTACTAAATGGTAATATGGGTTCAACAGGTTAAGAGATTCCTAGATTGACATCGTTTTTGGAAACCATTAATTTGAATTTCTGAATTTTCATATAATACAAATATGAAAACTTTTCTCATTGTGTGCATAAATAGTGTGAAAAAGATTTGTTTTCCTAATTTACCATTAGAAATTACATCATAATTGTTAATTTTTTACATTTATTGTGTGTGTACATGCGTGGATAGTGTCTGTGTGTGTACCCATACACGTTTACATGCATTTGTCTGTACAGATGTGTGTGCATGCACGTGCACACATGTGTGTATGTGTATGTCTGCATGTGTATGTGCATGTGCACTTATATGTGTATGTTCCTATTATAGTTAGATACAGGTGTCAAACTGACAATCAAATGTTTCAGCTCTGGGCACATTTGTAAGGAATTAATAGTTTGGTAAAACCTTGAGCAAGCCTTCAGGAGGTTGCCTAATTGATGGGAAAGATCCAACCCATACTGGGTAGGACTAGTCCCTGGCAGATGAATAAGGTGGAGGGCACTGGTTAAGGAAATTGGCATCCTTCAATATACTTGGCTAGACATTCTGGTCTGGCAGTCCCTGTCTCAGCAAGGGGTGTGATGTGGCTGGTTCCCTTGGCTCCTGGTGCTGGTATGAATTCTACCAGGCTACACTAAAACCTGTGACTGGACAATGGTAAGACAAAGTAAAGCTCATTATTCCCATAAGCCATCTGGTCATGAATTTATTGGCATCATGGAGGCTAATTGTTACAGTGCTTATGCGTATACACAATCCACAGTGTACAGATAGAGGTGAGAGTATAATTAATAGGAATCAGTTCTATGTGGATTTTACGGATTGAACTCAGGTTTGCTGGCAAGTGTCCAAATTACATCTTATTGTAATATACACTTTGAAGTTTAAATGAGTATCTTAGTTCGCTAAAGACAGAATGGAATTTTACTTATTGCTAATTAAAATATTCTCTTTTTCTAAGAAACAGAAATGCAATCATTTTCTAGCTATCATTAAACAGCTGATGGTTCAAATTAACTACTGAAAGATGCCACTCACATGACAAGCCACTCTAACTTTGTATTTCCACTGTCCTGTCGTGTTTCATGTTAGTTGCTGTTTCAATCCACAGCACTTTGGGAAACAAAATAGAATCATTCCAGAAAGCCTAGGTGCTTTTACGGGATTAAAAAAAAGCCACAGAGTCCCGGCTCAATAAAATTCAACCAACTCCTATATATTAAAGTTTTCCACTGATGAATACTAATTTTTTCATTTTTATTAAAAGTACCAGGGGGAAAATGCATACCAGATTTTTCTGAGAAATTGACTTTTGTTGCAAAGTGATCAGGATTGATTCACCCACTTGCTATTATTTGGTTCTTTTTGGAAGATATTGAAAACCTCTACTCTTTGGACGTACATGGCAACTATCGATCTTTTTCTCCACAAACTTACTGGTCTAATACAATTAATGAAAGTCTTAGATCAAATTTTGCCAAATGCATAAAATGCTTTCCCCCAGGCAGGATTAAAAAACTCATGTGACCTCTATGTCAGCTCAATGTAGTCTCAGCTTTGGGTCTTTTGAAGCTCTTTGGCATGTGTATGAAAACTTAATCAGAGGTCCAGGCACTAATGGTCAGGGCTTAAGTTCAGCTATGTTACTTGGATAATGAAATTCCTTTGAATCAGCCATGGAGATGGAGCATGTAGCTGATAGCTCATGTCTGATTCCTTAGACAATTTTTCTTACATTTCTTGGCAGGAACAGAGATGCTGTGTGATACTTGGAACTAGTAGGCCACTTATTACACCTGTGCAGTAGGCATTCTAATAGCCATTATCTTAATGAACAAAACCCATGTTAGTAGGAGATAAAAGTGGAAGATCCTTCCTGGAATTTTTGACTTGAGGTTAATATACCTTGTGACCCAATCCTATCTTGTGTTTATATCTCAAGTTAATGTACTTCAAATAATGTACTTCAAATAATACTTCAAATGAGTATTCCTCTGATTCTTTCTTCATGGTTGAATTTATGCCTCTTGTTTTCTATGCTAGAATATGTTAAGCAAATTATGTACCTAATATACTAATCTTAAGCATTTATCTCCATACATATCTCATAGGCTTTATTCATTCGTTAAGTGCAGCCGATTTAGGCATAGAGCTAGTTGCTTTAATCTGCTTTGATTTCACTCACAGTTTTAACTTACATCTAAATCTGTATGCCAAGCTGCTATGCTGTATTATGGGGTCCCTCTACCTGTTATGTGATATATAACAATATTTGCAAACCTAAAAGTAAACCTTGCAATTTATTTGGGAGACTTCAAAATATTTACATGTTCGTAGATTCACATCCAGAATCTGATAGAGAATATTGGAGGGTAGCCCAAGAATTTATAATTGAAAAAACTTTTCTCTTCTTATTCTGATGCTTTGTGCCTGCAAAGAGGTGGTGAAGAGAATCCAGCTTGGACCATCCCTGCTTGAAGGTGTTTCTTTGATATGACAACCAATTTCCCTACTCCCTTCCTACGTTGTCCATCTCAGTGCTTATTGCTCCATCAATGTATTAGTGCTCCATCATCTCAGCTTTGTCCTTAGTGCTCTGCTTTTCTTCCCACCTCCACTTTGATGTTCGCACCCATCATCTCATTCAAGTGTTCAGCA
The DNA here is from genome assembly GCA_023101885.1 of Typhlomys cinereus. Classification (NCBI taxonomy): domain Eukaryota; kingdom Metazoa; phylum Chordata; class Mammalia; order Rodentia; family Platacanthomyidae; genus Typhlomys; species Typhlomys cinereus. The sequence goes on along the minus strand of JALPQD010000032.1, from coordinate 1,852,084 downwards.
TGTCTGTATCACTGCACTCTGTTGTTCTCAGCATCTCTACCTTCCACAGAAGGTACTGCTGAAAACTTTCTGGAGCAATAAGATCTCATGGCCTTCTTTGCAAATCTGCTCAAGTCCTGTCTGACCTTGGACTTTTTGGATTATAGAATCATCTTGGAAAAACACCCACACAGTCTCTCTCTCTCTCTCTCTCTCTCTCTCTCTCTCTCTCTCTCTCTCTCTCTCTCTCTCTCTCTCTCTCTCTCTCTCCCCCTTTCTCTCTCTCTCATATGCATTGTGTGTGCATGTTTTTGTGAGGGTACACATAGTCATGTGCATGCATGTGCAGGTCAGAGGTCAATGTTGGAGAGCGTCTTCTGCTAATCTTCCACTTATGTTTTGAGACAAAGTCTCTCATTAACTCTGGAGCTCATCAGTTTGTCTGGGTTGACTGGACATTGTGTCTCCAGGTATTGTCCTGGCTCTGCTTCCAAGTGGTGTGGTCTCAGACCCTGTTGCACTGGGCTTCTATATGAATTCTGGGAATCCAAACCCAAGTCCTCATGTTTGTAAGACAAATACTCTTCCTATGGAGCTATCTGTCCAGCCCCAGAGAATCATTTTATATGTGTAAACTTAGCCAGATCTGAAAAAACAAACCTTGCTTTCTGGAATACCCCTTCTTTCGTTTTAACAACCAGACCAATCCCATTTTTCTGTAACTACAAATCATCTACTGCATAAATAGGACATCATAAAGTGACATAAGAGTGCCAGAGTTATTATTGAGGCAGAAGACCAACAGCAAAGCTTCTGCTCTCATTTCAGGCTCTCTTGTAGGCTCACATAGAACTGCGCTTTTCAATAATGTATTTAATAGCTTTCTGAGTTCCTCAGTTACATTGATTACATTCAGGTTCTTGTGATTCTCATGTGTCTAATGGCACTGTCAGATAGTTCAGACTATATTCCCATCACCTCAGTCTTCCTAGTGGTACTGCTTTGGAATTCCTACAACAGGTGCTAAGATTCTACATCCTCCCTTCATCAATATACTATACCCGTTCCAGGCACTTGTGCCATTGAAATTATGTTTCTGTGGCTGCTTCTTTTGCCTTGACTGCTGATCTTTCCCTCCCTCCATGTGCCCCATTTTTCTCCTTCACTCTCTATTTCATCAGACCCAGCAGCAGTCTACATGTTCGTGTGCCTGAATCAGAAGGTAACAATCTGTCAGCACTGTGAAAGATTGCACTGTAGTGCGCACGTGGACACACACACACACACACACACACACACACACACACACACACACACGTGAATTTTTAATTTAAACAAACTCTTTGGAGAGGTCTGCGGATTCTTCTGATTAATGTCCAAATCCATGTGCCTTATGCCAGGTCCTTGCACTGTGGCAAGACTATACTTCAGCACCCACTAATACCATATTGCTACTATAAGGACACCGAGCATTTCTGTCAGCATACCACTTCTGTTACCCCACTGCTTTCCCACTTCCTCCAACTTTCAGTCATTTTTCTTCTCAGTGCTTTGATAGCTGTCATTTGAAGATGTCACAGGCCACCTCTGAGGACTGTGTGTTTTTTTACTCAGCTTAGTTATCTAGAGATGCATCCTGGTTGTGTGTCTCTACAGCTTCTTCTCACTTTGGTGTAGTCTGCTAGCTTAATGTTCGTGTTCATGTTGAACATCTGCTCATTTCGTTTTGTTACAGGGAAGGAGTGCAGTTAGTTCGGTGATAGGACCCTTGTCTAGTGTTCCATGAAGGGCTGATTTTGCTCTTCAGTACTGTAAAACTAAGTAAGCTAATAAATCCTTAATAAATAAAGTTGCTGTGAGCCTACACTAGGTTCCATATGAAAATTTGAGTTTTCATTTCGCCGATACGCCTACAACTGAAATTTCTAGTCACAGGACAGCTGCATGTCAAGTGCTTTTTTAAAAAAAAATTTTTATTATTATTATTTATTCAACTGTGCGCATGTGCGTGTGAATGTGCCCACGCGTGTGTGTGTGTGTGTGTGTGTGTGTAGAACCACGGACGAATTCACGAACCACCATGGATGCCTCCACCTCCTTCTGCTCCGGGATTCACAGGCTCCGCCCTTCCAGAACCAGAAACGCAGGCCGCCCCCGTTTCCACCGGAGTTTATAGGTGGGATCTGGGATCCGAACTCAGGACCTTCTACCTGCAAGGCAGAGGCTTAACCCCTGAGCCACCTCTCCAGCTCCTCAAGTGCTTTTTTGTGGAAGCCCAAGTTACTCTAAATGAACGATCTTTCTGCCTGAGTCTGCCCAATGCTGGGGTCACGGGCATGAGCCACCATACACACATGGTGTTTTGTTTCATTACTGTTTTTAAAAGTCACTAAAGCACTGTGACAATGGCACTTTGCATTCACACCAGGAAATGGACAAGCAGTTTCACTTTGTTGTTCCCTCTCTCATGGTTGGTATGCTACTGGTTTATATATTTAATTAGCCATGTTGATAGGTATGTGTGCAGTGACAATTCATTGTGGCTTATTTTGTACTTAACCAATGGTTGATCGCATGTTCATTTCATTTTTACTTTCCATCTTTGGTAAAATATTTACTCATATCTTCTCTAATAGGATTGCTTTTTCTTTTCCTTTACTGTTATTTTTTACACATTCTAGATGTAAGTCATCTGTGTGTTTCCTTGGAAAATTTTTCTCCCAAGCTCTAGCTTGCCTTTTTATTCTCTTCATTTTGTTTTCAGAATGTAAACATTTTTAATTTCAAGGAGCTCGGATTTATCAAGTTTTCTTGAAAGAAAAACTGAGGCCAATTAAGCTTAATAAGCATGAGACGACTAAGAAAAACGTTCTGCAGATGTGAGTGGAATGGTGGTTGCCAGAGACTGTGGAGAGTGCAGCACAGGGTGGATGGGAAGAGGTGTGTCAGTGGGTGATAAGTTACACTGAGAAATGGGCAAGAAGTTTTTGTTGTACTATTGCATGATGGGGTAACCATAGATTACAACAAAGTATTGGGCATTCACCATAGGAAGTGATAAATGTGTTAGGAAACAGACATGCTTGGTTCAGTTTAAGCATTTCCATGTATGTCTGTCAAACATCACAGCAACCATTAGCACAAATTTTTGCATCTTTTGCATTAGTTGTAAAAGCAAAGCAGAAAATATTATAGCCCAATGTTGCAACTTACTTTTCTTTCTGGTGCTGTGAGACAATGCTCAGACACAATGTTAGCGGGAAAGGAAGATTTATTTGGATTATGGTTCCAGAGGAACAATATGATCCATTATGGCAGAAAAGGTATGACAGGTGGCAGAAGCTGTAGGTGGCTCAGATCATTGTTGACATCATGGAGGCTGAGGGGTCAAGGTCAGAACTCCAAGAGAAAGGATGACTGGGCCAACATACCTCAAAGCCCGTTCCCTGAGACATTCCTTCCTTCAATAAGGCTGCACCTCCTAAAGTAACCACATCTTCCTAAACATTAACATCAGCTAAGGATGTTAACCACACAAGCCTGTGAAAGGCAACTAGCATTTAAATCATACAGAAAGTGTCACTCAGAAGCAACATGTATGGTTGTAGCTAGCATTTGCCTTATATGGGCATGGTTTGAGAGGTACCTGCCAAATGAGGGTGTGACCTAAATAGTTAATAACATGTATTGGCTAAAGCTACTGTCATTTTGTGAGGATCAGTGGATTAGATACGAAAGTATGCTCCTTTGTCACAATTTATTTAGACATCATGTTAGGATACAGATCTGTATGTAAGGAGTCTGCTTTCAGGCAAATTTATCACCCATGAAGGGAGACAGTTTTAGGCCAAACTTAAGTTTGTACATTTTGATTTTATGGATCTTACTTTGTAAATTCATTAAATCTCTGCCTTCTGTCTGGCTGTAGGTACTGAAGATTTTTCATTTTTGCTAGCATGTATATCTTTTATTTTTTTCTTTAAAGTATGTTTTATTTATCAGAGAGAAGAGAGAGAGAGAGAAAAAAAAAGAGAGAGAGAGAACATGTATACCATGGTGCGTAGATGGAGGTCACAGGACAGCTCTCAGACCTCAATTCTTCCTTCCACCATGTGAGCTCTGGTATGGAAGTCAGGTTTACACACAGACGCCTTTACCCATGGAGTTATCTCACTAACCTTTTCTATCTTTCCTTTTACTTTTCTTTTTCTTCTCCTCTTTCTCCTTCTCTCTCTTACTCCTCTTTTCCCTTCTCTTATTACACTAACTAAAATTTCAGTCTTTCATCATTAAGTTATAACTTTGGTTGTTACTTTCTTTTGTATCTTTTCTTCAGCAACTCAAAGATGAAACGTAACTCTGGATTTTCCAAGTATTTACCATTACAATTTTGCAGAATCTAATTCATTTTTCTCTGTCATCCCAGGCACATTCTTCTATAACTTGCTGAAAAAATGTGCTGTGTTGATTGTTTTATGGAAGCTGAGCCAATCATATGCCTTTGGGATTAACCCCCTTAACCATGATGAATAATATTTAATATGTGCATTGCTGCCAGAGCTTGGGGGTTAGATGCTTGCTCAGAAACTCAGTGACTTGAGTTGGGTCCCCAGAAGTGGACATGGTAGAAGGAGAGAGAACAGGAGAGAATTGACTTCTAAAAGTTATCCTGTGACTTCTGTTCATGTATCATGGTACATATGTGTATTGTGTCTTTTCTCTCTAATAATTAACCTTTAAAATGAAAATAAGAAATATTCAATATACAGTTGATTTGATCTGCTGATATCTTAGGAAAGATGCTATCTATATTAGAGAGTTTGGGATTATTAATTTCTTTTTAAAAATGTTTTTATTTGCTTGAGACAGAAAGAGAGAGAGAGAGAGAGAGGGAGGGAGGGAAGGAGGGAGAGAGAGTCACTTTTAAATGCGGTTTTTCATCTTTCACCATGTAGATGTCAGGGATCAAACTTAGGGTGCCAGGTTGACACACAGGGGTCTTTGCCCACTCCCAGTCTCCCTCTAGCTCTATACTTTTCTTTTGTGTGTGCTCTCTCTCTCTTTTGTTATATTGATGCTTCTACTCACCAATGATACTGATAACCATCAGCTTTAAAAAAGCTGTTGTAAAATTGGTAATTCTTTCCTTAGAAATTTGAAAATTTGATAAGGTTTTCCAGTGAAGGCATTGAGGCCTTGGGATTTCTTCTTCTTTTTGAATTTTTAAATCATGAATTCAATTTTGAGTCATTATAGGTCTGAACAAGCCATTGTTTTCTATGAATGAGATTGGAATAACTGCATGATTGCATAATTTTTGATGTATTCATTCTTTTCATCATTTAGGTCAAGTCAGAATTGTGTGCAGCATGTTCTCATTGTGGCCTTGATATCCGGCAAGCATATCACAGCAGTGTCCCTTATTGGTAGTGTGTGTGTCTTCTTTCTCTTCTTTTTCAAGACTGTTTGTGGTTTTTAATTTTATTGCCATTTTAAGAAATCTTGCTTATTTTAGTGATTTTTCTCTGTTTTTGTCTTCATACATCTTTCAGATAGGAGTGCAGAGTTTTGATTTAAGATTTGCTGAATTTTGTCATAAGCCATTTAGTGCTAAAATATTTCCTTTTTGGAGCTGCCTTACTTGTATCCCACAAAGTTGATAGGCTGTATTTTAATTTTCACTTACTTCAATATATATAATTTGTCTTTTCTTATAGTTTCCTTTTGGCTTGTACATTACAGGGAGAAAAGGCCCTTGGTTTTTGAGAATAAGAGAATTTGTTATCCTTGGTTCTTAGTTTAATTTTCTGTGGCCATAGAACAGCATGACTTGCTTCTTTTAAATGTGTTGAGGTTTGTTTTGTGATATAGTATATCTCAGCATATGTTCTTATGAGCACTTGAGCACACTGTATATTACACTGTTGCTAAGCAAGGTATCCCAAACATGGAGATTAAATTCTGTAGTTGGCAGTGTTATTGAGTTTCTCTGTGAGCCTGCTGATAATCTGTGCAGTACATCTGTCAGTTGGTGAGAGAAAGGTGTTGAAGTTTCCAGTTGCAGTTGTGACCTCTATTTCTCCTTGAAATCCCAACAATTTATGTTTCCCATGGTTTTCAACTCTCTGCTTTAGTGAGCAGGCACTGGAGAATGTTCTCTGTGGATAGATGATCTGTTTATCATTTTGTGATTTGTCTCTATTAAATATTTTTGCTATAAAGTTCTAATATGATACTTCAAATTCCAAATTCTTTTTAAAACTTTTTTTTTAATTTTTTTACTTTTTTTAAAAATAATGTATTTATTTTTTTTCCGCTCATACAAACTTAAAAGGTACCCCAGTCCCCTCCCTCTCTCCACCCTTCCCTGGACCTCTCTGCTCCCTCCCACCTTTTCCCCTTCCTTTCCCCCCTCCCTCTTTTTCTCCCAGTGCCCCCTCCCCCCATCCCTGGAGCATCCTTTAATGTGTATGTCAAACTTTCCTCTGGGTCCTCCTCTCTGATGAGGTGTAAGGACTCAGTGGCATTTCTTAGAACTCTTTCTTGCGTTTCCCTTAAGTACAGGAACACTATCGTGGCTGTTAATCCCTTGCTTCTAAGAATCCTAGTACCTTTTAAAACTTTGTTTTATTAATATATGTGTGTTTGTGTTTGATGTGGAGTGGACATGTGCTTACGTGACCTGCATATGGTAGTCAAAGGACAATGATGTGGAATTGGTTCTCTTTCGACTTTCAAATGAGTTCTGGAGCTTTAACTCAAAGCTTGAGTGCAAATACCTTTACCCACCGAGTCATCGCACTGGCCCCACTTTTTAACACAACCCCCCAAAAACGATGTTAAATGTAAACATGATCATTTAGAGAAAAACAGACACTCAGAAAAAAAAAAAAGGAGCCATCCAAGAACATGAATTGCCTCTCCTCTATGTTCTTAGACAAATGTTGGCATGGTATATTTTTTTCTATCTGCTTTCTTTAATTTGCTTGTATAGTATTTGAAGTGAACTTCTGTTAAGTCACCTACATGTGAGTTATGCTTTTAATCTATTCTTCCAATCTCGATGTTTAAACATGTTTAGATCATTTACATTCAGTGTTTTATAACAAGACATTTGTCTACCACTTTAGCCCTAGATTTCATTTCCATTCCAGTTCTTCTGTTTGTTTGGTCATCGCCCAATAGGAAACTGTCTCATTGCTACTCCACTGCCAGATAAAATTGAAATCCAGATGTTCTCTTTGATCTCTGACACATTTGAGGCAAAGATGACCCTTCCCACTGATTGGGACAGGTGGGAATGCAGTCGCTGCTGTCCTGTACATAACTTCTAGTTAACGTAGAGAAGGGTTTTAATGTTATTTGGTGATAAAACGCTTGGATTTTCACCAAACTCTCACCAAGTTGGCACCATGCTGAGAAGAGACAATTTAGTATTCCTAGAGGGGCAAAAATTCCAATTTCCCACTTAGTTTCCAAGGCAGGCTTGGGAACATGATTACTGCCTTAGTAATATGAAAGCAAGCCTGACTTTTCTGGCTCAGACCAAGGGAAGACAGAAGAAGGGGGTGTGTCCATAACAGCTTCTCAAGGAGGGGAAGTTGAGGTCTCAGCGCTTCCTGACACAGGCTGGTAGGCAGTTGGGTGTCTGTGATGTTTGGCTGGGGTAGAGTGGTTATTGCCTAAAAGTTCTCTCTCTGTCTTTCCGCTATGGAGAACAGGCTTTTGATCAGGCTTTTGCTTTGTTTTGAAACATGGCTGAGACTCGCTCTAACCTGCTACATAGTGCAGGTTGATTTCAACCTCAGATCCGTCTGCCTCAGCATCCTTAGGCCTAGGAGCACAGATGTACATCACTGCCCATGACTTCTTCAGGGCTTTTTTTTCTCTGTACCCATTTAGCATTTCTGGATTGCTAACTTCTTGAGCTTTGTATCTAGAGTACATGAGAATGGGAAAATGTGTATTTATCTTCTCAGAAGCAGAAGCACCAACTAAAGCTTTTTAATAAAATTGTGCTGCAACTTTGAGATTAATATGCTGGAACTCAAAAAAAGTTTGTTGAATTCTAATCAGGAATGTAGGATGTTTTATAGAAAAAATTAGAATACAGGTGCAATATTCTCGGAGCACACAAGGTCAGACATTTTTTCCTAGTATCATGCAATTTTCCTTCATTGTAACTGTATTTTGTATAGTAATTACATTTTAATAATGTATTCCTTTGATTATTTCACTGAAACATTTTAGTTTATTAAAATTTTTGTGAAAATTGACTACATGTATCACTTGTTAACCAATATATCAGTAATGTGTGTATATTCTAAATCAAAAGAACTATCCTATACAAACATTATACACATAAACAAACATATAATTCCTTTGGTTTGGAGCATAGCATACATTCAGTTAATTTGCTAAGTAGATAAAAGTATAAGTCAGTCAATAAATAAAAGAAGTCTCAGAATTTCTTTGTGACTATAATTAATGTGATTGGAAAAAGTGAGTTGACTGCAGTTTTCACTTCCTGCCTCTTGACTACATATGCAATATGACCAGCCAACCTACTTTCTCCACCTGATGGACTGTATCTTCCCACTGTCAGCCAAAATATTAGTAAATATTTCCTTCTTTAAGTTCCTTTCTTCAAATATATTTGTCATAGCAATAAGAAAATTACATGTTTTCTCAATCAATTTTCACATGGAAAACATAGTTTATCTTCTCTATTAAAAGATTTCTCAAACTATTTGCTCTGTCTGTGAACTCATGGCATATCCATACATATAATATGAGTATTTGTTTAATTCCATACACATATACAAAGCAACATGTAGTCAAAGGATTAATCAAAGCAAGCTATCATGCCAGGCTCACCTCAAGAAACAAAGAGTCTAATGTCCTGATTCATATGGGTTCCATTTGCACCATACAAGCATTAGGAGTAGAGAGGTAGGAAATGTTGACCTAGAATGCACCTTTATTTTGTATCCAAGTCTATAACAGCACTACACCCTTATTATCTGTGACTTTTTCCTGGTTAAGATTAGAATGAATGAAGGTAATACTTCTCTCTCTCTCTCTGTCTGTCTGTCTCTCTATCTGTCTGTATGTCTCTGTCTCTGTCTCTGTCTCTGTCTCTCTCTCTCTCTCTCTTCAGTGAAGATAGTCATCAATTCTGAAATTCATTTGCAGTCTCTACCTCAGCAAACAGACTTTCTGTCTTTGGTGTTTCAAATAAAATACAAATCTTTTTTTCCATATGACAAAGTAAGATTTCATAGATAGAATGCTGTTTAATTTAAGTAATTTCATGTATTTGGATGAGCACTGTGAGCTATCTTTATTGATAGTTCCCTCTCTGGGACAGTTTCAGATACAGATGATGTTGCACCACTGTCTTGAAGCTTGACATGGTAACTTCATTAAGTTTTGGCCATTGAGATGTGAAGGTACTTGATGTGTGAAATTTCTATCCCATGCTGCTAAAGTGGAAGGAATATTTCATCTTCTCCATGTCTATTTCTCTCTAGCTGAAATTTAGACATTATGATAGGAACCTGAGCAGTCAGATTGGAATATATAAGATGGAGAAAAGACCAGAATAGCAAATAAGAAAAGATGAGTTTCAATGACAATGTCATAGAAACCTTGGCCATTTACCACTGAAGTGTCATCTGCGAGAAGCGAATGTTCTTTCCAGTGAAATACAGTACTGTAGACTTTCCCCATCAGTACACTTCTGGGATTCATAGACCCCCACTCTCTGCTGCAAGAGACCAGTCAGACTGAATACAGAATCCAAATATCGTGCAACTCACATGAGATTGATAATGTAAAAACTGCCAGTGTTAAAAATGTCATGTGAGCATGTGAGCGATTTCACCGCTTTGAATTGATGCTATGCAACTCATATGAGATTAACAATGTAAAAATTATCACAGAGTTAAAAATGTCACCTCAATATAAAGATAAAATGAGCATGTGTGCGATTTCACTTCTTTGAATTGAGATACTGAAACCAACTCAAGTTGAGGTTGCAACACATTCTAAACACGTCCCCTACCACTGCAACACCTTCTACCACTGAGCAACAAGCACTCAGAGTCCTGTCTTCTCTTTCCCAACTAACTTTAAAAGATCAAGTCTTTGACCTTTTTCACCAGGACCCAGCTTTTACTTCTCTCCAGGAGAAATGCCTTGCAAAGCAATAGCTTTGATCTACAAAGCACTTTTTTCTCCGATACAACACAAAGAACTGGAGTAAAAACTAGTATATTTGTTTTTCTTTAGGAAAAAAATTCTCATTTTCTCTTCAGCAGTTCAGGGATTCCTTTATGTTGTATACTACAACTCTCTAAGTCTAACATCTACAATGTAATAAATGTCTATTATTTTATTCTCATATTCACATAAAACATTTTGGCAATAGTGGAAAATGTTTTTTTTCTTCCAACAAAACCTCTATTTTCTAGATTATTACTTCTTGAAGTATTCAAAAATTCTTTGCATCTCTCAGTTAAACAATGACTAAAACTTTTATTCCCTTCCCTGGGGACCTAATTCTCATGTTTTGGCTGTAATGGTGGCATATATGCAAGGGGAAGAATTACACTACTGATGAGGTATTATTTTCTTTAACCCACTGCTTGGCTTTCAGTTCTTTTTATGTTTTCTACTATGGAGATTACATTGATTATTGGTTGGTATGTTAGTTCCATTTCTCATGCTGTGCCCGAATAACCAGATGGGGCAGTTTCAGGGATGAATTTATTTTGGCTCCTCTTGAGCATTTTGAGGGGAATGAGTCCATTGTGATAGTCAAATAATGGCTTGAGGTGGCTGGTTATAGTGTATGCACAGTCAGGAAGCACTCAGTGGTGAATGTTACTGCTCAAGTTTTCCTCTGTCTGTCTGTCTGTCTGTCTGTCTGTCTGCCTATCTGCCTATCTGCCTATCTCTCTCTCTCTCTCTCTCTCTCTCTATCTCTATCTATCTATCTATCTATCTATCTATCTATCTATCTATATCTCTCTCTGTCTGTCTGCCTGGCTACCTACCATCTGTCTATCTATGAATCTATGATCTTTCTATCTTTCTATAGTCTATCTATCTATCTATCTATCTATCTATCTATCTATCTATCTACCATCTATCTAAAGATCACAGCTCTTCAAATGATGATGATTTCCACATTGGGGTAGATCTTCCCTCCTCAGTTAACTCTCCCTGGAAACAACCTCAAGATACCCTTAGAGGGTGTGTTTCCATGGAGATTCCAAATTCAGTCAGGCTGGCAAAGAAGATTTGCCAACCTTCCCAGCTGGCAAAGCCATCAATGGATGATATGAAATAGCTGATTATTCTTCCTACAGATTTTTCTTTTAGTTTCCTGTGAACTTCCTTGATGTATGCTTAGGCACACACTTTGGAAAAGCAGGAAGCTACAATTTTGTATAATTCCAAGAATTCCATTCTCACACACTGGGCAACCTATGAGAAGGTGAGCCTCTGAACATTATCCAAAGATTTGGCAATTTTATTTGTTAGAAATGACAACTGCATACAGCCATCTTAAGGCTTCTAGGTGCAAAAGATACAATTGTTTTCTATGCTATTCCACAGGCTAAGAATTTTAATGTCTAATCCTCCAGAAGCATAGATTTACCTATTAAAATGAAATAGATTTTAACCATGATAATTACTAAAGCATAAAGCAAATCAAATTACACATACCCTTATTTAAGTTATTAAAGTAAATGGAACTCTACCTAGTATAAGTGTTCAAAAACAGGTTGAACTCCACTCTGTAAAAATATCATATAGAGACTTAATCATGGCAGCTCCTGGCTAACACTGAAATTCAATGAATGAACATATTTTTAGATTTAATTTTATTCCATAGCTCTCATTAAATTATATAAATCTGTGACCATTATCAAGGTAGATGTTGTAGGTCTCCTTAGAGATAGATGTCCTAGAATGATGGATTTAAGGCAAGCATATTCTAGATTTCTTTTGGTAAAGACTTCGGCATTAAATTAGCTTACCTTAAGGATTAAAATCATTAAAAGTATATGCCATTCAAGGGGGGGGGAACATAAAGGAAATAAGTTTTAAGTCAAATGTAGGACTGGGCTGGCAGTAACTATCCCTAATTAGTGAGTCGGGATCACCTAGAACTTTCTGTGCAAGAGAATTATAAGAACATGTAAGCTGGAAATATGCCATAGTTGGTTCATTATGGAAGGACTAATGGGAAGAATATATGACAGTTATTTACCACCTCTCTCATGCTACATAGGTAAAACTCACAAAAGTCATTAGGGATTTACACCCACTTGGGGCTTTGAACCTTAGCTGTGCATTTTCAGCAACTCAAAGCATCCCAGGTCATCTGGGCTCAAGCACTGTTTAATATAATGCAGAAGAATATAATGCAGAAATCAGAATCTCATTATAATAATATATAATTGGAACTGTTTCTGTCAATTTGATTAAAACTTGGTTAGTTAGAGCATGAAGGCTATTGGTACCTTGATAGATGAGTTAGCAACAACAATTAATAGGTTCCATTTTTTATTCTAGAAAATGCATGAAACTACATCTTGGTTCCTTGTATGTCTATTGTCATAAGTACATACCTAGGAAAGGGAAGAGTTTTCCATAGTAAAGGACAAGTTTATTTTGTTAATCTAATCATGGATTGGTATTTTGACAAATAGCAATTAAAATAGATTATAAAAATTAATAAAAATAAAATCACACAAAATGCCAGAATAATTTATATTAATTAATTCAATGAGCACACCTTGCAAAATTGGTGTAAGAAAATTGAGATTTTTACTCTCAATTTCTATACCATAATCCAGAGGCAAAAGAGTTAGCGAAGTGCCTTATTAATGCTAATGAACTTAAGGAGATATGTAGCAAGTTAAAGGTTTATTTTATATGCATTTATACGAGCATTTTAAAGTTCATTTGAGGCCTGCATAATCAATGCCATCGGGGCATTCATTTTCATTAAATGGGAGGTAGGGAACAGGTTTATGATTTTAAAAGTCCACAATATCTTTATTTAACATTTAGTATATAAAACACAAGAAAGCATAATCAAAGTATATAAAATATCTTTGGAATCAAATTCTTCCTAAACAGTAAGCCAAATCCCAATGCAACACTGTTTACAAAAGTAAGTATTCTATTTTTATGAAATCATTTTGTTGATTGAAATGTGGGCAAAACATGGACAGTATTTAATCAATTATTTCAAGTTTCAAGACATGGCGAACCATCGATCTGTCCCACAGCCTTTGGAAATGCTTTGGAGCTATGTAGGTAAGACACTCTCTTCACACAGACCCTTAAATCTTCTTGCTCTGGTGACATTGACATAAGGAGCCCTAGGGATCAGATCTATCATAATAATCATACACAGACCCTCATATTACATCCTTAAAGATCTATTGCTAGACTTTGCCATTTCAGAAAGTGAATTTTTTTTACCTCAATTCCTGGAACTGCATCACACGCCTACCATGTGCTTCACACAGATTAGTTCTCTCTACTGAGACCTTTTAAGCCTCATTCACATACAGTGTAAAATAGATGTATATTCCATGATGTACACACTATCAATGGTCAGAAAATAATACCCCAAGTCAGACTGTGATAAAAATCCCATAGAGGCTTCAAGGGAGAAACATACAAAGTGATGTGGGAGCAGAGAGAACAGAATGAACTCTTCTTTAAGTGTGGAGATCAAGAAGGGCTTTGTAGATGCATGTTAGCTGAATGATAGGGTTGGGTAGATTTCAACAGGTTGATGAAGAGGTAAAGGGATGAGGAACCTGACATGCTTGGGGCAAAGTGCATTTGAATACAGAGGAGAAAAATCTCCAAACAATGTAGTAGCTTCTTTCCAGTCTGACACACATTTTTAACTTGGAAGGGAAATGGGAAAAAAATCTATTGAGCCAATTGTTTTGGCTGTTCTGATGTGAGCATCTCATTCTTGTATGGATCGCTGAGCAGGGATGAGCTCATAAAAGGATATTAATGTGTCGTTTTTATTGAGCAAAGTAACATTACAGAAAAAGGTGATTTCAAAGGCACATGGCTCTTTCATTACAGCCTTCAGGGACAATGTTTGATCACTGAAAACAGGCTGCTTTGTTCCCATTTTCTCTGATGTTTGGTGTTATCCTGAATACATATGCTCTGACTTGGAAAGAATCAGTCTGTAAAGATTTCATAGATCCGAGACTTGCATATTCAAACTATGTCTCCTCTGGTTTAAATGATATAAAAACCATTGTAATATGTATGTCTATACATTCACAAAAATATTTCAGACACACAGCTCTAGAAAAAAGTTTAAAAAACAATTACACATATGTGTTTGCTCTGATTTTCTGAAAGTTGGCTAGTTTTAAAATTCATCACTGTGTTAGAACTCAGAGAAGAGCATATTTTAGGGGATAGCATATTAGTGAGAACAAAGTACAATAATCTTTCTGTTTTTAGAGATCCATATTGGCTGTAGGTTCTTGCTATCCATCAGAGACAGAACTTCCTAATGCTCAGGCCTTGAATGCTCATTTTATTTAAAGTGCAACAGGTTTGGGGGTGTGAGTTGTTAGTAGAGCATTTGCCAGACATGCACATAGTCCTGGGTTCAATGCCCAGTACTTTTTAAAATTAGGTATGGTGGCACAAGTTTCCAGTCTAGTACTGGAGAGGCAGAGAAGGTAAAAGGATTAGAGATTAGAGACTCGAGTTCATCCTTGTCTACACAGTGAGTTGGAGGTCAGACCACACACACACACACACACACACACACAAGCAAAATAGGTTTCTTGGTTTAAAAACATGGATAGTCACAGAATGTCAAAGAGAAATTTTTTGAGTTTGCATTTACATGACGTTTTTAAAAATATTTGTTTATCTATCTACTTATTATCCATCTATCTATCTATCTATCGATCTATCTATCTATCTATCTATCTATCTATCTATCTATCTATCTATCGATATATCTATCTATGTCTATCTATCTATCTATTTATCACCTATCCATTTATCGTGTGTGTGTGTTTGTGTGTGTGTGTGTTTGTGGGCACTGTGTGTCCCTGTGGAGGACCAAGAGTGACTTCGGGAATCATCTTGGATTGCTTCTATCTCCTTTTGGCTTCCTTTTGGGATTTCTAGGATCCGCCTACTAGGGCCGGAAGTGCAGGCTGCTGTGTATCTGCCTGGCATTTTTTATTTGGGACCTGGGATCAGAACTCAGGGCCTTCTGCTTGCAGTCTTAACCCCTGAGCCATCCTTCTAGCTGCTATTTGGTTTATTTTTCCTAATATGATAGAAATGATTTATTAAAAAAAAAAACAGGAGAATGATGCCTGGAAAGAGACTTAAAGCTTTTCATGTGATATCCCAAAGTCATAATTTTCTCTGGCTCCTACTCTTTGTGAATTGTATATAATCTCACACAAATTTATCTTTTTATTCTGATTTCCAGTTGAATTTCTGAAAAGAAGATAGTATTCCAATTCTGTCAGTGAGATTTAAGTCACAATGACCATTAGACCCTCACAGTTATTGAAATTAACTTCTACAATTTCAGGTAAAATGAGTGAGATTAAACTATCCTCCATTTCACATTTCACATAAAGGAAATCTTTCCAGACACTGTTTCAAATTCTTCTCTCCTGCTGTTCGCCACCCCAGTGACACTTTCTGTGGCTGGATGCCATATCTTTCTCTGTCTGGTGTATTTTGCAACAGTCTGAAAACAAGACTATTTCAGTTGTATGCATGTTGGCTAAACTAATGCCTTACAAGCTTTACTAAACTTATAAATCATCTAGGGATCTTGTTAAAAAATGCAGGTTCTGATTCAGCAGTTCTGACCAGGATTCTAACAAGCTCCCAGGTGATACAGTGGACCACACTTCGGGAAGCAAATGTCTAGAGTACAAATGACTTCTTAAATTGGTATAAAATAAATAAATAAAATATTTAAATTGATATTTGTTCCTGGACTCTGATAATTAGAAATGCAGATGGCCTGGATTTGAAGCTGATTCAGACCAATTTTGGAGGGCATATTGTTAATTTCAAAAGATTATATAGTCTCATGGACTGAAGAGATGGTTCAGGAGTTAAGACTCTGTCTTGCAATTGAGTTTGGAATTCAAAACCCCCATGAAAATACCAGGTGGAAATGGCGGTGGCCTGTACTTCTGGCTCTGGAAGGCAGAGCCTGGGAGATTCCAGAGTGAAACAAAAAGGAGGTAGAAACAACCCAGGATGACTCCTGATGTTACCCTTGAGCCTCCACAGGTAGAAACAGTGCTTTATGATACACATGTGTGCCCACATACACACAAAACATAATAAAAAATTAATGAAAAAAAGAGAAGACTGTATAGTCTGGATTTTCTCTATCTGCCTAGCCTGCTTTTTTTTAAATGTATGTGTATGAACATGTGTATGTGAGCATGTATACAAGAGGATGCATGAGTGTGTGTGTGTGCCTGTAAGTGCCAAAAGATGACATGGGGAATCATCCTGGACTGTTTTGCTCTGGGG
This sequence comes from Typhlomys cinereus, assembly GCA_023101885.1. NCBI lineage: Eukaryota > Metazoa > Chordata > Mammalia > Rodentia > Platacanthomyidae > Typhlomys > Typhlomys cinereus. The sequence continues at coordinate 1,835,509 of JALPQD010000032.1, read as the reverse complement.
TCCCCCAGACTGTCTTCCGGGGTTAGAATAACAGGCCAGCTGCCTTATCTGTGGGACTTTTTTTACATGAGATCTGGCAATCCAAATTCAGGTACTTGGGAGACAAAGGCTTTTACCTCTCAGTCATTTCCCAGTCCATCCACAACAACCTTTCCCCTTTCTTGTACAGTTCAGATGTAACAATGACTTGAGTCTCCAGGATGGCTCAGGCTCTTTCAGATTTCAGTGCCTTCTCAAATACTACTTCCTCTGACTGTCCTGGAATCCCTTTAATCTTCTTTTGCACCAAATCAAGGAAGTGTCTCTTAGATGCACTATAAGGTCCTGCAATTCCTACCTTATCAATTTTTCATAATCTTTAGCAGTGGTCTGTGTATACATCCATTCTTCTCAAAACAGCCCTTCTAGGGGGAGGCAGGAATAGATCACATATTTTGCCTCCGATATTAAAATCAATCCTAATGCCTGACACATAGTAGGTTTTTTATTAAGGATTGCTGACCAAATGAAAGGTGATGAGTTATAGTCATACATAAATATAATGCATTTTTGTTTTTCTATTGAGGCTTGAAATTGGCTTGGGGTAATAAAAGTTAAACTCATAGAAAGCTAACTACAGTGAGAGATAATGCTAAAGATATAAAATGTTCATATGTAATTGACGAATGAGGATCGAAGTAATTATTCTCAGTTTGTTGGAGGAAAGTGTCATGATTTTTTTATTGCTATTTATTTTATGCCTCAGTTTATTCCATTACATACTTGAGGCTGCTGATGCTGTATGTATTGGACTTAAAGATGATCTGAGCATGTCGGTAGTTAAGAGATAGTATGAAAGAATAAACAGGAGATTGTACAGTCTATATTGAAAGCTTAAGAAATAGGCTAAATAGTGTCCACAAAAGCAAGATGTGTTGGCCGTACTGTTCACGTAGTAGAGTTCATTGCCACTCTGTCTAGCAGGATGAATTCCCTGGGGCTGTTAGCAGCTCTCTTGGCTCTAGTCTCTGTTGGAATTTAGCCAAGGGATTGGCCTAGAAGAGTGAGATCAGGACTTCTATTTCTTACGTTGCCTAGGGGCAGTAGTGCCTCTTTGTAAATTGTTCCTAGGTTAAGCCTCCTCAAATTACTGTTGAGCTGCCTCTTTCCTCTGATGAGAGTGTGTACAGCTAAGATGGGATGCCAGGCTTAGTTGCTTTTATGAAAACAATTTAACGTCACAAAAATAGTTACAAGTGTTTGCTATGTTTCAGCCAAGAGTCTCTGAGGGAACTAGAGAAAAAAGGGGGGAAAATATTTTTTCTCAATAGAGAACAATCTAGACAACAGACATAGCTAATTCTTATTTTCAGGTGCTTTATGTGTAGTGTGGTACAAAGGCTATAAAAGGTCATGGAGGCAAGGCATTCTAGTTGCATGGCAGTGCCCTACTTCTCTGGTGCCAATCTCTGTTATAGCTTCATATTCTGTTGCTTGAACCAAACAACTTAAGGGATCAAGAAATTTTTATTCATGCTTACTGTTCCAGATTACACTCCATCAGGGTAGAAAAACTACCAGTAGTAGCCGAGGAAACTAAGCACACCATATCTAGAGCAGATAAAGAAGAGAACCAATGCATGTAATAATCTGCTAATGCCAACTAGCTTTCTATCTCCATCCATCTGCCTAGAGATTATGGGTCTATGAATTGGGCCTTCCCTCATTGATGATACAATTAAGAGAGTCTCCTATAGGCTGGCTCAGAAGCCCGCCTTACTTAAACAAGTTTTCATAGGTGTGCTAAGAGGCCCTTGAAAGGGTCAATGATAGTCCTCAGAACACACAGGTACCCTTTCATAGAAAACAGCTCTTCGTAGACTCCTATCCCCCTGGTACTTTCCTATCTGCAGCTGCTGTTTGAATATAAAATCTTTAAACTGGGTAACCATCTCAAGCCCCCCAAACACTGTCCTAAACACATGGGCATCTCCCCCCCCCCACTCCCTCAGAGTACAATAAAAGACTCACCCTCCCCTATGTGTCCTTTTCCCAATGTGTCCCATCATGCCTCGCTCCAATAAAAGGCAATCTGATTCTGTGGAGATCATCTCTGTTTCTCTTCTCTCCCTCTCCAAACCATCCTGATGGAACCACCAAACTGAGCCAATAGCCCTATGACAAGTGCCATGTTGAAAGCTGAAACTAACCATCAATAAAGACCAATTGATGCTGTTCCAAAGCCTATAGCTCTGTTTTCCTTATCTTAGGGCTCACTTATGATACAGTAGGACAGGAGAGAGAAGCATGCTTTAGTGGAACACTTCTTACTTGCTTCTTTTCCTTCTTCTACACACTTTACTTTTAGCTCATTGCCCATTTTCCTTCCATTAGAGCCCAAAGAAGGAAAATAAATGGATGAAAACTTCCTGGTAACATCTGTGATGGAGGTTTGTCAGGAGGGTGGCAGAAACCCTTAATTACATGAACTTTCTCTGTTTATCTGGGCTGCTCTGCCACCATAATGGTGCTGGGCGTTGTACCCAGCTTGTCAAAGAACACCAGACAAGAACAAGCAAGAAGTCTTACATCCATGACAATGAAGAGAAGCAGATGTAATCAACACATTGGATGCTCTCAACACAAAGCACTGGTGTGCAGACTTCCCTATCTGTGGCTCTTGTTTGCAGTCCTGACTTAGATCGCTGTTAACTCTTATAAGCCTAATTTCATGACCCGGCAAAACTAGATTGTAAATCCCAGCAGTGGAAGACATATCTGTGGTTTGACCTTGGCTAGATGAGCTAAAGGTGCTAAGGAAACCATAAATTCAATTTAAAATAATACGAAAATAAGATTGTTTTTACTTTGCCCAGTGGATAGAGTGAAAATCTAATATGTTTCCTGGTGCATGTTGTGCATTTTGGGAAGCTCGATTAAATCCTATCCAGTAGGTAGCTCCGGGAGGAACTGAGCAGGGAAAACATTGTATATGAGATTTCTGACTTCTCCTTTGTCCTTCTGCATTTAAGTCTTTTTCAAAAGTGTTTATTTTTTTTACTTCTCTTTTCAGGGTCTGTTTATGAAATGTTTGGAAATGAATGCTGTCTATCAACAGGAGAAGTGATTAAGATCACAGGTCTCAACATTAAGAAGATCTTAGTTGAGATCTGCGAGGATGTTGAAGGCTGTGCATCTCTGCAGCCATTTGAACTGCCTCTGAATTTTCCAGGTACAATTTATCACTTCCCACTTGAAAACGATGTTATTAACAATGTGTACATACAAATAACTGAAAACGAAGATAGTAGAAGGAAATGAGTAGGGTTCTGGTTCTGTTTATTTCTTTACTTACTTTTGAGACAGAATCTCTTCATATGATTCAGCATGACCTTGAACTGCAGATTCTCTTACCTTTTTTTTTTAAACAATTTTTTATTATTATTTATTCAATTGTGCGTGTGTGCGTATGTATGTGCGCGCGCATGTGTGTGTATGTGTGTGCGTAGAACCACGGACGAATCGGGAACCACCATGGACGCCTCCACCTCCTTCTGCCCTGGGATTCACAGGCTCCGCCCTACCAGGACCAGAAGCGCAGGCCGCCCCCGCTTCCGCCTGGCGTCTATACGTGGGATCTGGGATCCGAACTCAGGACCTTCTGCCTGCAAGGCAGAGGCTTAATCCCTGAGCCACCTCTCCAGCCCAGATTCTCTTACCTTTTAACCTCTAGTGCTGGAAGCACAAAAGTCAGAATTCTGACAGCTTACTCAATTCAAGGACCCCTAAAAGCAAAGGATTTTCCCATGTTTTTCGACAAGTGTCTTTATCTTAAAAATTAATTTGTTAATAGATATTTGGTGATTAATAAATTTTTAACTTAGTTTTATTAAGTGATACTGAAACACATGAAAATATTAGTGAAATAATGTGATATTTTTGACACATGTATATATTGCATGATGTTTAAATCAAGTTAAACATTCCTACTTTCTCAAACATCTATCTTTTCTCTATGATGAAAAATTTTAAAGTCTTTCTCCTAACTTTTTGAAATGTGCAGTATCTAATCTTTATCTCGAGTCATCCTGTGGCACAATAGTGCATCAGAACTTCTTGCTCCTATCCAGTGTGCCAAGGGATATGGTAGTGAGAGTTTATAAATCAGTTAGCTGAGTATTATGGCACATATCTGCCATCCTAGCACTTGGAGACAAGCGTCAACCTGGGTTAGTTATATTACAAGGCTCTGTCCATTTCCCTATCCCACCAGAAGTTAAAATTAAAAAGAAACCCAAGGTATATTTTCATAAGGTAAGTAGAATAGATTATCATCTTATAAACATATCTGCTGTACTGGTTTAGCAATTACTCTATTTGTGTCACTGCCAAACATATCTATGTGATCTCACTGATCTAGTTGTTCATTTTTATTAAATTAACTGTTCCAACCATGCATTCTAGGAACCTATCTTCTATCCTAATATATTCATATATATATATATATATATATATATATTTACAATACATATATAAAAGTTGCATATCTGTGTGTTTCCATCATGTTGTGTCTAACATAGCCCACACCTCACATCACTTAGTGATTGTTGGCAATTTCCTTATCTTATTTTTCAGACTAGGGGTTGGAAAACTTTCTATGAGTGTTTTCAGACTTTGCAGCCAGATGGCTGGTCCTAACTACTCAACTCTGACGTTATAACATGAGGGTTACTATAGACCAATAAATCAATGGCCATCATTGTGGCTCAGTAAACTTTATTTACAAAGGGAAATGGCTATCAGGAATTTGTCCAGTCAACTAATTTTCTGACCTCTGCCCTTGATAGACTACTATCCACATTGATCTTCATATATCTAGCACCAAGTACATTTTCCTGCATATAAAACTGTCTATTGCATGAACAAGTAAGTTGCCAAAGAAAACAGCTTGCAAACATCACAGTGTGAATGAAGAACCCCTAGGCTCCAAGGGAGTTTCTTAATATCAGTCTGCAGTTGGTCACATTTCAGAATATAGTCCAGTTTACATCCTTCCCACTCTGCCAGTGCAAAGTTATGTGACCTTGGGAAGTTGTTTACCCTCCTCTCATGTAGAATGAAATATTACCACTGCTTATCTCCCAGTGCTAAGAGTACTAATACTGAAATATATTTAAAGTGCTTTTTACGAGAGCTGCCATACAGCAAAGTCTATAAAAATAATGATAGCTTTTATTACTATTATTATTGCTATCATTGGGGGGAGTCAGGAAAGGCTTTTCAGATAACATTATAATTGAGGCAAGGTTTGGAGAATAAAAATAAATTACTTATGCTGAAGAGAAGAGTCTTCCAGATGCTCCACAGCCTGCCCCTTTCACCTGCAATCTTGTCCATTGTTCGAGTCTAAATAGCCCTTCTTTATTAGTCTTTCACAACAATGTTCTTGAACTCCGACTGTACAGTGGAATCACCTAGCTCAGAGCAGTACAGCCTTAGACGTAGGGAGATTAAAGATTCCTTGTAGCTGGGTCATTTTCATGAGACATCCAGACTTATCTGGCTGGGGTGAAGTCTGTCCACCAAGTTCTTCTAAAATTCTCAGCGCATCAACTAACAAAAAGCCAAAGCTGAAAAGCACTGCTTTGTAAGCGGTATTTCCTAAGTACATCAACTCCCTTTCTGAATCACTATTGTTAAATCATTTATATTCTTTTAGGGATTTTTATCCCTAATGTAATGTATGTTATCATTTTCACCCCTTATTACCTCATTCCAATCCCCACTTTTCCCCATTTCAAGCCTTTTGCTTCTCTTCTGCTCTTGCATACCTCTGTCTGTTTAAGACTCACTTGATCCCATCTGTGTTCCTGTTAATGGCACATGTCTGCTCATTCGCTAGGGTGAGGACAATGTTCCAGTGGGCATGTGCTTGGGAAAAGTTGTTCGCCTTCTCTCCCATTGCTAGTCTCTGAGGAAGGTGTTGAGACCCCTGAAGTCTTTCTCCTTTCATGATGTAAATAGGGCAGATCTTGTGGTCTTATGGAAGTATACCAGATACAGTGAGTTTCTGGTCATGTCTTGACAATACCATCTGACTCTGTCTCTTACTGCCTTCAGTTTTATACATTCTTACTGTCCCATCTTCTGCAATGCTCCCTGATCTTAGTATAGGGTGTGGCTTAAATGTCCTATTCGAAGTAGAGCACTCTATCATTTTTTTCTGCGCTTTGGTCAGTTGAATCACTATTTTTATGCCTTCATAATTACATTTACTACACACTTTACATGTAGGAATTGTCTGTGTGCCTGTCTGACTAGCGCTACCTAAGAGATCACAAGGTACTAAGAGCAGAAGTCGAATCCTCAGTGTATAGAAGAAGATGCAAAAAAATACATATTTACTTACTTAAAATGATCAGAACGTCCTGATAAAGAAGTATATTTTTGGAATAGCAAAACCACTTAGCCTTTGGCTAGAAACTAATTTGGGTCATTGCTATTTGGAACTTTTCTTTGAACTGCCAGTTGGCATGACAATTTTGCATTAATTGAGCAACAATTTTAAAAGCATGTTTACAAATCAGTTTTATTAAAAGGGTCAGAATTAAAATAAAGAGAGAAGGTGATGAGAGATGATCAGAAAAATATTTTAGTACAAAAAGAACTCCTACATGGTAAGGGAAGAGATAATAAATAAAAAGTGGTCCCGCTAGGGAACACTAAGGAAAACCTTAAAACAAGGCCATTTTTCACGAATATCTTTATTTATATTTGCAACGCTAATGGAAAGTCCAATTAAAATTGAAAAATTCCATCTCATTGCATAATTTTATTTCATATATTCTTTATAAATGGTGGTAGTTTTCACAAAGATATTTTCACATGTGCATATCATAATTTGAGCATATTAATGTCTAATATTACCATTTGTTTCCTGACAGTTTTACTTCTACTTCCATGTCCTATAAATAAGTATGCAAAATCTAAGATCACAAAATGAAAGTATGTGATATTTTTCTTTCTGAGTTCAACTTGTTTTGTTCATTATGATGATCTCCAGTTCCTTCCATTTCCTGCAGATGAAGCAGTTTTGCTTTTGTTATGGCTGAACAAACCCCTCTGTGCATGTATATTGCATTTTTTTTATCTATTCGTTGTTGACATACACTTAGGCTAATTCCCCAACTTGGCTATTGTGAATAGTGAAGCAGGAGTAGATGTGTAAGTCACTCTATGGAATGTTGATCTGAAGTTGTTTTAAAATCAATTGGACATATATTTTAGTTTGTTTGCTTTTTGTTTTGGGAGATATTATACACTGTACACTGGCTTTCAATTCACATTCTTCTTGCTTTATTTCCCTTCTAAGTACTGGGATTACAAGTGTATAGCAACATGTCCAACTTTATGTATTTAATTAATTATTTAATTGTGTGTGTGTGTGTGTGTGTGTGTGTGTGTGTAGACTCACACTTGCCATGGTACCTATGTGGAGGTCAGAGGACATCTTTCAAATATAGCATATCCCATGCCACCTTGTGGATTTTGGGATTTGAGTTTAGCTCATCAGGTTTGTGCAAAAGTGTTTTTGCACACTAAATCATCTCACTGTCTCTCCCTAACTTCTCCCCTTACACCCTGATTTTTAGACTTGATTACTTTAGTTTTCTTTTTGGTAAAATTTTCCATGGTCTAACTGCCACCTTTCAACTCTCAAATTTCTCATGTCTTTAAATCTAAAATATGTCTCTTGTACTGCATAGCATATGCTTGTACTTTTTCTTCATTCCATTCTGTCAATCTCTGTCTTTCAATTGTTTATCCATTTATAGAGCTAACATGATAACTGAAAATATAGAATTTACACCTACAGTTTTGCTATCTGCATTGCAAATGTCTCATACTTTCTGTGTACATATCCTGTGCAGAAGATATAGGGATGTCCCCTGTACTCCTGATTTCTCATACACATGGTACTCCCACTTTCAAAACCCAAAAATGTCTCTGCATGGGTTGATAGTCTCTTTTTTAGTACTGAACATCATTTTGCTGTCTACTTGGAACATAATTTATGAGCCAATTCAGCTACTGACATTTTGACTACATGCAAGTTTTGGTGATAACAACTAATGCCACTATAAACATCTAAGTATAGGTTAGTAAGTTAGTAAGCATGGAAGTAAGTTTTTAGCTTCTTGGAAAAAAATACCAATTTCCAAGTGATCTTCCAAAAATAGTAACAACTATTTTGCATTCCTGTAAGTAATGAATGAGAGTTGTTGTCCTGAGTCTTTCATCAGTAGTTGGCATTATCAGTAGATGTATTTGGCCCTCAATACCTATATCCTAGACTACCAGCATCTTGCATGAGTCACCACTTTCAGCCCAGGCTTCCTTCCCAAATGAACACTTACTGTGTTCATATATAGAATTATAGAATTAATATAGAATTATAAACTCAGATACCCCATAGCCATTTCAACCAGATTCCCATTTTTAAAAAACACATCTGACAAACATTTTTTCAGTGCTTGTCCTAAAGATTTTAATTACCCATTTTCAGTTATAACAATCTATTTTGGATTATTCAATTTAGTTTCCAAAGTTCCATAAAATTTGCCCTATTATCTAAGTTTTCTTCTCTCTGATACAACTGTTTTCATAAAATTGCATCTTTGTACATTGTATGTTCATTAATGCATACTTAAGGTTATCCAAAATCCAATTGTCTTGTAAATCACACAGGGAAACAAAATCTGATTTTTGCAAGGTGCATTTTAGTTATCTTTAGCATTCACGATAGTAGTAACCATTCCTGAGATTCTCCCTTCTTGCAGAATAGAGTTCTTGTCCTGTGTCCTCTCATTTCAGTTTGAAAAGATTCTCTTTAGCATTTGTCTATGGAAAGATTGATGGCAAAAAGTTTTTTGTTTGTTTTTAATCAAGAAATCTCATTTGTAAAGCACGTTTTTCTTATATAGAAGATTCTTGGCTGTTACTCCTTTTCTTTAAGCATTCTATATTTTTCTTTCATTGATATTTAGCTTTTATTGCTTTTGACAGAAAAAAATAACTATCATTCTATTTCTCTCTTTGGTGTTAGGGTTTACTCAGAGTTTCACTGTACTAAGCACATCTTCTGCCTCTGAGCTGTATACCCACTCTAAACCTTTAAATCTATGCAAGGACATATGGAGTTACTTCCATTTTGCTTTTAGTTCAAAATTCTCTATCTTGAGTGTGATTAGGATGTCATTCAGATATAGATTTATGATTATCTCGTACATGGGGTTTGTTGAATTTTTTGAGGTGTGTTTTCAAACTCAAACTTTGGAAGCTTTGCCAGTTCTTGTTTGGTATGTTTTTTGTACACCTGTCTTTCTACTTGGGCACCACCATTTCAACCTTCCTATATTATCATGGTGGACATATTTTTGTGTCTACTTGTACTTTTTTTCTTCTTCATGCTTTCTTCCTTCAATTGTTTAATCTATTATCTTCAAATTCTGTTTGTAGTTTCTATTTTGTAAGATACCATTCTCATGCAATTTTAGCTCTGTAACCTTATTTGCATATTTTACACATATATATGTAAAGTAGCTAAACCAAGTCATTTCTCTATTGAATCCCATGTTTGAGCTTCTTTGGGGGCAGATTCCAATGAACTCATTGCTTATGTCTCTATCATGTATGTATACCAAGCTCTTTTTCCTTTTCTTTGCCCCACTTCATTCCTTAAAAAAAAAAAAACTGGATGCATTGAACAATTGAATGCAGACACAATAAAAATCATCTCTCTCTGTTTCTCCAGAGTTTGTTATTACTAGCTGCTTAGCAACTTTTTCTTACTGAATCTCTAAAGTCCACACTTGTTATGTGTGTTTACTGACATGTTCATTGGGTTAACTTGGAAGACAACTCATATCTGCGTAGAGGGATTGTTTTCCTTTTTCTTTTCTTTTGTTTCTTCAAATTAAACATGAAAAACATCTTCAGGTTTTTCTCTTTTAGAGTGTGTGTGGGGGGGTGTAGGAGAGAACACAGTGTGGGCTATTACTTCTATCTCTTTGTTGCTTTGTTTTGGGTTTCCCAGGCTCCGCCTTTCAAAGCTGGAAGTACACATCATTGCCATTTCTGCCTGGTATTTTCACAAGGGATCTGGGATCCAACTTAGGTCCTTCGGCTTGGGAGGCAAAAGCTTTCACCCCCGAACCATCTCTCCAGTCCCAAATCATCAGTTTTGTTGGCGGGGAGTGTTCTGTGCTCATTTGAAGGTATACCCTGAAAATTTTTTACTTCAGTTTCACTTCCTGCTATGTACAGTCTCAAAGAAAATCAGAACCAAGAGGCAAGACTATTCAAAGATTTTTCTGGATGTTCACATTTTCCTAGTCATGTGCAGGTTTCTACACATAAGTGGGCTTGCAAATTCTCACAATAGTGTTGAAATTCCTATTACTGTCCTCAAGGACATCTTATTTATTTATTTTAAGTCTCTGAGGTTCCGCTCCTGCTTTTCCTCACCAGGTCAGACAGCCACAACATCCAACCACGGCCTTCTGTTGTTTTGGACAAATATTGCCAGGAGAAGCTCCCTCCCCAATACTGAATGAGTTAAAAAATGAGATAAAATAAAGATAGCCCTTTGCTGTGGTCTTCCAGGGAGCTCCCAGATCTCCTACATGAAGGCTGTAATTGCAAGTTTCAAGCTACTGGTTTGACCATGACTACAGGCTGCTGATCTTCATAGTCATCTCGAATTTGAGCAGAGCCAGGGGAGGAAGACTGGAAACATAGCAAGTTAAATGTCGCATATCTGCCTTACTGACAAATTCAGTCACCTTACTGTATTCTGCTCCAATTCTTTGGTTGATTTCTAGAGTTCTGATAAACAAGAATCTTCCTTTTTGCTTTAGCCATGGCTTTTATGTAGGAAATAAATTTTATAATTTTTTTATTATTTTTGCTGACATCACCCAACCTTCTATATGGAAGTACTTAAACATAGATATTTGATTTCATTTGGTGGCCTAAAGGTTTTAATGCAACCTGGGAAATGGTACCTAGAAGAAGTTTACTTTTGCAAATAAAATCTGCAGGAAAGAAATGAATACCTTTCAACCATAGATACAAATCTAGAAAATTCCACCTCAGACAAAACCCAAGGACAGACAGTTTTGTTGTTCAGTTTTCCTGAACAAGCTGAAAGCTGTTAAATTTTTTTTTTTTTTGCTAAAACATAACTGGAAAGTGAACTTCCAATACATATCAATTTGTATCCTACATGTAATGTTTCCATATGTCTCTGTTTTGTCACTTCAAAAATGCTCAAATATATTAAAAGAAATAAAAAGTCATCATTTCATTTCTCCATGGGAATAAACAAAGTACCTTTGATGCACGATTTGTTCTTTTAGAAGACAGCTCTCTTTGTTGAACATTCTTTATGAGCTAGAAAACTTGCTGCTGTTGCCAGAGACAACAAAAATATATCCTGATACTTGGTGGTTGATTGCATTATCCCATAGATTGGTAAATCACAGAGTACTTGGTTTATGGTGAAGATCCAAATTTTTAGATTACCTCCTGGAAAGATTTATCCCTCCTTTATAGTGTTATGAACCATGAATAATAAATGTTCCTGTTTAGTCATGAGAAATATCCTGAAAGAAAATGTTTCACTACATCTTTATAAGAATGGAGATTTTTTTTTCCAAATAGCAAATTTACATTGTGTGGATTATGTGCTGGATTCTCTTCAGATCTTATAAATCTTTCCCCTTTTACATTTTAACTCTATAACCCATGTTCAAGGAAAGCTGTGGATAGACCCATAAAATCACTGTTAAAATTACAAAACTATATTGAAGAAATTTTTCACTTTGAATGTTTCTCCCCTACTCTGTAGACTATATTACTGTGTGGGAGATTGGCTTCTGGACGTATGAGGGATGCAGGAAATGTGAAAGTAAAACTTGGAGGTGGAGCGCTTCTAACAACCATTCTGTGCTGGATGCTGTCCAGTCACACTCCAGTGAGGAGGAGGGGCAACCCCTTTCACTACATGATCAATGTTGTCCTCTAACTCTATAGTCAGAAGGAGCATAATCCTCTACCAAGCATCCACTTTGATATTGTCCAGTCACACTCTAGCGAGGGTCCTGATGATGCATTGGGCCCTGTTCCAAGCACATGCACGCATGCACATAAAAGTGCATGTATGCACATGAAGGTGCATGTATGCATATGGAATGAGTCAATGAGAAGTTGAGGAACATGCCCAAGGTCACATAGTTCATGAATGATTTTGTTGAATCTACAATAACATTGTTCAATACAAATATAATATGACTTACATAAGGAATTTAAAATTTTCTAGTCACCACATTAATTCATTGTATTATTCTAATTTTAAAAATCCCTTCTAAAAATACCTCCTAATTCAGCAACTTAAGACCAAAAAACAACAAACAAATCTCATGCTTCTCTGAGAAAATTTATTAAATGTTAAGAATATCTACTGCAAAAACTGGAGTAGTGTAAGTATATAAGCATAAGATAGAAGAATTAAGTTGATTTAAGTTAAGTGATCAAAAATTGTTAAATATACTTTATTGTTTCCTGGATGCCAAAATGTCTAATTCATCAATATTTTTATTTAAAAATATTTTTACATTTATTTAGTTATCTACCTTGCATGTTTGTGTATGGATATACACACATACATGCACATGCATGCAGGGCTGATTTTCCCACGCACACACTGTGACGACTCCAGGCCGTCAGGGCGGAGAAAGGCAAACGCGCTGCAGGTCCTTCACCCCCTCACCCAAATCTAGGGGACTCTGGACACAGTAGAGAGTTTGTCAAGGCGAGACTCACTCACTCTCTTTATTGGGGGCAATGAAACAGTTTATATAGACAGCAGACTTCAGGGGCGAAACAGGCAGCCAATTACCTTAGTGGTCAGCACAGCACACACGCTGCATAGGTCAAACTAAACATATGTCCATGTCAGCTCCTATAAGCCAATCAGGGCTCTCTGTAATGTGATCAGGGTTATGCCCAGGACACTAGCTCCCAGTGCCATCTTTGGTACCATGTGCTAAGCCATGCCCTACTCCCTCCCTCCCAGACTGTTATTCCTGGGCAGGCCCAACACATGCATACATACATGTGCATACACCATGGTACATGTGTGGACATTAGAGGACAACTTGCAGGAGCTTGTTCTCTCCTTCCACTATGTGGGCTCTAGGAATTGAACTCATATTATCCGGCTTGGCAGCAAGTGCCTTTACCTGCTGAACTATCTCACTCGACCTTATTAACATTTTTCAAAATGAATTCTTTCATTGTTTTTATTTGGAGAATGACATTTGTAATTAGAATAATGAAAATAATATTACATTCAACAATTACTCATTGTATTTCAATCTACTGTTGAAATGACTTTGTATTTCCCCTTTAGACACAGGGTGTTTATCAAAAATTTTTATTCAACAATCTGATAAGAAAAATATGCAAAATACTTAAAATATGCTTAATAGCTTTATGTTGAATAACATATTGATCTGCTGCTTTTTGAAGGACTTCTAGTAAAAGAAGCAAGATAGAAGAATTAGTTTCCTTTTCTTCCATCTGGATGTTTTGATAAAACATTATTCAGAGCGGCCACACATGGAGCTCCCTGCCTGAGACAACTTGGTATCCAAAGAACCAATGGCTAGTCTTCCAAATTTTCTGGGTCAATTTCTTTGAAAGAACTTCCTTCCTACTGTGCTCACTTAACCAAAATAAATTCAGCTGTGAATATTATGCAAAATATTTTCCCAAAGAAGAGCTGGTGCTCTGTATAAACTTTGCAAGAATATATAATTTACATACATGATTTAATGTAATAGTGAAAGCTGACCCTTTGTAGTAATTTCTTGTTCAAATATTTTGGTCAGATTTTCTTACACATTTCATAGCAAAGTCAAGTTATTTTTGAAAGTTCTGAGACTTTGGGTTTCAACCATGCATTTGTCTGTAAGACAAAGAGACTTTCCAGTTCTAGGTTAAAATGATCTTTCCCTGACCATGTGCATTTTAGTATCAGACCAGAATTTCATCTAAAAGATCATATTAAAAGAAGCTGCTCCAGAGCTGACAATGTTTTATGAGCTTTGATAGTATTGACATTTTATGTCCATCTTCTATAATCTAATCAGTCTTTGTTCTCCTTTTGTTTTGTATCCACAAGTCTTCTAAAAGCTCCTGATGATGCTGTCTTAAAAGTCTCACCATTAAAAGACTATTGTGACAGTGACCAGCTTACCTGCAAAGTACATGTTCAGCTCTTGAGTTCCTTGACTCTTAGCTGAGTGCTAGTAAAGTACACTGTTCTGTTTCTACTCAATGGTATCTGAAGAAATTAGAGATTATGTCATTGGAATACAAGGAGGATTTCTATATCCTGTTCCTACAAACTATACACAAGGTTATTTATAATCACAGTAGATGGGCATGTGTGTTGTCTGTGAAGAACCTACACAGGCAGGTCATCATCAGCCGGAAGTCCTCAGTAAAGTCCCTTTTGTTAATGACATGTAGTTCCTATTGTAGTATCCTATAGAACAGTTATGCTGCTTTGAGAATCCTCTGTGCTCTTTTAAAAAAATTGTGCATACATATGTGATGTGATGTGTGTGCGTGTGTGTGTGTGTGTGTGTGTGTGTGTGTGTGTGTGTATTTTGAATGTGAGTAAATGTATTGGGGGTGTTGTGCATAAGAGTGCACTTGAACGTGTGTGCTTGTGAAGGCCCAAGGGTGATATCAGGAATCATCCCAGATTTTTCTAACCACTTATTACTTAGCTCTGTTATTTCCCAGACTCTGCCTTCCAAGGCTTGAATTGCAATTACAAGCTTATGCTTTTAAGTGGGATTTGGGGATCCTAACTCAGACTCATGCTTTCGAGTGAAAAGCTCTAATCACTGACCCATCTTTCCAGTCCCTCTTTACTCTTTTTATCCTTCTCTTCTCCCTAAGCTTTTTACTATCTCTTTGGTTTTGCTTTTTCTTGAATGTCAAGTAATTGGAATCATGCGGTGCTGCAGCCTTTCTAGATTATCATCTTCCACTTCTTCAATGCATTGTTTCTCTGTGACTTTTAATGACTTCTTCAGTCATTTCTTTTTAACAATGATTATATATTGTTGTTTTCATCGCCACACTTTGTCCAATCACTTTCTGAAAAATTGCTTCTAAGTTCTGACAATTATGCATAACAGTTCTATAGACAATCATATATAGATTTTACTATCCTAAGGTTTAAAATGTGTCTATTCCTTCTAATTTTACAAGTAACATGTATATCTTATGGACAATTAGAAGGTGGAGGGAAGTGTGGAAAAGTTAATAAACTTCCTCTAATCCTATCACAGAGCCAGTTTAACATTATTATAATTGGTACTTTTATTTTTATTGATTTCTAGTGTAAAATACACCTACATACATAGATAGACACATAAGTTAACATAATAGACAAATCTTTCCTCCCTGACTTGCCTGTGTCAGGAAAAACTATTCAAAGCATAATTTTTATTTTCTATATGTCTCATATGCATATCCTATCATTTATTAAATCCAGCTAGAAATGTATTGATATAATTTTTACTACAATGAGAAATTTAAAAAAAATACTTAATGATTTTGATTTATATTGTTAAATCACATTTCATAAAGCTTCTACCAGTATGCATTCTTACTTGGGAACATTTGAGAGGCTGGCTCAATTGCTTTTTAAGGTTGTGATTTAGCTATTCCTCCCTGCTTTATATTTTTTAGCAGTCTTATTGGAACGTAGCTTAATATAATGGAATTGACCTCTTTGAAGATCAAAATTCATGCATCCAGGAAAGAATGCATCATAGAATCCTTAGAATGGAGGGAATGATCATTATTTGCAGAGAGTAACAATATTCAGATAACCACTAAACCCAAAGAAAACAAAAATTTTGAAACATGCTTGAACAGATAAGCATGTCGAATACAAAGTATATATATCATACATATATATGTATGTATACAAAAGTACACACATATATTTATAAATAAAAAGATATACTCATAATACTATTTGTAGACATATATAATTACGTGATGCTGGAGAGATGGTTTAGTGGGTAAAAGTGCCTGCCACATAAGATGATGACCTGAGTTCAGATCTCTAGATCCCATGTAAGAGGCAGATAAGATGGCATGAGAATCTAATTTGCCCTATATCACTGTGGGACATGGGAGGCAGAGAACTGAGAATCTCTAGAAGCTCAGGCACCAGCTGCATTATACAGCAGTTGTGAAAAGACACAACTCAAAACAAAAAGGAGAAGAACCATATCCAAGGTTGTCCTCTGACTGCACACATGCACACACACATACTTACCATCACGCACATATAAATAAATAAAAAGACATATTGTGTTTGAATAAAAACTGCATATTGTAAACCTATCCATTGTGTCTAAATGAGTGTATAAGTTTAGTGCAATGATAAACATAACTTACATGTATTAATATCACATATTATAATGTAGCTCTTGAGAAAATAACTCTCAAATGAAGTTCAAATGAAATAAAGCAAAAATACTGAACAAATATTTTTTAAAATAGGATACTTTACTACTATTAAAACAATATAAATTTATAATAAATTGTTCTTTATGTTACTGAATTTTAAAAAATTACAAGAGGGCAAATTGACATTATTACATTGGGTCTTCCATCTTCCAACCTAAAAGCAGAAAATTTCTCTGTATTAATAATTACATAGATAATAGCAGAACTAATTGTTATAAAAATGATAGAGTAATGCTTTGAACTCAACTCTATCTTGCTAAGTCTTTAGACATCAGAAGTAGACATCATTACAAAGTATGACTTTCTATTTAACAAAGATTATGCTACATGTCTAGGGTTAAAGGAAGAACTATTTAATAAATTGTTACAGTGTAGTTTTCAGTTTGGAAAGGAATAGGGCAAACTGGGTCACCAAACTTACAATGAGTAACAAAAGAAATTAGAAATAGGTGAAATGCTACACCTATTTAAGAAAAAGTACTTGAAGCAGCTTTCGGATGACAAATACAATGAAAACCAATAAAATATGTTTGATTATATAAACTGGTACAATGGAACGTGACACATTTCAGCAAAGTTTAAAAAGAGAAAAAAAATCAATAGTAAAGTGTAGAAAGTGATTGAAAAAAGCCAGACATTTACTAAAAGGTTTAAAAAATCCATAGAAGCTGGGACTGGTGGAGCAGGTCTGTAATTCCAGCTATTCTGGTGTTTTGGCACCAGAAGGTGTCTGGCAGGAGGATTGCTAAGGTGAAGTCCTGACAAGGACTACAGAGTGTGTTCAAGACTAGACTAGACTCTCTCAAAATAGAAAAAAAAAAGTAAATAAGGGTAAAATAAAGTAAGGACTGAGGGCATATATCAGGTAGAGCAAATTGCCTTGCATGTGTAAGTCCTTATGTCCAATGTCTAGCACCAACATACACGCACATACACACACACACACCAATAAAAGTTTTAAAGTCTAGCAGAATACTAACTGGAGAATTCACAATATTCAAGTAGCTTTTAAGTATATGGATCTTAGTTTGGAGTCATTTATGTAAATTAACACAATAATGAAAAGTTTTCCTAAACTTTCCTGATTATGACTGTAGAATGTTGTTGTCCCCGAGTTTGTTTAAATAAGAACTAGCAACAATATGGAAACCTGCATTCAAAAAATATTGGCATTTAAAGTACACATGACCATAACAGGGCTCTGTATCCAAAACCTCACTATATCGATGTCCACTTCCACAAGTCCTGCCACAACTTCATAATTGATGAGAGAAGCATTACTCTCTGGAATAGAGACTGAAGGCTAATGCCTGACAGGAGAAGGAAGTGTCTTTACTCAAAAATTTACACACTGATAAGTCATCTATGTCCCAGCAAATACTCAGGCACTTGCTAGTACAGAGAGATGAAACCAAGTGAGTCGCACATGCAAAAAGATGAAAGTAGGAGAGGGACTGGCTTGAAAGGAGAAAGTACAAAGTGGGATGGGCTGGGAAGGGGATGAAATTGAGTACTACTAAGGGGTGAAAACACATAAATCCATTATATTTATGTATGAAAGTGTCGAAGAATAATAAAATAAAATAATAAAATAAAATATACCTGACCAATAGAATATTCAGAGACTCAACAACATGTACATTCCACACTGGCCTCTTGTGGGCATTGGAGCTCATCTCACTCAAACCTGTCAAATAGCATGAAGGAATAATAAGAAAATAGGGCGTGTCCCCCGTATTGCAGGAGAGGGTCCCCACAGTCCTAAACAGTCTGACTTCAGATATGAATACTCCAGAGTGGGGGATGGGGTAATAGGAAGGGCAGAGGGTTCGGTGGAGGTGAGGGTAGGTTAATGAGAGGGAGGATAGTTAGCTCTGCATAACCCAGGAGACAGGTGTCCACAGAGAGGTGGGCTTCTGACTGGGACTCAGGACAACCCAGGGCAAGTCGGGTTGTCTGGAGAGGACTGTCAGCGCCCACTGAGAGAGTCTTCACCTGAAATCCGATGGGGCACATTGGGCTGGCAAGTCAAAAAGCCCAATGCCAATTTTAAGTGTGATTTTATTCAAATTCCTGCTACTGGAGTTGTTTCTGTTGCCTAGTAATAGGGAGCCGAAAGGCTGTGCTTAGAGAGAAAAAGCTCCTTTTTCAAGCTGGTGAATGTAGCAGGAAAATGGAGTCATTCAGTTATCTTCATCATGCAAATCATAAGCTCCAAAAATCCATTTAAAACTTATGATTACCTAAGAAAATTATACCTCTCTTAATTTGAATTTAATGTAAACTGATTTTTAATTGTTTTGTATAACCGTGGGTAACAGATTTTTTTTTGTTTTTTTGAACACTGCATGGCAAAAATCAGCAAATATGTCAGACAAAGCCCAACACCACGAGGAAGCCAGAGCATATGTTGACAGTTATAAAAGAATTGCTGCTGTTTTCACCCTTCACACCAGAATAATTTTTTCAATATTTACCTCCCCTGTGTAGAGAGGGGAACATATGGGGCTTTACATAATCATAAGTACAAACAGGTGGCTACTTAGGTGCATTTAATTTGCAGGCAACATCAATACAGAACAACACAATCAGCTCCACATGGCTCCCTAGCTCTCCCCACTAACATTCCATTAGCAAATTAAGATCATTAAAATAGAGGAAGGGTACAGACCACCCTCTGCTGGCTTCACCTACCTTTTAAAGTCGTGAATAAAACACATTTTCAAAAATACTTGGGCATTTTGCTATTTCTTTTGTTCCAAGAAACTTCAGTAAAATGCATACCTTGTGATTAACTACAAGCAAAACATTTGCATTTAAATGTGCTTACATCTTTCCTTCCTTCTCCCCACCACTCTTTATGAGCAGATTTAATGGTTAAAGTCTAAGTAGTTTATCTATTGAGCAGAGGGTCAAATTCCTGAAGGCCACTTGATAACCGCTTCTCCTAAGGCTGAAAGTCTAAACAAGTCACCTGAGGGACATTTCCATTTTCAAACATTGTGGGGGGTTCACTGTGGGATTATGAGGGGGTTGTGCTCAATCCATGCACAGGCCGAGCTGAAGATATTGTTTTGTTTCTTCAATTTGTCCCAGCTGCACTATCTAGTATGTTATATTTGGCAGTGAACTTCTTGCAGCGTTTCAATTTCTGACCTTATGATCAATGTACAATGGTTTAGAATCTCCTAGTGAGAGAAAATGATTAGATAATAACTTTATTATTTTTTTTTCTTGTTGAGGACTGTTTTGTGTTAAATGTTGTCTACGCCCACCTCATGTTTAACTCGTTTTGGTCATTCTAATGACCTAACATTGTAGGTGACATAATTTTAAATTTCCTGCAAGAGGACATTCTAGATCTGAGAGCTTACATATATTCCCACCTTTATACAGGAAGGGAGGGACTCAGGCCAGAATTGAATTCAGTTGTCAGAATTAATAATGCACATTTGCAACCACTCCACTCTTCCATGCATGTACCTTACCATGGAAAATCCCACTGCTGCCCAAAATCACCAACGTTCCAACGAAGTTTAGGGTGAGATTTTTGAGGCACTTAATATCTGGGGAACTACTTTCCAGCCCTGTTGCCTCGATGTGTTTACTGTGGTCTATAGACCTCAGGAGTTGTATTCTCACCAAGAGTCTATTACTGGCCCTCAGCATTCGGGAAAGAGAGGCTTAACAGTAGTAAGAATGAATGGAAGAGTATTGATGGGCTGTAATGACCACCGACTGTAGGTATAGAAGGTTCTATTACTTGAATTCAATAAATGATGTCTGTTATTAATGTAGTAAATTATTTGTTAATCATCTCAAACCTGTTGTATAATGTGATACTTTCAAAGATTTTCAATGTCATTGAGAAAGAGGTACTTTTTTATTTTTCTCATGCATTTATTTAACTAAAAAGATGAAAATGATTTGAAAGTTCTTATGATATAATATTTTACTTCCAGATAAAAAACTATTAAATTATTAATAGTTCCAATACAATTACAATACAATTATTAATGTAAAGGTGTTTGAAAATAAGAATTCTGCGCTCTGACTTTGAACAAACTCCAACATTGTCCTTGATCTCATCTGTCCTCATCTCTCTCAAGTACTTGGTTGGAATTCCATATAATGTTTTCTTCTATCAAATTTTGACTCTCTTCTCATTCCTTATTTTTATTTCCTTTGAGGCGATTCTATATTTGATATTAATCAAAAAAGTGAGAAGTGATCTTTAAGATGTTTCAACAAAAAGTGTGGGAATCACTCATTAGTTGATGATGTTCAGTAATCCAGTAACTGACAGAAATCTGGAGAATTTTCTCATATTATTATCATTGAATATTCCAACATGTTAATCAAGAATTTAAAGGATTTTTGTTGTTTTGTTGTTGTTGTTGTTGTTGTTGTTGTTGTTGTTATTGGTGGTGGTGTTGTTTTATTGGGCATCCTAGACTCACCATTTCAATCTGAGGTTCAATAGTTGTGTTAGAATTGCTAGTGCAAACATAGGAGTTGAAAAGAAAGAAGTCTTAAAGAACAATTTTTGTAGGATATATTGACCTATGAATTCTCTTGAGAATGTGAGAAAGTGATAGGAAGAAATGTGAAATGAGAAATCTTATAGGACTTGATTGCAAATCAGGATATTTTTAGAGATACCTATTCATGCAAGTACCTGAGAGATACTGCTTTACTGATGACAAGATAAGACTCAGAAACAAAAAAATATAGCAATATGATTAATCTTCTTTATATTTATTAGTCTTTTAGAAATTTTTGAGCTCTATATCAAATATGTACATACTTTAAAAATAAATTTTCATGTGTGCTTGTATGTATTTGATTTTATCTATATTTCAATTTTTTTATAAGTGGACAAAAATCCTTGTTTTGATAATGTTGAATTATTAAAGTTACTGTTAATTTTCATATTTCATTAGGTTGGAGTGATATTGTTTTAACTCATTGTGTACTTGAAGAAAAGTTTATATGGGAGCACAAATGTCAACTCGTGTGTGTGTGTGTGTGTGTGTGTGTGTGTGTGTGTGTGTGTAGTATATTACATGTGAGTAGGTATACATGTGTCTGTGGCATATATACAAGGAGACACTTGAGTGTGTGTATGTGCTTGTAGAGATCCAGGGGTGACATTGAGAATCATTCTGGATTGCTTTATCTTCTTATTGCTTTGCTTTGGGGTTTCCCAGGCTCTGCCTTCCAAGGCTGGGATTACAGTCCTCTGTAATATCTGCCCAGCATTTTCCCCTCTTTAAAAAAAATTCTTCTAGGGTTATATACATGAATATAGTAAATTCATGGTTTTCATACCTTAATCACCAGTCAGCATTTGTTAATGTGGGGTTTGGGGATCCAAATTCAGGTCCTTTTCCTCTAACTGTTGATCCATCTCCCTAATCCCACAAATGTCAACTCTTATCTTCTGAGTTTGTTTATTTACTCCTTTCGTGAGGAGCACTTTATTTGAAACCTTAAGTAATATATTTTAGGAGCCTGCTTAATTGTGTCCAGGTGATGACCTGCAGCATGATGAAAATACATGGACTTAGAAGTTGCACCTCCAGTCTTGGTGCAACTCCCAGGCCTCCGTCTGTGTTTCACCTACAGGGAGAGGCAGATCACCATCTGACATCTATGAAGATCAGACTGGAGCCAGTCAATGCCTTGAATATCAGTGAAATTCACTTTCTTCTGCCATGTAATTTTAAAGTTCCAGGTCTTCCTACACCCAAAATAGAAAGATGTATGCTCACCTGCGACCCACTCATGTAAGCTTATGAGTGGGTGGAAAAAATTTATGGTCTACAATAATAATAGGATGAAATGCTTAACTGTGATTAAGCCTACTATGTTTCTATGAACTTATGTAATAGTGAATTTATTCAAAACTTCTTGTGTGCTTGTACATATTTGTGAAATGTTCATGTTGTATTAGTATGAATAGTTTTCATGTTGCTATTTTGAACATGAAGCTATATCGTGCATGAAA
This sequence comes from Typhlomys cinereus, assembly GCA_023101885.1. Lineage (NCBI taxonomy): Eukaryota > Metazoa > Chordata > Mammalia > Rodentia > Platacanthomyidae > Typhlomys > Typhlomys cinereus. Next base: position 1,812,894 of record JALPQD010000032.1, on the reverse strand, counting down.
ATTGGTAGCCATGGGAAGTTGCTAAAATTTTAATAACTCTTAGTGACATGAGGAGATGAGAATAGGTAGCTAAACAATATCCCAAAATTGTTCACATTAGAAATGGACAAAATGATTTGGTTGAAACTAGGAAAAAAGGCTAGAGTCTACACTGAAGTAAAAAGACTGTCAATTTTTCATGAGAATCTTGCATGGTGTAAACAAAGTCATGCTGTGATATTGTATGAGAAAACTGAAATTTTAAAGTTCTCTTTATTTAGATAGAAATTGACTAAGAAGAAAAAGAAAAAAGACCGCTAAATATTTGATAAGAATCAATTCTGCCCGGCATACTGGCAATGAGTCTCGCTTTTCTCTTGGTGGAGGTTAAGGGGAAGCTGATCCTCAGAAACAATAGGCCACCTGTGAAAGTCCCAATCACATCTTATGAGTCAGAATAGACATGTTGTTCTTGTGAACAGTGTCCTCACAAGTTGTATATGTAACAGGGAGACAGATTGGCTGTATGGCCAGATGCAATATTGGGATGTCACAGCTCTGATTTGAGATTTTAGAATCATGATTAAGAGCTGTGAAAACCATGACTTTTTCCGTATTTCCTGGTGATAATGTTTGCTTTATTGTCCCTTATAATTATTGTGAGACTAAATGATACATATGAAAACATTCAGACTAGCATATTTCTAGACAAATTTTACTTGGTACTGTTTTGCCAATTGTTAAGAATTGGTTCAAAGTATAAACTCCCCCAAAGTGAAAGATAAAAAGAAAAATTTGAAAAACTAAATTGCATATTAGCTAATATCAAAACAATTTAGTTTACTTCATTTCTGTATAATTTTTATTTCTCAAGTGACATGTTCTTTATGAACCATTTCTCCTACTTTTCAAAATGACAATAAAACCATTTTACTAGCTGACAATCTGAAGTGGAAGCACAATATTACTTTTAACTTACTTTATGAAAATTACATATTGGTTTATTTTGTAATAACTCATATGGTTACTTGGATCCTGAAATGTGTTTTGCTTTTAACTATTCTAAATTCTTACACCCTTTATGAAAAAAGGAAGAAGACATGATCAAACCCAAACACAAGGTCTGGGTAGGGTTTCAGTTCATCCTGAGCTTCTTTCATTGTGAATTCAACTTCCGGTGTGACAGAGTATCTAATAAAACCAAACTAGCTAGTTTACTTGGCATTCATGGGTGTTTAATGAAGACCTCTTCGAGTTGGCTCCCATAGTATATTTAAAGATAAGTTAATCAAATATCTTCTCGGTGTTCTGTTACTTAATGGGCAAAAGTGAGTATAGATCATCTTGAAAGAGAAAATGTACAAATCCATAGATACATTTTTCTTGGAACAGAGACATCCAACAAGTTGTTGAAAGAACCATAATTAACTTGAAATACCAGTGATGCTCAAGATTTCAGTCTGTTTTCCTTCCTAATATTTTGGTCTGTTATCACCTTCTGTCAACTTTTATTTGTCAAGAAAGATGATCTAAATGAATTCTTCTGGGACTTACCAATATAGCTAGAAGATAAATAAAGCTACTATGAGATTGTAGGTAATTATTTAAAAAGAACACTTATTACATAAAATTGTTGAATCTTCTATTTATTGATGATGATAACATCTTAGAAATTAATTTTTACAAACTAATGGATGGGATTAAATACTCATGTGCACATATATTCTCCCACACAAATTCAGTTAGTGTGGAAAATTCAGGAATACCATTTATTCAATTTTTTGTTATAGGATACAATAAAGAAATTCTTTTCAAAGTGTTTATTTTCTTTCAAAGACACCATATGGTAAATGAATGCAGTTTAGTTTCTAAAGGTTTTCAGGACAAGGCATAGGGATTTAGCTAACTGGTGGAGCATTACTTGTGAAGTACTAGACTTTGGGGTAAAAGAAATAATTTTCAGACTGATCATAAATGCTGACACCTTATTTGGATACATTGACTTTTTTTCAGTAAATTTACATCTAAAAGTAACCAGAATTTTATTTTTTGTATGACCAAAACCTGACCTAAAATATTTTCTCAGAAATATTTGAAGAGAAATTCTAAATGTATATCAAAGATGCTATAACCTTATAATAAATACCTTGATATTTAATTAGATGAATTTAATTAGAATACACTTGTTAAATACAGAAATAAGGTTATTTCTCTAAAAATCATTTAAGTTTTAAATATATATTATCTTCTTGAGCTTGCTAGTATGTAATATAGTCATAAACTCACTTTTCATGTGAGAAAGTATTTAATTTTTCTTTTTTTATTTCCTTGAATTTTATTAAAATCTATTTAACAAATGCATTTTTGAATATTATACAAAATAGGCATTATATGATGCAAAGTAGCGATTAAAGGTACAACTTTTTAATTGCATATTTAAGTAGTTCCTTGTTTGAATATTTTTGTCATGTTGCTTCCATTTGTTAGCTATGCTATGTTTGTTGTAATTTTCTCATAAGAATTTTCATTATAAGAATTCTCTTTAATTCATACTACTCTGTTCTTAGGACTATTTAAGATCGTGGCTGATAAAATTCCATACCATACTGTGGAAGAAATCACAAGAACCATTCACATTGGGCCTGGTAGATTAGGGAATCCTTGCTTCTATCACCTGAAGGATGTAAAACTTGAGAATCTCACCATAAAGCAGGGGGAGCCGATCACACTCAACTCAGTTGAAGAGATTGATGGACAAATCGTGGTGAAATGTGGAGTGATAAGGAATCAGCAAAGCCATTCATTCACTTTACCGCTGTCCCAAGAAGGAGAATTCTATGAGTGTGAGGATGAATGTATTTATACCCTCAAAGAAATTGTCCAGTGGAAGATTCCCAAGAATAGAACACGGACTGTGAAGCTTTCAGATTTTTCAAATAAGTGGGACTCAGCAAACCCATTCCCTAAAGGCTTTTATGGTACTCTGATTCTCAAACCTGTTTATGAACTTCAAGGTGTGATGAAATGTAAGTATCCACTAAGAATGTCATAAAATTCAAGTGAATCAAGAGAAACATCCAGAACTTGAAGACTGGGACTCTACCCCTGTTTTGTTCATTAGGAGGAATTCCTCCTCCATATATAAACAAACTGATTGTCTGTTGGGAGCATGACTATGAATCATGCATATGTAGATATGTTATAAATTTTATAGTGCTATCCAAGTATAGCCATCCAGTTCAGGTTGATTGAAGCACTCATTATTTCTATTACTGTCAGTTAGATGGTTATTCAAATTATTTTTAGAAAGAGTGTTTACTGTCAGTTAAATGTAGTTATTAAAGTTATTTTTAGAAGGAGTGTATTTGGTTGGAAAGAGTTTTCTTGTGTGGAGGGGATCACCATGAAGTACAGATAAGAAGTTGTCTTTGTGTGTCCTTTACTTCTATTTCTTGACAACTACTTTATTTTCTCTTCTACCTATGAATGGTCATAACCTTTCCTAGCATAGAATCTCTCTGACTTAAAACAAAGAATTCAACCAGTGCAGCTTCCTATAGAGCCCAGATGTCAGTAAATCTCTGTCTTTGGTATATGCTGTCCCTGAAGGTGTATCTCCTTGAATTTTCCACCCTTGCACCCCAGTGTCAGCTGCTTTATGGACTTATTTCAGTTGCTATCCCTGGGCTTCCTTTACAATCACCCTGACGATGACTTCCTTTTGCTTTTATGCTTGTTAGATATTTCTAGGTTCAGATAAGGAACTTTCTCCTTCTTTCCTTCTGTTTCTCATGGGGCCCATCCTGTGCATGCTTCCTTTCTGACTTGCCCCATCAAGGTTCAGTTTGTAGTATTTATGATTTGAGTGACTGAGTAATACTAACTTTGTGTTAAGAACACGGCAAAAGTAGAGAGGAAGGGATATCAGATGTTTTACTCTTATTGGCTTTTAATAGGATCTTATAACTGGAACAGATTTGCTTAGTGATTTTATTCTTAATACATGCATGAAGATATCAAGACAGCATGCTATCAAAGAGCTGTAGGTAGACTGGTTAATTTATATTTTATTGCTTTCTTATTGCTGGTAAACATACTGAATGGCAAGTTTATATTTTCTTTAGGAGTAAAAAACATTGATAAAAATTTACTCTTTAGCATTCTCCCAAGAAATATATATTATATATGCATACATAAAATTAATCATCATATTTAATATTATTTGTTCATGTGAAGGTGTTAGCTTTTGAAAATATGGGACTGGTAAGTTCTAAATCTGTGGGTCAGACTAGCAGGTTGGAGACTCAGGCACCAGTCAATTTTGTAGCTTGAGGCAGAATTTCTTTTTTTTTCATAGGGAACCTTTAATTTTTATCCCCAATAAATTCAATGGAAAGGGATAATCTCAACTACATTGTAGAGAATGGCCTTTACTTAAATGCTACTGATTTTAGATATTAAAAATATTTATAAAATATCTTCAAGCAAATCTATTAGAGTTTCATCATTAAATATTATATCTTAATGATAATACATGAAAGTAATTATCTAGTCCCAGATCTATAAACCCTGAGGCAGGAGGCTCATAAGTTTGAGATCAGCCTATACTGCATGTGGAGACCCTGTCTTAAAAATAACAAAGAAACAAACAAAAAAATGGAAAATGTCTTGCAGAGTATCATCTAATGTAAAATATGTTAGTAACTATTTTCTCCATTTTTATAAACTGAACTCATAATGAAAGGGAAAGTAGTGTCATAAATAAGCCCATGGCAAGAACAAAAGTCTTCAGTTTAAATGACTAAGGTATTCAGTGGGGATCATCATGATTGTCTTTTAACTTTAGAAGTTAAAGAATTATGCTAACAACATATTTTATCTCTTTAAAATATAAACATTAATATTATAGCTTTGGGAGTCATCCAAAGATCCACCATAAACCAAAAGTTAAAATTAATAACTGAGAGACTTTATGGGGGGGGGGAGAGAGAGAGAGCTTGAGAGACTAGTACCAGGGCTTACACACACAGGCAGGATGATGTGTGTGCAGCCCTGAATTAGGTTTCCACACAGTTATATATACAAGAGACAAAGGAGATTGTAAACCCTCCCTTGGTGCAGATCCATTAGTTGGCTCCTTGGCATCAACAAAGTAGTTTAGCAGGCAGTGTTTCATAGTCTTATCAGCATGCAGGCCTCTTGCAGGCACTCTGACCAAATGGCATTCCAGAGGGGAATTCTGGAGAATGGTAGGGGAGTGGGCATTTTTATTGCCTGCCAGCAATTTCTCAGGAATTCCTTTTCAATATTTTTGCTTTTATATTTCTCCCCCACCGTGAGCGGAGTTGGAAGAAGCCATCTAACACAAATGCGAATTCATATTACAACATCTCTTTGGTTGAAATGGAATTAAATAAATACATTTTTAAAAGCCACAAAAATGTCCACCAAGAAATTTTAAATAAAATGGAGATCTTATAAAGCAAATTTTAATTTAAAAGTCGGAAGCAAAGTAGAACTCAGAAATGGTTAATAAGTTTGTAAAGTGTAGTACATTGCAAAAACACATATCTTTGATGATATGTGGAGACAAAATTTATAAAAGTGCTTTTTAGAAGTATATAGCCTTGAAAAGCAATTGACAAAGATACTAAACTTAAAAAGTAAAACAGTCCAGTTATTAAGTAGTCATCATCATTATGATTAAATAAAAATATAGAATAAACTAGAAGTGGAAAGAACCAAGAGCTAAAATCTTTAAGAACTTTTTATAGAAATATACAGAACCCATCATGGTAACCTCATGACTTCAGTAAGACTATCTCAGCAAACTATATGGATTTAAATCCCATTGTACCCTTAGTAAGAACTGAGTGGGTCTTATAAGTAGATCTTACTGGTCCTAAGCAACACACATTGCCCAACACCAGCCAAGATTAAAGATAACTCTTTTATTTTTTTCTTCAGCAATACTTTTAGTAGGGACATCAGTGCTCAGATTTAGTTAAGCCATAAAGGAAGACATTATAGTCCAGTTAACATTTCTGAAAGGGAGGGACTTTCCCTGCAAGTACAAGCAAAAAGATGAGATTAGTGAAATGACTCAGCAACCTTGAGAGGAACTAGTCTTACCTTGTCAGGGAAAAGGGAAATGAAATTGTTTTTCATAAGCGTTCTCTTTGGATAACCAGAAAAGCACACCCCACTAGAATAATTCATGTTTATCCGAAGAAACATTTGGGATGTCTAAACTAAGGATGTCTAAATGTATATTGCTTTTACTTTAGTACAGTGGCAAACTAGCAAATTTACAACAAATACCTCCAGGAATGCCTCTCCTGCTGAGTTGTTGCCTTCTTATCTGTCTATCATTTTGAAATCAAAGACAATTTTTCAGTAAATGACATTTTCTAATTTCCCTTACATTCTCTACATGCTTTTTCTAGAGCAGAAGATTGCATTTTTCCAATTTTAAAACAGCACATTGTTTTTTGAAGACTTCATAACACACACACACATACACACACACAAGCACAAGTGTGCATGATTAGAATGACATATTGCAAAATGTGTAGTGGTAATCTAAACATTTTATAAATTTATTAAAGACTATGGTATTCCTCTTAAATTGTAGATATTTTTATAAGAGCCTATAACTTACTGTTTTCCAATAAAAATAAAAGTGGTGGTTTCCTTAGCTTTTGCTAGTAGAAATTCTTCAGTGCATTCCCCAGCCTGGAATTCCAGGATCCAACTTCTCTTTTTAGTTTATTTCGATAGTTCTCTTTCTAGTGCCCCTATTTTAAAATCCCAGAAGACATAATTAATTGTTAACTGATTACTAACAAAATTCAATCTTCCTTCTTTAAATTAATCATGGAGATGGCCATCTTGGATGGTCTCCTGTTCTTCACATCCTAGGAAACTATTTTGTGGCCATATTCTTCATAATATGTTTTTATCCTTGTCCCCAAATTAGATGTGTTAATCTTCCTTTTTTTTTCTTGACTACTGTACTGTGAACCAAATTTTCTGTGTGATTTCATTTCTCTTCTCTCTGAGCATATAAATTATACTATATATTTTAATTATTCCATTAAAACTTGCAGTGATTCATAGCTGATCTAAATCTACTTTCAAATAACACAAAGGACTTCATAGATAATGGAGATAATTTATATAAAAATCCACTAATTTATCCATGGTATCCCTTATAACCCTGCTGTCATTCATTTCACCAATCTGTGAACTATAGGCATTCAGTGTATTATCTATCAGTGGTTAGAGTCTAGATCAGGTGTCTTGATGTATTAAGAGCAAAATGTAAATCCACACAGACTTGGAAAAAATAGCAAGATAATATTATTTTAATTAAAGCAGTAGATCAGACCCACTGTCAAGAGAGACAGTAGCCAAATAAGTAAAAGTTACTCAGTACCTTTGGGGCTTCCTTTTATGAAGTGTTGGTTAGTTGTTAGGGACATCAATTGGGTGATTTCCTGTTTTCTGTGCCACCGTGGATAGCCTAGAACTCCTGATCTTCCTGCTCTTCTTCCAAGTGCTTGCTTTGAATTTGGTTTGTTCAATCAGTGCTTGCTTAAATCTTAGTTTGGATGTCTGCTTTGTTTCCTTAGATTATACTTTCTGTCTTTAAAATATTGTATAATTATATATGGGAAGGCACACAGGATGTTCCAGGTGAAAGAAACTAAGTGCAATCGTTCACTAGTGGACTACTTTTTTTTTTTTTTTTTTTTTTTTGTCTGGCGGGGGAGTGTTGGTAAACTGTTGATATGTGTTACAGTTGTGTCAGCCTTTCCTTAGTGGCCTTGTTTGGTCTTGCATGGGTTCCCCAAGAACACTTTCTGAGTTACTATCTTGATTGCCAGTCATTCCTCAGAACTTTTTGTTTTACAGGAGTCCTGCTGAGGTTGCCTAAATTGGAGGTGTTTTCTCTAATCTTCTAATTAATCTCATTCATTTACTGAGCTGTACACCTGTAATGTGACCTTCAAAAGTGCTTTTCGGCTTCTCCCTCCCCATCCCCCAAATCCCTTCAAGGAGACAGAATGGCTAACAGTTGGGTTTTCCCCCTCCCCTGTGTGGAAGCAGAGATGAGACTAGTGTTGAGTTTCTCCTTTTCTCATGTACGACCCAAGGCAAATGTGACTTGAGTTGGGCAATTCCCTTCTTCCATGGTGGTTAAGTGCTGGTAAAACCAAATGTGTTGGTTAAGTTGGGGTGAAATTGTCCTTAAGATCAGGCCTTTAAGGAGTGCAGAGCCTCATTCTTCCCGCCACAGGAAGAGAATAAGGGGGATTTTCTACAGTTGTCATCCTGAGAACCCAGCAAGTTTTCTGGAAGCCAGGTCCAGGAAAGAGTAGGCGGGTCTTTAAGTACCACACTCCTAATCTACTGCAGATTCAATCTGAACCTCCAGCTGTTAATTAGTTGTCTTTGAATGTTCACTGGTGACTGGACTTGCAGGACTCTGTTGGCACCTACTCTAGTCATGGATAGTAACTTGCTTGGTAACTTCAATTTCCTGGTAGATTTTGCTACTTCCGTGTCTTTACGGTATATACATAATGATTTTGTTAGTCTTCTTTAAAATAAGGGACAGAATATTGGATGAAAAAGACTTAATTATGCCAATATTTTAGACCCTAATGTCTCTATTATTAACTTTTTTTATTTTGTAGAAATAAGACGAATATGTATAGAGCATACCATTTAATAAGAGAAAATGAAACCTTAAGAGATTTGTTTTAAATGAAACAGTTCAATTTCATTTTAACTGGCAATATACTTTATTCAATCACTACTTTTTACTCAAGTACATTGGGCTGACAAACCACTTTTCACTGATTTAATTCTTTACCTATTATGATAGATATATTCTAGACACTGGGCCAAATCAATGAAAGACCTCTGTCCCTGGGAACATGTTACCTAAAGAAGCAAACAGTAGAAAAATGGTCATCATGAACCATGCACATTAGATAATAAGAAAAGTTGAAAGCTGCCATGGGAAGTTGAGCCACAGAGGAGGACAATGCACAGGAGAGATCACAGGTTGAAAGATTTAGAACAGTCTCTTGAACTGGATGATATTTGAACAGAGTTGAAGAAGAAGCAGAGTGAACGTATCTGGCAGGAGGATGCAGCAGCAGCAGCTGAAATAAGGCATGAAAGACAGGGCAGATTGCAGGGCACTCAGAAAGATGGCTGTGTGTAAATGGAGGCAGTTCAGGAGCAGATGAGCCCTAAAGAGTAAGAGCCAGGGGAGGACTTTGGTCCTGTGAATGGATGGTAGATGTAATTGACTTAGCATTCAAAAGAATCTCTGGGTACTCTTTGGAATTCTGATTGTATGGAAATGAGTTAGGAGGTCATTGCAATAAATGACCAGGTTAGAAATTTTGTGGCATAGAAGAGGATTGTCTTGATAGTGGATTTCAATTGCTGGAAAAAGAGGGGAGCTATGGATGTCTGTGGGATTTGTGAGATGAAGAAGAGTTCCCAGTAACTGAGATGGAGATACAGGGTTTCAAGGGAGTAGAGACTTAGTTTGGGCATGGAAAATTTGAAACACTGTCTTACTCTCATATTCTGCTCTAATAAATATATGTCCCAAACACTGTGGGTGATCAAGGGCTTATTCCTGCTTTAGGTCTCATTCATTATGGCAGTCAGGTTTCTAACAGGAGCCAAAGGAACAGGTCATACCATGTCCACAGGAAGAGCCGAGAGTGGGGTATACTTTCTAACTTAACTAACTATCAGCCAATTCCAACCAGGTCTCTTTCTAACTCATTATGCCAATATTTGAGACCCTAATGTCTCTATTATTAATTTTTTTATTTTGTAGAAATAAGATCCCACATATGATTGGTGATTCTTTCTACATGAAGTTATCACTAACAAACTTGCTCAGCAACTTGCCTTAACTAAATTATTCTTCATAGGTATCCTGAAAGACACAGGTATCAATTGTCAAATTGACATAAAAAACTAAGTACCACAGACCCCTACTGGATATGTGAAATCAGATCTTAACAAGATACATGGAATTCAGAAAAATCCTTTGGGAGTCATGGCAGATAGATGATATTTAAAGAAACAAGGCTGTAACATCACTATAGGCACAAATATAAAGAAAACGAGGACATTCTAGAAGACATGTGTGTGAGTGATGTATAGAGAAGACAACCAAGAAAAAAATTGAGAATAATCACAGGAAAGAAGAAAATAGATCAAAGAGGATGAAATCATATCTACATTGCCAAATGTTGTCAGTGTGTTATGTGAAATGACTTAGATTTGCATCACTTCAGAAGATTTAGACGCAGAAGTTTTGAAGGGAGGTCAGTAATGGAATAAAGAATACTTGGAGATAGAGACAAGATAACCTGGTCCAAGCATTTTCTAGCAGCCATAAAAACTCACCAAAGGTAATAAGACTATCGCTGGGTGGTTGTAACTATCACGGACCAGCACAAGTTGGGATCTAGCTTGTGTTATATATAGTCTTGATGTCCTAAGGGACTAATTCAGAGATCCCCAAAATTTCAGATGGCATCTCTTGTCCCAATCTCCTGCTGCTCCCTAGGACTAACTTAAAACTGAGATTTCTGTCTAGAGATAGTTCTAGAATTCTAAAAAAAATCATTAATCTTTTATTCAAGTAACAAGATTTTATACTAAAAACTACCCTAGAATTCAAGAAATTCCATGATTTTTACTTCATAGGTTAGGGTACAAGGTTTATTAAAATGAACTGTGGGACAAGAAAATTGCGAATGTTTTCTTCTTTTCTAAAAAAAAATGCTTTACTAATGGGGAGAGAGAGAGAGAGAGAGAGAGAGAGAGAGAGAGGAAGGAAGGGTTTATGTGCCACAGTGTACATGTGGAAGTTAGAGGACAACTCTCAGTTGGTTCTTTCCTTTTACCTTATGGGCTCCTTTCACCACAGTTTTGCTCAAAAGCCTTTACCCATTAAGCCATCTCACTGGCCTGGGTATTTTTCTTTGTCTTTCAGCTCATCTATTTTTTTTTATTGAAAATGAAAAAGTTCTTAAAATGCTTAAAAAGCATTCTAGACCATTGATTTTATTTTTTATCTTATAAAAAAATTAAACAATAGTTTCCCAGGCTGGGTCTTTACAAACTATTTTATATAGTGTATAAATCATTTGACAAATATCATATGTAGAGCTAAAGTTTTCAGACATTGTATTCATTAATGGTTAATAGTATTAAAATTAATAAACATAAATAATGCTCTGTAAGAGGTAATCATGCTAAGTGTTTTTAACTTTCAAAAACATGGGAAACTGCCAAATGTGGTTGCATATCTATAATCCCAGTACTTGGAAAAAAGAGGCAGGAGAATTGTCATAAATTTGAGGCCAGTCTGAACTATATGGTGATTTCTAGACTATCAGCCTCAGCTACAGTGTGAGAGCCAATCTCAAAGAAACAAACACAAATAAATAAGAAAGCCCAAGCCAAAACAGTACGGACAAATGGAAGAACACTGGGAGACAATGGCCAGAAATAGATTAGGAAACAATATTAGGTTAAGAATATGCTGTAAAATTTGTTAGAAAATGGTCATGAAAACTTATACCATATTTAAAATCTTGTTCATGTTAGCATATCACTGTTTGTAATTAAAGATCCCATGTGCGTGTGTTTGTGTGTGTGTGTGTGTGTGTGTGTGTGTGTGTGTGTGTGTGTGTGTCTGTCTGTCTGTCTGTCTGTCTGTCTGTCTGTCTGTGGAGATACAAGTGTGACCTATAGAATCATCCTAGATTTTCCATCTTATTGCTTTGCTCTGGGGTTTTCCGGGCTCTTCTTTCCAGGCTGCAACTGCAATCACTACAAGCCTTTTCTGCCCAGCATTTTCACATGCCATCTGAAGATCCAAAATCAGGTCCCTGCTCACAAGGCAAAGGCTTTAATTCCTTAGCCATTTTCTGACCCCCTTGAAGAACTTTCAAATAATGATAGTAGGTGGGTAGAACCTGTATATCAGACACAGAGTCTGAAGTTAGTATTCTAAGAGACTCCGTAATTTCAGCAGAAGTGTACTTAGAACATAGAAACACATTTGCCTTCAGTGACATAGAGAAATTACTTCCATTGTACCCAAGGCTCTAGGTGTCTTCTCTATTTGTGATCCATCATGAAACATTCTTCTCCTATCTAGATATATTATAGCACTGGTGAAAAAGAAAACTTTGACAATAAAACATATTTGCATCTTGATATCTGTTTCCATATGTCAACTTTAGATATTTTATATTTTGTGATTTTTTTCTATGTAGTTTTAATCCTTGGGATATGATTTTACATAAAGAGTGTTTACAGCCTTATATGTGAGAGCTTTGTCTGAACTACCATAACTTTTTTTGGTAATAGTTATACATGTGGAGTCTGGACCTCCAAAACACGACTTCAGAAAACATGGTCAGTCAACTATCATGTACATATATTTGCATGCACAGCATAACCCATGTGGTGTCATTCTGATAGGGTGGCACAAGAGTGAAAATAAAAAACAAGACACATACATAAAGTCTGGATCTGGTAGATTGTTGGCTTGGATGGAGACCTAGCATCCTAGATCTACCTAAGCAAGTTTATTACTAAGACAAGTTATAATAATAATAATAATAGATGAGGAATAAAGATGTGGTTTTTCTGCAACATACATAGCATTCCAAAAAACAGAAGATCAAACATGGATAAACAACTCTTATCTAGTACTGAGGCAAGCAGGGCAATCCAATGTACCCATTAGTAGTCAGCCATGTACAAACTCTTACCTAGGGCAGATAGAGTTGTGCCCTTAGCTTCTCCTGGCTCTGGCCATGCCTGTCCAGATGTCTGGTAATGACATAACTGTGTTCTTTTCATCTTTCCAGCATAGCCCCATTCATGTTCAAACATTCTTCTCATAATCCTTCAGTGCAGCCACTCTCCACACACACATGTATATTATATGTCTTAAGTTTTAAGTCTAAACACAAACATGATTAACACTTGAATCAGGAGAGTGATTTTTCTTGTGGCAGTCAGAAGGATGTGATTTTTGTGAGTCTCAAGGTTCCCAGATATTGGTTAAGGTCTATTTCTTAAATCTAGCATGCTGATTTTGTATACAATTTCTTTCAAATTTAAAAATGGAAAGGAAACTTGTATTATGATTATTTGGGTTTCTTTCCCCTAAATACAATTTACTAATGGCTCACAGAAAGCATTTTGAATAACAATGTCAGACATTGTCATTTTATGTTTTTCAGTTCGAAAGGATATAGTGCGCCTTCTTCCCAGTTTGGATGTTGAAGTCAAAGATATTACTGACTCTTACGATGCTAACTGGTTTCTTCAGCTGTTATCTACAGAAGATCTCTCTAGAATGACCAGTCATGAATTTCCCATAGTGGTTGAAATCATAGAAGCATCTCAAGGAAATGAACTGTCCAGAAATGTTTTGCAGCCTGGGAAAACCATTGTGATCCACAAAAAGTACCAGGCATCGAGGATCTTAGCTTCAGAAATTCGGAGCAATTTCCCTAAAAGACACTTCTTGATCCCTACCAGCTACAAAGGCAAGTTCAAGCGAAGACCACGACAGTTCCCAACCGCTTATGACTTACAGATATGTAAGCCTGGCAAGGAACCCCTCCATGTGGTGGCCACTAAATCTTTTCATCCCCCCAATGAAGAGCTGTCCCCTGTGTCTGTTGGTGACCAGTTCCTAGTGCATCACTCAGAGACCATTGAAGTTCTCTGTGAGGGTATTAAAAAAGTGAAGGTTTTGACCTGTGAAAAAATCATCAAAAAGCCCTGCAAAGCTGTCCATCTCCCTTTGACCTTGGAAGGGGGTTTTGTTGAAGTGATTCATGATAAGAAGCAGTATCAGATTTCTGAACTCTGCAAATATTTCTGCTGGCCATTCAATGTGAAGGTGTCCGTGAGAGATCTCTCCATTGAAGAGGACGTTTTGGCAGCTCTCCCAGGACTGCAGTTGGAGGAGGCTATTACAGATTCTTACCTCCTCATAAGTGACTTTGCCAACCCCCGAGTATGTTGGGAAATTCCCACTGGCCGTTTGAATATGACCGTTCAGTTGGTTAGTACTGGTGTGTCTAGGGATCTGAGACCATTAAAGATCAGGACACCCGTAGAAGAAATTTCAGAAGAGCAGTATTACATGATGAGGAGATATGAAAGCTCTCTCTCACACCCCCCTCCTCGCCCTCCGAAACATCCCTCAGTGAATGACGCGCAGCTGACCCTGCTCACTTTAACGGAAAAGTCAGCGAATCTGCCCAAGTCTCCCAAGGTAAGATTGTCATCTCACAAATTGTCTTCTAGACTGTTTTTCTTGAGGCGGTTAACTTCCAAGCCATTTCTGAGTTAGATTTTTTTTTTTCTTTTCTCTGACTTTCCTTCCTTTCATTGCCTATTTGAAATGAGCATTTCAGATGCACAGTAGATGAATGAACATCAACCAGCTGAAAGCTGTAGCAGCATTTTGTACTTTGAGGCTTAACCAGGAGCTGAAACATGAAATCTATGTTGAGTCACAATAGCAGCCTGGGTGACATTTGGATATGACTGCCCTGAATTGTCATTCCAACAGGTTTTGACAAACAAAAATGTAGAATAAGGTTCCTCAGAGGCAACTGCATTTTGGAAATGCAGTTCACTTTTTTCCTAGGTAGAATTATCTTAATACTTCATCCAGGAAATGAGCATATAATAAACTCTTTTCTTCTAGGGGGGATACTGGTAACATGCCTCTTTAACACATGTCTTCATTTTGTTTTATGTGCAGAAAGATGTAAAAATATCTTGGCAGAGCTGCGTGTGAGAATGTGAGCATCTGCCCCCATTATGCCTATCTTAGAACTGCAATCTTTAACAGTTCTTTTGAAAACAACATCAATAAGACTTCAGGCACTGGGAGACCATCTTAGAATTAACAACTCCATAGTCACGCCACAGATTTGAGATGGCGGTTCATTTCCACTTGAGGGCTTTGCCTCCTGAAAGCTGCCAACTGGCTACCTGGAGCCTACCCACCTTATGCCAGGATGTGCAGGTTGTTTATCCCACCGTGAGTCTATGGCTGGTGGAAAGAGTACACTCTGTGCCAGCAGATGTTCTGCTAACAGCGTAGGAAAACAAAGCAATTAGTAAAAACAAAAAAAGATGTCTTGTTTACTGTCCATAATCAGGAAAGACTGTGGCCTTGGGCTTCCAACCTCAGACAGGGGATATGCAGATATTCCCCGTTGTGCTTCTGAGAGACTGCATCTAATTGTATGATTAAGAAATCCATAAGGTTCACCAGCAAAAATCTTCTTTCTCATAAAATATTGTTAAAAAAAGAATTTAATATTGATCAATTGGTTGGGAGTTGCTTCTTATACTTGGCATAACTTTTTATTGTTTTGATTTTGCATTTATTTACTTGTTTATTTACTGTGTGTATGTATGTGGGAAGAGGTGTTTGTGGGAATTGTACCATAGTGAACATTTGGAAATCAGAGGATGATTTAGAGGACTTGATCCTTGCTTTCTACGATGGTGCATCTGAGGACTGAACTAAGATCATCAGCCACATTGTACTTAAAATATCTGTATTACTCAGTTGAATGATGTGAGAAATAGAATGTTTTCCTCTTGTCAGTCAGTGTGCAGAATAAATCTCACCAACCCAGAGATGTGCACAGCTCACTTCTCATGACACAGGGTGATGTCACATTGCATGACTTTTCACATACGCTTAATTAAGATTTGGGACCTTGAGATGAAGTGATGATTCAGATTTACCCAGGTTGGTCTACCTAGTCACAATAGAAGACAAAACAAAACAAAACAAAAAACCCAAATGTTTCTAGTTTAGGTCAGGGTTAAAGGGAGATGCAATTACAGAGGAGTGCTCAGAGAGACAATACTGCTTTCAAAATGGCGGGAAGGAGTTAGGAAACAAGAGAAGTCACAAGAAAACTGCTTCTTCCCTGGACTCCTGGAAGGAACTCTGCTGGTAACTGAGATTAGGCTCAGTGAGACCTGGGTTGGGCTTCTGACTTGTAGAACTGTATGGTGATAAAATTAAACTATTCAAACCCACCAGTTTAGGGTAATTCATTACTAATAATAAAAAGAGAAGACTCAGAGATGGGTAGGCAATGATAAAAGCCTTAAACAGCTGGAGCTATACAAAAATTAGGACTTAATTTATTGGAAAAGTGATGTGTCTTTGGTTGTTTGTTTGAGACAGTAACTTTCTAAGTAGCCCAGGCTGGCCTCAACCTTGTGGTGGTCTTATTTCAATTTTCTAAGTAATTGAGATTACAGATTTGTATCTCTGGACAGACCCCCTCCCTCCCTCCCTCCCTTCTTCCCTCTCTCCCTTCCTTCCTTCCATCCTTCCTTCCTTCCTTCCTTCCTTCCTTCCTTCCTTTCTTCCTTCCATCCTTCCTTCCTTCCTTCTTCCATCCTTCCTTCCATCCTTCCTTCCTTCCTTCCTTCCTTCCTTCCTTCCTTCCTTCCTTTCTTCCTTCCATCCTTCCATCCTTCCTTCCTTCCTTCCTTCCTTCCTTCCTTCCTTCCTTCCTTCCTTCCTTCCTCCCTCCTTTTTTCTCCTCCTTTCTTCTTCTTTTTTTTTTTTTTTTGCATCTGTGGGTATGGATATGCAGGTGTGGAGGGGTATGTAGAAGAGGGCATATAGAAAGGAATGCTAAAAGGAAAAAGAGTGTGTTGGAATACATTTCTTGCTCATGACTCAGTCAGCTAGCTGCTTGACTCAACATAGGCAAGATTGATAGGCATCTTAGTCTTAAATTCACAGATGAGGTAACTTTAAAAAGAACAAGAGTGTACTGGTCTAATAGGTCTGGAGACTGGGAAATTCAAGGTCAAGTTTCTTTGCTTTTTGGTTCTTGAACAATTCTCATTGCTGTATCTTTTGGAAGGGAGAAATTCTATATCTTCTCATGTCAAAAGCATAGAAGATCATGAGCTCATTCCCAAAGCCCTTTTTATAGAGGTAATAATTCAATTTCTCCTCACTTGATGGACCTCATGTACCAAGGACTTTCTATTTATTTTCACTTGTGAATATTGATGCATTAGTGTTAAGTTTCTAACATGAATTTTGGAGGGGACAAAAAATTCAAGTCATAACAATGAAGAAAAAAATGAGATCTGCTGCTTCAAAAACTAGAGACAAAAGAGAAAGATATGAAATAATAGCTACCTGCTGTTGTCAAAAAAGAAGAAATAAAAATGCTAAATCAAGAATGAATTCATAGAAAAAAGTAGATTAAAAAAGTTTAATGTCTTTGAAAAATGAAAATTAAGTGTTTTCTTCAAGGAAGAAATATACAACAGTATTATGTGTTGGTTACCCAAATTACCAAATTCATTTATTTATTTTTTTTTATTAAAAATTTAATTATACATTTTCAAATTTTTTTACCAGTTCCCTCCCTCCCCCCTCCTCTCCCCGAACCCCCTCCTCTCCCTCCTCTCCCTCCCCATCCCCCAGTGCCTCCCCCCCAATTCCTAGAGAGTCCTTTATTGTGTATGCCTAACTCTCCACTGGGTCCTCCTCTCCGATGACATAAAAGGACCCAGTGGCATTTCCATAAGCCCTTTCTCTTGTTCCCCTTAAGCATAAGATCACTACTATGGCTGTCAATCCCTTGCCTCCAGGGTTCTCGGTGCCCTTAACAGATGCTAGACTTTATGAGGGCAACAGTGCATTGGACAACCAAATTCATTTATATAAAATTCTAGATCTATTTAGTTTTCTGGTTTTTCTCTGTGCAGATCCATAGTGGTTTATGTTGCTGAGATCTCAGTGCCACTCTAAAGAATATTTTTTAGAATTTGTAAAGATCTTAAGAGTTCAAAGAATGTTTTTATATAAAGAATGGAAATTGAGTGTTAGTTTAAATTTGAAAGACTCGATGCCAATTGGCATTATATGCAGCATACATTTAAAGAATTACTCTGGAACCTGGACCGGTGACACATCTCTAATCCCAGCTTTTGGGAAGCAGAGTCAAGGAGTTTGACAGTTCTAGGCCACAAACAAACAAACAAACAAAACCAAGACAGAAGTAGAACAAGCAAAACAGAGCAACGGCAACAGCAACAACAAAATCTCTGCAGACTTGGAATTCATTGTACTGTCTTCAGTGCTGGTTGAAGTCAAAGGGAGGAAACATTTCATGCAATGCAGTGGAACAATTTCCATTGTCCAGAAGATGGAGTTCTGGGGTCCATGATGGTGCCAGAGAGTCTCTGTTTTGGGAATTTATCAGACTGTTGAGAATCCGTAATTCTTTGTTTCGGGTTACTTCCATTGGTTGTCATGCAGATATAAGAAAAAATAGCACTGTTTGCTCTGAAATCACATTAAATAGCAATGATGTTATCATTTACCTATGTTCAGATCTCTTCCTCATCAAGAATTTTTTCTCCCTATGTAGATAGAAGTGTGCTTAGTGGATTGTGTAAGAAGCACCAAAGGAAGCTCTCTTGATCTCTGCATAATGTGCTCCGAAAGCCTTAGCATCAACTATTTCTTATCCATTTGTTTTCTTTCAAATACTTCTTTTCATTTCTTCTGTTATCCCTATCTCTTGTGTATACTTCTGAGGTCACTGGACATAACATTTTTTTGTGCTTTACAGACAGGAAGATTTGGAGTTTTACATGGAATATTGCTTTAAATTTAGAGGACAATTTGTGAGGGTTATTCAGAGTTTAAATATTCAGATTCATTTAGTTCATTAAAATGCCTTTTTATACGCACAGAAAAGAGTGCTAGATGCTTCATTATGTGGGTTTACTTTTGCTTTTCTAATGGGCCATTAACTTTACTAGATCATTTCTTGCATTGCTGAGTAACAGGACAGATGTATAAGCAGTGTAGGAGTAAGAATCTGAAATGTAATGAGTATTGGTCAAATCCATCTTATGGCAGGTACCTACTGTCAGTTAGAAATGTTATGACTTCATCTAAGTTGTTTGGAAATTAAGAATATATGAGGGCTAGTCATCAGAATTAGATGTAAGAGAGAAATTCTTTTCAATCATAAGGACTACCAATTTTCTAGTTTTAGCAATAATACCCAATAAAAATTTTTAAACATTATTTATTTTGTGTGTATGCATGTATGTATCAGATGGTACTGTGTTTCCCTGTGGAGGACCAAGGCTGACTTTGGGAATCATCCTGAATTGCTTCTAGTTCCTTTTTGCTTCACTCTGCATTTCCCAAGCCCTACCGGTCAGGGCAGGAAGTGCAGACTGCTATCATTTTTGCCTGGCGTTTTTTTATATGAGCCCTGGGATCTGAACTGAGGACCTTCTGTTTGGGAGACATAGTTTTAACCACTAAACCATCTCTCCAGCCCTTAATAGGGATTTTTTAAAAGATGGCCATAGAAACTTGAGAATCATAATTTAGGGGGCAGGAAGAAATATGTAGGGAAGCACTGACTATCAAAAAAAAATGACAAAGTAGTCCAGTGTCTGTGCAGTTTTACATGAAATAATCGTTGGTATTGCTTGCTGGATGCAATACCTAGTGCCTGGGTAGTAATGCATGGAATCCAAACATATATAACCCCTCTTTTGTGCTCATCTTTAGATTCCATGCATTTCACATTTTAAACAGATAGAAACAATATTAAGAAGACGCAGAATAAAAAAAAAAAAAAAACTGTGCATACCATTGTGTTCCTGAAAGGACTGGCTTAGGATAGATTTTTCTTCTACCAAGGTTATAGTTTCTGTGTCAGAGTAGTTTCAGGTACTTTGAAGGAACACACACCCTCTGGGGTTTTGCTGTCGTGGATATATATGGGTATGACTTCTGGGTACCACACAGGAGAAATGTAACTCTGTATTCTGATGAAAGGGTCTATAACCAGATAGAAAAACAAGCCTGTGCTTGAAAGATGAGATATTCTGCGTCTTCAGAGACTCAGCTGGACCCAGAAATCTTGCATTCCATGAACTCTGTTTGGCCATTGAATGCCCAAGTGTCCACTTCGTCCCTAGAATTTCTAGATTTCTGTGGACAAGAACACCCACAGGAGACATTAGTGCAAAGAGTGAGGGAGGCAGTAATGGCAAAGCTTGATGCCATGAGCAGAGAACAAACAAAGTTGGCCACAGAGTGAGAGCAAAGACCAGGAAAGGCAGAAGGAAAGTAAGGTGTGGGAAGGGTAGAAAGTGCCCCCACCCCCATCACCTCCACACCCTCCCCCCCTGAACAGTCACTTCTCATCTCTGCCACATAGTAGGAGGGGCTGAAATTTATTAAAAACACACACACACACACACACAAACCACCACTTGGAGAACGGAGAACATTACAGTCATCCTGTTGCAACTGATGGGCTTCAGTTACAAACACTGTCATTTTTTTTGTTTGTTTGCTGGATATGATGTAAAGATATTAGGTAACTACTTCTAAGCTTCTGACATCCAGTCTTACCTTGACAACCCTCTAGTTTAGAGGAGAAACTGTAAATCTGGTTTATGTCTAGAGGAGATTATCATATTGGCAATTTTCAAAGACTCTAGCCAATGAAGATGGAGCTTGGTTATCCTTACAGAGTGTATGTTTGAATCTGAAAATAAGCATAAATAAATAAAGGGCACTTGGGAATGTCCCTTGGAAAAATGAAAAGTTTTAATTGTGAGGTGCAAGTTTAACATATTTTAAATCAGATACCTTATAAGTGTTTTCACAATAATAAATACATTAACAAAGCATGTTTTTGGAGTTGCATGAATTTGAGCTAGTGAGTCCCATAGATGATAAACAGCTAAGTATAATCAGTCAATGAAAGAGACAAGAGACAGGAGGGAGGGTCAAACATGAATAATGGCCTACTGGGTTGAAAGTGGCCTGACCCCTCAAGGAGAAGTGTAAGTCCAGTGATGAAGGCTGAATGTTGGTAAGTTCTTTTTTGTGCTTCTAGAAGTGGAAGAGGAAAACAAACTTTTCAAAGTTCCGGCATCACTTCTAGCTAGAGAATGGAGGCTGGCTTCATTATGTGTCCTTTGCCTGCAATAGAGTTGGTTAAATTCAATATAGCATTCTAAAACGTTGCTTGATTTTAGAAGAATTTCAATAAATGATGAACAAGCTGTCTTAGTTTCACAGTAAACCTCCATTCTTCTGTATCAAAACTGTGTTAATTTCAGATTTAGTTACCATAATGAGTATGTGACTTAAACAATTAAGGGAACCAAAGGTTTATTCATGCTCAAAGTTTTAGGTTTTATAGTTCATTATGGCTGTTGAGCTGCCACCAGAGGCTGAGGGAACTAGCCACACTATATTTGCAGGAAAAACTGGGACAGGTATGCCTTCTAACTTGCCAGTTTCAAACCAGTTTCCAAATGGTTCTCTCTCCATCTTATCCACCTCAAAGGAATGGTACCACCTACTGTGGACTGGGTCTTCTCACATCAATTAGGTCATATCCTACAGACTTTGCCTTAGCTAAATTATTCTTCATAAATGTACCTAGAGGTTTAGTCTTCAGTTGTTAAGACACACAAGTCATCAAACTGATAAGAAAATATTAATATTTTCTGGGGAATCTGCATATAATAAAATGGTTTTATTTTGGAACAACTGAAGTAAACTTCCCTTGGGACATACTTGAGTGAACCAAAATTCTGAACCTTTTTGATATATTTGTGCTCTCTTTGCATTTGAATTGCCAACTTTCCATGATTCCAATAAGGATTTTAATGACTCTAATCACTAAGTTGAGTAAGGACTTACTAGATAGTTAATTTGTATTCACTGAGCTCATGCTATTGTGTGTGTGTGTGTGAGTGTGTGTGTACAAGTGAATGTGTACATGTGCCTGCATTGGTGAATTGGGTATGGGGGGACATGGTTACAGTCCTAACATTCCAAAGGCTGAGAAAAGAAGGCTCCTGAGTTTGAGATGAGCCTGGGCTACATAAGGAGATATTGTCTCTAAATAAAAAAAAAAAAAGGAGAGAGATGTAGTGGGAGGGTAGGTGAGGAATTCCAGCTGGCTTTGCAGTTTTTGAAACTTATTTGACTTTTAATTATGTAATTATCAGTTCTGAATTAATTTCAGATGAAAATCTTTATAAGTTATATGTATAACTATGTAAGTTTTACTATATGACCCACAAGATACTTACGAGACCAGTATTATTATTCTCTTTGGTGATGTTGTTGTGATGTCAGATCTTTATCAATGGAACTATTTATGCCTTGATTTCATGTCAAATTTGAGAGTAGATGTTAGCATGAAAAGCGAGTAGGGTCTGTGAGATGACTCAGGGGTAAGATTTTTGCCTTGCAAGCAAAAAGGACCTGAGTTTCATGTAAAAATACTGGGCAGATACAGTGGTGATCTGCACTTGCAGCCCAGGAAGATGGAGGCTAGAAAACTCTAGAGCAAAACAATAAGGAGATAGAGCAATCCAGGATGATTTTTGATGTCACCTTTGGGCCTATACTGACACTGTGATGAATTACTAAGGACAGGCTTCCAGAAACTAGGATCTTTTATGACATTTGGAAAAGCTGAGAATTTAGGAAGAAAAATAATTATTTTTAAAATAAAAAAGTCATTTTATTTTTAAGGATTCATATACTCATTATATATACTCATTACACACAAAAAACACATATCTTTTGCAATAAGTGTAAACTTAAAATAGCAATTCTTCAAAACTTTTTAATTTAACAATATGTGCTGAGTTTCTCTCCAGTGACTCCATTGGATGCTGGTTTACTTTTTTTATTCTAGAACTTATATCACAGTTATTTGACCTTAATTGTGTGTTTGAAAATATAAAATGACAGAAAATTTTAAAAACAAAGTAAAATGAAAAAATAGAAAGGGTAAATAATCTTTGAATTTAAGAAACCTAAGGACCCATAAATATTCTCAAAATCCATAAAGAAAACAAGGATTTATTCACACATGTTTTAAGGAAAAAACTTTCAGCCAGCTTGTTCTAGCCTTTTTCATGTATTTTTCCTCAAAATCAAAGCTAATTTTAAGCATGATCCTTAGAAAGCTTTCACCTTGTGTAACTTAAGATACATTTCTTGCAGAATAAGCTGTTTTGGGGCTAATTTATAGGTTATTTATTATGAAACAATTATAAAACTAATTTTAGATCTGATGAGAAAAGGAAAAAGAGAGAGAATAAACAATACCTACAGGCAATTGACTATAAAATTATCCAAATGGGAATCAATTTATATATTACAGGCCACAAAATGGCTAATAAAGTCATTGGCATTTATACAGACTCAAGTATGTAAAGGGTTATCTAATTATGGAGTCACACGATACATTAAAAATAAATATCTGTTTTTCTAGTATAATTGAAAAAATAATTCTCACATGTAGCAATTGACTAATTCGGGTAATTGTTTTGATATTCAGTTTGTCCTTAATAGAATTTTGTCTTTCTTGTCAAATACTTCAGTAATGTTAACTAATGTTTAAGAAGTACATAGTTACCATTTATAGAATAGGATACAATACAGTCCCAAAAGGTTTTGTACCCAAATGCAAATTGTGCCACCCAGGTCTCTTACCCACTATCCCAGTTGTTGAGGCTTGCGCTCCAGTACCTCTGCTGAGCTTCATTTCATCATTTCTGCATACTCTATTCATTCTAGATGTCTCAGGCAACCTGTCTTCTATGAAATATCATCCTAAAGGCCCTTGATTTACACTGATCATGGACTTCTGTACTCTGAACATTTGCTGCGTTTTTCTAAGCAAGTCTGTTGGGGGAGGGCACGCCACATGCTTGCCATGTCGGCTCCTCATTTCACCCTCCCTCTACATTACTACTTAAGATGGGTGCCATTGTTATTCCTATTTTTCAGATGAGGTCTCAGAGATTGAGTTTCAGTCTCTTCTGTATCAAGCCTTGTTTTTTTAAATTCTTAGCCACATTCACAAATTTCTTGGGCAAATAATATGACCCTTTATAGAATTAACTATTTATGAGGATTCATTAATGAAAACAACCAAAAATAGCATTATATTTTCTTTTTAAATCTGTTTGAATATGCTCAAAGTTCCTCTTTTTTTTATTCTTTGAGTTCAGCACATTTCTTTATATGGTTGCATATGTAAAATAAATCATAAATTCACAAAATGTGCTAGTTAAATTATTTGAAATTGATTTATTCTTTGACAGTTTCATATGTGTGAGTATGTGATACATTTTGGTCACTTAATTACTTCATCTTCTATCCACATTCCTACTCCACCAATACCCCCGTTCCTGGCAAGGGCCTTAACACTATTATGCATTTGGTTTGTCTTTTGTTTTGGCTTATGGGTCACTGATTTTAACCAGTGCTGCAAGCATGACAATGAAGCTATCCACTGGAATGGAGACAACTCACAGTGGCTACACCACTGAAGACAATGACTCTCCTTTTCTCAGCAGCAGTCGATCTCCAGGGAAGGGCCAGGTCCCAAGGACCCTGGTCCCAATCATGGCTGAACATTGCTAGGTCTGGTCCTGTGCAGGTAACTGCAGCTGCTGTAAGTCTGTGAGTTCAATGATCATGTGGTTTCCAGAAGACAATGTGTCTGGGTCCTTCCTCCCATTGTTCATTTCTTCTTTTCTGCCCCTTCTGCAATGTTCCCTGACCTTTGAAAGAGGTAATGTGGATGTATTGTTCAGGGCTAAACACTGAACACTGACTCATTCTCAGCACCTCCAACCTCTGCCATAATTATCTTTCACTCTAGAAATAAGCTTTTCTGGTCAAGGCCAAAGGCAGCATTGTCTATGGTCTATAAACATAAATATTTAGGAAGCAATTTTATGTATCATTTAGTAAAACAAAGTCAGCAGATATACTCTAGTATTCCAATCATCAACTCAGATATGGGTTTTGGCCAGGCCCACAATACCAGGCATGAATTCCCTCCTGTAAAGTGGGTCTTGGAGTCAATCAGAGTACAGTTGGTTACTCCCATAACAGTGATGCATTAATGCACACATGGGCACATCTTGCCTATGCCATATCACCCTGAATATACCTAATCTCATCTGATTTCAATAAGGAGGGAGGGTAGTTGTCATTCGTACTTAGATGAAAGATTATGTTTTAAGCAAAGATCAGTTACAGAGAAGTTCCAGCCTATTTTAACACTGTATCTGATCTTCAACAGTGAGTTTTCAACTCTTATCTGTGGGACACTTAAAAGGCCATGGGAAGTCATCAGATGAGGGATTTTGTGCTGACATGGAATTCTTATGAATGTGGGCTTGCCACACTCAAGATTTTCCTTTTTTGATATAAAAAGAAGGCAAACTCTTCCAGAGACAAAATTTTATCTGATGGTCAATAGTTTCCAGATATAAATTGCAGAACTAAGACCAGAACTGAAGTAAGAAATTTGGGTACTTCATATTAAGTAGGTATTAAGATCAAATTCAGAAAAAAATGTAAAGCTTTTCCTTTCTTTGGGAGTTATGTAATTATATAAGGAGAAAGGATAATAAGGGTCAGCATATAAGGGATTCAGAAGAATGAACATATTTCCAATAAGTAAATAAACTTTCAAAAAGTGTTACTATACTATAATCTAAAGGAATACTGAGACTATTGGAAAAGACAGAAGAAAAAGAAAAAAAAAACATCAGTTTGAAATTCTTTAAATAGTATATAATTTTGTATTGTATAAATGATGCTTTTAGATTATTTATGTCTACAATAATCTTAGTCATGAAGATTATTAAAAAATAAAGATTATTGTAATTGTATTTATTTCCATTACTCAGGTATAAAGCTTTGGTTATGTTCCCTTTGCTGTAATAAGCTCTAGACTCATTAAGTAAGTAAAGTACAATATCCATGCCCAGAAGAATTTCCATTTAGTGGATTAGAGTTGGGAGAACAGAAAATTATGGACATAGTAGAGAAGAATATAATTACATGTCACCCCTAATTAAGACCTCTTATGAAAAATTGGATGTTGTACTCAGAAAAGGATATTTTAATTTCCATGTTGAAGTTTATTTAGCTAAATAGAGTAATATTTTGTGTGGTTCAGCCTGAATAGGGATTGTCTGTGTGCATGTATATCTCCATGGAGATCTGAAAAAAGGTATGTAATGGCTGAAGAAGAGAATCATGACTCAAAGGAGGAAGAGCACAAAGAAAGAGAGAGAGAGAAAGAGAGAGAGAGACAGAGAGAGAGAGAGAAAGAGAGAGAGAGAAAGAGAGAGAGAGAAAGAGAGAGAGAGAGAGAAGAGAGAGAGAGAGAGAGAGAGAGAGAGAGAGAAAGAGAGAAAGAGAGAAAGAGAGAGAGAGAGAGATATCATGGAAAGTGTGTCATTACCAAGTTGCTTAGCAAGGATTCCCCAATTGTTTGCCACAGTTCTTTTTCACTTTTGAAAAGTGAAAAGAAGAGAGGCCTTCTACACTGACTTAAGAGGTTTCCTGACACTATGTTGTCTCAGCTTTCAATGGCCAAAATGTTGCCTTCATGTTACTTATCTGACCCTTAGATTTTAAACTTCAACCACTGGGTCTACACACCTGTGGACCAGACTCTTTCCTTGGTCAGTTTCCCAAAAACTGTTCCTAGGTCTTCAGGGACTCTAATCTCTTTGTTCATATTAGGTTCTCTCTGTCTCTGTCTCTGTCTGTCTCTCTCTCTCTCTCTCTCTCTCTCTCTCTCTCTCTCTCTCTCTCTCAGCTTTTTCCTACCCTTTACAGACCTTTCTTTGATAATAACCTATGTAAGACACTGAACTCACAGCTAGACTTTTAGCACTTAAAATCAACTTGCTCCCATTCCCATCTCAACTGCTTTATTGCTGAAAGAAATAGTGCACTTCATTTTTTGTATAGAAAACTATGAAGGAAAACAAAACAAGTGGCAGTCTCTATTGAAAAAGATTGGTTTGTTGCAAACTGCTCCGATCTGTAAAAAATTTAAGCTTTCTACAGGAAAGAGAAAAAAAGGAATTTTCTATTTCTAATAGGGAAATAAAATTTCTATTTCAGAGATAAATTATTTAGCAAAGTCAAGTCTATGGAGTTGAAGAAAAATTTGTCTGTGGTTTGTGAGAGTGATGGACTGAAAAAGAGGTAAACTGAAATTAGACATGATGATGAAGACAATCTAAACTGCCTTGTGGTCATTGTTGCACAGATCTATAGATCTATTAAAATTAGCAGATTCACAATTACAGAAAAACACGTACCTCTAATCTTAAAGAGAAGAGATGGCCGATTCTGTAGTATAGTGTAAGTGATCAGGAGCAGAGGGAATTGGTCACATCATAACCACAGGAATCCCTGAGTAAGGGTTTTGCATATTTCCTTGCTCACCAGACTGCAATTCTGTCAAAGGATATCAAAAGTATGCCAAGCTCTACCATCTTATCCACCTGCCCGGAGAATGGTCTCACCTACCCTGGTCTGGGTCTTCCCACACCCACTGAACAGTCTCCTGCAGGCTTGCTTTGGCTCCCAGTTCTTCCCAGATGTGACCCATTCCTCAGCGTGGCCTTCAGCTGCCAAATTTTCACCTGCGTCTAAGTAGCACAGGAGGAGTAGGTAGGAAAGCAGTCTTCAGAAGAGAGAAATAGAAAGAAATCCCAAGATTATGTCAAATACTCATGATACAGATCTGATTTTTTTCACTCTTCCCCCTCTGTACTTGACATAATATTTACATGTGACGTTTAACAGAAGGTGCACTTAACGGGAAATTTTTTCCTAGTTTTATAGCATATTGAGTAATAATCCCACCCCCCCTCTTTCCCCTTCTCCCTCCTTTCCCTCCTTCCCTCCTCCCTGTCCTTCCTTCATCAGTCCATTCCATTCCCTCCCACCTTCTTGTCAGTATATTTCCATGAGTCCTAGGGTTCCTTCTGGATCATCTGCTTTAGTGGGGTTCAAGCCTCTGTGACAGACCAAGGGGCCCTTTCTTGGGCAGACCTACTGGTAGGAACACCCCCCTTCATCTGTCTATCCCCAGCCCTCAAGGTTTCTACTGCACGAAATTATGTCTCCTGAGAACCTCACTAGTCTATGTGGGCATGTTGGTATGTCAGCCATTATGCAGGTCTGCTAAGGACAATGCTCATTGCAGTGAGTTCCTGGATGCAGCAGCCCTGTTTTTCATGGAATGTGTAGTCCAGCTGTGGACCTTCCCATCTTTAGGCTCTTGCAATTTTACTGCCCTCTCTTAGGGAGCCTTAGGAAGCCTAAGGGAGCCTAAGGGAGCCTTAGGATGGGGAGATATTTATTGGTCTGATTCGTGGTGAACAATGCAGGGTCCCTGGTACTCTACATTCTGGTTGCCTGTTGTCTATTTGGTCTTGCACTGCAGTAGTGCATCCTGTCTGGGTGCTAAGATTCTCTACTTCTATTTTAGAAGAAGGCTTCTAGGTTGAGTGTTAAGTGTTTTTCCAATCTTAGCTGTGGGAACCAGGCTACCAAGTGGTCAGAGTCAGGCAGGCTGTCAAAACAAGTATTTTAACTAGTAAAAAATAACATAAAAATAGATTTTCTATATTTTCCCTCTGTATCTTTAGTTATTTATACTCTGAAATATTTTGTGATATGCAACATACTTGAGATAATTTATTATATTTTAGTCTTAGCTTTTCTTCTGGCCAGTGTGATTTCATAGCTTCATATGGGGTATTAATTTTAATTTTTAGCAAAAAGTGGTCTTTAATAACTAAATATTTACAATAACAAAGGTTGGAGAGGATGTGGAGAGAGGGGAACTCTCCTTCATTGCTGGTGGGAATGCAGGCTCATATAGCCACTCTGGCGAGCCGTCTGGAGATTCTTAAAGAAATTAAAGATTGAAATGCCATATGACCCTGCTATTCCACTTTTGGGAATAACCCCCCATACAGCAGAGGTTCACCTCGATAGCACAAGCACGACCATGTTCATAGCAGCACTGTTTACAATAGCAAAGTCATGGAATCAGCCCAAATGTCCAACAGTTGACGAGTGGATAAGGAAACAGTGGTACATCTATACAACGGAGTACTACTCAGCCATCAAAAATGATGAATTACTGGAATTTGCCGGGAAATGGATGTCATTAGAAACAATTATATTAAGTGAAGTATCCCAGACCCAGAAAATTAAGTGCCGTATGTACTCCCTAATAGGTGGCTCCTAGTACCAAACCCACCCAGCCCACCTAGAGACAGTAATTCCAAGGATTATGAACAGGAGGGATGGGGTAGGAGGGCCACACCAGAAACAAGGAGAGAAGGGACCATGTTACAGCAGGGAAAATAGGCCTCCATCAAAGACCCAAATAAGTAATGAGACATCTGATTAAGTTCACAGACTTTTGTTCCTGATCATTTACTACTGAGGGGGTGTGATCTCACCAGAAGAGGAGGGCATATAGTTTGGCAGATAAAAAGTAACCACTGTGGTTTCCCACTTTTATTACATCTACCTTTGAATGTGCTTTTATCACAAGACTAGTTTAACAGCTTTTTGTCTCTAGCCAGGGGGTAACATACAATGCCCACCAGGATGGAGTGAAGGGCATTGCAGGAGCAGCAAAACTGCAAAAGAAAATCAACAAACCACAATCCAGAACTTCAGAGACTCTATATCAACCACCTAGAACTAGGCCAGCTTAATCTCTCCCCATCTTGAAGCTCAGGGAAATTTGCGGAAGAGGGGGCGGTAAGAGTGTAAGAGCAAAAGGATGGGAGGAGCAATGATATGTAAGATACTCCATACTAGTTAGGGCTGTAGCAATCATAATTGGACTTTGCATGCCCTGCGCATTGTCCAACACACTGTTGACCTCACAAAGTCTAGCATCTGCTAAAGGCACCAAGATCCTTGGAGGCAAGGGATTGGCAGCCACAGCAGTGTTCCTATACCTAAGGGGAACACGGAAAAGGGTTCAGGGAAAGGCCACTGGGTCCTTGTACGTCATCGGAGAGGAGGGCCCAGAGGAAAATCAGACATGCACAAGAAAGGACTCTCTGGGAATTGGGGCGGGAGGCACTGGGGGATGGGGAGGGAGGGGGGTGGGGAGGGGAAGCAGGGGGTACGGGGGGAGGAGGGAGGGAGGGAGGGAACTGGTGTACCTAATAAGTTTGTATGAGCTGAAATAATAATAAAAATGTATTAATAAAAAAATAACTAAATATTTATAATTTCTGTTCATAGGGTATTGTTTCATCTGTCCTATTATCTTGGTATTGCACCAGACTTCCATTTGAAAAGCAAATGGACGTTACATAAAAAACAAAAATAGACAACAAAATAATATCACTTAAATTCCAGTGCAATAAAACTGGCTTTTCCATGTCCCAAATGTTATCAATGGTAGAGATAGAAATGAAAGACCAATTTGTAAGAATTCAAGACACTGTAAAGTCTATAGGTATTACCAACCCAAACTTACTTCGTATTTTATAATTAAAAAGAGAGTGAGTCTCCAGTAGAAGTTACTTTCTAATATCATGTATTTACATTTTATTTTTGGAATGTAAATATCATTTAATTTTTTGAGCCTGGTCAAGTGTACTATAGGACACTTTAATTTTCATTTAATCCAGAAACATGGCCTCTAAAGGTATAAAACATGATTGCTATCATTGGAGACTTGTTTATTTTTTCCTATAATTTGGATAGCAAGAGTTAACTTTTGAGTGTTTCTAACCAGAGTAAGTGGAGTTGAAGTTACTTCAAGAAAGTTAGGAGTTTGAAAATTCCATAAAGCTTTTCATAGTCTTTCCTTTGCTGTCTCCTGGCATTTTTTCCTTTTCTATTTTCATATCTATATCTGTGTACATGCATGTGTGTGTATGCATGTGCAATGCAGGTGTGTGGGGGGAGGTTCGTATGCATGTGTGTGGCATGCATATGAAGTCTTGAAGTTGATAATGGGAAGCATCCTCAATCATTCTTCCACCTTTTTAATTTTTGAGGCTGGGTCTCTAATCAAACCCAAACCTTCCACACTGGGCTACTCTGGTTAGTCAGCTAGCTCTGGGGATTCCTGGTTTCAGTCTTCTGGAGCTGGAATTATAGGAGGACTCTCACACCACTTAGCATTTTTCAGCATAACATAATAATCCCAATGGTAGGGCTCAATTAGTATCATTTCCCTTTTTTTTCTTTTTCATGGCTCTAAGAGTTTGTATTTAAATCATTTCAAATTTGGAAGATTTCAAATAATTCTTTGTCAATTTAAAATCAGATATTTTTGTAAATTTTACTGAATAATGAAAGAACTCTTTCACAAAGGTAGTACAAATATTTGAATCTTTGAAAACATGAAGACTTGGTAAGGTAGGATGTCTGGATAAGCAAACAGTCACAGCAAAAACATGATTCATGAAAAGGCATAACAATATCCTCATTTGGAGCATCACTAAAACCAAAATTACTATTATTTTTACCACCAAAGAAAATTTCAGATTTTTCTTTTTTACATTTTACAAGATTTAAGAAATATAAAAGGTGAGAGTTAGAATGCTGATTTTGTTTTGATTAATGAGATGGATGTCTTATTATGTGACTCACACTGGCCTCTAACTCTTAATCTTCCTGCCTTAGCCTCCTGGGTGCTGGGATTATAGGCATCCTTCTCTATGCTTGACTTAGTACTAGACTACCGTGTTTTCATTTGCTCTAAGAAACTTTCGTCATACCCTTCTACCTTCTAACACCCAGCTCACAAATCTGTATTTGGTGCTTCTAATTTAGGTTTTCCTAAAAGCCCATACAAATTGATGTCATATCTCTTACTATACACTGTTAAAATGGGTCTTTCATACCTGTCATCTTAATTAGAGTGTGTGCTCTGCAAACCTGGATACATACATTTGTGTTTGCTTCTGTACCAGCCACCTTTTGGTGGTTTTGATATAATTTGCACCAAAGAAAGATTCACTTGGGTTCAAGGCTTTAACCTACAGTGATGTGATTCTGCTGCTTTTCAGGGTCAAGTATGTGGTCAAAGACATGATTCAACTCATGCCAATGAAGTGAAGAGAGCAAAGGGCAGGGTCCCCCTATACTCTCTAAGGTCAGGCTTCCATCAACAACATGTGTCTTCAGACTAAGCCCCATCAGCTAGAGATCAAATCTTCAGCAACTGAACTTTGAGCAATATGTAAGTTCTAAACCATAGCACTTTATTAGTGTTCAATAAAATTTCCAGTAAATAGTGGTCTCACAGTAGGTGTTTGTAGAAGGAAAAGATGAAATTTTATTCTTTTCTCTAAATTACTTCATAGCTCACCTCTTAAAGAGTCTGTACATTTTTCATACTTTGTTTCTACATTTGAGGCACATGGAATTAATAACTTTTATGCTGCAAAATCTATTCATCTTTGTGTCTATACTTAGTTATGTTTTTTAAACTTATTCACCATGCAGTTCTTAATATATATCTATTGATTATATTTGTTTTTCTAGAGGTTAAAAAGATTTTTATTAACTATGAATCTATCCATCTAACTATGAATATACATGGATAAATTCCATACATATATATGTGAATTACATGAAAATGTCTATTATGCACATGTGCAAATCATATATAGATATACACACATAGCCTGTACACACATATATCTATATGTCTGTATATTGGTTTATTAAACACTATTGAACTCACTTGATATTTACTATGGAAGCTATTCCATGTTATCTCAACACTATTGAATAGTGACCTGAATTTTCTTTTTTTTTAATTATTTATTATTTATTCAATTGTGCGTATATGCGTGTGTGCGCATGCATGTGTGTATGTATGTGTGTGTAGAACCACAGAGAATTCAGGAACCACCATGGACGCCTCCACCTCCTCCTTGTTTACTCTGCCCTGGGATCACAGGCTCCGCCCTACCATGATCAGAAATGCAGGCCGCCCCTGCTTCTGCCTGGCGTCTATACATGGGGTCTAAGATCCGAACTCGGGACCTTCTGCCTGCAAGGCAGAGGCTTAACCCCTGAGCCACCTCTCCAGCCCCCTGAATTTTCTTAATGTTATCACATAATAAGTTCTTTGCTATAAATCAATTTATTAGATATTTACTTCTTTCAAAGGATTGTTTATTTGTTTGTTTGTTTATCAATCATGTTGGATATTGAATTGAAGACCTTGCCTGTATTAGTAAGAACTCTATCACTAAACTGCATCTTAAGATTTCATTTATTTATTTGCTTGTTTGTTAGTCAGTCAGTTGGCTAATTAGTTATTGTTTTAGGGATTGAACCCAGTGTTTCATATATACTAGGTAAGTACTCTCCTACTTAGTTACCCCAGTTCTCCATAGCTTATTTTTTAAACTAAAATCACATTTTAAATGAAGGTCCCTTACTATGTGCTGATAGGTAGATACACACTTATGTAGTTTTTAGATTAGCGCATGTTATAAAGGTAAAGAAAAAAAATAGAAAGTATAAAATCAATATCAATCTTAATAGTTTGTTCTATGAATTTTATATTTCTACCATTCATACACATGTGGACTCAGCTACTGTGTTAGTTGCTTTTCTCATTGCTGGGACAAAATGCCTGAAAAAGCAGCTTAAATAAAGAATAGTTTGTTTTGCCTCATGGTTCAGAGGTATTGCCCATTATGTGAGCACGCATGCGCCCACAGTCAGAAGGCGAAGCGATGCAGGATGGTGCTCAGCTCACCAGCTCCTTTTCATTCTGTACAGGGCTCAGTCCATAGAGTGGTTCACAGTTAGGGCCACAATTCCCACCTCAACTAACCTAATCTAGAAGCTCCCTCAAGACATGTCTTAGAGATTTTGTCTCCTGGCTAATTCTAGATGCCGCCAAACAGGCAACAGCTTAATCCATCGCAGGCAAACATATATGTATGATTTCTCATTAACTATTCCTGAAATAAAGTGCTATGTGGACACGTATGCATGTGTTTACTTATATATAATCCAACAGACCGCTACATTTGACTGTCTGTCCTAGAATCATGCTAGAGCCCTAAACAGAAGAACAAAATGCATGCTCATGGGATCTGTATTTAGTTGCTGCACTGCCTACCTAGGTAGGACTTAGACTCCTATAGTCAGAATTTAGCAGTATCTCTGTTTGGAAGCCAGAAGCAAATATCTTAAAAGTGCTAAAAGCTAGAACTTTTTATCTCACCTCAGAGAAAGATAGAGAAGATTGAAAAATATGGAGGGAAGACCATTTGCAGGTGATTGTTAATCATGATGTGAAGTGGTTTTTGTTTTTGTTTTTTGTTTTTTGTTTTTTCCTGTTATTCCATGGTAAGTAAGTAGTATGGGCAAGGGAAGCTGGTTTCTTCTCACCTCCAGTCATGTGATCTCCAGTTATATTACTTCAAGTCACCCATTTGGAGGCTTGCCATGGAGCCATGGGGCTTTGAGGAAAATGGGAGCTATTGTCTGAGCCATATCTATAAAGTCTGAAAGTCTGTGGTTGTACCAAGGGCAGCCTTGCGCCTGAGGAAAGTTATACAGAAAGAAAATTATAGCTCTATCAGCGACACAGAGGTGCCTCATATTTTCATGCTTAAGATATGAGCTTGAAAGGGAGGCGGGATCTAGCCTGCAGGCTGCATTTCCTGGGTTAGATAAGCTTTAGGTGACAGCTGTAAGTGGTGACCTTAGTCAGAGAACTTCTCTTCAGAACAACTGTTTTCCAGTAATCCACAGAAGTCATTTTTGATTCTTGCCATGTCCAAGAACAGAAATAAGTAAACTTTCTCCATATTCTTCTTCTCGCTGAGCTCTGTGCCAAGAAGTCAAAAAGAGAACCTAACGAGTAAGAGAAGGGGAACATTTGTTGCTACACTAAACTGAGCTCAAGTCAGGTGGGTTTTATAAATTATTTATTCACTAAGAATTGGAATTTTGTTCAGGTTATTTTTTCCATGCTACAACAATTACTAGCTTACAGTGATTTGAAGGAATGCAAAAAAAAAAAAAAGAGTCAGAATCAAGTCATCAAGTCGTTCCTAGTAAAATATTGTCAAATTCAGCTTGCTCGTAAATTTCTCAGAGCATGCATGCACGTGAAGGCATGGGTCCATGTCTTTACCTGAGTTGTTGCAGATGAGTGTGCACGTGCAATACTATCCTCTCTAGTTATCTTACTGGATGTCAAGGTTTTCAAAACTGTCACGATCAAATAAAACTGACCCTGAATTTCGAATGATTTGTGGCTATCAAATAATCTTACCTATTTCAAAAAAATTATGTAGAAACATAAAAATGTGTTAATCTCTTTGCTTTCTTACTTTTTATTATTCAATTTTAATCAGCTGGGAACATTTTGGTTCAAGTGTTCCAACTGAAGAAGGTTCTGTGGTCTTAAGTCTTCTGTGGTATGAATTAACTTTGCTCTCTCCTTCGAGGAAGCATTAAGAGTGTATTTCTTCATAAACACGAATGCACTGAAAGTCTGGTGATAGCTGTGAACAGGAAGTGAATGTTCTGGGCTCTATTGCTTGGTGCCTAATCGCTGCCTCTTAGTCCTCTCCAAGTGCTTGCCTCTCTAATTCTAACAAAATCAGTGCTTTCCTCGTAGACTCACGCCACATAGGTTGTTTGCTCAGCAATGACTTTAAAACATGTTTTCTCAGACTAATACTTAACCTACTTAGGTTGAGTCAGGCCCACTTCTAGTTTATTCTAAAGCTTTGCTTTTTTAGCTTTTTAATCCATGAGGATTTTTTTTGTACATAACATGAAATGTGAATCAAGCTTTTTAAGAAAATGACTAATAGTATTAACCTATTTTTACCAATACTACACATCTATTGATTAACTTTCCTCCCTTCCTTCTTTTCTTTCTCCTTCCCTTTCTCCCTCCATTTCTCCATCCCTCCCTTCTTTCTTTCCTGTTTTCCAGCTTTCCTTTCCATCTCCTCTGCTTCCTTTGTTGGGGGTTGAAGTCAAGGTCTGGCACATGCTAATATATCTGTGCTACATCTATAGTCTTTGATTAATCTATATTTTACTCTTCTGTTCTAGAGATATATTCTTAGTTTTATTTGATTTTCCTGATTACATTTACCTGCTACATCTTACATTGGTATCAGATACTTATATTGTAGCAATTTTAAATCTCTCTCTGTCTCTGTCTCTCTCTTTTTGTGTTAAATGTATTTTTTTCAGTAGTTTTAGTTTCTCAGCTGTTCATTCTCCTAATAAATTGTAAGTACTACATTAATTTACAGCAAATCTTACAAGGTTTTGATTGAAAATGATTTAAAATAGTAATTCTGGAGACTTTGAACTTTGATAGGTTTCACCGTCTTAGTAAATGTTTCAACAATTCCTTTAGGAGAGTCTTCTCATTGCAGATATGTGTACCTCTCTGGTATTCTCTGGTAAACTTCTTCAAATTCCAAGTGGAGGGAATGGAATCTGCGAGGCAATGGGAGAAGACAATGTAAATCTTTATTGTAGGTCATCACACTGATGTTGGCTTAACTTTTTATGAGACATGAAGGAAATGGAACATTGTGTTGGGATGAAGGACACAAACTAACCCACCTTTTAAAAAGCATCATTCTGGTTTGGGATTCCAAATTTTGTTCCAAAAACTGGAAACTTCTACCCAATTTTCATCCATTTGACCTCAGATTTTCCCTTCATTGGTTATCCTTGTTGACGCATTTGAAACTTCCTCTCTTTGGCAATGAGTTACCTCCACAAGACCCCATTTCTTGGTGTAGCTCATCCATCCTCCCTCCTGTTTATCAGTGCAGCAGTGTAAACTGCACCATCCTGAAGACAACACAATTTGTTTCCAAATAAATATAACAATATTGCTTTGCCCATATCAGGGTTTCACATTTATGATTCTATTTGCCACCAAGAGGCCAGAATTAAGACACTAAGAGTCTGTGCAGTAAAAGCTAGAAATAGCTTGTTCTTGCAAATGGAAAGAAATTTAGCTTCATTTAGGTAAAAGCACAAGACCTTTCTAATCAAACATTTGACATCATGACCAGGCTGAGGGGAAACAGTGTACCTGTTCATTTATAATTGGTTCTGCTCACAGAAGTGGATTTCTCATTGTCTGTGGCGCTACAGGAAATGTGGTTAATAAAAGCACATGTCAGCCAGACGGAAGCTGTTCTATAAAGCTCTGCCAGACCACTCTGGGAAACTGTTATTTCCTATGCTGAAAACTAAATCTCGAATCAGAGTTAAAAAGTAATCAGTCTTCGGGAGAGCAGTCCCGTAGAGGCAAGCAGTAATTCGGGTTTGATTGGCGACATAGGCTTTTCAGAGAACGGTTGCAGAATGAGGAGCATTTGGACAGAGTCACAAACACAAGCCAAAATCATATTTCCCAGAATTTTTATAACATCGGGTAATACTGGTAAATATATTGCAAATTTTCTTTAAAAAAGTATCTTTCCTGAAAGATGATAGCAAAACCTAGTAGTTTCATATACTTTGACTTCTTTGACCATGTAGTACAACCTTGTGAGACAGGTTGAAAGGTTTCATGGTCATCATTTATAATCGAGGAATCTTGTCCAAGGTTCCAAGGTCAATAGTTCAGATCTGGGCTGATATAACTCTCTTGTCTCCTGTCAGCAGAGCCTGGACACTTATGGTTCCATGGTGCATATTAGAAAAATGGGATGTGAGTAGTTGCTAATGTTTCTGCTTTTTTGTTCTTTGTGTGGAAGCTGTGTTTGGTTTTTCATATTATCAACAGAACAATAACATCTTCTCCACAGCATAGTTTGAACGAGAAAATCCAAATAATATCTACATATATGCATTTGTGTGGGGGGGAGGCAAAAATACAGATAGTTTTTGCAAATACATACATACACACACACACACACACCTCAAAAGGAAATTAATGTGGTCTCACCTTAGAGATCATTTTAGTAGTTTATTTCAAGTTTCATGGCTTGACATAAAGTTATTTGAACTAGATGAAGGATGCTGTTCATCTTCTTATAAAAATGAAAGTACATATAGGAGACACCAATGTTTTATTCCAGTTTCTTAGGTAATTCTCTAGTTTTGGGTGTTAATCAGAAGAAAGTGTGTGTGTTAAACCAATACACTTATTTCTGTAAACTCTCTATTTTCTTCTGAGACTATTTAGGATTTTTTTTGGATGTTCTTCACTTTAGCCAGAGAATTTTACTAAAGAGAATTTTTGGGTTGAATAATTAAGGGACCTTGACCACAACTTTTTTTGGACTTCTTGGTGTTTTCCTGCTCTCCTTGGAGATATCATGTGATCCTGTCAGTATTTATGTATGTTTTATCTCCTTTATTAGACCTGGGCTGTTCTGTCCAGCAAGGGCCATGTCCCAAACACGTGATACTGTCTTCAAAGGATGCTTAGTAAGTCTCTGACAGTGTTGAACAAGAAAATAAATGTTCTCAGCTTGTGAAAAATATCTCACTGGAAACATTTGAATTGCATACAAAATTCACAGTCTCAGTGTGAGGCTAAGCAGGTCTTAGATTTTACTTTCTGTTGCATGCTAAGCATGCTCAATTGTTAACCAAATGATTTATCTGTTGATTGGAATGTGTATAGATAACAAAACAAATAGAAAAATGACTTACTCTGAGCAAGCAAGCTATGTAGAATATTATAGGCCATTGAAAGAACTCTGACTTACTTTCTATGACCACAATTGGAAGCCATTAAAGGATTTGGAGCAGAAAAGTGAGGATATGATTTCTATGTAAAAGCATCACTGTGGTTCTGAGAGAATTTCAAATGCAGTAATAGTGGTCAGGACCAGAGACTTTATTTCCAAAGTGTAAGTCATGTAATAAGTCTCTTTACTTTTCATATTAATTGAAATTATTTTGACTATAGCATAAAGGAAAATAAGTTTATTTCTTTAATATTTTGTTATTTGGGTAGACTGGGCAGGAGTTAGTAAAGAGTAGATTAAATTGTTTTATTTGAGCAGAATTTATAAATATCAAAATGCATTGCCTACTCAGTGGCAAGAAAGAGAATCTTTATGAACATGATGTATCTGGAAATAATGTAATAAAAAGATTCAGGGACAAAAAATTGAAAGAACTGTCAAGGAAAATACTACTGCTTGTATGTTAATAACTTGTAATTTCTAGCAAAAGATTATTTTAAAAAGTTAAGGCAGTAATTAATATTATCCATGGGTTTAATAAATGTTAATGGTGGGAAAGAAAATAGTCTTCCCTTTTTTCTAGGCTTAGAAATAATAATCTATGTTAGGCCTCAAAATTCTTGGTATTCAATACTAGAAAACTATAGAAAAACAGAAAATGTCACCAGACCTTTTAGCCTTAAACCCTGAATCTGATGACTGGAAAAAGTTCTTCATGAATATATTTATGTGTTCACACCATCTGCATTTTTGAGGAAAGATTGCTGCAGAATTGGTTAAAAGGCATTTGGATGGCACAGTGGGGTATACAGTGAAAAGGCTCGAAAATAGGAGGGAGTTATCTGAAAGGGGAGATGAAGGGTTGTAGGGGAAAACGACACATTGATATTTGTCCTATCTAGAAACGAGTCTTATAATGCTACATGAGCTATCAATATTCTCTGTTGTTGTTCCTTATGAAACACTCAGAAGAGAGATCTCAGAAATACAAATATGTGTTTCTGAATATACACAACTGTGTATATCTGTGAGGCAATATTGAAGTGGAAAAATGAGAGTGTTTTGCTGGTATATGTTTAAACTTCATTGACACAAAGCAAGTTCAAACTGATGTCATACAAAGAACATAAGAATGTGCATGTGTGCTAGGAACAGGTTGGGTTCACTCTGGCAGATTCAGCAGATTGGTTGTCTCCTGAGCCTTTCGTTTGCGTGAGTAGATACGGAAAGGTTTTGTCTTCTGGCTAAAGCAAGGACTTGGTATACCTATGTGTGCTTGAGGGGGGAACTAAGGCAGATTTTGACTGTGGAATGTATACAATGTTAATACTGACTCTTCAGTAACTGCCCTACTGACAGGATGCTCCTAGAGATTGTGGGAAATAAGTGAAAGCAAAGACAAACTCTAAGAAGGTTGCTTTTCCTAGGAAGTTCCCTCTGGTTGGATAGTGGTGTTGCTCTAGAAATAGGACTTTTTGGAGATCTCTAGACCCACTTTCTACCCTCTAGTGACTACAAAGTGGTTGTTGTTGTTGTCTGGTTGGTTTTAATTTTTTTAACCATTATTTCATATGTGAGTGGTGTGTGTATGTTTTGCATATGCAAGTGTGTATGCACTTAAGTATGTGTGTAGGTCCAATGTTGATATGTAGTTCAGGGGATCTAAAGTTGATTACGCTTCACTTTACTTTTCTGAATAGAGTTTTGAAATGCAGAACTCACCTACATGGCTAGTTTAGCTAGCCAGCTTGCTCTGTGGTTTCTCAGGCTTTGACTTCAGGGAATTAAAGGTAGGCTATCACACCGACTTAGCATTTTACATAGGTTTTGGGGTCCAAATTCTGCTCTTTTTTGTTTGCATGGCAAGCACTTTCTTTAACCACTGAGCCATCTCTCCAATCCTGCTTCTTTCTTTGTGCACAAATTCTCTGTGAGGTAGACTTGAGTTCAAAGTTCTCTGTTTTATCCTCCCAAATGCCGGATTACAAGTGTGTGCACAACATTGAGTTAAGATCATTTTTTTCCATGGCTATATGGCTGTCTGCTTTGAAGTCTACCATAGATCAAGTGTGAGGGGAATAGGAATAAAACAAATTTAAGACCAAACACTCACTCTTTTCATCAAGACTCTTATTGTTTTTCTTCACTAAAAGCTTGCTGAGTTGTTGGAAAGGTTTAATGAATTTGTGGAGTGTGAGAAACAGATTCTGAAAACTTTCAGTAGTGTTTGTTGCTTTTACAAAAGGGCAATATTTTTTTTCCAATCCTTCTAACTGCTAATTTTAGGCAAAACATTTAATTCCTTTCTTTCTCAGTTTTCTCACTTACAAAATAAAGATATCAACATGCTTTAGAGAGTTGTTATAAGGGTAAAGCAAGTTCACTTAGGATAAACATTTAGAATAGTAACTAGCATAGTGAACTCCAGCAGACACTATGCACCATATTTCCACTAAAATCTTCCACACAGCAAAGGAAATAATCAACAGAGTGAAGAGACAACCATAGGATGGAAGAAAATATTTATGAGCTATCTGATTATTTAATGAACTCTCCAGAAATCAAAAACAAGAAAAAGCAATCAAGAGTCATTTTTCAAAACAAGACATGGAAGGGAAACAAATACATGAAACTGCTTGGTCTTGTCTATTGTTGAAGGAATTCCAATAAAACCACAGTAAAGTATCATCTTAACTGAGAAAGAATGATTTTACCAAAAAGTCTAAGGAAAGGGCCAGTGAGATGGTTTAGCAAGTACTGTCACTTGCTCACAAACCTGGTAACCTGATTCAAGTCCTGATTTCAACTAGGTTGAAAGAGAGAATTGGTCTTGAAAGTTGTTCTGACCTTTATACATATATACACTGTGGCATACTACTTGTTCTCTCTCTCTCTCTCAAATAAATTAATTTTTAAAGACATAATAAATAATAAATTTATAAATCCATATAATAAATGTTGGCAAACTTGTGAAGAAAGGAAGTCCTGTCTTTATACCCGGTCCTGGGAATATAAATTAGCATGATTATTGTGGAAAGTGATATAAAGATTTCCAAAAAATTGGACTACTCTATGTCCTTGCAATGCTATGAGATACATAACCTAAGGAAATGAAATTGGCCTGTTAAAGAGACATCGGCACTCCCATGTTTATTGCAGCATAATTCACAATTGTCAACATACATATCAACCTAAGTATCAACTGACCAGTACATTACAAACATTATACATATACACAACAGAATATTGTTTAGTTGTGAAAAGAGTGAAATCTTGTCATTTGTGGTAATGTGAATGGGACTGGAGACCAGTGTGCTGGGGGAAGTAAATAAGCCAGAGACAGGAAATAATTTCTACATGATCTCATTTGTACTTACCCCACAGAAAAACATCTCCTAGAAGCTTACAGTAAAATGGTGGTGACTATGAATGTCCGGAGAAAGTAGGAGTGAGGTTTGGAGACACGGAGGAAGGTAGATCAGTGAGTACAAACATACTACTAATAGAGAAGCAAGAAATTCTGGAGTGATGTTACTACAGATAAAAAAATGAACTATGCACTTCTGAAACATAGACGAAAAGATGTTGGAAGGTTTTCCCATAAGCAAGGAAAAAATATTTGAGGAATTGGATGGGATTTACGTGATTCAAACATTACATGATATATACGTATATCACAGGCTCTTGTTACCTACCTCATTGATACGACCTATAACTTTTATGTTTTGGTATATCAATTGAAGGTTCATTGTAAAATCAATATATTTAAATATTAATGAGCACATCCTTTACTTCTTTCAAATTTTGGTTTTCTATCCATGGAAGTTTTGTGTACTCTATTTCATAAAGTGTCAGACCCAAGAAACTGATAATATTGATTCACATTCCATTCTATTGAACATTCCTGAAGCTTTGTGAAATGGCAACAGATGGCCAAGCCACTGGAAATGACATGATTCTACTCACTTCTGTATGTGGGCTGAAAACTGCAGCATCACAAGTTACTTTTGCCTTTTGTTTGCTACTTCAGAAAAAGAAGTGCTGCATTTATTTATAATCTTTTCAGTGTTACCTAGAAAGGTACACTTTTGAGATGATTGCCTCAATGTACAAATTAAGAAATATAAACTATTTTTCTGGATACCTTGAGCTATCCACGCCATTAATGTTTTTATGAAACATTTACATTTTAATGACAAAGTTGTTTCCTCAAGAGACCCCCCCTGCACCCTTCTAAGGTCATATGAATGTTTGAAGATGACAAGCTCCAGTGTCTTGAATATTTGAGAACTACAGCCTGCTAGTGGCAGGAAAGTAAATGGAATTGCCATGAATCAATTTAGTATCTATTAGCAGAGGCTAATTAAAAATAGTTAGCCATCAATTAGTTATAAAAGATAGTCATGTGCCCTGCTATAAAAGTGATATTATGTATATTTTCTTCATTTAAAGGTATTCTTTCCTTCAGTCTGTGTTGCTAATATTCTCAAGGCACTAATTGTTGAATAAGAAAAAATACCAGTATTCTGGTTATTTTGAAGAAGTAACAGAAATCTTGGATGGTTATGTTTTTAAAAATCCTTTTACATGATAATTATCAGAACAAATCAGATTTTAGGAGAAGAAACAGGCCAGTGTGACGGCGCATACTTATAATTCAAGAGCTCTGGCAACAAAGCAAGAGTTTCAGGAGAGTCTGGGTTATACAGCAAGCCAGCAAGTTCAAGACTAACCAAGACCTTGTCTCAAATCAGCAGCAGCAACAACAACAGAAAATCAGAGAGAGAGAGAGAGAGAGAGAGAGAGAGAGAGAGAGAGAGAGAGAGAGAGAGAGAGAGAGAGAGAGAGAGAGAGAGACTACAGAAAGCTATCTTTGAGATGCATAAGTCTAGAGAAATAATTTCTTCCTTTAAATCAGAGAGGTTACAAGATCTTCTTACATCACACAGCTTTACCTAATTTGATTTACAGTATGACAAGCTCACTTTTTTTGGAGAAAATACAGTTATGGGCACTATTCAGTCTTTTATTATATATATATATTCTCATCGCATGAGAAATACTGTCTTTCATCTGAGCTT
Source organism: Typhlomys cinereus (assembly GCA_023101885.1). NCBI lineage: Eukaryota > Metazoa > Chordata > Mammalia > Rodentia > Platacanthomyidae > Typhlomys > Typhlomys cinereus. The sequence goes on along the minus strand of JALPQD010000032.1, from coordinate 1,769,131 downwards.
TTCAGGCAGGTATTTCATCTTGCAGATCCTGGTATATTTTTCTGTTACTTGAAATTTTATGTGGTAGGTAAATAAGCAAAGCAAAATGAATGAGGTAATGATTGATGGCTGACTCTATGTAATTAGAAGAGTCCAGAATCTTATGCTAACCTCTTTTTGAAAATGATTTGAAAAACCTCTTGGATGTCTCCCATCTAGTAGTTAATGCACAAATAAGTTCAAAACTGCAAAAAGTCACTGAGCGATTTGAGGTAGGTATGCTGTTAAGGGGTTGCCTCTGAATGAACTCCCTTTTAAAGGTTGTTTATTACTGTTTAATGAAAAAAAAAGCATCATTCTGGGAGAAGGACTTTCAATTCTTTTTGAAGGGTGATAAAGGCATGAATGAATGAGATCAGGCACTTAGAGGAATGTACCAAACCCCAAGTGTGCTCAGTAGCTGTCTTCTGACAGATTGACTGATCATTGCTTGCAGGACGTCTATACTTTTGACTTTCTGCAGACATTTTCTCTTATAGAGTCCTTGACTACGCTTCTCAAGGGAGAGAGAATTTTGTAATAACTCTCTGTGTACTTCCTGGAACTATATAACAGGAAGTGGCTCCTAAGTTAGATGAATCTACTTCTGAGAAAAATAATAAAATTGACTCCATAAAGCTTGGGTTCAAGCAACCCAGTAAGTGTTATTTTTTTCATTCTCCAATTCCTTTTGCTTTTTCAGTAAAGAAAAAAAATTTTTTTTCCAAATGAATGGCATTCTAAGACTAGATTTTAATAAACACTTCAAAGTAGCGTGATTGGATAAAGTACTGTCATACATAACTTGCTAAACTAAAATGCAGATCTACACACATGAAGAAAATGAGACATTATGCTCTGATAATTTCCTGTTAATGAACAAATAGTTTACAGATGACAAAGGGATGACTGTTGTGTGCATCATTAGCATCCTGACTCCCTGAGGGACCTGCAACTTTGAAAGATGTGAGAAGTAGTCAAAGGACATCTGACAGCTGGAGTCCTTGGAATAGGTAATATCTGTAATCGCATTAAATGTAAATAGGCAAACACTGGGTAAAAGATGGAAACACTGGGTAAAAGATGGAAATTGTCAGCCTGAATAAAACAATGAAAGACAACTATATATTCATGTAGAAAATACGTTTTTAAATATAAAAATACAAATAGAATGCAAAAAATGAAAATAGATGCAACTGGATATCTATTTGTATATCCATGTTGTGTATAATGTATATCAGCATGGATATATATAAATATATATATGTACATATATACACACACACACACACACATATATTACTAAGAAGGAGTAGTTTAAAAAGTGAAGGCTTGTTTTGCAAATCTAATTTGGTTGGTCCCAGTTTCATTCCCTCCACTTTATGTTATAGAGGAGATGGTCATTTTCTTTTGTACTTCTTTCTGTTTGTTAGAGATTGCTATTTGGTGTGCTGTTTTTGTGAACTGGCTTTCACAAACACACACACACACACACACACACACACACACACACACACACACAAACCTTTTTATTTCACTTGCTTATTAATTCCTCCAGCCTTGAATCTGTATTGGAGTTTGTATATATGGTAAGAAAAATCTAGAAAGTAACTCACTGAAGTTTTACATTTGCATCTGTCAGGTTCCAGTACATAACAGTAGATCCTATGATCCTCCATAGATCCTATGATCTGGTGGATCATATTCTTGGGAACTAAGTCACCCTCCCACCCAGAAGTAAAAATAAAATTCATCTGTCTGTGGTCTTTCTGCACACGTACTAGGCCAAGTATGCAATCTTTAATCAATGATCATGTTCAGAAAGCCCACGTGATGTTTTTAATACAACAAATACCCACTGTTTTTTTCACAAAACAACTCCCAATTGAGTGCCAAAGTCCCAAACAATCTGAAGACAGAGCACAAGTCACCATGCCAAGAAGCCCAAATTCTGTCGGCAGGACTTGCTTTCTAGGTCTTGATCTATCACTGAAATCTTTCACCATGCTCTCTTCAAAGAATCAAGGTTGTTTTCAGTCAAAATGTAATGATTTGGATTTAGTCTTAATCAGGCTATTCTTTTATACGACAAGCTTTTCTTTCTTGAATATTATTTGGTATTGAAAGTTGGAGTTGACAAATAAGTTCTCCTGTTCACAAAGTCTCAGATAGTGCTATGAAAATTATTCCATAGATTGAAAGTGTTGGGGGATATGGGTCAACCCAATGTTGAAGTACAAGCCTCTTTCCCAGAAAGAGAGACTAAACCACCTTTGGAAGGTAAATGAGAGATTTAATTGGGCAAGCCATCCAAGGTGGAAATCGCTCCCAAAGCATCTTTCTTAGGGTATAGTGGGTTTATATAATCATTAACACAAAGGAACAGGACAGGTAGGGATAATGTACAAAATCTTCACAAGACATACGGTGACAGATAGCTGGACTCTGACTCCATAGATCCTCAATCTTCCCACAGTTCATGACCTTTCTTTCAGCTTGGGATCTTCCTAGCCATTACGTCTCTTATCGAGCAGCAGTAGACCTGGACCAGAAGGGAACAGTTTAGATGGCTCTATCATTTGTAGACTTGGGGTTTTTTCACATTAGGTTTTTTAATTTTTCATGGTTCTAACTTTATTTCCCTTAACAAAGGGTCGCATTTGATTTGAACCTGTTGTGAGCTACAGATGAGTAGTATAAGACCAAAACAGTTGCTGAAAATAATGAAAAGAGGTAAATCAGATCAACTAACTTTAGAGATAAAGTATTTCAATAAATAAAGGACAGGAATAAAGGACAAAAGAAAAGATGGAACAAATAGAAAATTCAAAAAAAAAGAGTTATAGACTTAAGTAAACATAGATTGAAATGGAAATGGAAATGTAGATGAGTAAATGCTCTCTTTTAATTCTTTTCTTTTGAAGTATTTGTTTAATCTGTATAAAGACAAAAGCAAAACTGATTTCAGGAGCACATTCTCTCACCTCCCTACTTTTTCCCCATTTTTTTTTAATGTTGTATGCATTGAGTAGAGTAATATTTTCACCCCTTAATCCCAAGTCCCATCCCTGCTTCTTTTCCCTTTATAGTCCTTCATTTCTTCTTCCAGACTCCCTCCTCTTTTCACTTGTATAGTCCACTGTGTTTCATCTAGTTTGTCTTTGATGACATATGCCTGACGTGCTTCATACTCCAGCAAGTATCATAGATCAGTGGGTATATCATTGAGAGAAGCATCCTGCTTTTCGTACACATTAGTATCAGTCCTCATCAGTCTCTCAGAGAGGTGTAAATCTTCTTGAGATCTTCCTGCTTTCATGGTGAGATGGTGAGATTATATCCTATGCAATTCTACTTTTAAATCTTGTATGTCACAACTCTGCCATGTCCAGGAGATAATGTCTGGCTCATCATGGTCTCGCTTCAAGCTTTTACAATCTTGCTGCACCCACTTCTGCAATGTTCTCTCAGCCTTGGGGGTGGGAGTAGGTGAGGTATATATGTCCTGTTTAGGGACAAGCAGTCCACGAACATTTATTTTCTGCATATTTTCTGAAAAACTCCTTTTGCCTCAGAAAGAGATGTCTAGGTTGTGTGCTGAATACTCCATTTTAAAAGGAGAAATTAGTGGGACTGGAGAGATGGCACAGGGGTTAAGACTCTGCCTCTAAAGTAGAAGGTCCAGAGTTTGGATCTTAGGTCCCACATGAAAACACCAGGTGAAAAAGGCTGTTGCCTCCACTTCTGTCCATGTGGGCAGAGCCTGGGGAATCCCAGAGCAAAGCAAGAAGGAAGAAGAAGGAATCCAGGATGTTCCCAAAGTCGCCCTTGGTCCTCCACAGGGACACATGTGCCCTCTGATACACATACACATACACACACACATACACACACACATGCACACACACACTCACACTAAATAAATGAATAAATTTTAAAAAGCAGAAATTATTAAGCTAAATTAAAAAATTGAAACCAATTGTATGCTGCCCTATAGAAAATGTGCTGTAAATATGAAATTACAGGTAAAAAGTGAAGGACTGAGAAGAAGATATGACATCCAATCAATATTCAAGCAATAGCTGTATAGATTACGCATGACAAAATAGACTCAGAGTAGGGACTGTTCTGAGTAATGAAGGGTTAGTTCATCAGGAAAATGTTATTGTTCTTATAGACGAAAAATCTAGCAAGGCAGGTTTAAAAAAAATGGTAATTGATAGTGTTGTAGGGTGATGGTCAGGAATGAAACTCCAGACGCAAATGCCAAATGAAAGCCATTTAATACTTTGATCAGAGGGCTTTTGCTCACCCAGTCTCAACCAGCAATGAACCAAAAGCCTCAAAAGATGGGTTAAATATGTAATTATACACATTTTGTTTAAATAAAAACAAGAAGGGGAACCCTTTCTAACAATGAATCTATCTAAGGAATGTAATGGCTAATGGCGTTCCTGGGAAGTATTTGTTTAGAGACTAAGAATTTAAGATAACTGCATCAAGGGAGACACTATCAGTAAGCCCCAGCCTTTAGATTTGCATCCCCTTATAAAGACTCCTGAGATTGATCAGGTTAAAAAAATCATAGCCTTAGTGGAGATTGAGCCTGAATTGTAAGAGGGGCCTCCTTTGTTTCCCTACCACAATAGAAACAAAGAAAGAAGAAAGAAAGAAAGAAAGAAAGAAAGAAGAGAGAGAGAGAGAGAGAGTGGGAGAGAGGGAGGGAAGGAGGGAGGGAGGGAGGAGGGAGGGAGCGAAGAAGGGAGGAAGAAGGAAGAATGAAAGTTTGTATCAGAAAAAAACTAAATTAGACTAATCTACATTGAATATGTTTTATTAAACACTTCATTCAGAAAAACAAAATTTCATTCATTCAAACAAAAAATAATTGTTTTTTCGTAAGTCATGATGGCGATTTCACTGAGAAACAAAACTAATACCTCCCTGTATTGTTATCTGTTTTTCATGACAATTTATCTGGAAAGACAATATGTATAAACAGACTTCAACATCCAAGGAACAGCTTAGCGGGGTGATTCTGGCACGGGGCCTCCTTCCATGCTAGATGCTTGAGTCAATACATTAACTAAAGCTCCCATTTCTATAACTCCAGAGATTCTGCTTGGTAGCCAACTCACTTGCCTGAAGCCAGGACTCTGGAGCTCTGATTCTAGGTCAACACACAAGCTGCCTAAAGAGTTGTTAACCACATCACGAGGGCGTCCCCTTGAATGAGGAGTTCAATAGAAGCACCCAAGACAGAAGCTGAAATCTTTTTATAATAATGAAGTTTCAGAATGGAGAACTCACCTAATCTTCCTCACTCAGTGGTTAGAGTCTAATTCTTAAAACCAGCCCACCCTCAAAGTCAGTGAATTACATAGGAAAATGAATGCAGAAGCAGAGATCATTTTGGGGTGGACAGTTGCGAGGGCGGCCTGTGTTTCTGGTCCTGGTAGGGCGGAGCCTGTGAATCCCAGGGCAGAGTAAACAAGGAGGAGGTGGAGGCGGTCTATAGTGGTTCCCCAGTTCGTCCATGGTTCTGCACACACACACACACACACACACACACGCACACACACACATACACACATATACACATACACACACACACACACACACACTCGTGCACACATGCATACACACACGATTAAATAAATAATAAAAAATAAAAAAAAGAAACTTATCACTTGACATAGACTGGATCATTAGAAAACTCTTGACAAATTTTGAATACAAATTAAAAAACATCAGAGACTAAATTCTTTGACCACAGTTGATAGAAACCAATAACAGCATTTTAGAAAAAAAAAAAAAAACTAATTATTTTGCATTTAAATCACTTCTAAAGAATCCATATGTGAAAAACAGAAATTGCAATAATAATTTCAGATAAACATAACATTTCAGATAAATTTATAATTTTAATTGCTTATGATGGGAAAATTTGTTATTTAAAGTTAATAAATCTTTCTTTCATCTTAAGAATGCAAAAAAGAAATTAAAATAGGCGGTTCAGGATTAAAGAATTTGCTGGGACTACATTTCAGATTCCCTGAACCCATGCATAGCTGGATTTGTGTACCGATGGGGCGCCTCTAGAGTCTGTGTGTGTCCAGGTTCTTGTATCTGGAAGTTGAAGATTGAAACCAGAATATGCTTAGAGGATTAAGAAAGAGTTTTATAGGAGAGAAAGAATAGAACTCACTGACGTCAATCTGTGAGGGGCAAGAGGCCCTGGAGAATTCATGAATTCCATGGAATCCATGAGAGGCAAGGAGTTGGAAAATAACTCACTGAACTCCAGACGTAGAGTCCCAAGGGGGGCAAGGAAGCCAAAGATGGCTGCCAGGTCAGGGTTATTTATAGGCCTATCAATAAATAAGGGGGGCAGAGAATGACTTTTCTTCATTGGTTAGCTCCAGCTTTTGTAAACCTGATTGAAAGCATTTGGTCCTCTGCAACTTGTTGGTCTGCTCATTTTGGGGCCCAACCCAGTTGACCTTGAGCTATGGTGAGATTTAGCTACAAAAGAGAATTAATCTCCTTATCTTTTCATGAACAGAGGGTTGGGGGAAGTAGGCGACTTTATCTGTGTGAAGGATTAGAGTCAGTTCCTCCAAATCAATAGGGTGTATTCCTTCAGGGTAATCCCAGCAGTGGGGATGACCTTCAAAGAACTTCAGAGAGGGTCCTAGGATGGCTAAAACTGCCTAAGTAGTGCACTGTGTCTGTGACCCAGTGCTATGATGACTCAGAAGGTGACTCAGCGACCGAAAGTTCCATGAGTTTGTGCACCAATTAGTGTGGACTATACAAGGGCAAACAACCAGGGCTGTGTCTCAAGCAAGCTTTAAGAAGAGCGCTAACACTGGAGGCTGACTTTTGACCTCCATGTTTTTACCCATACCCACAGGAATGAATGCACACACAGAAAGTAAGAGGGAAGACGTGAAAATAAAAGAATACAGGGTCATTGAGACAGTGTGGGTAAAGGCAAACATGGTAGAGAACATGTCCTCTGATCTCTACACATGCCCTATTCAGGTTTGTACCTAATGACTCCCTCTCTCTCTCTTTTTCTTTCTTTCTCTCTCAAATAAATAATTTTTTTTAAATGCAGGAAAGCAAAAAATAAATAGATCCCAATTAAATGAAGTGATTAATGAAGATAACAGCTGAAATTTTAAAAAAAATAGATATGGGCAATTAGCAATGTCAAAATTTGAGGTTTTTGAAAAGATTAAGAAAATGAAATAACTTTTATAAGACCAAATAAATAGAGTTATACAATGATCACAAATAATGATCACAAATTAGAAGATTAGATATTGTTAAGCTGTCAGTTATCTCTTATATCAACCTATATATACATAATCCCAATCAAAATTCCAACTGATTTTATAATATTAATAATTAAGAAGTTAATAATACTCAAATACATATTGTAATGTAGAAAATCTTAAATAGTCAAAATAATTTCACAAAGGGAAATAAAGCATAAGGAAAAAATATTACTAATAATTGTATAGTATACATAATAAATGTATATACTGTTTGACTTCTGTACGATAGACTTAAAGATCAATGCAGATCACAGGACTCTAAAAAAACGCTTCCACACAAATGGGCAACTGAACTTCAGCTTCAAAAGTGCCTATGGGAATCAGTGGAGAACAGTTTTTTTCATAAGAGATTGTCTCTTCTTCAGTCAAATGCTACTGGATCAGTCTATGCATAAAAAATGTACTTCAAATGTAATCTCACACTATGCACAAAAAAATAGCTAAAAAAGCTACATCCTAAATTTGAAAGTTGAAGTTGTACATCTTAGGCGAAAAACAAAAACAAAAAACACACACAAGAGAAATACCTTGGTAATTTGGAAACACAACGATATTTTAAGTAAAGAACATAAAACATGACTAGCCTCAAGTGTACATGGACTTAACTTGCAAGATGAGAACCCTGGACTCAGCGACTGATATGGGAGGAGATGAGGTTCATTGTCTTTAGGGAGATTGATGAGTACATTTTCACAGTGAGCAGAACATGCACAATCTTCAACCAAAGAATTAACTGTGGTATTAATAGTTATTTCCAAAAATGCCCTCTACCTGGGCTGAGCTCGAAGCTCCTCTTTTCATGAAATGTCCTCCATAGGCTCATGTGTTTGAACCCTTGGTCACTGGCTGATAGTGCTGTTTGGGAGGTTGAGAAACCTTTAGGAAAGAGGCTCTGCCTCTGCTGGAGGAAGGAAGAAACTGGGGGTGGGCTTTGAGGATTTCTGGCCTGATCCACTTCCTGTTCTCTCTCTGCTTCCTGATTGTGAAGGCAAAATGATTAGCTCTCTCCCTGCTCCTGCTTTCATGCCTTTCTCCCACCCCTCATGATGGAATGGATCCCTTGATGTGTGAGCCAGGATAAACTCTTCCCACCATAAACTGCTTTCTGTCAGGAATTTTGTCATAGCAATGAGAAAAGTAACTAATATATCTCTTACTGGATTTGTATCATCTCTGTGATTCTATTTAAGCAATTGAGTATGGTGAAAGCATCTATGGGCCATTTTTCTTTCTAAGCCATAGTAATGCTTGCTTCTCTTTTGTTTAAGATGGCTCTAAGCCTTTGGAAGAAAAAAAAAAAAAGGTGGGCTGCTTGGTTTGAAGACACTGCAGGTGGCTCAGTTGTCACAGCATCCTTGAGTCTAACATTCTTTACCATAGTGTTAGGTGTGGAGTGAGTCATCTTGGATGCAGAACCAGATGACACCATGAAAACTGGACCACGAGCTGAAGAAATGGCTCAGGGGTTAAACCACTGTTTTGCAAGCAGAAGAACCTGAGTTCAGATCCCAGATCTCATCTAAAAATGCCAGGAGAAAATGGTGGTGGCCTGCACTTCCACCCCTGGAAAGCTGAGTCAATGAAACCCTAGAGAAAAATCACTAAAAAGGTAGAGCAATCCAAGATAATTCCTGAAGTCATCCTTGAGCCTCCACAGGCACACACAGTACTATGCTCTACATACACACACACACACACACACACACACACACACACACACACAAAATATATAGATAAAGAAAGATAGATAAATAGATACATAGATAGATACACAGATACATAAATACATAGATAAATAGATACAAAGATATAGGTAAGTAGGTAGATAGGCAGACAGACAGAAAGAGAAAGAGAAAGCTGGGCCTGGCTGATTTATAGAGTGGTGAATGTAATGAAATGGTGTTATTTTAAGCTGTTGAGTCTCGAGGTGATTTGCCAATGATCAATAGATACTTGAACTATGTAAATCACAGGCTGTATATAACGACATAAGATTATAGAGAATAAAATAAATGAATTTGTGAATTGTGATTTTCTTTCTTTGAGCTTTAGTTCATCCTAAGTATATCTCAAAAGCAAATAGTTCTGTGGTCACTAATGTCAGAGCCTTATATAGTTGTTGCTGTACTAATTGTACTTTAGATTTCCTGGTTTCTTTATTAAGATGACTTTTTATAAAATGATAGCTTAAGGCATTTATAGATCTTGGCAGAAAGAAGATACCATATGTCATGTATGCAATGAAAATACTCATAATCTTCCTCTTGTCATGAAAAGATCTTTTAAAATCTTTGAGTGAAAGTTTAAATTTGTAGAGGCTTATCTATCACAGAAAAAAGTGGATAGCTGCTGAATTCATATTTTTAAGATATCTGAATATATTTAGCAATGTTCTAACTTTAATGGTAAAAATGAGGTAAAGAGATTTAATGCACTCTAAAAATGTAAATCCTACTGTTGGAAGGTTCTGGTCTTAGAATTCGGCCTGCTAGAGGCTCTTGGACTACATCAGGAATATAGCTAATGATCAAAAACTTAGATGGAAATCTAAAAACTTTCTGACAGTTCTCAGTTTTTCTACACTACCTTAATTGCGCAAGAGTATTACAAAAGCTGCATCCTTTGTCTTACTCCCCAAGGAGCTTTATCTAGACCAAAATTCTATTCTGTCTCCAAAGTAGTAGAATCGTATATATCTTCTTAGCTATATTTTAGTTATGCAAATTATGCAAAAATAGTGTCTTGGGGACTTTAGATACTTAAGTTTGAATTAACATATCTTCATATATATATACAAATACTGAATTCTTGGACTTATTCAACACTATTACACTGATTTAACATAGCTTTTTTTTGTTATTGTTGAGTAGATAATGCCAGTGAAACCATAAGGAAGCTAATAAGCTTATTTATTATAAAATAAGAGTTCCTTAAATACTGAGTTGCTTCTAGTGAATTATTTAAATGAAAGAATCCAATCTCTATATAATTTAAGAGAATTTCTCGCATTTTGAGACTTTTCCGAGAGTGTGAGCACTGTAATGACATTGGACTTGAAAGACATAACAGTTGTTCCAAGAAAGAGCCATATGAATTCAAAATCTGTTTGCATGGTTCCTGAAGAGATGAGTGGAAATTACAAGATGATTGGAGCAAGAGCACATTTGAGTGATTACACTGTGCGTATGTGAGCACCATATCCAAGTTGCTTTGGGGGCTGACCTCAAGATGGTGATCTTTCATCAATTAAACTGGAAAAATAACAGTGTCTGAACTGTAAGGCCTTTTCCTCAGCACACAGGTGAAGATTATTGCTCTCTGAAAAATGGGTCCAAGAGCCTGTCTTATTGAGGAGGAAAATGCAATGTATAGGAAAAATACAGAAATGCAAATGACAAAAAGACACAAAACATGCAAATTTCAAAGTGAGGAATCTGAATTCATCAGAGGCCAAATATTTAAAAATAGTTAAAAAGATTAACAATCAGAAGACATGAGGGAGCAGGTTCTTTCATGCCCTATGCGCGCAAGTTTTGGCCCAGTGGTCCCACTTAATAGTTATTTAAAAGAAGAAAATTCTCAAACAAAGATTCATAAGAATAATAATTAATGGATTTTGTTTCAGTTTAATGAATATGTGAGAGCAATCCAGATGTTTACTGATGGAAGGATATTAGATAATCTAGGAAAATGTATAAAACATTTCAGAATAACACAAGGGTGGATATATTTTAAAACGGTGCTTAAGATAAATTGCTAAGTGAATAAATCAAATTGTAAAGCAAAATATACATTGTTTTTTCACATATTAAGAAGTCAGAAGATAAAGTTTTATATTTTGATACAATCATGTATATATTCTACTATATATACATGGTATGTTATGCATGTACATATATACACAAACAAGTGCATGCGCGCACACACACTCACACACACATGCTGTGCGATTTACAATTACTTAAGGAAGGAATAGAAAAAAATCATGAGATAACAGCTGTGCATATATGAATTTTGTAATCACAGAGAAACAGAACAAATGGGGAAAAACCACAATGCAGTTGTAAAGAAACCCACCTTTAGCTGAAGTGATGCTTAAGTGTATTATCAATAATTACAATAGTTCCAATTTCCAAGGTGAAGATAAGGATGCTGTGAAATAGAAAGTAATTTGTAAGGTCCTTTAATAATGGAGAAGTAAACTCTTAAGCTTGAACATGATTGACAGTGGAGAGTGATACTTGAGTGGGTTATTCTGGGATGCTGAGCCTATGTCTCACCTCTGCATCTCTCTTCTTCACTGTCTATCATTGAGGACCTATAGAAACCAAGAAGATATTGCAGGACATTTCAAACTTCACTAAGATAGGTCCTTTAACCTGGCAGTAACCATTTTGCTTATTCATAATGAGTATAATCTTTAAGAGTTTAAAACAACTTTGATCTCTGATTAATGTGAAGAAAGTAAAGGAACGCCACTCAAATGATTTATCCATGTCAGTGGTATCTTTAGAAATACAAGTTTCATCTCCATATGCTTTTTGTTTCATGAAAGTTTTTGTTTGAACTGTAGCTTTAAAAAAAATCAAATAATCTCTCCAAGTATAACTAAATGTTTTCATCTCCCAGTGGAGGTAAAAAGAAACCAGAATTTAGAAGGTCACCTGGCAAAAGAAGTTTGTAGAGTGAATTGAAAATTCATATCATTTTATGATGATGTGTTTGAAACCCTGTCGATTTGCATGTAGATTGAACTTTGTATTGTGCTGCTTTGGGTGGGAAGATTTTTCAGGGCTATCATGTAGTAAGCTAGAAAGTCTGAGTGTATGTCCAGGGAGATAAGATAAGGCTGTGAAAAGGATTAGAAGCTTTCAGTATGAAAGGAAGCCAATGTGAATGATGTTTGATATTCTGGCATTCACTATCAAGTAACTTTGTAGGAATGCAAGTAACATAGGAACTTTCACTTGAGAAGACTTTAATGTATTTTTAGCACTATTTTAAATTCTTGATCTGAATAATCATATTAACACATAATAATCTGTCTAACAGTATAATTTCAAAAACCCGAATTAAAAACTATAATTAATATTGTTTGTATCATCCACACACAGCCTTCACTCTTTCAGGAAATTCTCTTGTCCTTTTCTTTTTGAGAAAGGAGCATATATGCTTGGAAAAGGAACAATGATTAGGGTCTCTATTCTGTCATTTTCTTTGCGAAGTATGGTTTCTTTTTAGGTAAGCCAACTCTCCCTTCAGACTGCAAAACTGATGATGAAGCAAAAATGTTTACGCTATGAAGTCAGGAGAACAGCTTGCTGGCTTGACAGAGGCAAGTGGAGGGTCGTGTGCTTGGAGTTGCTAACGAATCCAGGCACACAGCATGGCATTTACGTTCTTTAGAGGGGATGGAAGAAGAATCCCTGGAATACAAATAATGTTAGTTAGCATTTGCTTTACTGTTTTCTATTAAGTAAAAGAATCATCTTCCTCTACCATTTAAATCTGTGTGAAAGGTAACATCTGGAAACATCTAGACGGAAGAGTAAAATAAAGTGTGTGTTAGTGTCTGCACTATAATTTACACAAAGAGCTTGTAAGATGGAGTAGAAATATATTGGGGGAAACTCATGCTGAACCATCAATAAGTGCAATTATCATTGAACCCATTTTATATATTTACTCTGCTGAGAAAAGGAAATAACTTTTCTTAGTACTTGAAATAGAGCAGGAAGTAGGCTCATTCTATCTTTTATAACCAACTACTTTTTTTTTAAATTAAGTTGTTATAAGCTAAACATTTTGAAAAAGATTTCTTAATGCTATTTAGTTCATGGTTCATTTTGCATTCAAAAAATCTGTCACTTAATTATATCAAACAAACAAGCAAAAGAGGGCATGGAATGTGTGAGGTTTGCTTTGGAGACTCCTTATGACTATCATACGATTTAAGCAGTTATCAGAAGAGCCCAGATTGTAATGTAATGGGCCTGCAAAATGATAATGGGGAATTTGTTAAAATTTAAACATCAGGGTAATATGGATAAGAGTTTTAGACAGTAATTTTAAAAATATTTTATAAACTGAAAGTTATTAAGGCTAATACTCTGAATATAGGAAACTAAATTTTGATCCATCTGGTTCTATACCAAACCTTAGTCACTCAAAAAAAAAAAAAACTTTGTTCTAGGTTGAGTATCAATAAGTATCTAATTTTAAAATAATTTATTGATCATTTTGAGAGAGAGAGAGAGAGAGAGGACACAGTGCATGTGTAGAGGTCAGAGGACAATTTACAGAAAATGGTTTTCTCCTTTCACCATGTGGACTCTGGATACTGGTGTTAAGTCATCAGTGTTATGCATAGATAACTTTGCCTACTAAGTTATCTGGAGTTATATTAGAATAATTGTGATTTTTCTGTGCAAGTGAAATTTGTATATAGTACCATTATCTTCCATTTTGACTAACATGATCAGTAGTTCCTGAAATTTGAAATCAAGAAAATCATCTTCAATTTTTAACAACAATTTTCAAGAGTGAAAACACATGGTAATTTGCAGTGTGCTGCCACCGACAATGAATCTCCTATACTTTAAAGCTGCAGGATTGGAACCAGCACTCCACCCATTTTTCGTGGTTGTCAAGCCATCCCAACTTGGTTCTTTATTATTGTCTCTTCTTTATTTCCTTTGTACTAAAACTTGTGGCTTGATGAAAACTTGGCTATATAAAATATTGTGAAATATTTCCTAGAAAACAGACATCTGATTAACTTGGTGAATAATACAGAGGCATAAGAAACTAGCAATTCTTATCTCTCAAGTAGTCTTACACCTGAGTTGAGCCTTGGGTTTGTAAAAACATTAAGAACTTGAAAAGACCACTTATGGCTTTTTATTTCCATTCTGCCTTACTGAATTTTAAAGGTAGAAATTATGAGTTACAATAGTGTTGTTGACTTTGAGAATTCTTGACCATCTCAAAGCATGCACTGGTAGAATGCAAGGCTTCTTGCATTCTGTAGTTTGCAGGAAACTCTTCTCTTTACTGTGGAAGAGGTTGCTTTTCTGATAAATTTTACAAGTGAAGACATCAGGATAAAGCAGCATATAAGCTCCTGCTTCATGTATGGTTAGATCTAATATTTCAAGAGAAGCAGAGTTCAAACAATTTCTGAAAATCTTAAATGAGTAAGAGAATACAGATACTCAAAAAGCTAATAGCAGAGCTGCAGGAATATTGAGACAAGAAAACACAAGCTACTCTGAGACATTCTGGTTGCCAAGATCACCATTCCCTAGTGATACTGACACTCAGAATTTTCCATAGGTGATGGCTAGGATGAATGAACTTTATTTTAGGAAATAGACTTCCATTAATAGTTGACTTGAGGAAGCATCTATAAAAGACTGAACCATTCACACCTTCTCTGAACTGATGATAACTCCATACAATAAAGAACATGTACCTTTTGTACTTCATTCATATGAATCCCAATATTTATCTGCACAAAAAACCTTTCTCACTCTGTACACTTTTATTTTTAATTGTACTAACAATGAATTTATGTCTTTTCATCATCCACTACTTATCTCCACCCCCATCCCATCCCTCCTTTTTCCCCTTCAGTCCTTCCCTCTCTCACATCCCCCTTAATATGTGATCTCTTGAGTACTATTTAGGATGTCTGTACTAGGTAGTGTATGGGAACCTGCCAAGTTCCCATGGATGGGGAACCTCTATGGTACAGAGACACCCCTCTCTCTTGTGCAGCACCAGTCTGGTAGAGTCTCTCAGGGTAACACTGTGTCCCATGGGATCTTCCCAGCTCCATGGCAAAATGTTGATAGGCCAGCTATTGTGGAGGTCTAGTGGAAATAGACATCCTTGTATTGAATTTTTTGGTATTGCACGCCTTGATATGAACAGAGATTACTGTCTTGACATTATGTCAAACCTTTCAAAACCATGTTTCTATTCCCAAGGAAGGTCTCTCTGTTCATGCTGCATCAGCACCTAGTGGTGTTCTGGCTGGTAGCAGTTTGGTCCACTTAAGTTCTGGAGTGAGGATAATGCTTGAAAGCACACCCCAGCTGCCAAGGGAAAGCAGAAAGTAGCATTAGCAGATTGGACAATCAGTCCAGCAGAAAGAGCAGCTCAGCAGAGCCAGAGTGGGAAGAAAGCGAGCTGCAAGCTATTTTGCAAAAGACTGTCAGAAGTAGAGCTGTAAATCCTCAGCCAGGCGGTATATAAGAGGACAAATGCTCCCAGCACTTAGGAAGGAAAGGCTCCTTACTAGCTATGGATGCAAACAGTATCACAAGAGAAAAAAAAAAAAAAAAAAAAAGACATCCACTCCTCGCCTTTTCATAGATGCTAGGCTCCCTGTTTATATCCTAACAAAGATTGTTCTTACGCACAAAGCAACAAATGCATGTAGCTTGAAATTCAATCTGGAATTGGTGCCTAACCAGTGTATTTGAAGTCAACATGTTTGATGATGGATCACACAGAAATATGATTCCTTAGAAATCTGGCAGATTTGAACTTTGCTAATAGTTCTCTTAACACTGTGGAGCACAGACAGCCCATGAGTAGTCATGAACAAGGTACACTTGTTTCGTTGTGGCTAACGACTGAAAAAATATGCTGAAAGGCAAATGTACCTTAGATTAAGGACCCCTTATGTGGTTAGTAGAGTGATTATTGAACTATGAAATTTATGTTATCTAATAAACAAATTGCTTTAAAATACCTTAAGAATGTCATAATTAGTTAATTGGTTCTGTCACTGCAACGGGGCCCTTAAATTTAAAATGAATTATTTTACAGCACAATATAAGAAAAAATAGAACAAGAAAAAGTAAATTTGAAAAATAAATAAGCTGGGAGTCGTGGTAAGAATCTGTAGTGCTAGCACTCCAGAGGCAGAAAGATTACAAATTCAAGGGAAAGCTGGGCATGTTAATGTTTTAATGTTTCTCTTTCCTACATTAAAATGAGCTTAGTAAGTTTGCATTCCTCAATGAAGTGAAAGGGAAAGGGAAGTTTTGGGCAATGACTATGTAAAAAGACATAGGAAATGTGTTTGGTCTTGATTTAATCCTTACCTCACAGGAATTTTTAAAAAATATTTTTTTCGGGCTGGAGAGGTGGCTCAGGGGTTAAGCCTCCACCTTGCAGGCAGAAGGTCCTGAGTTCGGATCCCAGATCCCACGTATAGACGCCAGGCGGAAGCAGGGTGGCCTGCGCTTCTGGTTCTGGTAGGGCGGAGCCTGTGAATCCCGGGGCAGAAGGAGGTGGAGGCATCCATGGTGGTTCGCGAATTCGTCCGTGGTTCTACACATACACAGACACACGCACACACAGATACACACACACGCGCGCACGCACATACACACGCACATACACACAGTTGAATAAATAATAATAATAATAAAAAATTAAAAAATATATTTTTTTCTTCTTTGACATTTTGCAATGTATCTTTTTGGACATCTGTACTTTTTAAGGCTTTACACATGTGTGCTTATCATTTTCATTTGTATTATCCAGTTCTAATCCTCATTCCCCCCAAAACTACAGCTAAACATTTTGTAAGTACTAAGGGAGATAAAGTATGTGTGAGGTCAGGTACCAAGTAAGCACTGAGCACTAGTAATTGTCACCCATTGTAAAAGCACCTTTTGCTGACCTTATGATCAGGATTCTTTATACACTTTCCTGTTTTGCTAGCTGGTAATAGAAATGATCAATCTCTCATTGATGTCTCCCTTACAGATAACTAATCAAACCAGTTTCTCAAGGGGTGGATAATAGGGCTTGTGTTCTCTGTCCCTGTGTAGGCTCTAATTGCTTTGCATGTAATCAAAGTTTTCTTATTAGAGACCATTTGCACTTGTATTAAGTTTTAAATAACTCTGGCATGATAATTATATACTCACTGCAGTTCAGACTAACCCCATATCTAGATACATGTGATCACACAGGGCTAAAGTTACATATAGGACAGTGCAAGACTGTTGTGGCAAGAGAGAATGAAGTGTAGGCAGAGGAAGGTGTTCTCTGATGAGACATTTCTAAATATTTGCAAGATGTGATTTATTTCATGTGTCATAATAAGGACAGTGGCAACTCTGAGATGAACATCTGTTTTTGAATCACTTCTAATAATAATCTACTCCATTATGCAAAGACCTAGTGTCTCTCAGAAATGCTGCTTCATAGGCTTCATCATTTCTTTGGGGAATTCATAATTAACTATTTTTATTTAGGATCATGTTAATTAGTTAATCCTGTCACAGCTACAAACAACAAAATTCTTGTTTTCAATGATCCAATGGGAGTATATATATAAAACATTCATAAAAGTACTATATAATCAACTCATGGATCGAGATTGCTTTAATCATCTAGAATTCATTGGTGACTCCAATTAATGCTCTTTAGAGGACGCTTTTCTTTTCCATCCCAGATGGATTTCCCCTTAAAAGTTATTTATAGAAAGTTCAAAGTACTTTATGTCTGTACAGAAACAGATACTTCTGTTGGAACATCACAGAACATTTCATCAGAAAACTTTGCCACTGAGTGAATGAATGTTCTTTTGACTCGAGTACAGATATTTTTGATTTCCTACTTCTTCTTTTTAAAATAAGACGATAGCTATTTGTTCATGGTACTAGCTTATTATTTTTCTGCAAAATAATCACAAATTGGCAGAAAGCTTCTAATAGAAAAATGTCTGGTTTGAGAAGTCATGACATGTTATACATTATCAAAAAATCCAGCATTAACTGTGGTGGCATTTCCTATTAGGTTATCAATAATTGGACCACAGGGCAGCACAGTTTGCAGTTCATGGTGATATTCCTCCTTCCTCAAGCAAAGAACCACTCCAATATGACTTCCTTTTGGAATTAAGTTGCATATTAAAATGCTGGAAAATATATGACCACGCTAAACATTTTCCCCTTTCAACAAATAAAATAGTTGGCATATTAATGAGTAGTTAGCAATTAGAAAAAACACACACACACACACACCAAATGATGTTAAATGGTTTAAAAGCAAATTACAAAGCATCCTCTGAAAGGATTAAAAGTTCTAAAATATTTTATATACCGATCATTCCTAGATTTTTTTTCTTTTATTATCATCTTGTCAAAAGTAGCCATTAAAGCACTTGGTTGTAGACAACCACTTTGAATAGAATCATGTGATCTTGAAGGCATATGTGAAGGTTGTCATATAATTTTTCATCTTTCATACTAGTGCAAAAGTGAAGTTGATTAGAAATAACCTATAATATAACCAGATAGATGCAGTAAAAACTTTCATAATTTTAGAGTTGAGTTTCTGCATTGATCTACAAGTTAATGAAATGTTTCCAGGCCACATTTTTCTCCATGCAATTGTGCTTGTATAGTCACGTAAATAAGTACCTGCTTGCATATTGATATTCTTTACAGGTACACTTTTAGAAAGAAAAGTTGAACAGTACTGAAATGAAATTCTTAATTTCTTAAGAAACTGATCGTAGGGGCTGCAGAGGTGGTTCAGGGGTTAAGCCTCTGCCTTGCAGGCGGAAGGACCCGAGTTCGGATCCTAGACCCCACCTATAGACGCCGGGCTGAAGAAGGGGCGGCCTGCGTTTCTGGTCCTGGTAGGGCGGAGCCTGTGAATCTCGGGGCAGAGTAAACAAGGAGGAGGTGGAGGCGTCCATGGTGGTTCCCGAATTCGTCCGTGGTTCTACACACGCACACGCACACACATACACACAATTGAATAAATAAAAAAAAAAAACTGATCGTAACAACTACTCTTTCTGCTGCTATGGGACAATACTCAAACTCAAGCAACTTAAAGGAGGAAGGGAGAATATTTGGTTTAGGGTTCCAGAGGGGAGATACAGTCCATTAGAGAGGGAAAGGCATGGCTGGTTGGCAGAGGCTAGAGGAGGCCTAAGACTGCACGAGGCAGTGCGAGGAAACGCATCCTCAAGACCCACTTCCTGTAACATGCATTCCTCCAGCCAGAATCCACCTCCCAAAGGTGTCATGACCTTCCCAAACACTACCAACTAAGGATTCCAACACAGGAGCCTGTGAAGGATAAATCATATTTAATTGCTGACACTAATAATTTAAAAGTTTCTAAACAAATAAGTAATTAGGTAACTCTTCACTTGCCTTCCTTCCCAACCAATTCCAGCATCAAAAACATCTTCAAAAGCAGGTACCCTGATGGTGTCTTGCAACTCATTTCTTCAGGCATTCGGTAGAATGATAGACTATAATGTAAACCTAAATATGAAATGTTAGCCATGTTCTTGGAAGCGGCACAATTCTAATCCTTTGATCTTTATTATTCTCTCAATAGAAATTCATAATTTATTTAGACCAGTAAACCAAACTCACAAGTCTCTTAGGAAAAACTTTTCAATTGTGAAGTGATGGATATTTTATAGTTAGGCCTATCATGGTCTAAAACTGCAAATGTTTGTCTTCTGAATCAATAATGGGTGAACATGAAGGAAATTTTAGCTGTGGTGTTTGAGCAAGATGCTCCTAGAATGCATGTAGTGTGTATGGTCTGACAGTTTTAGTGGTAAGATCCTTTGCATATTGGCAGGTCAAAATTTTCTTTTAATAATACATTTAAAATGTCATGAACTATCATGCTCTTAAAAATAAGGTCTTTTGAAACAAGAGGGTGTGATTATGTTAAGATTATTCTTAACCTCATATCAAGAAGTTACAAACATTTTTAGAAACACACATTTCCCACACATTTGATGATCAATATTACAAACACCTCTTAAAATATCAAGAGGTAGTTTATATTCACTTTATTAACTTAAATAGTTGTCAGAATTCACTGTTCTTTGCTTGTTTTTTAGCGTCCCAGGGCTGCTCTTCCTAATCTCTTTGTATTCTCAGTGCTTACAATGTGGTGCTCTCATACTTCTTCCTAATGTACATGTTTTATTTAATACAGTTCTCTACCGACAACTGTTAATTCTCATTTGGATACATGATCTGATGGCCCGACCAAACCGAAGGGAAGATATGATATTCCTTGCTTCAGGAGAAGTTTTCTCTGTCTATTGGTTAATGACAATTCAGAGACATTTTGAGTGGCTGCTGGTATCTGTCTGTGACCATGAGAAGAAATGAGCAACATACAGAATTGCCATGCCGACAATGGCAGACCAGAAAGCCAAAAGCTGAGTTTGTGATGGTGTACTGAAGTTGTTGAAAGATATTTTTAAATTAAATCATGAAAGGATGTTGGGTGTTAGTTTGCCTTTATTGAGATAATCATATGATTATCTTTTGTTCATTCTGTTTAATATACTGTTTATTGATTTGCACATGTTGAGCCATCCTTACATCTAGGAATCATTCCAACTTACAGTTTGAGATATTTTTTAATATACCATGGAACACACTTTGCTAATATGTGGAGGACTCCTACTTTATGCTCATAAGAAATAGTAATATAAATGATTGTCTTGTAGTTTTCTGTTCCTGTGGTATTCTTGTCTGACTTTGGTTATGAAGGTTATTCTGGCCTTGAACAATTAATTTATAAATACTTATTCCTCTTCAAAATTTTGGAAGACTTTCAAGAGGATCAGTGTTAATTCTTTAAGTGTATGATAGAATTTACCACTGAAGGTCCTTCCATTTTTCATGTGTGCATGTATAAAGGTATGCATGTACATATATGCAAGTTTTACATGCAGTAGGAGACAAATTAGGCATGGGTGCACATGCATGTTTGCACATTTATTTGAATGCCTGAGGTTGATACTGTGAATTATCATAAGTTGCTCACTTTATTATTTTATGTTTATTGTTTTTGGTATGTGTGTATCATGTGTGCACAGGTATGCTTTATGTCTGCATTGTGTGGATGCACACATGGGCACATGTGTATGTGCATGCCAGTGAATGTGCATATGGAGACCCAAAGGTGATATTGAAAATCATCTTTCTACCTTACTGTTTTGAGTTTGTGTTTCTAATAAAATCCAGAGCTTGTCTACAGGGCTTGTCTAGCTAGCTTGTTCTGAGGATTCCCAGGTTCCACCTTCAGAAGCTGGAATTACAGAGGGCCACCACACTGACCCAACATTTTACCCAGAATCTGGGGATCTGAATCTTTGACTTTTTGCACTCCAACTACTGGACATCTCCCCAGCCCTTTTATTTTTGATTCAGCTTCATTTCACTGGTGACCAAATCAGTCTTCCTATTTTGTTCATGATTCTGCCTTGTTAGTTTGTATGTGGGTAGAAATTTAGCAACCTTTTCTTGGTTTTCCAATTTGTTGGTATATAATTTTTCTTTGCATTCCATTAGTATGCCTGCTTTGTAATTCTGGATTATTGGTCATAATGTCCTCTATTTATTATATGCATTTGAGTCTTTTTTTAAATCTAGCCAAGGTTTCTGTTAATTTTGTCTTTGAAAACAACTCAGTTTAATAAGCATTCTCCTTTGTTCTTCTAGTCTTGATATCAATTATTTCTCTCTGAATAGTAGCTCTTATTGCTAACTTTGAATTTAATTTGTTATATTTCTAGTTCCTTGAGATGTAATTTTAGGCTGTGTATTGAAAATCTCTCTCTCTCTCTGTCTCTGTCTCTGTCTCTGTCTCTCTCTCTCTCTCTCTCTCTCTCTCTCTGTCTCATAGCGAGTTCATTATGTTATCAGGCTAGTCTGATATATACTAACTATGTAACCCAAATGTGCAGTCCTTGATATCATAATTCTTCCACCTCTGACTCCCATTGCAGGAATTACAGGTATATACCACCAGTTATCTAACTACTGTTTTCTTAATGTGGGCATTAATTGCTATAAAATTCCCTCTTATAAAGCTAGTTTCAGTATAATTCATAATTTTGTTACATTATACTTTCATTTTCCATTGTCTGGAAGTTTGGATATTTAAGAATTCCACTGTTTGGCGCATATGGGTTTATAATTGCTACAGCCTCAACCTTTTTTCTCTTGTGACAGTAGTGTGTCACATGTGCATAATCATATGTGCGTGGAGGCATGTGTGTATGGGTACACATGCACATATGTGGGCCTGCAAATGGAGGCCTGAGGTTGATTCAGGTGATTTCCTTGATCCCTTTTTACCTTATTCATTGAGGCAGGCTCTTCCAATGGAACCCAGAGCTTGCTGATTTGACTGATGCAACTAGCCAGCTTGCTGGAGGAATTCTCTGTCTCGATCTTCTGAATTCTGGGGTCACCATGACCAGCTGGCTTTTACCTGAATTGTACAGATCTAAAGTCAGGTCCTCATACTTGCACGTCAAGCATTTCACTTACTGAGACGTCGCCTAAACTCTCCTAGGGTAGTTTCTCATTTACAGTCCATCTCGTTAAATAGAAGTGTTACCATCTCTGCTCTCGTTTGGTACAGATTGTATAGAATACCATTTTTCCATCTGTTCACATTGAGCCTGTATTTTTCCTTGTAGTCAAAGTGACTTATTTTATTCATTGCTTCCTGTCTTCCCATGTGACTTGATCATTTTAGAGAGCTATGCTTTCATTATTTTCTCTTTATCTTTTGTGTATACATCTAGGCTATTTCTTTGTGATCAGTGTCTTACATAAAGTATCTCATCATTATAAATAACCTATTTTAAGCCAATAGCAATGAAATTTAATCACATATAAAATACTAGACTTTTACTCCTTCCCCACAAGCCTTTTATTAGTTATTAATACCTATTCATCATGTGTATCCTTTAGTAAATTATTCGGGCTATAGCTATTCTAAATTCTTTTGTCACTTAGCTTCTGCATGAGAATGAAAAACAATTGGCAGGCCTTCATTGTAGTAGCAGAGTAGTCTAATTTCATATTTTCATGTTGTTAATTAGAATGCTATCATTGCGAAGGACTCCTTTTGGCATTTCTTGTAAGGGGTAGTAGGCTAGTGAATCTGCTCAGTTTTTGCTTGTCTCTGAAAACTTCCATGTCCTTCATTTCTGAAGGACAGCTTTGCCCAGTATAATGCTCTTGCTTGGCAGATTTTTTTTTCTCCCTTTCAGCACTTTTAATATCTCATCCCACTGTCTTCTGGCCTGTAAGTTCTGCTGATAAATCTATTAATTCCCTCATGGCGGCTCTTCTGTACATGAGTCACTTTTCTTGCTTAAGCAGCTCTTTATCTTATTTAACTTTCTTACAAATTTTTCACTATTAACTGATATCAATTATTTTCTAGTCAGTCTTAGAATAAGCAAATTTCTGTTCTGCCTCCAATCACATAAAAAGACCAATTTGTACTACATTTTATTCCATTGTTAGGATAATGCAAATCTTTACATTTATTAAGAAAATAGTTCTTATGCTAATGATGTATTGACATCCTAGCTTAGAATTTATGATTGTGCACAAATAAAACTCTGCCTAAAATTAATGGACTGTTTTGTGCTTTCTCTCTCAGATTGGCTGTAGAAAACAGTATATTAAGTACCCTTAAAAAAAAAAAACAGTGTTTGGGCTGGAGAGGTGGCTCAGGGGTTAAGCCTCTGCCTTGCAGGCAGAAGGCCCTAGTTCGGATCCTAGACCCCACGTATAGACGCCGGGCGGAAGCAGGGACGGCCTGCATTTCCGGTTCTGGTAAGGGCAGAGCCTGTGAATCCCGGGGCAGAATAAACAAGGAGGAGATGGAGCCGGTCCATGGTGGTTCCCGAATTCGTCTGTGGTTCTACACACACACACACACAACACACACACACACACACACACACACGCATACATGCACAATTGAATAAATAATAATAATAATAAAAATAAAATAAAGTGTTTAAAAATGAGATACAGATGGACAGTTTAAGGCCAAGGCTATTGAAAATATATCCCTGATTCAGTACAATAATATATAATAACTAAACTTCCTTGTTTTTCTCCTACTGAAAGAAAATGTCTTTCTTCAACTAAAACTAATCAGATTATGTGGTTAATTGGAGAAGGACGCCAGTGATTTTTCTCACTCCTCCACATATAGCTTCTCATTATTAGCTCGGTGCAGTTAGATCACTGAGTACTGGACAGAGATTGTGCTGATAATTCCATTAACAGCAACAATTACATGTGGCCTCTTTGCCTGTTGGAACACAGTGATTTTTATGTCAATGATAAGCAATTCCAAATCCTCTCAGATGCAGTACTGCATTCTATTTAAAAAAATGATTAGAGGTTACATTATTTTGCATTGTTAACGCCATATAAAAGATCAAACAAAATAGCTTTTATTAATGTCTTGGGCTATTCAAAGCTGCAAATCTATTTGTACATACTGCAAAAATAGTTGCTATTGTGGACAAAGAAGCTAACTGTGATTCTGCATGATATATCATGTTCTAATAAGATTTTGATTCAACTGCATGTCTGGGGGATAAGGCCTATTATGTGATTTAAACGTTACCTTCCATCTAGTAAGTTTAGCTCTATGGTACATTGGTGCTTCATCTGGTCTTGTGGAAAAAGACTACAAAATAAGACCACCACCTCGTTCCACACATTTTCTCCATGGTCTCTGGTACTGTCCCAGGATCAATTTCAAGCTTACCTGTTAGTTTACTGCTGCACTGGGGATACGATATCCTCAGAAGGCGTGTGACACATGACAAAATTCCTAAGGAAGAGCAGAAACTGAGATACAGACCTCTTATAAATAGGAAGCCATCTTTTCAGTATAAATCTTTCTTTCAAGATCAACTGCAAATATGCAGTTCCTTATACCTGAATTCATGGAAGACTTCTCTCCCGCATTAACATGACACCAAAAACACCAGTCTTGAGGTCTGAATAAGCATTAAGTGTGGTTTCTTTGCTTACAGTCTGTTTATAATCTCCACATAACTTTTAGATCTTGTCAGATGCAAACATTGGGTACCGACCATGTTACCTGCCCTTTGAGGGTCAGAGGCTGGATCATCTGTGCTATTGCAATTGAAGGAAGAGTTTTCACCCTGTGGCTAGTCCCAGATTCAAGAGGTGCTAGAGCCCGAAGATGGGATCAGGTTTTACAAAGAGTAGATTTTTGCTGACGGTAACTTTATGGGATATAAAATGATCACAGAAATCACAGTCACAGAATCAAAGAACATTAACTAGCCTCAACAAGGCCTTAGAGTTCATCTTTTCCCTCTCCTTCACTTACAACTAGCTTTTTAGCTCCTGAGACATTGTCTAGATTAATAGGAATAAAAAGTTTGGAGGGCAACTGAGACTAATTCACATTTCAATCTAGCTTTCCACTCAGGGCTGTTTCAGCATAAAGGAGCATTGTACATGAACTTTGATGACTGTCATGTTTTAACTCAATAAACATCTATGTATTATATGATTATATTATTGTAGGTGTCCCTGGAAATTCAGTGTCTGAGATACTGTGGCTGTCACAGCATTGAGGATGGAGAAGAAATTAATGGTCCACGTTTTCACTTCCTTTGTATAGCAGCATCATAACACCCACGCAGGCCATCAGCCCCCCGGGTATACAGATGTTTCATGGATATATAATCAGTCTTACATGATTTGTCATTCACTGCTGATTTTTAGTATAAAAGCAGTATCTCTATATAATTCACTCTTATTAGCTTTTTTAAAGCACATTTTTGATTTATTAATTAGCATAAGTAGCCAGAATTGGAATTTTTAGATCTTATTATGAAATTCATGAGTGAATCTTAGCTCAGTTAAATTAAATTATAAAGCCACAATGTATCAAATATTTCTTATGAACTTCTTTAATGCTAAGGATGGTGCTACAAAGAGGAGCCAAGATTTTGTCAGTTAGAAACTAATTGGTTTCTAAATATTCTTGTATTACTTTCTTTTGAATAATATAGAATTACTGATTTTAGGTTGTAGCTTCCAGTATAAGCTCCAATCTTTCCCAGCATCCCTTATACTTAGATTAGGTCAGCAAAGTATGAAATGCCACATGTAAATTTGGAGATAAGTCTCTGAGGAAGGTTCAAGTGGACTGCCGATCACTGAAGTAACTATGATGGATGAAGTTTCAGAAGCCATCTTGACCACAGGAGGAATCAATATTTTGTGCAGACTGTTAGCTATAGGCACAATGTTATACAGCCAATTTCTAGAATAATAATATCGTGTGTAACTATAGCTTTCCATCTATTTAAAACCACTCACCATTTCTCTCCCTCTCACTGCTTGGAAATCGCCTTTTGAACTTCTGTTCTATAAGCTAAGTTATTTTTGATGTTTCATACAAGCAAAATCATGTAGAATTCAGTCTCTGTGAAAGACATTTCATTTAGCATTAGTCTTTGAGGTTCATCTGTGTCTGTCTGTCGGTCTGTCTGTAATGGTCTCTTCATGCAAATATTTACTGATGCACATTTGGGTTGTTTTCCATATCTTGGCTAGTATGGATAAAACTGCAGTAAACATATGAATGAAGAAACAAAGATGTCCCTGCGTACATTTTTGTCCCATTCACACTACTTAATTGCATAGTTTCAAATGTCTGGAGTGTATTTATGTGGGGGTAGTGAGCCAAGAAGGAAGGACAGGGAATCCATTGAAGGAGAATAAGTAAGAAGAAACAACACAAGACAGATTTTGTTCACATGGAAATTTTTTGACGCCTCCACCTCTTTTCCTGATTTTCTGAGAAAAGTCGCCAGATGACTCTGAGGACCCCATATAGAAAGTTGGAGCTTCTGTCGCTTATTAGAGAATGATTTCTGAGGCAGCCAATACCATGTCTGTTCTGTGGGCAGCCCTGGTCTTTTACCCAGTGTCATATATTGGAGAGTTGATGTAGTTCAAGAATTTAATAAAAGTTTTATTTCCAGATCTGAATTATTTGTCTCTACTATTTATTTTTATTTCTGGGTCAGAATAAATTTTCAAGGGACAGCATATGATATTGCTAGAAGCAAAACCCAGTGAATTGTTGCTCTTTTACCCAAGAAAACACCTCCAGGCACAATACAAAAATTACTAGACTAATATTGAAAAACATAGACTCCCTTTTCTCTGCCTATACATTGTTTACAACATAACTGACTCTAAATAAAAAGCTCTCATTTCTGATGCTTCATGTACCTGAGAAATTTGGACTCAGATTTATGAAAGAAATTGATTTAATCATCAACTTTTTCATCATCACACATATGTCAGGCAGCCTGGGGCACAAGAAGATGTCTGTAGTTTTATTTGAATTTGGCATCTGCCTACAGACTAGCGCCATAGCAACTGAGAAACACTTGTGCTTTTTCCTTACGAGACTCTGTCTTGAGAAATCCTTTCTTTTTGGTCCCCTCACATAAAAGGACTGAGTAAGGCATCCTCAGAACATTCATTACCTCTTGGTCCCACCCCACTTTCCAAAGATCTCATGCTTTTCTCCTCTTAAACACTGAGAGTATTTCTAACATGAGCTTCTCTCCATTGTTTCATTCACATCCATAGATTTCTAAATGTCAGGCAGAATTTTTCATTTCGCTTGGCTTTGGGTGGGAGAAAAATGGAGAGAGGATGCTGCATTTCTGCAAGCTTAGACTTCATTTCTA
Source organism: Typhlomys cinereus (assembly GCA_023101885.1). NCBI lineage: Eukaryota > Metazoa > Chordata > Mammalia > Rodentia > Platacanthomyidae > Typhlomys > Typhlomys cinereus. The sequence goes on along the minus strand of JALPQD010000032.1, from coordinate 1,741,168 downwards.
CAGTGTTGGATGCCTGCGAGAGGAGTAGCTGGCTGATAAAATTAAAGAGTTGCAATGAAAAACCTTCACCTGAGCTGAGGTGTGACCATAGTAACCCGGAGGTGATAGGCACCTGGTGATTCTTGCCTTTTGGTATTCCTCAGTGGACCACGTAGCTTGGTGACCATCCTCAGAAGAACCTTCTCTAGTCTTTAATGACTGAGCTATCTTCTCCTGTTTTTTTAAAATCATTTGTTCTTCTAGATATTGGCCATGTCAAAAGATCTTTTTTGAAAAAAATTGAAGAAAAAATATTTTTTCATGTCCTATTTGCATGTTTTATTCATTTTAGTGATAATTGAATGTGCATATGGGGATGAATGGGGGGTTTGGGTATGTGATGGTTGAGTCAGAGTCTCTTCAAATATTTATCAGTTCTTTGTGTTGAGAACTCAAAACATTGTCTCATTGTTGTTTTGAATTGAACAAGCAACCGTTGTTTGCTGTAGCTACCTTTCTCTGCTGAAGGATGCCAGGACTTAATGTTCCAATCTAACTGCAATCAAGTACAAGTTAGTTAGTTTCTACCCAGATCTGTCCCTCTTACTCTTTCCATAATCTGGTGATTTCAGCTTTACATTTTTATATTGTTTATCTTACTTGGTGTCATATCTTTAAGACTTATCTGTGTTGGAGTACATATCAGAATGCTCTTCCTTTTGAAGGTTGAATAGTACTCACTCCATCTACATATCATGTCTTATTTACACATCCATCCATCATGCTTCCATGTGTTTATTTTTATAAATAGTGCTGTGATCATAGATCAAATGTCTCTTAGAATTTCTGGTTTCACTTTTTAAAAATATCATATGTGTATTAGGTTGTTGATTGATACCTAAATAGATTTGTTTTTATTTAGGCCCATGAGTAATTTTGTGGTGTAGATTCCTTTTTTTAATACACTTATCAGGTTTTTAATTTGAGACAATTTAAAATTTTTGAGACAGATTCATATTGTGACAGGCTATGCTCTCTTGTTTCAGCCTCTTGTTCTATATACAGCACTATGACTGACTCATTTTATTAGCTATATAGCCAGAAATAGATTTTCCATACCAAGCAAATGATATTCCTATGATTTCTATGTGTGATTTCTTAATGTGCTTCCAACCTCTTTTAACAGTGGTTCTAACCTTTACCCATGTCTGTTTCCTTGTGTTTACTATGATCATGTTGAATATCAGCCTGTTTAAATGATCTTCATTGATTTGCTCTGCACCAATTAAACTCCTTGCTACTTTTCGGTCCTAGCTTGTTATCTGCTGGGATGGAGGCAACTGTCACTGAAGGAATCTGAAGATTCCACTATTTTCTTTCTGGCCACGCAGTCTTGTATGACCTTGTCCTATTGTTATAGTTAACTAGGATCTGTAATTTCCATTTAGAATCTTAAGAAAGTAGTATTACAATATTGAATCATTATAACAAAGGATTCCCTGAGACAGAGAGTGACCACAGTGATTTTACAGATCACTGGGAAAACTGAAAAAGTGAGTATAAAATCAAGGTTCTTAGTTGAATACTTTCAGTTGTACCTCTAGCTCTCCTACACTTTGAGTCTTCAGAATTCACTATGGATCTGTTGTGTCTTGGTTTAAATGTGAGTTGTCCCCATAAGCTCATGTGTTTGCATCCTTAGCTACTGTTAAAGTTTGGGAAAGTTGTGGTAACTTCAAGAGATAGAGCCTTGCTGGAGGAAGGCAGCCGCAGGGGGCAGGCCTTGAGGTTTGGTAACTCAGTCGTGCTTCCTCTGAGATTCCTCTTGTTCTCTCTGCCCTATGATGGCACTGGTAAGCCGATCTTCTTCCAGGATTCTACCTCTAGCCAAGCCTTCAGCTAAGCTATTTTTACCACTATGACTCCATAATATCAATAATTCTCTTTTTCTCCCTGAAGTTGTGTATGAGTGTTGTCTCTCAGCAGCAAAAAGAAAAGTAACTGCAACATATTGTCTATTTTTAGTTGGTCTGCTTTCCTTTTTCATCCCATATGTGTGTGTGTGTGTGTGTGTATGTGTGTGTGTGTGTATGTGTATGTGTGTGTGTGTGTGTGTGTGTGTATGTGTGTGTTCATGTGGATTTGAACATGCATGAACTTTTGTGTGCTGTGTATGTGTTCCTATGAAAGCCACAGGTTGTTCTTGGCTATCTTCCTTAGTTGCTTTCTACCTTATATTTATGAAACAGGTTCTTGTTTACTCTTGAGCTCATTGATTCAGCAAGTATGCAGGGTGATCTCCAGAGATCAGCCTGTCTCTGAGGATTGCTGATGCACATCACAGCTTTTTACATAGGTCCTTGTGATCTGAAATCAGGTCCTCATGCTTGTGTGAAAGGTACTTTACTGACTTAGTCAACTTTCTGACCCCTTTACCCCATCTTTGCATCTATGTCTTGTTATACAGTAGAGTGCAGAGTATATCTGGTGGACTCTTCGTTTTTCTTAGACTCTAACTTGTAACATTTCAATTGAAGTTTGATGAGCAACTTGGCACAGTACCATTGTGTCAGCTACTTTCAAGATCCAAAAAGACAACAGAGGACATAAAAGTGATCATTTCATCTTAAAGGAAGGGTGGATATTTACTTGGCTCTTAAAAAGTACATAAAATATACCAAAAAACTTAAAAGTGCCAAGCAAGAGTTGAGCTCATTCATGCATTTACAACTTTTGCATTGTAGACTGCTGCCTTTGTGATTTTTATATCTACAAACTACTTGTTGAGAAACAGTGAATCCAGATTCCAGGTTTGCAGATTTAAAACTGAATTTCCTTCCAAACTGCAGGATTTTTAGGGTTCTATTGGGTTCTCAAAGATTTTTTTAAATATAAAATTTAATTCCTTTATAGATATGGGCAAGAAGATGTGTGTAACTGTCTTTTCATCTGCATAGGATGGAGGGGGAAGAGATAGAAATGTTTTCCCAATCATAATTACAAAAGCAAACTTCTTAAAAGGATTTTTGAAACATTTGCTGGAAATATGAAAAAGATACATGTCATAAAATGTTTTATAAGCCATTATTTCTTTTTTCTTAAAAAGTGGTAGTAAATGGTTTAAAGTTTCTGTCATGGAGACCTAGCAATTCTTCAGAGGTCTCTGAAAGGAAAATGTTGTAACTACCACAGATTGCTTCAGTCACTAGGTCATTCATAATATATACTAGCTTTAAGAGTCAAAAGAAAAACAATGGATACATTATTTATACTGTTATGCCTTCCATAGTAGGTCAGCAAAAGAAGGCTGGTCAGCTGCATGGCCATCCTTCAGTAATGACAAAACAGATTTGAGGTCAGTTGAGGAACCATCTGACTAGAATCATAAGGTCTGGCTTACTTGGGTTTGATTAAAACACATTTGCTTCCTTTTAGAAACATCACTGTGCTATGACCACTAAGAGTTTGAACTTTATATCCAATGTAGATTTTTAGCACTATTCAGATTGACTAGGGATTTCTTCAAGTAGTATTTATCTAACAAGATATTCACATTTATCGGAGAGGTCGCCAACCAATAGCTTTAACCCTGGAATCAGTCACAATTATGGTATTTTTTTTTTCTTGTTCTCTGGGTCCTGCCCATGGACTCTGGAGATATTTGAATTTTCACTTTCAGGTATTTAAAATGATTTTAAATGTCCCTTGTAGCCAACTTTTCCTATCTACCCCCAAAAGACTCACAAAGCAGGGGGGAAAGACAATTAAGTTCTACTCTAATTAATTTCTCACTTCTCTCCCTGGAGGAATCAGTGGAGAGCCCTGCCCATCTTCTCCAGTGGCTTATTTCCAACACTGTCCATGCATGCCTGTGGGCACAACCAGCAACAAACCTGCAGAAAATCGATGTGGACACTGGCCAATCAGAACACGCCTGATTGAGAAGAATGCTTGTCTGTTAGGTGGCAGTTCATGTCCACTAAATATGAGCCTTGAAATATATGGCACTGAAAAACACTCCTAGCACAAGAGAATCTTAGATTAAGAAAGTCCTGGGGAAATGCCACATTGGCATCTCAAACAAAATCTCATTATAATTTATATCTTGGACAAAGTGGTTTAGTTACCAGCATTAAGTGGGCTGCCTAGTTCCTTTGCTTTTTACAAGGTCACCTCCTCTTTCCAAATGGTCCCTTTCATGGGTGTGTGCTGTGGTAAGTTTGTACGTGTGTGTGGTATGTGTGGTTTGTATGTGGCTCACGTGAGTGTGTGTGTGTATGGTGTAGTGTGTGTGTGCTGTGGTGTATGTGTGTGTGCTATGGTGTGTGTGTGGTGTGTACACGCGATGTGTGTGCTGTGTGTGCTGTATGGTGTGTGTATGGTGTGTATGTGGTGTGTGTGCGTGTGGTGTGTGTGTGTGCTGTGTGGTGCGTGTGGTATGTGTGTGTGTGCTGTGTGGTGCATGAGTGTGTGTGTGTGTGTGTGTGTGTGTGTGTGTGCGTGTGTGTGTGGTTTGTGTGGTGTGTACTGTATGGTGTGTGTGGTTTGTGTGGTGTGTGTGAGTGTGGTGTGTGTGTGGTGTGCTGTATGGTGTGTGTGGTGTGTGCTATGTGATGTGTGTGTGGTGTGTGCTGCATGTGTGTGCGTGTGGTATGTGTGTGTGCATGTGCGTGTGTATCAGAGGGCACTAAGTGTTTTCTGTGGAGGACTAAGGGTGACTTTTGGAATCATCTTGGATTGTTTTTACCTCCTTTTTGCTTATCCTTGTTGCCTTGCTCTGGAATTTCCCAAGTTCCATCCATCAGGGCCAGAAGTGCAGGCTACGGCCCTATCTGCCTGGCTTTTTTATGTGGGACCTGGCATCTGAACCCAGGCCCTTCTGCTTGTGAAACAGAGTCTTAACCTCTGAGCCATCTCTCCAGCCCATGTCACTCAATTTGTGATAGTTTTCTACAGTCACCCAAGAAAAGTAACACCATATGCCAGTACCGGTTCAGAATGTCTCAGGATACATGAAGAGGCATGGATTTCCCAGGCATGTTGAAACTTAACCAAAATAACCTTGTCAGGACACCTCCCATGATTTGCTTATTTGATCAATTAATTTGTCCTATGTTTATTGAGAGTGCAATAGAATTTTTAAGGTTGAAGCTGCAGAAACTCTTCCAGGAGCACCCCACCCAGTGAGGATATCCAGCGGGGTTTCTTCAGGGAATTCCAGAGCCCAGTACAGTAAATAAGACATGAGGTGTAGCATGGGGGCTTCAGAATAATCCTCAAGGCCACAGCAGTAATGTATGGTTTGTTGTTTGGACAGCAGAATAGGAGATTTGGGGAAGTTAAGTTTTTTTTCTTTTTAATTTGTGTGTGTGTGTGTGTGTGTGTGTGTGTGTGTGTGTGTGTGTGTGTGTATCAGAGGGCACTGTGTGTCCCTGTGAAGAATCAAGGGTGACTTTGGGAATCATTCTGGATTGCTTCTATCTCCTTTTTGTTTCCCACTGGGATTTCCCAGGCTCTGCCCACCAGGGCTGGAAGTGCAGGTTGTCATGGTTTTCATCTGGTGTTTTTATGTGGGACTTGGGATTCGAACTTAGGAACTTCCTTCCACTTGTGGAGTCATCCCTCCAGTCTGACAACTATAGTTTTATATGAAAAAAAAGTCAGCCACGTGACTGTGCTGTTCCACTAGCATAAGACTTGCTGTTTTTCTGCTTCTCCATGTCTCATTGTTTACACAACTAACTAGGTCCCCGATTCCCAGTCCATTCAAAATATTTCTTTTCTATGCAGGACTGTATCCACATATGCTACATTACCTGAAAATTGGATTACAGTCCATTCTCTATGGATGACTATGAATTTAGTTGTGGGTAATGAGTATTTTTGTTACTCAAATTGATAAGAAATTGTAATGGTTGCTTTGTCTTATGCATATTAAAAATGGTTTGCATGCTCCGAATCTGTAGCATCTAGCGCTCTGCTGAGTAAGGATAAAGGCCAAGAATGATCACATGGCCCAGCAAGTCTTACTCAGGGCTCTGTGTTTTTCTCCACTAGATGAGAACAGGAGAAAGCAAGGTGAGAAGGGCAGACCTTCCTTCAAGAGTAGTGACCTGCTGCTCTCTTTCTCTGAACCACATCCTCTACAGTGGTCCTTACCTCCTTCCCTTCTTCACCTGCTCTCTATGTAAATCACAGATGGGCATCTGTGGATTCCTGTGCTAAAAAGGAGTTGTCTAATACTCATCCATGTCAGGAGCATGGACGTGCTACAGGTCTAAATAAAAACACCTACGTTAGAAACAGTATTCAGGTTCCTCCTCACAGTCGAGGTAGTTGGCTGGTAGATGTTCTGCTTTGTAATTCCCAATTGCAAATGTGACTGATGACTGACTGTGCTTTGCCTGCTATTCTTGAGTTGTTTGTGATCTGTAGTTAGAGAGCAAAATCCTCAAATCTAACACATTAGTCAGATGTCTCCAGCACGTATGTATTTCTCAAAAAACGTAAAATTAAATGTGTTTACATTGCTGTTTGCCAAGAAAATGAAAATGTTTTAAGTAAATATTCTCGGAGCTAAGATGAGACAAGAATACTTGAGACACGGGTGGCATTTGAATATTCCTCACTTGGCTGTGCTTTGAGAAGCACACAATGCTCTGGTGCATTTTCCAGGCACTTGGAGTCCTCGATGCCCAAGAAAGGTGCCAACCTGATTCAGTCCTGTGAGGCTCCGGAGAAGCCTGGAGTTCATGTAAATAGTCTTTAATCCGAAGATATGGATATGATGGGAAAAACTAAGAAGTCTGCCCACGGAAGTCTCTTTTCAAATGACAGACATTTACTCCCAGAGCGAAGAAGTCCTGGCAGATGTCCCATGCTCAAACCGAGTACATCGATGTAATGGCTCTGCTTAGTCAGAGGCAAATAACTAGACCAGACACCGAGATGCGGGAAGGTGGCTGCCAAATGCCGGAGACGACTGCCATCCGGTGGTCACATAAAGTCACTACCAAAATACAAGCGCTCACACTGGTTGGTTGTTAACAACTTAGCTTTTAATATATTTGTAATTATCAATGCATGCTACTGGTTAATTATGCATGCATATTCATGGGCTTCTTGTGACATTTCCTTTTTTCAAAATATTTTATTTATTTATGAGGTGGGGAAGAGAGAGGTAGAAGTCAGAGGTCAGAGACAAGGATGGAGAGAGAGAAAGACAGAGAGAGAAGAGAGGGGAGTGGAAGCCAGAGACAACTTTCAGAAGTCACTTCTTTCCTTTTACCATGTTGGCTTCCAGAGTAGAACTCTTCCGGCCTCCAGGGTTGTGAACAGGCATTTTTACCCACTGAGCTATCTTGCCAGCCCAAGAACTAATTTGTTCATACTTTCAAATGGCCTGTATATGTGTTTCTGTGAGCTATGGTCCATATTCACCAAGTTCTTAGTACACATTGGTTTCTCCTCTTGGTGTACAAATTATAGGTGAGAAATTAGCTTTCTCTCAATACACAATTTCTAATATATAGAAATAGATTAGAAATACCCCAAGAGAAATAACTAATCTATTTTTTCATTGTTTTCATTAAGTAGGAATTTCAGATACAGATATAAAGGCGCTGGATCTAAGCCTCCTCCTCTTATTAACCCCCATAATTAAATAGCAGAAATGCCATTATAGGTAGCAAGCACTGAGGAATCTGTTCAAATTTATTTGTCTGGTACAAATGAAGGGGAGAACGGTTTCCCCTTATCTTTCTAGGCTGCTTGGCTAAGCAACGAACAGAACTGATATAAAACAGCTTAAAAGGAGTCGGGCCATTCTTTGTTACACACCTGTGCACAGGAGCTTCTCAAAATATGAGGACTGAGAAAGGGTCGGTCGCTTTAAGCTTATATCACAACCTGGCTTACAGAAGGAAATTGGGGCTTTAGGAGGAAGCAGATAAAGGTTGTCCTGTTATATAGGTAAAAATGTTTTTCAGGCGATAAAAACTGTCTCCAGGCAATATTTTTCCCCTCAGAAGAGTAAGTGATAATGTGTCTGGATATGGTGTCAAGCTCATCTTTGTGTTCCCGGGTTCATCTTCCCTGCCTGATAGGTTTCCCTGGAAGGGGATTCAGGATGGCAGATGGAGGGAGATCATCTTCATGCAGATAAGAGAACTCAGAGAAAGCCTCTGCCTGCATCTACTCTTCCCCCAAAGTGCCCTCAGCTGAAATTTACTAGAACAGCATGTTAAATGTGGAGGTGGCATCTGCGCAACGCCTCCCTGGGTTTACTGATTTCTTTGACCAGGGATGTTGTGGTTTAATGAATATTTGGAGGTTTTGTGGATGAAGATCTTCAGAAAGAGCTCACGCTGGCTGATCTTAGCACGCCTGGGAAGAATCTGTGATCTTGGTTAAATAAACAAATAGTTCATTATGTTAGAGTAGCCTGTGTGCAGCATGTCTCCTTAGCCATCGATGCTGATGACTCAAATCATTGCCCTGGTAACTGCCAGGCAGAGTGCTGGCGCTCACGGCAGACGGTTCTTGATCTTCACCTCAGTCCAGAGCCACTTGGTCACAGGGTCAACAGATACAGCAGCTGCCTGCCTCCCGTGATCTGCACTGCGAGCTTTGAGGACACTGTATTCTCCTCGTATTCAGAGGCTAAAATGCACCAGCCACCTTTGGGGAAGAACCCACCGGCTCGTTTTGAGTAAATCAACATCAACGTGGAAAATTCATTTAGAAGGATGAACCATTCAAACCAATAAAGCTGAGTGATTTCTATGTGGCAAGCTGAAAGGATCCTTGTCTTGACTGTACAAGCGGAACTTCATTGAGTGGACAATCAGTTTGAAATGAAAGAGGTGATCACATTGTATTTCTACCACCTGCTGACTATGGATTTCCTTTTCACTGGGAGGCATTGCTCCCTTCAAATCCAATATGAACTTCAAAGGAAAGCTGAAAGAAAAATAGACTCCAAAAAATAGACTGATATTTTTGGAGTTGATTTTGTAGCATGTTGTTTGGGTCTAGCTTGACTGCAGCCATCTTGGTAACAACTCCTGTAATTTCCAGGTGACATTGGCAAATATCCTAAAATCTGCATGACAAACAATGTCATTAAGATGGTCAGTGTAGCATGATGTGCAAGCTACCGAAGGCCTGGGTTATTTCTTAACTGATGTTGGACATGCTAACTATAATTTATTTTTTTTGAAAGCCCACATACTTGCTAGTTGGTTTTAACTCACCTTTATTTAACTTAGCACACAAATATTTTCCTCTTGCTTGGAGATAAAAGGATCTTCCTGGCTTGCCTCTTCTTGGGACACACTTCTATTTTGTACAATTCTTGATTTGTTTGTTTTTTTTTTTTCTCTTATAACACCTTTTGCCTTTTAGCAGATTCTCTTTCCCTAGGTTTCCTGAAACACGATGTCTCTAGCTATCTTAGGACTGTTTCTTGCTTTGGTTCCATCTTTCCTTCTTCTCCGTTCCAGTCCTCCTTTTTGGAATGGAAATGCTTCCTCTATGTCATTGTAGAGGGGAAATACACAACTCGGCTTATAGAAGATCATAATCAAAGATTTGTCTTCAATCACAGAAGAAAATTGGATTTGTTTTTTATTCATTGAAGCTTTTATCTACAAATACAATGACTATTTTCATTAACTAATACTGATCCCATTCCCCCACCTCCATCCCATTCCACAGGTTTTCCTTTTCCTACAACCCCCATGTCCCTCTACATGTGTATTGTACATGTGTATTGTACATGTGTATTGTACATGTGTATTGTACTTCACTCGGGAGGTCTGTATTAGCCACCACCTGGGCATTCACTGGGGCATGAGGTTCCCCCTTTCCTTCTGGCATTTCCTCTCAGGGTAGGATCATATCTCTCGGAATCCTCTCTATTCCAAGGTGAGATATTGATAAGCTGCTATTGTGAAAGGCTAGTGGAAACAGACAGCGCCGCATTGTGCTCTTGGGTACAGCATCTCTGATAGCGACAGAGACTCCTGCCTGGCAGCACTTCCCACCCTCAGCCTCTTACATTCTGCCCACCCATCTTCCACAAGATTCCCTGAACCATGAGATAGGGAGTGGTTTAGATATACTGTTTGGGATTGAGCTGTCCACAATTCCTTTTACTTTGCACTTTGGCTAGTTGTGGTTCTCAGCATTACTCAGCTTCCATTGCAAGAGGATATTAAGTCATTCAGTGCTGATTGAAACTTGGATTCTCTGAACAGTGTTGGGACTGCTAAAGTCAATGGGGATGTTTGAAGTTGAACTGAATGCACTCTTTTATTTTTATTTTTTTGCATATGTGTGTCTGCGTGTATCAGAGGCTCTATGTGTGCCTGTGGAAGCCTAAGGTTGACTCTGGGAATCATCCCAAATTGCACTATCTCCTCTTTGCTCTGCTCTGGAGTTTCTCAGGCTCCACCTTCTAGGGCTGAAAGTACATACAGGCTGCCACCATTTCTGCCTGAAGTTTTTACGTGGTGTCTGGGATCTGAACTAAGGACCTTCTGCTTTGTGAGGCAGAGGCTTACCCCCTGAGCCATCTGTCCAGCCCACTAAATGCATTTTGTATTATAAGAATGACACAGCTTTTGTGAATCAGGGATGGAATGTTATGACTTAAAAGGAATCTGATTGGATGTCAAGTTGACAAGGCAAGAACTTGTGATGGCTAACCTTCAGTGCTAATGTGACTAGACTGAGAATCATCTAGGAAACCCACCTCTGGGTGTGCTGGTGAAGCGCTTCTGGGGAGTCTGACCGAGGTAAAGGTGGATGGTACTATCCCCATGAGAGGGGGTCCTGTGCTGAATAAAAGAGCAAAAAAATGAGATGGATACGATAGTCGCTATCTGCCTCAGGGGCCCTATGTTGGGCCTGACTGCTGTGATAGAGTGTTGTCTTCTTAAACTGTGAGCCAAAATAAATAATTCCTTTCAAACACAATACAACAACTCCAGCCATCCTTTGTTCCGCATGGCTACTAAGTTGAAACCTCAACACCCCAGAGCTTCTAAGCTTTGCTTTCTTGTGGGTAAACACTGGGTCAAGTTTTCACCATTCTCCCCCTCTGAGTTCAGAGGCGACCCAGCTGGAGTGTCCTTTATCTAGCACTGATCACTGATCTTCATGCTAAGATTTAAGAAACAAAAGCCCATTCTGAGGTGTGTTTCCTCGCACTGTATGTAAGTATATTATCGTCTTGAGCTCATGGCTTAGGCAAAAAAATAGTTTTTGATTTTTTCTTCTGATTTAAAATGGAAAAAACGTAAGACAAAAAGTAAATAAAGTAGCATGATAAACCCTCAGGTACCCATCCCAGACTTCAACAAATATCAGCTGAAGACAGTTCTGTTTTCATTTATGTTCTTTCTTTTTTATCTGGAATTTACAGAGGGGAAAAATATCAGACATCATTTCACTTCATTTCATCAATAAATTCTTCCTTTAGAGAAAACTCTAAAAGATAGGGATGCATAAAAACAAACAATGGAACATCACATCTGAAACATTAGCAATAATTCCTTAATGTCATCATGAATCAGGTAAAGATGAAAATTTGCCTGGATGTCTCGGTAAATGTTTTCTTACAGTTTGAATCATGATCTAAATAATATCTATATATTGTAACTGACTGATGCCATTTTATGTATCATTAAGTCCAAGTTTGCTTCTATTTTTTTCCCAGTATGCTGAAGGAAACAGGATTCTCTTCTGTGGCATTTGTCACAGCATGAATTTTACCGATTGTATTCTAGTGACTGATGTGAACATAAGTTGTATGCCAGTGATAAAGTCACCCATGCAGAAGTTTGAATTAACTGGTGGTGTTTGAACTGGTGGTCATTTGCTGTCTGCTAAGTATTCCAAGACTCCTTCCTTTCACATTTATTTTGTTTCCTTCTTTGTGACCACATGTCAGATATTGCAAACATTATATATTCTGGATGTCATATATTCAAGGACTGCTTTGCTTGTGAATGGTCTTCTTGGGAAAGTGTCACTCTGTCTTGTTTTTTATAAATTAATAATTAAACCTTGAGCTTCATAGATTCAGCATAGTTTCCTTAGGAAGATGTATTAGTATTAGTTTCTAGAAAAACAGAACTGATAGAATCAATAAATGCATATATCCTGGAAGACATAGCCTATATTGGACGGTACCATCCACTATGGATTGGAGCTTCCACACCAACTGGACAGTCTTTGGTTGACTTGCTCAAAGGCTTTGCCTGAATTATCAATTCTTCATAGTTTTGCCCAAAGCTTAGCAACTATAAAGTTGACACCTACATATAACTATCACAGAAGAACACTCCACATTGCTTTAGACATAATATCTTCTTTTTCTTTTTTTTCCCAAAGTTGTAACTATTAATCATTACTTCATAATTTTTGAGCAATTCTGTGTACTGGATCTTGGTTTTGTTTCCAAAGACTCAAAATCTCTCAAGCTGGAATGTCTCTTAAGGAATACAATGACAGTCTTCATCTCGGGAAACTACATTCTGCCACAGATGAAATTCTGCCTAGTGAAATTCTTTGAGAGCTCTTTTTTCTCCTAGTTTAAACTAGATGAGCATTTTGAGGACACTACTAAAAGCAAGCTAGAGAATAAAAATTACAAAGTATTAAGACACAATTATGTGAGTGAAGTCAAGTTACAGAATAAAGAAGATAACTAAGTGTGCTAGGAAGAACTTGTTTTGGTTATATGAAGGACTTTCATAATTAGCAAAAATATAAGCAGCATAGTAAAAAAAAGTCCAAAAATGTTCAAATATTCAAATCTACAAAATTGGTGTGATTGTTAGTATTAATTAAACTAACTAAATTAGATTAGATGTTTCCAGAGAAGATAGATTAAGAAACACAAATCTTCTCATTGGTTGGGTATCCAGATGGAGTAAAAATGGAAGAGAAACCAGCTAATGCAGGCATTTCCTCTTGTGACCTGTCTGATGTGACAGGAAACGTTCCATTCCATTGTGTCTTTCCAGCCCTGACAGACTGAAACCTCTGACACCATGATTTGAATCAAATCCTTCCTTCCTTAGATTGTTTTTGCATGCGTTGCTAGCACCATCCAAATGTCTGACAAACACAATAGGTAGTCATGGTACAACAGTCCATGGAACATAGATAAGCTATTCAATTCCTTAGGTCAGCTGGAAAATAAAAATTAAAACCAAGTAGATAACACTCTCTTTTAAATCTGTAGAAGTTTTGAAAAATTATTACTTTTAAGTCTTGCTAAAGATATTTTAAAAACCTAGAATTTCATATGTTCCTGTTGAGAGTGCCTCATTCTTGGGAACTAAATAATACAAACCTACTAAAGTTGGACCTGTACATAACTAATAGCCCAGTGAGTATATGATGTATTAGTCACTTTTCTCACAACTGTGACCAAATAGATGACAGGGAATAAATACATAAGGGATGTCGTACTTAGAAACAGGTGTCAACTGAAGACTTGAGCTCTGGGCACATTTGTAAAGAATTAGTAGTTGAGGTAAACCCTGCTGAACAAGCCTGCGGGAGTTGTCTGATTGATGGGGAGAAGATCCAGTCCATGGTGGATGGGATCATTCTATGGACAGTTGAAAAGAATGGAGGGAGCTGGTTAAATAGGTTGGCATTCATTGGTATGCTTGACCAGACATGCTGGTCTGGTGAGTGAGGGCTGCCCTCTCTCAGCAGCCCTGTGGATATGGTATAGCCAGTTCCCTCAGCCTGTGGTGTGGTTCTGAGCCCTCCTGCTTAGCTGAACTAAGAAGTGCAACTGCATAATCATAAGCCAGAATAAAATCCCTTGTTCCCATAAGCCATTTGATCATGAATTTACCAGCAACATGCACGGTAACTGTGACAAAGAAGGATGGGTTTATTTTGGTTCATGGTTTATAGGCAGTGAATTCCACCGGGCCGAGAAGCCATAGTGGTGGAGAACTGTTTGCTCACATCTCAGCAGATGAGGAAGCAGGGGAAGGTGGGTGCTGGAACTCAGTCATCTTTCTCCCGTACACTTTTCAATTCCATCTGGGACAAAAGTCCATAGGATAGGGTCACCCATCTTCCCAATGGGTCCTCCCTCCTCATTCCATCCTCTCAGGAGATGCACTTACAGACACACAGATGTGTCTCATGAATGTGCCAGATGTATCTACTCTAATCAAGCTTACAGTAGAAATTAACCACCATACATGCCTTCAGAGACGTACACAGATGTATACCTAGTAGAAATATCTGAGAAAGACAAGTACAGCAGTAGTGACTAAACACTCTTCAATAGTAGAATAAATAAATACATTTTTCTATATTCACATTTGGAATACTCTACATCATGGATATAAAGAAAGAAGCCAGACAGAAAATAGAATATATTGTGCTATTGAAAGTGTTGGAACTCAGTCATCTTTCTTACTTACCCTTTTCAATTCCATCTGGGACAAAAGTCCATAGGATGAAAAGTAAACTATAATGTTAGGATAATGGTTAGCTTTGGAGATAAAGGATTGAAAAAATGATGAGTTGAGGCAAGAGGAAGTGCTAGGCTATTAATATTCTCCTTCTAGCCATCGGAACCCTTCAGTCAACCCTACTGATCTGGGTGATGGTTACATGGGTATACTTAATTAGTATGAAGTCATTGAGCTGTGCCATTTGTATTAATTTTTTAAAAATCTTATATACTATGGCCAACAAATTTATCATAAATAAACACAATGTAAGCTAAAGAAAGCATGTTTTACAAGTTGAAGTGACAGCTTTCACACTTCTGATACTTTTCTCTCAGTCACATGAAAGACACGCTGAAAAAAGATCCACATAAACTAGCCATGCCCATCAGGATATCAGCCAAAAAATCAAAACTATAAAGAAGATTGGAATGAGATTTTCAACTCTCTTGAGTGAAAATGAACTTCACTATATTTTGTCCTGCATTATATGATCATATCCTTTGAGAAAACTGAGGCAAATATATTTAATATATTTTAAAACTAAGCAATAATGGCATGAAGATAATTTCAATAGTTTTCCATTGCTGCTTAAAGTTATCTTTAATCCAGTGCTTCATTGTGCTAAAAATTATGAATATAAGTATTAACTCTTTTGAATTTTTAAAAAGTGGAGATAAAATGTTACACATTAGGGTCCAGACAGACAGCCCAGTCGGTAAGGCCTTGTTTATAAAGCTAGAGACCTGAGTTTAATCCCTAGAAACCCCTATGACAGAAGAAAAAAAAATCTGACTTGTAAAAGTAATTCTTTTTCCTCTCGCTGTGCCTCCCTCTTTTACCATCCATATTTATTTTTCTGTCTTCTCTCTTTTCTTCTCTCTGTGTGAATAAATATTTTTAAAAATCATACCTTATTGGTTATACTAGTGTTTCCTAAAAATAGCTAAAATAATACAAGCAAGCAGTATAATAACAAGTTAAAGCCACTTATTTTTCTCTACACACTCTTTTTTGGAAGATGCTTACAGAATTGCTGAAGGTCTCAAAATGCAAATATGTGTAGCAGGCCAAAAGTGGGTGTGGTTCTTAGTAAGCACAAAATAAATGTTAGCTGTTATTATGGCTTGTATGAATAGTTGCATGAGAGTTCAGTTTTTTCCCCTGACATATCTGTTTTATGTATTTCCTAGATGGTGTTTCAATAATGAAATACAAGACGTATTTCATATTTTATGCCATTATCCTGAGATTGATGACTTCTTTAGCAGAAGAATAGTTTTCTGAATGAACTGAATAAATACAATCACTGATTATAGTTTTCAAAAAGTATAGTGAAAGATGCTAAAAGTGAATCTGCTTTTTAAATGCATTTCCAGGTTCATTATAGAGAAGTAGAGTTACAGAGAAGTATTCAGGAGTTTCCAAAGTTATGCACTGCATTCTGAATAATATATGGAAACCAAGCTACAAAGCATAACAGGATGCTCACCAGACGGGGAATGACTATGGCACCCATCAGCAGCATTGAAAAATTTGCCAGTTATCTCAAAACAAAACATTTCACTTAAAATTAGAATGTTTTACATTAGCAAAAAGATGTGTTTCACAAATTTGCCTATCTAACCTGTGATAATTGTCTGGATGCAGATGTATGCACTTGAGCTTGCTGTGAAAAGAGGAAGAAATTACCATGATAAGGCACATCTTCTAAGGACCATTTTGAAGATGAGTTGTTTTGGAATATTTATTTTATATACTTTTATTGATGAAAACAGTATACCACCTATAAAGCCTGTCCTAGTTCAAACTTTAAGGAAACAGAAGGAGACTAAGTCAGTGAAGCACTTGTCAGGTACACATGAATGCCTGAGTTGAGATTGCCAGAATTCTACACAAAGCCAGGTGCAGCAGCACAAGCCAGTAGTCCCAGGGCAAAGAAGCCAGAAGAAGGTCCCTGTTTTCAGCCAAACTCAACTAGTAAGCTCCAGCTAGCTAGGTTCAATGAGAGACCCTGTCCCAAAAAATAAAGTGGAAAGTGATCAAGGAAGACATTGACTTCTGACCTACATACACACAAACATAGGTGCAAGTGTCAAAGTCTAGCATCTGCTAAAGGCACCAAGATCCTTGGAGGCAAGGGATTGACAGCCACAGTAGTGTTCCTATACTTAAGGGGAACACAGGAAAGGGTTCAGGGAAAGGCCACTGGGTCCTTGTACGTCATCGGAGAGGAGGGCCCAGAGGAGAGTCAGGCATGCACAAGAAAGGACTCTGGGAATTGGGGCGGGAGGCATGGAGGGATGGGGAGGGATGAGGGGAGGGGGAGCAGGGGGTTCGGGGGGAGGAAGAGGGAGGGAGGGAACTGGTGTACTTATTAAGTTTGTATGAGCTGAAATAATAATAAAAATGTATTATATAAAAAAACCATAGGTGCAGGTGTATACACACACACAAACATGCACACATACACACACACATATACACATGTATGTACACACATGGAGACAAAAATTCTAACATCTAAAAAGTCTTCCAAATAATTGCAATAGATTTAAAACTCGGTAGTTAAGATATGAAATCATTAATGCTGTACATAATATGCCTAGCTTTTTAAAACAGTTCGATCTAAGTTAAGCAAGGTATTTGTTATTCAGTTTCAATAACCCCTTTGCACGATCAGTAGACATGCTGAAAACATGCATCACAAGTAAGAGTAATTGACATTGGGCATTTTTGGTTTACAGTGAAGTACTTTTATGAGGCCTCATTTCCAATAGTGAATACCATTCTTTTTCAGTGTGTAAGTCAACTGAATTATGAAGCAAATAATTGGATTTCTGTGCCACAAAATGTAAATACATATACATATTTGCAAATTGATAGCAACCAATTATCTCGATATATTACTAAACTGGTCCTAGACTATATTTTCATTTAAGCTTAATATTTTAAAACTCCAACTAATTTTGTTTTATGATGTATGGGTTGTGTTAGCATAGTAAGCTATATGGTACATATTAAGCTACATATACTCATACATGGGTATAGAGTATATTCACACAATTTCATATAAATATATGAATGTCTCATTTATGGCTTATGCTCAAAACATTTCTTGAAAAGAACATAGAATGAGATGTGTCTCAGATGGCCAATTTAGAAACTATTAGAAAAGAGATAAAAACCTCAAAAGAGATAACAGCCTAAGGATCTAAGAAATGGAAAAGAACAATGTGGCACTGGGCAATGGGAAATAGTTTTCTGAAATGATGAGGTGCTTAGCGGGTTTATGTTCAGCAGAAAGGACTGGAATCATGAGGTCTACAGAAAGACCATGGGATTTGTGACTGATGATTAGAAAGCCATCGTTGAAAGTACCAGGAGCACCTCTGTCAGGCAGAAAGGAGACTTCACCTGGTAAATCCCCAGAGAAGAGGCGAGAGGAAACAAGCGAGGATAGGTGGTGCTTGCTAAAGTTGGTTGAAAGTAATGAGACTGTGGAGCTGTGTCAGCGAATCCATGAGAAATAAGAACGATGACAGTGTTGGTAAATCAAGGTAGGAGTGGAGGGGAGAGACCACATGCAGAGGAGACTGTGCTGGCATTAGAAAATGGGGGATGAAGGTAGAGATACAGAAAGAATACTTGGATACTGGCTTCGGATGGTCACCATCGATGTGGAGTGAGTGATGAAGAAACGCCCTAAATCCAGGATTTCTAGACTGTGGGTGTGTGCTTGATGAAAAAGGAGAAGGCTGGTATTTCCTACCTGGATCACCCTACCATGAACTGAAGCAGAGATGCTGAGAAAAACCCAGTTGTCCCCCATCACAGTACAAAGAGTAAATGGCAAGGTATTTGGGAACGCTTGAGATAAACTTTAGGGACTGGCATAGACTTGCATGGAGAGAAAGAATCTTATACCTACTGAAAGCCAAGTCTACACACACAGTGTCAAAGTTCTCTTCTTTGGAAAGAGAAGTGAGGCCAGGAGGAGTGCATGGGTGGCAAGAATCAAAGACCGTAAAGAAAAAAAGTGCTAGGTGAGCAAGAAAGAGCACAGTGGGACCTATTAGAATCAGGGTGAAGATGTTCTGAAAGACAATAAGTATATTCCAATTATACATAGAAAAAGTTTTAAAAAAGTAAGAAAAAAAGTTGGAGGCGCAGGAAAGAAGAGGATGGGGATGAAGAGGTTATTAAGGGCAAGGTGTGGAAGGTTCTCTGAGGAGAAGTGTCACACCTGGGACTTAAATAGAAATTCAGAGAAACTTCCCAGTTCAGGTGGATGGCGATACCTTAGCCCACTCACATTATATAACATGTATTGGAACATTATATGATGCCCTGTTAATGTGTGCATTTTTATGGTTTCCTCCACTAGTTGAAAAATATTTTGTAATGTTAATTAATAAAGAAGCTCAAGAACTAAGTTGTGGGGGCCGTGGTAGCTCACTAGGAAGAATTCTTGTCTAGCAGGCAAGAATTCTTGTCTAGCAGGCATGGCACGCCACCACTACAACTCCCAGCATTCAGGAGATAGACAAGAGGGTAAGAAGCTCAAAAGTCAGTCTTAGTTACATAGAGAGTTTTTTGAATCCAGCCTGGGATATATGTGTCCCTATGTTAAGAAACAATCCAAAATATAAACAAGAACAGTGGGTGAGAAGTGATCAGCACTTTGAGAAGAGGATTTTAAAGAAATAGGTTGAGTTCCAGGATCTCACCTTGGATTGGCCACTTATTCACAATGGCATGAGTTGTTTTTTTTTTTTTTTTTTTTCTATTTTACCAATACTTTCAGTGCAATAATGCCACTTAGCATTTCCTGTTATGTGAATGTTTGAGGAAAAGGAGATGAATTATTCTCATCAAAACTGTTTCCAGCTCACATAACTATGTGACATTGCTGTAAATCAAGTCGCCAGGATGCATGCTTTTCAAAGACGCCTCTGAAAGGCACACAGAAGGTGCAGATCATTTTAAAACGTAATTTTTTAAGAAATGAATTTAGAATCATTTTTCTAGAACCAGACCCATTATGAAGCACACCGCAGCTCCCATCTGCCATCTGCAGCTAGGATTTCTCTGCTGGACACTGTTCAAATGCTATTCAGATGTCCCCTAATTCAAAACTAATTTCATCAAAAACTAATTTCACCAAAAAAATGTGTCACACAGTTTTTATCCCATTGCAATTTCTGTTTCTTTATTTCTAAATAAAGTGATTTTCCTGCCCTTTAGCCACCAATTATCCCCCCACGGAATCTTAGAGTTACAGTTTTCCCATTAAAACAGGAACTATGAAAGTCATGACCATAACCATGCAAATTAATTACTCCCGAATTTGCGAGAAGGCAAAAATAAAGAAGAACAAAAAAGATTTATCTATGTACAAAGAGCCATTCCGGTGTTCAGAACATCAATACATGAAGTAAGCCAACCTTGGTAAAACAGCAAATAGCTCTGCAGGCTTGTCTCATGTCTGGTGCGACAGGACGAACATTTTTAAAGACATCAGGGCTTCTTCTCATTTGTCTTCTTAAAAATAACTGTTGTATAAATTAACTACTTATTCAATTCTCATTTTACAAGGTTTGAAGCAAGGTTAAGCCTTGCTTCAAATGCACATTTCATCTTAACTGGAAAGAAATCCTTAAACTATTCTTCGAACAAAGCATAGGATGAGCTCTTGTGTGTGTGAGCTGGGATTTGCTTTTTCCCAACAGGGTGATCAGTCAGCATCTAATTAAGATTGTGGAACTTGTAGATGCTAAATTACCTACTTCCCACTTTCAGTAAGGAAACTAGAGCACTGCTAATCTGTCATTTTACTACACAATATGATCTAAAATAGATCATTGAAAGTAAAGATTTAAGACAGACGGAAAAAAGAAAGGATTTTTCTTTCATAGCGCATGGGAAAACCTTTCATTCATGATGCCTGATAAGATAAGGTTTATAATCATAATTTCAGTAGAGATGGCTTTGCTTGGATCCACTGCCAGCCAGTCAGTGAGGAAGAAGAGGAGGTCTTTTGAAGGGCCATAATGAGGGACAATTATTGCTCATAGGGACAATCAAGGAAGTTGAGTGTTGGCATCTCTATCTTCCATAGTTCTGTTGCTCAATCTCTAGGCCAAAACAAAGTGGAATTCATTCAATATCTGACCTTAAAGTGATACTTAGAGCAGGCAGAGATACAGTTCATACCATCTGTCAAACACGAATGATCCCAAGAAGGTCTCTGTGTGGAGGAACCCATCTCTGACTGTTGGTGAAGTTACTTATCAGCTGGCCAGGTTAAAGGTGGCCAGCATTGTCAAAGGGGCAGGTGACAGAGTCCAGACAGGTGAATGATGTCAGCACGAAATCTTACCTGGAAGAGCTAAAGACAGGCTCTAGAGAAAGAAGAGGAGTAGAAATGGGCTCCTGATGGGCAGCTCGATATCACTTGCAGGCTTGCAAGGGCTCTAGGCAACAACATAAGGCTTCAGGGAATAGAAGGATGTTAAGTAATAGTTGGTCTTTGAAAACAAGCAGAACAAGATTAGAAGCATTTTTTGTTAATTTGTATAATTTGTATATAAGGAAGAATATATGTTGTGTTTATAAGACAGCACATAAATATATCCCAGTGATTGTGCGACAAAGAATATTGTCTGAAAGAGAGGATTATATATAGATGCTGAGATTTAGAGTATTTTCACAGTTGCATTCTTGCCTGCTTAAATTTTTTTTTGAAAAACCAAATTTTTGTCTTTATTAAATTGGATCTTTATAATGCATAATGAGAAATTTGTTGTCACTGTTTTCTAAACCACTGGGTAGTCTTCTAAATTATTTATGATGCTTGAGACATACAGGAAAGCAGAAGAGAACACACGCACATGCACAACAAGAAAGAACTATTAATTCTGAGACTATCATGCTTGTGCTAGCTTTTTAAAAACAATAATATTCTAAATTTTAAAAATTATTTATAGCAATTCAACCATAAAGCAAAACGAAAAGATTCTCTCACACGCAAAGTGAAGAAAGGTTGCACACATTCTTACATCTCTTCTGAAATGACAGTTGGAATGTGCTCAGCAAGACTGTATTTCTTCTGGTTAGAGTGTGATACTCTTTTGTTTCAACACATATATCCGAATTATTGTTCTTGCATTAAGTCATATCATTCTCAGGAAGGAAATTAATAAAGAGATTCCCAAATATCTCTTGAAATTCTTCTCTTACTTAAATTTATTCTTTGAAGTCAGTGCAAGCAGAGGACAGAGCATTCGTTTATATAAACAGAAAAGAGAGTAACTTTCCTTTTCTTTTAAAAGTAAGTGGAAGAGGACTGCTTTTTCTCAAAGTAAAAAGGAGAGCATGTTGTGTGCAATACTTCGTGTTGTTTTAAGCGTGGAGGACTTTTCATCCCTGGTCGAGGTGAACCATTTGTAGTTCTCTTAGAAGAACAAATCTATTTGCCTCTGGGAGGAAGAGGCATAAGAGAATATAGTCATGAGCTGGGAATCTATCTAAACTGTTTGAAAAAGGCTGATTTTAAAAAATATTTATTTATCGTGTGTGTGTGTGTGTGTGTGTGTGTGTGTGTGTGTGTGTGTGTGTGTTTATTAGAGATCACTGTGTGTCCCTGTGGAGGACCAAGAGTGACTTCTGGAATCATTCTGGATGGCTTCTACTTCCTTTTGCTTCCCTCTGGGATTTCCCAGACTGTGCCTACCAGGGCCAGAAGTGCAGGCCCTTTCTTTTTCCACTTGGCGTTTTTTTATGTGGAACCTGGAATCCAAACTCAGGACCTTCTGCTTGCGAGGCGGAGTATTAACCCCTGAGCCACCTCTCCATCCCAGAAGAGGCTGATTTTTATCCAACAAAATGACCTTCAATATAAGATGAAAGATGGATTAGCAACGTTTTTCCCTTTTTCCTGGACATGCCGAAAAAAGAGTTCTTAATTTCAGAAATACTAATATGTTAAATTCAATACATACTTCATGGAAGGAACTTTAGAGAAAAAGTGTTCATTATCTCACACTTCAGTGATCCAAGTTGGCTAATGAGGACAACTACAGTCGACTGGCTATTTTAACATGAATCTACTCATATTTTATAATTGCAAACATACTAATAAGCTTCTAGGCTGAATGAGAGTATAAAATAAAGTGTCAAAGTTTAATTTCCTCCTTAAGTCATGGATTTGTGATCATATCTAAAGAATCTTTTAAAGTATACAATATGTCAGTATGTCATATGAGATTAATTATAGGGATCACTGATACTGTTATGATAAATTATTGTTAAATTGATCAGATCTGCTTTGTCAGATTTTCAAATTGCAATTAAAATGTCTATAAGTTTAGAGCAGACACTATGATGTCATCAACACAATGAGGACAGATAATAAAGAACTGATATGATCTCTGACCTCCCTTGAATAATATGCAATTGTGTAATACATAACAAAGTGCTGGATTATTTAAGTATAAGAATAAAAATTGGGTAAAATGTTCTAAATGTAAAACATTTCATAAGCTTATTAAGCGTAAATTAATATACATAAATTGTCTTTGAAAATGATTTTGTTATCTAAAACAACTTTTTATTCTAGTCACTTGGATTACCTCAAATCTTCTTACTTATATTAAAAATATATTGATTTATCACTTAAATCAGTATCTATAATGTTCTCCTACAGGCAATGATAAGTGTTTACCTTTGTCATGTCTCTAGGAAGAATTTATTTAGGACTTACAGCTTACTTGTTTGTGTCATTTCAGAGTCACCATGTAGACATATCCAAGAAACTTCACACAAAACAAGCTGACCTGGATACAAGAGGACCGGGTGATTGTCAGAATGACTTGGCAGATATGGAGGGACAGAAGAACAAATATGGACCACTGCAATAGTAGACACCATTGTGATCTCAGGTCAGCAAAACCACACAATAGTGGCTCCACTACCTACATAATGAGGACTCAATGTGTAGCTTCTAACTACCATTTTGTTCGGAATACATGGCTCAGTTAAAGGGACCACCTCATTTCTTACAACAGTGATAGATTATTATTTCCCATTGTTAAACTCTTTGTCTTCCATTAAAATTTAGTGGTCAACAATGTATTTATTTTTTAAGATTGCCTTGTACTGCTGTGATAGTAATTTTTTGTATAGATAGTGTATGCATATGTTTTTGTGGGGTTTGGGGGGTGTGTACTATGGGTGTGGAGGTCAGGAGTCTATGATGTTGGGTGACTTCCTAGATCACTCTCCAACATATTTTTTTTGACATGTCTCTCTTTCTCTCTCTCTGAACTAGAAGGCACTTGAGTATGTGTCTGTGGATGTCAAAGGTCTGTGACTTTGGGAATCATCCTGATTTGCTCTACCTCCTTATTGCTTTGCTGAGGTTTCCAGATTTTGTCTTCTGGGGCTGGAACTTCAGGCCACCACCATTTCTGCCCAGGATTGCAAGTTTGGGAATCTGAACTCAGGCTCTTTTGCTTGCAAGGCAAAGGCTTCAATCACTGAGCCATCTCCCCAGCCCTCTACCTTATTTTTTGAGACAATGTCTGCCATGAAGTTGGAATTCACTGATTTGATTGGACTGACTGGACAAAGAACTTTTGCCCCATCCAGTGCTGCAGTTACCCTGACATGTAACACTGTCCCTAGCTTCTTATGAAGCGCTGGGTTCAGAATTAAGGACCCACTTCGTGCTTATTAGCAACTTTACTCTCCAAGTATAAGTAATAATATTTTGACTTTTTAAAAATAGAATTATTAGTAGCAAAATTTCATGAATTGAAAAGAGATTAAAATAGTTGGGATTTGGGGCATAACAGAAGGGAATAGTGGGTGAAAACAACTTTAATTATCTAAATGCATGAAAATGTCAAATACTAATAATTTTTCTAAGAGGAGCAAAAATATTATATTCCAGAGTAAGTATATTCTTCTCTTATTGTGTGAACAAAGGAGATCTAATAGACTTGCTATTTTATCTTCAAAAATTATCAGATAAGCCAAATCATATGCAGATTTGAACTGTGATGGTTTTAGTTTACAGAGATGATGATCTTACATTTTCCATTTCTACTAAGGGCAGAACAAGAGCAAGTGGACTCGTAGAATAGTTGAGAGTGTTCAATTAAGCTACCCAGTCTAACTTCCATATGGTGAAAATCTGTCATGTGCTATGAAGGAAAATAAGAATTTTCTTTTTTGGCAATATTTTAGACATGCCAAACCAGCTCAATTCCAATTACACTTGTCTTTGAAATTTCACATTTAGTTTGCAGGAAAATGGAAACTAATTATTCTTAAGCATACAGTTTGTCCTCTCTTTTCCCCACCCCCCTTTTATTTGGTTTTGTAGCTGGCACAATTTTTTTCCTCCAAGGACATGTAAAAGTCAAAATACTAGATATAAAGTCTCCGAAGTATTTCTGCTCCTATCCCTGTCTGTACTACCTGGGCTCTTTCATGTAGTTAGCTTACTGACTTCTGACACTCCTATAAAAATATCCCATAGAGCTTTTCTTATTACCTTTTCATTGACTCTCTCCGAGTGATAAAAATGAAATTCTGTAAAGGGCTTTGAAAACCATGCATATTGCCATTCCTCCACACTTCAAATACTAATCAAGTGTGACTATAAAAGAAACAACTGCTGCTGTGAAAATTGCTGCAGTGTGTTGAGACTCAAGCCATTATTAATTCATTGGAAGCTATTTTTTTCTTCAAGATTATGGAGCCTACAAAGTACCAGATAACACAATTCCTGAGATCAAAGTTTTTGTTTCAATCACAAAGAATTTGTTATCTAATCTTCCACATGTGTGCATCTCTGGGATAGTACAGGGACTACTCTGGCCCTGCTTTGAGTCAGTAATGCAGAGTATTTTCCAGACCAGGGGGCACTTGCTCTCACATATTGCTCATAAATGATGGTCTAAAGGGCCCAGAGGGTCTCAGATCAAAGCAAGAGGCAGTGAGGCTTCCTGAATTCCTTCAAGGAATAAGGTAAAATTCACTCTCTTATGTTAATTTCAACAGGTATTTACTGAGAGATTATCCAGTATGTGTGTCTGTGCAGTATATTTTTTTCCTACTAGTAAAGGCTGCAAACTGTACACTGTCTTCATTTTAGATTATAACCATGAGATGATTCCACACACAAAAATACAAGAGGAAAGTAGATTGTGAATAAAAATTTCCCGATTTTGTTTTCAGGTCCTAGAACATCGTATATGTGTGTTCATTTGAAAAGAGATAACTAGCAGGAGTCATGATTAATATTCATCATGCTTGGTTGTTCATCTCTGAGTTGACCCCTTTGAGTTCAATTGGGACCTCTTCTAAGCTGCTTCCCTATCCTTTCTTTTGCCTTTGACACAGATTCACTATGTAGCCCAGGCTTACCTTCAACTCACGATGCTCCTACTTTAATCCTCTGACTCCTGAGGTTATAAACATGAGCCACCACACTGAGTTTCTGTTCTTGTACGCTGCTTAGATATTAGCTAATCATCTTCTAAATTCTCTTTCAGTAAGAATGGCAGTAGTATTGTTAGCATATCACAAACTAAAAATAAAAAAAAATGGAGAACTCTTCATTAAGACAGGGATGCTGATTCTCTGGTATTATTCCTCCAAGATACACCCCCATTTATTCATTATAAACAACTAGAGGGACTTCTGTGGATGATTGAACAAAAACTATGTGTGGCAGTCGAACCTACTGTAGCCAGAGTATGAAAATCAAGTTCCCAACATTAGAGTCCTGGCTCCTTTCTCCAAGAAATTGATGAAAATGTTTTGCCCGATCTCACAGATGACCTTCTTCTATGCATCTTTAATTTATACTGGCAGCTTGGTGATTCTCACATCATATTTCAGAAACATTATTATTAGCTTTCCATGTTGTTTTGCCCATTAATAACTACATACAGTTCTCTGAAAGTACCATGAGTAAGTGATATGGGCTAAAGTTCAGACCTCTGTAGTCTTAACTGAGACTGCTGGCTTTGAAAAATTGGCTCATTCACTTGCCAACAGTGTACCACAAGCAATTTGTCAAACTCGCTGTCTGTATTTATCCAATTGGGTTAATAAGAGTGCTATAGCACAGGCTATTTTGAAGATTATATTGGATCAAATAGGTGAAAAGTTAGCTTAGCACATGATAAACTCCAATTAAGTGGATGCCATAATTAGTTATTGACTCAAGGAGTTGATTGCTAAGAAAACTATTTTGAAACAATATCTCTAAAGTGCTCTGTTGTGGTTCTTGTAGTCTGTATTGTGTGTCTTTTGTTTTCAGGTTAGGATGTTGGTGGCCTTGGTAAATATTCTGGACAAGGGAGGGAATGAGAAATCTTCCTTGGCTTTGTCACTGATTCCAGGGTCTAGGAAAGACCCTCTATGGAAAAACAAGGCTGATGGGGTCTTTGTTGGTGTGCCCTTTCTTCTTTCTATCAGCAGCGACAGCTCAGAAGGAACTCAGTGCTCCACTGGATCAGCTCAAGATCTATTTTCAATAGGTGCCATATGTTAAGTGGAAATGTTTGCAATAAGCGTTTTGTCACACATCTAGTTCCCTGGTTTATTTGTTTATGGAAAGCTGATTGGGAAGTGCTCACAGGAAAAGCACTCGAAACAGACTAAGAGAGAACAGATCCAGCAAAAGGAGAAGATGGTTCATAATACAGCGACAACAAGATTCCAGCAGATCCCACAGGGAGATCTGGAATGAGCCTGGCTCTTAGAAGGTACTCTGAATAAGGGGCAGTCCTTTGTGCCCACTGCATCCATCAATCATTAGATGCAGCCATCCTGAAAGGGGCTGTGACTGTGGATAAGGTGACTTCTTTCAGCTCAGGGCAAAGCCATCTTGGATAAGAGGATTAATGTTCAGTTTTGAGGAGCATCTTATTATGTGGGTCACTCATTAATTGCTGCAGTTGCCTCTGGTGATTTGCCTGGCTTACACGGGGGACCCTTTTCCCTTTTTTTCTTATGTATCCCTCTGGAAGCTTAAATCTTTGCCAGGCAGTAAAAGTTTATAAATGTGGATATTTATTTGCATCCTACATAAATGTTCTGTATTAAGTAAATTTTAGATTCTCCTGATTCACATCCTCTGATTCAACTTTCTTGCTGTTGAAGCTTCAGCTACATTCGCATTATCCCCAACCCATAGACTAGATCTGCCATGATTTGTCTTTCATAAATTAGACTAGTTAGCCACTGAAAGGAACATGAAAAACAGGTGACTTAAGTTTTCGTCCCAGCCTTGCCAAAACCTGAATGTGCAGTTTTTGCATAAACTTTCTACTTTTCTTCACCCACCTAGAGATAATCAGTAACTGCTTTTGCTCCAAAAACTAGAGAAGTATTAGATAATTTAAAACTGAAAACCAACTTCCAATTCTTTCTATTGTTAGATCATATGGTAGTTTTACTTACTTAAATTTTTGTATAGGTAATGAATACAGTGTGATATTTCAACACACATATCTGTGTGTTACTCAAACTAGGAAAACTAGCTTTTCTTTTTTTTTCCCTGTGCATATTCAACTGCTTTTATTTATAGCGTGTACATCTAACCTATTTCTTTTTTTATTTAATACATTTTATTATTATTTCAGCTCATACAAACTTAATAGGTACACCAGTTCCCTCCCTCCCTCCTCCTCCCCCCGAACCCCCTGCTCCCCCTCCCCTCACCCCTCCCTCCCCATCCCCCAGTGCCTCCTGCCCCAATTCCCAGAGAGTCCTTTCTTGTGCATGCCTGACTCTCCTCCGGGCCCTCCTCTCCGATGACGTACAAGGACTCAGTGGCATTTCCCTGAACCCTTTCCCGTGTTCCCCTTAAGCATATTAACACTGCTGTGGCTGCCAATCCCTTGCCTCCAAGGATCTTGGTGCCTTTAGCAGATTCTAGACTTTGTGAGGTCAATAGTGTGTTGGACATTGTGCAGGGCATGCAAAGTCCAATTATGATTGCTTCGGCCCTAACTTGTGTGGAATATCTTGCAAATCATTGCTCCTCCCATCCTTTTGCTCTTACACTCTTACAGCCCCCTCTTCCACAAATGTCCCTGAGCTTCAGGATGGGGAGAGATTAGTCTGGCCTAGTTCTAGGTGGTTGATATAGAGCCTCTGAAGTTCTGGATTATGGTTTGTTGATTTTCTTTTGCAGGAAAACTAGCTTTTCTATGTCTTTACTTTTTTTAATGTTTGAAACCCTCCATCTCATCACTTTTTTTTTCTATATGACCTACCATAACCAAGTATTTTGATTTCTACTTAGTATTAAAGTTATCATAATATAAACAAAACCATGCTATAGATATTATTCTTTTGTTTCCCAGATATGCACTCTTAGATTGGAACTGCCAATACCCTGAAGTACAATGTTTTAAGATGGCTCTCCTTGCAACTACCCTCTTCTCTGGTTGGAATGTTTAAGCATGTGCCGGAAGGAGAAACACATTCATTTTATCCTTTGAACAACTCTGAAATATCATTTCCTATTAGGCATTTGTGTGAGCACTGACAACCTTGCCCCTGTTGGTCCCTAGAGATTAATTTATTTCCTGCAGTGTTTGCTCTTTGTAGAGACTCTCACTTGTCAGCCTTCACCAATGGGAGATCTCATCAGCAGAATGTTAATTACAAAAACAGCACCATGTACCACATGGAAAGAACACAATAGTTCTGCAGGCAAAGGAACCCTTTTCTCTCCCTTTCATTTCACCTCCACTTCTCTTTTCATCAGCAAACTTCTCCATGCGGTGGTAAGAGCGTGTGGAAGAGGAGCTGCCTTTGCAGCCAGACATACATACCCAAGACTGAACTTTCATCTGAGATTATGACTTGTTTCCTATCTTTAAAATTAGCCTACAAATGTCTGTATCATGAAAACCCTTGTGTGTTTTAAAAAAAAATACTTATGTGAATGTTGAAATACAGATTTTTGGAATCTGTTCTCTTACGCCAGACTGCGAATTATGGCTTCTGTTATCAGTAGACATGTCTCAGTGCTTATTTCTGTAGAAGGAGCTCAAAATGCTTTTTTAAAAATTATTTATTATTTATTCAATTGTGCGTGTGCGCGTGTGCGTATGTATGTGTGTGTGTGTGTGTGTGTGTAGAACCACTGGCGAATTTGGGAACCACCATGGACCACCTCTACCTCCTCCTTGTTTACTCTGCCCGGGGATTCACAGGCTCCGCCCTACCAGGACCGGAAACGCAGGCCGCCCCCGCTTCCGCCCAGCGTCTATACGTGGGGTCTAGGATCCGAACTCAGGACCTTCCGCCTGCAAAGCAAAGGCTTAATCCCTGAGCCACCTCTCCAGCCCCAAAATGCTTTTTTTTTTTTTTAATTCAAGGGGCTAAAAGAAAAAAAAAAAAAAACAAGAATATTTTCCAACACGTGTCATTGTGTCTAAATAAGATGTGATTAGGACACATCCACATTCATTCCTTTACATATTGTGACTGTTTTGGTACCATATGGGCAAAGTTGAATCGTTCTGGCAGATAGTTACTACCTGACACTTTGGAGGAAAAGCTTCCTAATCTGTGCTCTGGAGAGGAATTCAGAGGTTCTTGCATATCACAATAATGTATTTTAGCCTGTTTTTCTGATGATTCTAGTGCAGACTGTCTATGACCCACACTTTGAAAAGTAGCACAACAAAATTTAGAACAATCTTCCTTTTATTTTACTCACTTATACCTACTTGATTATGAGATTTTATTGATGTTGTCTTTAATCTCTAGGTTGATCTAGTAATCTCTAAATTACTCAATCCAAATTACCTGCTACTAATAGGTATCATGTCACCAGCTCTATGTAGCTCTCACTGACTACCATGCTGGTCTGCTGGTCTCTCTGTAGCCCAAGCTGGCCTGGAAGTCACCGTCCTCCTGCCTAAGTGCTGTGATTACAGACAAACACCATCATGCTGGCTAATCACCAGGATTCTTGAACGGGCTAACAAGCCCGCATGCTTCTACCATTGTCCCTGTGTGTGTTCTCAACGTGAATGTGAAGTCCTGAAACCTAGGTCAAATATGGATCTCCATTTCTCAAAGTTTTCCACTGAGCCTCCCCGTGTTTTCTTCTTTCTCTGTGACTTAGCTACTTTGGATTCCTATTTCTCAAAGCTTTGCAAGGAATGGCATATTGAAAGCTAATCCAGAGTTTCTTCTAGTGCCACATCCTTGCCATCTCCTCTTGGTCCACCTTTAACTATTACCATATTGGTGTCCCTGACTGCGATATCTGAAATTATAACCCTCTTACTTGGCACTGTTGATTCTCTTCAAGCTACCTCATAAATCATATGTTTTCTGTTATTATTTGATTATCGAGCACTGGTTGCAGGGATTCATAGTTTGCTCTATCTTTAGATTCTGGAAAGTTCCTAGGCCACAATAGAATCTAAATAAATATTTCTCAAACAGAGAAATAAACTCTAGATTCCTATTCATTACAGATAACATGTGGCCTTTCTCAAACATTTTCTATATGCCAAAAGTACAGTTTTCATGAATAGTTTTCTCTGAGAAATAATAGAATAGACAATCACTACAAATGAGAGAGATGGATCAGCTACCAACTTGTGCCATTTGATTACTTGGTCTCAGTCAATAATTTAATTATCAAAGATGCCAAAGGAAAGGAAATTGATGATTGGTAGAGATGTGAAAATGTGGTTGAAAGTATAGCTGGAGCCATTGAAGAGAAGCTTTGTGAAATGTTCAGAAGAGACTACAGCTACAGCAAAGCATTTTCCCAAACGATGGTCATCACTAAATCCAGCAGTTTTAGGAGTTTGGCTCTCAGAATTCTCAATGGGGAAAACAGGGTGTGAATAGCACTGATTTAAAATAATGCTTTTAGGAAGCTTCAGTTTTATAAGAGAATGAAAATCTCTTTTAGGTATATTTGAGCTTGGCTTCCTTAAGTATGAGGAAAGGGAGATTTTCCTTCATTGTATTCTTTGCCTCCAGAGAATTACTTGTTCAATTTTTAAAAAATAAATTTATTAAATTTACATTTTTACATACATGCTCCTTGCCTCCTCGTTCTCTCTCCCTTCTTCCTTTCCCTCCTGCTCTCATCCCATTCCATCTTCCCTCCAGTCTACTCCCTCCTATTCTCCTGTTCTTTGGTTCTTTGGGTCCTGGGGTTCCCGCTGTATTATGTGTTCTCATGGGGGTTCTGGACTCTGTGGCAGACAGAGATGCCCTTCCTTGGGCAACCCACTGATATGGCTTCTCCCCTTCCTCTGTCTGACCCCCTTGCTCCTAAGGATCCTGTTGCCTGAAATTATTTCCCCTTAGACTGGGGCAAGTCCATGGGGCGTGTTGACATGTCCACCACTGTACAGGTCTGATGAGTTCAAGTCCTGTTGCTGTGAGTTCCTGGCTGTGGCTGCTCTATCTTGAATGGAGTGACCAGTCCAGCAATGGAATTCTCCATTTTTAGGATCTTATAGTCTTACTGCCCCCTCTTCTACAAAGTTCCTTGAGCTTCTGGTTGGAGAGAGATTTGGCTGGCCTGGTTTTAGGTGAACGTTGTAGAGTTGCTGGTGTTTTGTATTCAGCTTGTTTGTTGTTGTTTATTTTGCTGTTCTTGCACTGCACAAGGCTGCATCCTATCTGGGTGTTGAGATCCTCTCCTATCCACAATACAGAAACTGTTAAAGAGAGGCCTTTATATAAGATAAGCTTGCAGGAGAGGGAGGATCAGAAGTAGGGCACAGTAGTGGGTAGAGTCAACTTCCCCTGTTCTTGGGGAGAGGATTAGTAATTTCTAAACAGTTGGATGATGTCCTGGATGTACTTGTTTGATTTTTATGATTATATTTTTATTTTGCAGTTTATGGTTTTATTATTTACTATAATAGATATATTTCATAGATTGAAGGACACTTGTTTAGTTTATTTAGAAAGAAAAGTGAAACAAAATTCCATTTTTATGTTCTATGGATGAAGTGTTTGACTCTCCAAAGAACTTCTCTACATGCCTCTGAATTCCTCTTAATTTCATGATCTCAAGTAATTGGTTCAGTGAATATTCGATTCAATTTAAGAAATATCACTTCCGTATTAAACCTGTGACATTTCCAAAGGAATGAGCGATGAATGCCAACACTAAGGGTTTTATTTGAAT
The DNA here is from genome assembly GCA_023101885.1 of Typhlomys cinereus. Taxonomy (NCBI): domain Eukaryota; kingdom Metazoa; phylum Chordata; class Mammalia; order Rodentia; family Platacanthomyidae; genus Typhlomys; species Typhlomys cinereus. The sequence continues at coordinate 1,708,486 of JALPQD010000032.1, read as the reverse complement.
TTGCATTTTAAAACCCAGGCAATTATGAGAAAAACCAGTTTTTGTATACTTTGAAACTTCTTGAATGTTAGTTTGAAGTTAACTCAGTTCACTGGCACTAGTCACAAGGGAATAGATGTTATCTGAAAAGTCCCAGTACAGGTGGAAGTTCTGGTGAGATCAGTCACAGAGAAACAATTTAGAAAGTCCTTTCGAAAATGAATATGGCTTGCATCCATTATTTTATTTTGAGATAATATAATCATTCTAATTTCCTCATCTCCCACTTTTCTGCTTGTCTAGGTACTATCTTAAATCAGCTTATTGACAAGGGAGAATGAGAGTAATAACTGTCAGGATGACAGATTGAACTTCCTAAGTCCAAGCTTGTAATAGCTTTATGTGAATATGAGGCTGTAATAACAGGTAATATTTCTGTAGCACTTTATGTTTTACAAAGCACTTGCAGATCCATTATTTCATTTGCTATGCCCTCAACTCCGTGCTTTGATTATTATTATCAAAACACATTCACGGATAAGGAAATGGAGTCTAGGAATTCCTTAAGACATAGCCAGTGAGTGGTACCCTCAGGACTCAAGCTCTAGCCTGGGATCCTGTTCTTCCTGTATTGTATCTGTTTCACTTTCCCTTATCTCCTTCCCATCAAGGGGAGGGGGCACGGAGGGAGAAATATTGTTGTTAGCTTTTTCTGCAGATAAAGTCTCAAAGATAGTAAGTGATGGAAGTGGGAATTATATCTGGGCATTCCACCTTGAAATCTCGGTTTTTTTTTTTATCTCTAATGCATTTTTTACAATAGGTAGTTGTACTTCTAGTTGCGATATACAAAAGATCTAAACCATCTAAAGACAGTGTACTGGCTCATGCAAGGAGGGAATGGAATGGGATCCAAGACCACGTGGGACCCAGCCCGCCTTCCTATTAGGCCACCGCCAGGGTCAGTCTTGAGGAGGGATGTTGACAAAAGCAAACTGAACTAGCAGGGAAATTGACATGATATACAGAGAGCTATGTTTTCTCTCTACTTTGAAATCATCTTTCCTCTTTCTCAGTTAGACCATGTGCTTCTTAAAAGTTAAAAAAACTCTAATTTTTATTTATTCTCTGACAATCTCCGCATGCATACAATGCGTTTTTATCATATCCACCCATTCCATTATCTCCTGGGAGTCTTCCCAACATGTGCCCTCCCATGCTCATGTTCTTCTTTTTAAAAACTAGACCAGAATGCAAAATAATATATGAGCAGTAAGAGAAAATGCTCGTAGGATGCAGCAGCTGTTATGAATGAGTTTCCGGCTCCGCATGCTTGAGAACCCCGATGAAGCTAAAGAGGAAGGAGTGCAGCTTTCTTTCTCAGTGTCCTGTGAGGACGAGCGAGCCCACGGTGTGAACGCTTTCAGAGCCCAAAGCACAGGAGACCGTCTACGATGTGGGCGCACAGGATATTGGAATTCAGAGGACTGCCAGGCACTGTGGTGCGTGGGGGCTACTCATGGTTCAGGAGTCAGAACACGGAACAGAGTCAAAGCCTGTCTCATCTTTGCCACCTAGTGGTGAACATGCAACACAGCAGCCGTCTCCGCAGCGCTTCTGGGGCCGGAATCTGTAGATTGTGCCTCTTTGTATGTCACACACATCATTGACGAGACAGCCTTAGCCTCTTCACATTAACTCATTTAATTTTTGAGAAATCCCATTAAGTAGAATTTTCATACCTTGCACCTACTCCCATCTCACTTGCAAAGACGGAAAAATAAGATTAAATTGCTTTAAAGTGACAGAAAAAAAGAATTCAAGAAAGGGAAGAAGAGGAGGAGAGAGAGACAGAGAAAGAGAGGGCGACAGACAGGGTGATAAAAGTCGATGCTTGAAACTTATTGGTTTTTCTCCAGTCGCATGCTTAAGTTTAATATTCATAGATACCCCCTCTCCCCAACAGTTTTTAGAATTGCACTAGGACTAGGTTGAGGGCCACAGCCTACGAATCCTGGATCTGGAATCGCCGTTGTAGATCCCGGATAGCTTCAAGAAAGAGAGAAGGACAGAGTCAGAAAAGTCAATGTTTGAAACCTATTGCTTTTTTCTTCAGTTTATGTTTATACACACTCCCTCCGCCCCCAACCCAGCCCATACTTCTTACAACTGCCCTAGGTTTTATGCTCTATCTGTAGGGTAAAGAAGTTGAAGGGAAGGAGAGGGGAGGGGAGAAAAGAGTGGAAGGGAAAGAGAAAAGTAAAGTTAGTCACAGGCTAATGTGAATTTTTCTCCTAATTTCACACTAATTTTACATAGAAATTAAAATATAAAATTATTTCTGATTGTTTAATTGTTGACAGCAGAAGTAAAAGCCACAATAATATATGTGTTAAATAAAAATATCCTAACTATAACACAGTACATGTGGCAATGCAAATTACTTTTCATAGGCTTCCTTTGAGTTTAACATGCTAATATTTTCAGGAACAAAAGCCACTGCCCAGGTCTCGGTATTTATTTGCTCTGGTGCCTTTTTAGTCACCTGTCCCTAACGCTTTACAAACCACAGTAGAAAGGAATGAAGTGTCCTGCCTGGAAAGAGACAGCATTTTTCTTTTTTATTTGGAGTTTGTCTGTGACACTGTATTAATGTCAATTTGTATGTTAATTAGGAGCTTTGGGAAATATCATTGACACTTGAAACCTATTGTTCTTCACTTTAATGTTCATTGATTCTGTAGTTCTTAGAATTGCACTAGGTTAGGTTCAGTGTCACAGCCTAAGAACCTGGATCTGGAATAACCTTTTTAAATCTCAGTCAGCTTCAAGCTCTCTAGCTGTGTGATTGATGGGCTGGCCACACTTTATTGTGACCTCAGTTTCCTGTTTATTCTCATTACCCATAAAATAGGCGTTCTGCAAGGATAAAAACTGAATTGCATGCAATATCATCTTTTTCATCTGAGAGCACTTTTCAAATCTAATGAGCTATTTTCTGTCTCAGAGCAATGTCCATCGTCCCACCACCCCTTCAAAGAATTTACATCTCTTCCTTTACTTTTCTGGTTCTTCTTACTTTGCTCCCGATTATTTCTCAAGGGAAATATGCATGTGAATATCTTGTATCAAATATTATAGCATTTAAAAACAAGCTGTTTTCTTCTAGTAAAGACTTCTGATCGATGCCTCTTATTTTTCCTTTACTTCTAGAACTCTTCAAAAATGAAAGACATCAAAAATAACAAGATGTGACAGAAACTGCTTGGGCAGCAAAGATAAGGGTTGCAATGGAAAAGGAAGCCCAACCTTCTAACCGAAAAACAAGTATTCCCCAATGGACTCTAGAGAAGCTTGACTAGGCCCGGCAAAGAAGAAAGCAAGCTGGAAAGTTTTAACATGTAAAAGTCAAAGAAAGCGTATGATAAGGAATTCACATTGTCATATGTATTGTGCTATTGTTAGGCTGTATTTATTTAATATATGTACTACTGTGGCTCTTGTTTCTACTATCATTATTTAAACAATTGAAAACAATTATACTTCAATTTCTGCATAAAATTGGTGTGGAATAGGAGAAAAGTTCACAAAATATTTTCACTTTTTCTCTTTAGGCCCTAGTGTTTTTCTAGTGTTACTATCATTCCTGCTAAAAGCAACTTAAAGAAAAATGACTATATCTGAGAGTGATTCAACATAACCAGCTTTCTTATCTGATTCCCTGGGAACTGTGGAAATGAGATTTTCAGTTTGTTTTATGTTTTTTATTTGTTTCACATTTTCAATTTGTTTTATAAATACACTGAAAATGAATGTGTTCAAATCCAAAGCCATTATGAGTTATAGAATTTTTTTTGATTTCTTCCCTCTATAAGTTATAGTTTATAATACCACTTAGTTTTGATAATGTTTTATTGTTTTATGTGTTACATATTAGATCATCATTTTAAATGAATGTTTACTTGGACTAAAGTAAAACCATTTATTATAGTTAACCATAATACTTGATGAAAATAAAAAAGGCAACAAAATAGTAATGAGATATAACGAATACAGCTGACAGAAGACAAAGGAATTCTTAATGTATATGCTTAGTAGAACAGCACTTATGATTATATATCTGTAAAAATTGAGATGATTTTTGTAAGTTTTCTTATTTTATGTAAGTACACTTGATTAATATCACTTCGCCTCTAATAAAATGAAGAGACTAAGTATTTATCTAGCTGGTTATTTAGAAATTTAGTAGGAAACATTAGATTTTGTTTATTGGTTATACTTTCTTTTATAAAAACTGATTCTGATCTTATGATTTATGTATGTAGAGATATTATCTAATGATTTAATACCAAAGAGTTTGTAGAGATAATAAATCATAAGGCCATTTTTCAACTTAACAAAGACAAACACAGAGATTTTCCATGTAATATTTATATTCTGATTTATGCTATATGACCAGATATCTTTTTTCTTTCTAAAAGTCAATAAATCCTGATTTCCAGTGTCCTAAAGATTGCTGAACAATTTCATTGTGATAGTGTTGTAGATTCTAAAATTTCATGAAGATCTTTTAACTTTTAAAATTTTCCTGTCTGTGTCAATATGACTAGAAAATTTTGAAGGTTGACACCCCCATACTCGATGTTTTGAATACCACAGAGAATCCTGTCTGGAACCCAGAGTCTTGTCAAACTGTACTATAAGTGCTTTGGGGTTAATAGAACTTTTTGTTTTTCAAATCCTAGTAAGTACTGAATATTTTAGTTTGGTATATAAATGCAATTAAATTTGTGCTTTTAGTAAGTCCATATCTTTGTTTAAAAAATCAAGAGAATTGATATCTTACACTGGTTGCAAACCATCCAGGTTTTCTCATTTGAAATGACACAGAACATGCCTACTCAGTGTAATTGTTTCTACCCATTCTGCTTCTTTTTCGTCTTGATATCCAAAGCATAATACACTTCATACTTTCCCATGGAAGATCTTGAAAGGTTGAAAATAAATTTTCTAATTTTTATCTGTATATGTGTCTAACTATGTTTAACTCAAAAAACCTACGTTTTAGGTTAACCTATGTTAACTATAAGAATTAGGTAAAAAACACATCTTCAATTAGAATTGTAATCAGTTTTTCACTATTCATGAAGGAATTGACTGTAAATAGAATCCAGAGGAAAGAGAAAGTTTTTCTTGGTCACTACCATAGATCTGCCATGTTGGACCCAGTTACATTAACCAAATCTCGCACCATAACCATATCACATAAATAGGTACCAAGAATGTAAATTACATTACTTTAAAATGCTCTATGCAATGTAAATGAATCAGTCAAGCAGTCTGAAGTATGGAGGTAGAAAGGAAACAAGAAATGAAAAAAAGTTGAATTATTTGATAAGAACTAGTTAGATTCTTTTTAAAATTGTCTTAATATCAAAATCAATTTAAAATTGTCTTCATATCAAAATCAATGTATAGTAAGATTTTCAGATGTCTGTCTAGCAGTTTATGAATGAAGCTGCTGCTAAATGTAAGAGAGTATTTAGTATTTGTGAGGAGGAAGAAATAGAAGTTGGATAGAGTGAGTCTTGATAATCTGGAACAGTAAAGTGGAAGTGAGTAGCATGAAGGGATTCTTTTGATTTCACTCTCAAAATATCTGCAAGATCCTCGTTTCTGCAGCTGCAATCCTAGCATCGAGCATTTTTTGTTCTTGTGCGATAACCTTGTGCCCATTCTCACCATTTCTGCTTTTGCTGCCTCTCAAGCTCCTTTGCTACAGCGGGCAGAAGAACAGCACTGAACTATGCAACCATGTGCTGCCCATGCTTCCCACCTCGCAGAGAAGAGCTTAACTTTCTAGGACATCATCCTCCCTGATGCACATCCATTGTCTCTCTGGCCTCCTGTCTCTGGTGCTTTCTCACTCACTTGTTAAAAAATCCCATTGGCTTCTTTTCTCTGATGCTTTTCTTGATTACTTGTTAAAATCCCCTTGGCCTTCCCATGGTTCATAGTTGATCTGGGGACACACACGGCTCAAAGCCTTTTTATTTACTTTTCTCCTGTCTGGAATATTTTGTACTAGGCTCTCAATGAAAGTCACCCCTTCACTTCCTTCAGGTTTCATTCACAGCTTGGCTTCTCTTTGCAGTCGTCCCTGGGCATTTGCTTCATTTGTGACTTGAGTCCCTCCTGACTTTTCTCTGTCTCATTATCTCAAAAAAGTCAAACAGATAAATGAATTACCCAACTATTTGAGGTATTTTGTTGTAGAGCTCAGTACTAATTAAGAAAGTAAAATATCTTTTCTTAGATTTGGAGGAAAGGCCTGGGCATCACGAGAGACATAATGTCCTTATAAGCAACAGCCTAGATCTCTGTGAAGTGTGCCTAAGAATTCCTGCATTGTACAGGTCTTACTGGAGAATCCATCTTCATTCTCACCATGTCAAACAAGGAAATCCATATAGTGGGTCCATATGTTTCCAGGTACTGTTGATCATTTAAACCCTTGGTAGCAGAAAGTAGTAGGAAAATCAATTTTCTTGGAGAAGAAAAAATAATGCAAAAAATCATTTTCTATCCACAGATATTAAAAAATAGTATATTCATCAGATCAGAATTTACATGGCGTAAAACAAAGATCTTGGAAATCTGTTCTAGTTAAATACAATGGCCATACAGATAAATCCACTGTCAGATCATCTTAAGTTTTTCTAGGGTTCAAACTGCTGAGTCAAATGGAAATTGGACAGAGACTTCCTTCTCTGTATTCTTTAAATCTCTGAAAGTCACAGTGAATTATGGCAATATGTCAAGCATATTATGTTATTTTCTGCTAATTATCTTGGCCAAGGATAGGTGAATATCATTCCAGGAGAATCTCCTTAGCTTTTTCTGCTACAATTAAGCACAGAGGAAATGTTACAAAACCAGAATCATGAATATGATCATTTAAACAAGCAAGCTTAGCTCAGGCACAAAATATGAGAATGCTTATGAGATAGAACTTTGGTAAATCCTGTCATGAAGTAAAGAAAGATAAGACTTCAGAAAATATAAAAGATGTTGAAAGACATTGAGAAGAGTCTAAGAAGGCACAGAATTTATTTAGTTAGAATTGAAGATGTTGGAGTGGGTGGTACAAAGTGGAGGTGAAATCACACTCAAAGAGAACTGATTGAACTGATTAGAACTGATTGCCCAAATGTTCTGATTTATGAAGCAAGATGTAAGAAACATCAAAATTTTCTAGTAAAACATCAGTTTTCTAGTAAATTGAATCAGTGAAATTTGAGAATAGTGATATAGAGATAAAGATGGAATCCTAAGTAAGAAAGATGCAAAAATAAAGCTAGAATTAGACAAACAATTGACTTTTCAAAGTTCAGAACCGAAGCTTAAAGACCAGGTGCTGAAGAAATCTCAAGAATTATAAATCTTGTTAAAAGCACAGAAAGTCAGACGTTGCATGTTCTCTCTTATAAATGAAACCAAGTTCTAAGCCCCCATAATGATATACTCAAGGAAAAAATCTGTATAATACTCATTAAAACTATAAAGTATTGTAATTAAGAGGGCAGGGGAAAGAAAACCCTAAAAGAATGGAGACAAAGGAACACAGTTAAATAGATAAATAGGGCAACTGTCAAGTAGTAAGACATCTGATCCCACCCACCGTCAGTTTCCTGTTCACAGGTGTTTAGACTTGTTTGAACATGTGTCCCCCGTCACAGTGGGGTTGGTGGTTATTAGGAAGCTAACTTCACTGACTACTGTGTCCTATTCCTGCTCTCCTCTCTCCTTTAAGTCTTTTTTCAAATAATGACCTTTTTAAAAAAACAAAACATGACAAAGAAACAAAAATGGATTTTTATCTTTAGATATGAGAGGATCTCAACACCCAGACAGTCTTATGCAGTGCAGAAACAGCAAAATAGACAATAACAGCCAACCAGAATGCAGAATACAGGGGACCTTACAGTGTTCTCACAGAACTAGTCCAGCAAAGTCTCTCCCCATCCTAAAGCCTGGGGAACCTTGCAGAACAGGGGGCAGTAAGACTATAAGAGCCTGAAGAGGGAGAGCTCCACCGCCGGACAGGACACTCCACTCAAGACAGGGCTGCTGCAGCCAGGAACTCACTACAATGAGACTAGACCTTAACAGACCTGCTCAAAGGCTGACATATCAACATGTCCCGACAGACTAACGTGGATCTCAGGAGAAATAATTTCAAGCAGTAGGGTCCTTACGGGTGAGGGGTTGGACAAGGGTAGGAGACTACTCACATCAGTGGTCAGCCGCAGGGCCTCTTGGCTTAAGTAGATGATTTAGAGAAGACTCCGGGATCCATACACGCTGATGATGAAGAGGGCAGAAAGGAGCAGGTGATTCATGAATGGAGGGGAGGAAAGAAAGGTAAGGAGGAGGGAGGGAAGAAAGAAAGGAAGGGGGAAATGGAAGGAAAAGGAGGAAGGATGAAGGTGGTAAGGATATTCACTCATTGGGCTATGAAAAGGAAAAGTGATAAAATAAATTAAATTTTTAAATTATAACAAAAATTACAAACAAATATTATTTTCCAGTGATTTTAAAACTGCTGCATACAAATACGCTATTGTCACTCAGACTAGAAAGACAGGACTGAACATTTCTGCAAGTTGATGGTGTTTGGAAAGCATAGTTCTCCCCTTAGGACTGTACAAATTCAGACAGAAAAATATCACTATTTTATGCATCCCAAAATGTAAAAATAATGAAATATGTATATGTGTAAAATGCTTCTTTACTCTTTCTTTCAATAAACATTTGAATATTTATCACACAAAAATCCACAAAACAAAAACAAGGAAAGAATATTTGAAGCTTATACTCTAAAAAAAAAAAATCCAGAAAAAAGGTTAGAAAATGAAGGATGGATGGGATGCCAAAAGAAAGTTCAATGAACAGGAGAAGATGTTTGCAGTATAGATATCAGAAAATAATTCTATATAGTTCAGATAAGAAACTATAAATCATATTATGCTAATTGCACACAAGCTAATTTTAAGAAAGGATAAAGGGCTTACTCAAGCACTTCAGAAGTGAGATTACCCAAATAAAGAGTATAAGGGTATGAAAATGTGGTCAAAATCACAGTCAGTCTTTAAGAAAATGTAAATTAAAGCCCCGATAAGAAACATAATCACAAAACCAGCAGATAGCTAAAGAGAGAGAGAGAGAGAGAGAGAATAAAATTCAAAGAAAAATGTGGATTGCTTTTCCACCTTAATGCTCTGTTTTGGAGTTTCCAATCTTTGCCTTCCAGGACTGGAAGTGTAAGTAGCCACCATTTTTACCTGGCATTTTTACATCGGATCTAGGGATGCAAACTCAGGTCCTTTTGCTTTTGAAGCTTTAATCCCTGAGCCATTTTCTGTCCCACTTACAGTATCTTTCGAAGCTAAACATGCATCTACTTTATGACCCACATTGTCTGCTCTTGGTATAAATCTGGAAAAAAGGAAATCAGTGCACTTGTATATCAATAAGACACATAGAGAGGGGTTTGTAAGTCAAAATGGAAGCAGCCTGTGCCCGTAAGCAATGGAACAGGCAAAGAAAGTAGGGCAGGACCTACACAACGGAAAGCGATACAGCAGTGAAAGACAAACTCCAGGGACACACACCTGAGTACGTCACCACCATAGGTCTCAGTGGGAGGAATCAGGCAAAAACAGTGCATGGGGGCGATGACGTTTCATTCACTCTATGAATGCACAGCACTGCTGTGGGTAATAAAAGGGAAATGCTCTTTGCACTCGGTATGAGTGTGTGCAAGGGCACAACAGAGCTCCCTAACAGTCCAACAAGATTATGAATCTGTGTTGTGTCATATGAAGACACACAAAGAATTGGATTCATCTAGATGGAAATGATAGCACTGTGCATCTCATGGCATGTTTGTGGTAAAGCAAAGACTCAGTTACAACACATTTCAGAACAGAACTGACCTCTGGGGCAAAGGAGAACAAAAGATTATGTGTCTCATTTCATATATATACATATATATGAAAGTAGTTTGTAATTAATTGAAGAAAATCTGTGATATAGTCTTATCACTTGGCCTGGCTAACATAAGTATGAGAATTCTGTAGCATAAGTATGAGAATTCACCATCTTCATTCGGTGATCATATTGTAATGTGTTCAGCCCTGTTCTGTTTTTCTACTATCTTGCTGAGATGCAGTTTTCCACTAGAATAACCTCATAAATATTTTCTTGTATTTTTCCCATGTGCTAATGAAAGATAAGAAGCACACTTTCTTAGGCATGTTCCATAAAAGTGCCTGAAAGGCTTTTGTTGAAAATAAATGCTTTTTATGTTGTGTGTCAAAAGTCTTATCTTCTGAAGTGTTCTATAGTAAAAGCCCCCAACTCTTTAGTCTGTATTATCAAAGTACTTGAAGTAGTTAATGCATGATATTTACACACTTTTGGATGTAACCTGACATTTTTCTCTTGCCTTTGTGCATTCTGGAGAAACCACAAGTTCAATTTGAATATTTGCAATAAGTGGAATGATACATGAAAAGGTATTTTTTTCTAAGTTAGAGATTAGTAATGAAATAGTAGGAAAATGCTTACAGGCACTTGTGTGCTTGATTATACTAATAGTTCACTACTGGAGGAAGGCTACTCTATTTCTCCCTTGTCGTTATATGGAAATGATAACTTTGTGCAGATTACTAGTTCATAAATGAAAAGTATTATCATTCATAGTGTATCCACTTACATTGTGTGACATTGAAATTCCAAAACTTTAAAGTATGCGAATATGGCCTGGGAGATTGCTCAGTGGTTAAAGCCTTTGAGTAGCAAATAAAAGGACCAGAGTTCAGATCCCCAGACACCACTTAAAGTACCAGGATGATACAGTGATCCTCCTATGATTCTGAGCTAGAATTACAGGAATTAAAATTACAGCATGCTAACTATCCAGACTAGTCCTAATGGTGTGCACTGGGTTTAACTAGACACCCAGGATCATAACAGTAAGGTGGAAGAACAATCAGGAAGGATTCCCAATATCACCATCAGGCTTCCACAGGCACACACCCTCAAGAGCACTCATGTATACACATTTGCACATGCACGCATGCCCACACACATGCAAATACGTATACACATACATGATCTCTCCATACACAAGAAAGAAAAATATGCATTTATTTTATCATAGATTATGGAAATTAACTTTCTTTTATAAGAGTGAGAATTCAAGGACTGGAGAGATGGATCAGAGTTAAGACTCTGTGTCGCAAGCAAAAGATCCTGAGTTTGGATCCCAGGTCCCAAGTAAAAATGCCAGATGGAAATAAAAGCAGCCTGTACTTTTGGCTCTGGTGAGCGGGACCTGGGAATCTCAGAGTGAAGCAAGAAGGAGGTAGAAGTAATCCAGGATGATTTCCGAAGTTACCCTCAGTCCTCCACAGAGACACATAATACTGTACACACACACACACACACACACACACACACACACACACACAATAAATAAATATTAAAAAGAGTGGGAATTCAAGAATATTATTATTTAGTATTTCTTTGGCTGACTTTCATTATTTTGGTTTGTGCTTGAAGTGTTCAAATAGAAAAATATCTTTCTTTGGTTTCTGTAGAATATTGACTCAAGGAACCCTAAGACTATTTAAACCCTGTATGCTAAGTTGGGGCTAGAGAGGTGCCTTGCAGGCAGAAGGTCCTGAGTTCGGATCCTAGACCCTACATATAGACGCTGGGCCCAAGCGGGGGCAGCTTGCGTTTCTGGTCCTGGTAGGGCGGAGCCTATGAATCCCAGGGCAGAGTAAACAAGGAGGAGGTGGAGGCGGTCCATGGTGGTTCCCGAATTCGCCCGTGGTTCTACACACACACACGCACACACACGCACACACACGCACACACACGCACACATGCACAATTGAATAAATAATAAAAAGTTATAAAAATATCCATTTAAAAATAATCTCTAAGTTATTTATAAAAACTGTAGTAGTTACTTTTCATGGTTGCTAACTCAATGACTTATAAGGGAACAGGGGATTTTATTTTAGCTTATGATTGTTCATTTACAGTTTGGCAGAAGAGCCCACAAAACACCAAGATCCGAGGGAACTGACTTTACCATTATCCACATATCCACAGGACTGCTGAGGAAAGACAATCCCTACTCTTCAGACCAGCAGACTATACCAAAGGATTCCCACTTCCCTAACCAGATATCTCTATCTTATTCACCTGCCCAGGCACTAGCTCTACCCATCATGGTCTGTGCCTCCCCATCAATCCAACAGCCCAATTCAGTTGTCCATGACTCAACTCAATTAACAATTCTTTATGAATGTGCCCAGAACTTAGAGCCTGTGGTTTGTATAATGCACAAAAATCAAGGCTGGTTTTAAACTGGCAACCCACCTGGCTGAATTATGCTCTTGCAATTTGCAGAAGGTGCAGCTTTATAGCTTGCAAGGAATGAACACAAGCACTTAGTACAGACACTTCCTGAGTAAATGGTCAGAATTACATCCAACTTCTTTTGCCGTTTTTTAATAAAATATGAGTGAAAAATATAATAATTACAAGGTAGAGAGAAACCAAAACATGGATATTTGGGAAATGTTTAATTTCTCCATATGGATAAAAATTATAAGATCTGTGGAGAACTCTCATGTCTGAAGACTTGGACATCTGTGAAAATTATAAAAGTCTATAAAGATTGTTCAAAAAATTTACACTAACACAATCATGCAGCTCAGATGAAAGCAGTCAGAAATGGCACAAATAGAAAAAGGCAAATAGAATTATCAGGATGGACCAACAGACGTAATTGAATACAGATATGCTATAGTGTAAGAAAAGAAAGAATAATCCCCAAAGACAATAGAAGATCACCTTGGGTCCAGAGGCACAGCCAGTGACACAGGCCTTTCTCATCTTTAGTTCAGATGATAGAGATTCTTCTTCATTGTAAGAACCTTCATTCCAACTATATGCACATTTCAGTCATGACTTAGTTTTTTAAAAAAATCAAATAATATTTCTTCAACAATAGGAAATTCTGTTTTAGTTTCAATCATACTCTTGTTATAAATTTTGTTAGCTCTTCACTGCACTATTTCTATGTAAAGAACACAGATACAGTATTAACCAGTTGACCAATAGTGTCCCTTCCTTTAAAGAGTGTGACTGATTGGTCAAATGTACATCTAAAGTTCAACTAATACAAAGAAAGCAAAACATCTTCAACCAATAAGTTCACCAGTCATTTAACAATAGTGAATAATCAAAGTGGGAAATTGGTGAAAATTCAGAAAAAAATGATTACAAACTGTCAGTGAAGTTTGAAGTAAATATAAATGGGGAGGGGGGAATAACTGGTTGTGAGAATGTTAACATTGTGGGCATTTGAGAGGCTGTGCAGGTGGCCAAAGGAACTTGGTGAAGACCCACCAAGGAATACGTTTATGTCAAAAAGGTTTAACATACTCAGGGGAAGGGAAAAGTACAAATTGTTGTGGTAACAGAAGAAAAGAGAGACTGGCCATGGAGGAAATGATAGCGTGTTGGAAAAACAAATTGTTAAAGTCCCCCAATCTTAATAAGCTGTAATAGCAGCCTAAGCTAAGACCACTTACCGTATTAGTTGCATGCACAAGCCTGTTTGTGCTGCATTCACCTTGTGACTCTGAAGGAATCTCACATACTTCTACCAAAGTCAAGTCTACTACTAATCCATTACACTTGGACTTACCTTGCAGAATTTACTTCTTCACTCTTGTTTTGTTGAGTATGACTACCTGGCTCAAACCATCCAGTTTTGTGGTCTGATAGTCTGCCCAAACTTCATCTTCAGAGATCTTTGCTCCCTTTGTTCATTGATTGGGTTATTATCTGGTACTTCATTCTGAAATGATATAAATAACTACAAACACACTGGTGTGCATGATGTGTGTGTATGTAAAATCAGAAATTGGAAGATTTTGACTGGCTTGTGATTTTTTTTTTCTTTTTTTCATGAAGAAGTGACACAACTTTACAGACTGACATCTTCCCCCACTCACATGGGGGTTGAGGGAAGACATCTATCTGTTCTTATAAGGGTAGCATTTGCACTATGTAATCCACTTTCATCACATCAGGGAGTAGGATTTCAACATAGCAATCTAGAGGGAGAGACTTTGCCATTTCATTCCTAGCAGAAATTGTGAGAACGTTCTAACTTGTGTTATATGTACTGGAACTTGGAATCACAGTTATCCATTGATGGGGAAATGGAGAAGGCAAGATGACCTGAAGAGATGGCTATGTGTGTTGAGTGTTACTAAAAACACTTAAAAGGACTTCTTCGCAATGTGTAATTTCATTGCTAGTTTCTACAGAATAAATTTTTATTTCAATTTCCAGAATCTGTCTAAGATTTCTGGTTAATAGCTCAAAGTATACAATAAAGTTTCAAAATTGTTTTAAACAAATTCATAATAATTAACATAAAACTGATGTGCCTACTATTAATAATTAATTATTTTAATTCTGTAAGAATTAAAAACTTAGGTAAGTGCTTTTGAGATGTAAAAACTTTGTATGTAGTTTTAAGCACATGTAAACGACAATAGATTAATAGCAAAGTGAAATTGGAAAATTACACAAATTCACAAGGTAAAAGTAAATATCCTAATATCACAGTAGAATATTCTGTCTACATAGAGGTACAGATTTGAACATTCCTGCATTGGATGAAGCATTGAGACACGTGTTTTAGTGAGTATGTGAAATATCAAGCTTTAGGAATAGAGTTTAGTGAAATCTATTAAAAATTGCTTTTCTCTACCAGCTTCCTGGCAGGAATTTACTCTAAACTATAATTGCAAATTATAGAAAAATAAACACAGATGGGTGCTGATTTAGCAACACAAAATTATGACCAACCTAATTATTCATTATTTGCTACTGTCAGACACAAAAATATGAAATAGGAAGATAAGCTGTGTTTTTTGTGTGTGTGCATGAGAGTATATGGACAACTTTTCAATTTTTCCCCTCTAAGTCATAAAAAAAGGAAACAAAACAAAAATACTCTCAAATCCATCTACTTCTCCTCATATCTTTTGTGCTTTTCCATGTATTGCTTTTTCCAGCCACTGAGATATTTCATCCCAACTTAACTGCACTGGTGAGTTACAGACTTGAAAAATCTCCTCTGAGAATCCTTGGAGATTCATTCAAACAGCTGCCATCATTGTTCTTGTCTTCTGCCACTGTAGTACACGTTACACACCGAAAGATCTTCATAATTTGGAGCATCTGCTTTAATATTGAATTTTCCCAAATCTCCTGGTAGCCGGGCTGCTTGTGTCATCTGCCTCTGAATCTTCAATGGCACATTGCTGGTATATAAAGTGTCTTTTGAATGACTACACTTCTAATCCTTCATAAGTATGACTCATGCACTTAGTTGTCTCTAATTTAAACCTATATCTCAAGCGTTGCCTTTCATTGGGAGTATTTTCTTTAATTTACTTCCGCTCATACAAACATAACAAGTACATTAACCCCTCCTTCCCTCTATCCCCCCCCATCCCCCAGTGCCCCCCCCATCCCCGGAGCATCCTTTAATGTGCATGCCAAACTCTCCTCTGGGTCCTCCTCTCCTATGAGGTGCAAGGACCCAGCGGCATTTCCCAGAATCCTTTCCTGTGTTCCCCTTAAGCTTAGGAACACTACTGTGACTGTCAGTCCCTAGCCTCCAAGGATCCTAGTGCCTTTAGCCCATGCTAGACTTTGAGAGGTGAATAATGTCTTGGACATTGCGCAGCTCATGCAAAGTCCTATTACGACTGCTTCGGCCCTAACTTGTGTGGAGTATCTTGCATATCATTACTCCTCTCTTCCTGTGCTCTTACAATCTTAACGCCCCCTCTTCCACAAATTTCCCTGAGCTTCAGGATGAGGAGAGATTAGGCTGCCCTAGTTCTAGGTGGTTGATATAGAGTCTCTGATGTTCTGAATTATAGTTTGTTGTTTTTTTTTTTTCAGTTTTGCTGCTCCTGCAATACCCTTGGCTCCATCCTGATGGGTATTGGATGTCACCCCCTGGCCAGAGATATAAACCTGTTAAATTAGAGTTTTGTTATAAGAGTATATTCAAAGGTAGATGTAATAAAAGTAGGAGACCGCAGTAAGGGAGGGGTCGATCATCCATTTGCAAAATGGTTACTTTCTATCTGCCACCCTATATATCCTCCGTTCTGGTGAGATCATACCACATCAGTTGCAAATGATCAGGAAGGAAAACCTGTGAACGTAACCAGATGTCTCATTCCTTACTTGCAGTCCTTGATGGTGGCCTATTTTCTCTGCAGTAACATGGTCCCCTCTCTCCTTGTTTCTGGTGTGGCCCTCCTTCCCCATCCCTCCTGTTTATAATCTTTGCAATTACTGTAGGTATTACAGAGATTTATCTTTGAGTGTCTCTAAGTGGGTTTGGTACTAGGATCCACTTATTAGGGAGTACATATGGTGCTTAATTTTCTGTGTCTGGGATACTACACTCAATATAATTGTTTCTAATTCCATCCATTAACCAGCAAATTTCATTAATTCACCATTTTTGATGGCTGAGTAGTATTTCATTGTATAAATGTACTACATTTTCCTTATCCACTCATCAACTGTTGGACATTTGGGTTGATTCCATGACTTTGCTATTGTAAACAGTGATGCTATGAACAAGATTGTGCTTGTGGTATTGAGGTGAATGTTTGCTGTGTGTGGGGTTATTCCCAAAAGTGGAATAGCAGGGTCATATGGCATTTTAATCTTTAATTTCTTTAAGAATTGCCAGATGGCTCGTCAGAGTGATTGTATGAGCCTGCACTCCCACCAGCAATGTATGCGAGTTCCCCTCTCTCCACATCCTCTCCAAAATTTGGTGTTGTTCCTATTGTGGATTATTCCCATCCTGACTGGGGTGAGATGATATCTCAGGGAAGTTTTGATTTGCATTTCCCTAATGGCTAAGGATGTGGAGCATTTTTTAAGATATTTGTTAGATCTTTTAATTTCGTCCCTGGTAAAGTTTGTTTTAAGTTCCAGGGCCCATTTTTTAATTGGGCCATTAGTTTCCTTGATGTTTAGTTTTCTAAGTTCTTTGTGCACTCTGGACAGTAGAGCTCTATCAGATACGTGGTTAGTGAAGATTGTCTCCCATTCTGTGGGTTTCCTTTGACCTCGAGTTACAATCTCTTTATCTGAACAGAAGCTCTTTAATTTCCCATCTGTTGAGTGTTGGTTGTAGTGACTGTGCTATTGGATGTCCATTTAGGAACTGTTGGCCTAGTCCAATCAGCTCGAAGTAGTTCCCTATGCTTTCAACTATAGTTTTTATAGTTTCTGGCCTTATATTGAGGTTCTTGATCCATTTGGAATTAGGTCTTGTACATGGTGACAAGTATGGGTCCAGTTTTAATCTTCTGCATGTGGAGATCCAGTTTTGCCAGCACCATTGTTGAAGATGCTGTGCTTTTTCCATTGGATTTTTTGGGTTCCATAGAGATTTTTTTCAAAGATCAAATAGCTGTAATTTTGTAGGCTTATATCTGGGTCTTCAATCTTACCATTGATCTGTGTGTCTATTTTGGAATCAATACCAGGCTCTTTTTATAACTATGGATTTGTAGTACAGACTAAGGTTTGGTATGGTGATACCTCCAGCAGTGTTTTTGTTACTCAGGATTGTCTTTGCTATCCTGGGTCTTTTGTGCCTCCATATGAATTTTGAGATTATTTGGTCAACTTCTTTAAAGAATTGCTTTGGGATTTTAATTGGTATAGCATTGAATTTGTATATTGTCTTTGGTAGGATGGTCATTTTTATGATATTGATTCTGCCAATCCAGGAACATGGGAGGTCTTTCCACCTTCTGGTGTCTTCTGCAATTTCTTTCTTGAAGGTATTAAAGTTTTCATTATAAAGGTCTCTTACTTCCTTGGTTAGGTTTATACCAAGGTATTTCATTTTTTTTAAGGGCTATAGTAAATGGGATTGTTTCTCTCAGGGCTTTTTCATTTCTTTTATTCTGGGCATATAGGAAGACCATTGATTTTTGTACATTTATTTTGTATCCTGCTACCCTGCTGAACTTCTATATTAGTTCCAGGAGCTTCTTGGTGGAGTTTTTGGGATCACTCAGGTATGAGATCATGTCATCTGGAAATAGAGATAACGTGACTTCTTCCTTGCCAATTTGCATCATTTTTATGTGCCTTTCTTGTCTTATGGCTTCAGCTAATACTTCAAGTACAACATTGAATAGAAGTGGTGAGAGTGGACAGCCTTGTGTAGTTCCTGATTGAAGCAGGAATGCTTCAAGTTTTTCCCCATTGAGTATAATCCTTGCTATTGACTTGTTGTATACAGCTTTTATTATATTGATAAAGGTTCCTTCCATTCCAACTGTCTCTAGGGTTTTGATCATAAAGGGTTGTTGGACCTTGTCAAAAGCTTTTTCTGCATCTATCGAGAGTCTCATATAGTCTTGGACTTTGGACTGGTTTATATGGTGAATTACATTTATTGATTTGCCTATGTTGAACCAACCTTTTGTGCCTGGGATGAAGCCTACTTGGTCCCCGTGAATGATTTTTTTGATATGTTTTTGAATCCGATTTGCTAAGACTTTGTTGAGAATCTTTGCATCTGTGTTCATCAGAGAGATTGGCCTATGGTTTTGTTTTTTAAGTGTATCTTTATTAGGTTTGGGGATTAAGATGATATTAGCTTCATAGAAGGAATTTGGTAGTGTTCCTTCCTTTGCTATTTGATGGAACAGTTTAAGGAGTATTGGTGTTATTAGCTCCTTAAATGTCTGGTAGAATTCTGTCCTGAATCCATCTGGTCCAGGACATTTTTTGGTGGGAAGATTCAACATTACTTCATCGATTTCCTCATATGTTATAGGACTATTTAAATAATTCACAACTTCCTGATTCAGTTTACATAAGTTGTGTTTACTTAGGAATTAATCCATCTCTTTTGTGTTGTCAAATTTCACAAAGTGTAAGTTTTTTGAAATATGACATAATAATTGTCTGGATTTCTTGGTTATCAGTAGTGATAACTCCATTTTCATTTCTAATTTGGTTAATTTGGGTTTTCTCTCTCTTGCTTTTGGTTAATTTAGCTAGGGGTGTATCAATTTTATTGATTTTTTCAAAAAACCAGCTTTTTGACCAATTGATCTTCTGTATCGTTCTCCTAATCTCGATTTTGAATATTTGTCCCCTTATATTGTTAATCTCCTCTCTTCTACTGCTTTTGGGATAGGATTGCTCTAGTGTCTCTAAAGCTTTAAGCAGCATTGTTATTTATTTCTGCTATCTCCATTTTTTTTCATGTAGGCATTAAAAGCTATGAACTTACCTCTTAAGACAGCTTTCACTGTGTCCCAGAGATTTTGGTAAGTTGTATTTTCATTATCGTTCACTTTCAGGAAATCTTGAATTTCCTTTTAAATTTCTTCCTGAATCCAGTTCTCATTCAGCATCATAGTGTTATGTTTCCAGGAGTTAGTGCATTTTCTATTATTTGTTGTGTTGTGGATGTCCAGCTTTAGGCTGTGATGGTCTGATAGGCTACAGGTTAGAATTTCAACTTTCCTGTGTATGTGGAGATTCGTTTTGTGGTACAATATGTGATCTATTTTGGAGAAAGTTCCGTGCATTGCTGAGAAAAATGTGTATTATTTGGTGCATGGATGAAAAGTTCGATAGAGATCTGTAAGGTCCATTTCATTAAGGGATTGATTAAGTTCCAAAGTGTCTCTGTTAAGTTTTTTACCTGTTGACCTGGGATACCATGTTGAGAGGGCAATGTTGAAATCCCGAAGAATTATCATTTTGGGATTGATTTCTTTCTTTAGACATTGTAAGGTTTACTTAATGAATGTGCGGGGGCCCGTATTGGGTGTATATATGTTCAGTATTGTGAAGTCTTCTTGATGAATTGTACCTGTGACTAAAATGTAGTATCCATCTGTGTCTCTTATGATTTTTTTTTGGTTTGAAGTCCACTTTGTCCAATAGCATAAGGGCTAACCTTGCCTGTTTCCTGATTCCATTAGCTTGCAGAATTTTGGACCAGTCTTTTATTTTTAGGATATGCCTAGCTTTTGTGGTGAGATGGTTTTCCTGCAGGCAGCAGATTGATGGGTTGTGATTTTTAATCCAAGTTTGTAATCTGTGTCTCTTTTTTTTTTTTGATAATTCCTATATTTTATTTTTTCTCTGATTTTTGACTTTTTTTTATTATTAATACATTTTTATTATTATTTCATCTCATACAAACTTATTAGGTACACCAGTTCCCTCCCTCCCTCCTCCTCCCCCCGTACGCCCTGCTCCCCCTCTCCACCCCCTTCCCTCCCCATCCCCCAGTGCCTCCCGCCCCAATTCCCAGAGAGTCCTTTCTTGTGCATGCCTGATTTTCCTCTGGGCCCTCCTCTCCGATGACATACAAGGACTCAGTGGCCTTTCCCTGAACCCTTTCCCGTGGTCCCCTTAGGTATAGGAACACTGCTGTGGCTGCCAATCCTTTGCCTCCAAGGATCTTGGTGCCTTTAGCAGATGCTAGCCTTTGTGAGGTCAACAGTGTGTTGGACAATGCGCAGGGCATGCAAAGTCCAATTATGATTGCTTCGGCCCTAACTTGTATGGAGAATCTTGCATATCATTGCTCCTCCCATCCTTTTGCTCTTAACACTCTTACCGCCCCCTCTTCCACAAATTTCCCTGAGCTTCAAGATGGGGAGAGATGAAGCTGGCCTAGTTCTAGGTGGTTGATATAGAGTCTCTGAAGTTCTGGATTGTGGTTTGTTGATTTTCTTTTGCAGTTTTGCTGCTCCTGCAATGCCCTTCACTCCATCCTGCTGGGCATTGTATGTTACCCCCTGGCCAGAGACAAAAAGCTGTTAAACTAGAGTCTTGTGATAAAAGCACATTCAAAGGTAGATGTAATAAAAGTGGGAAACCACAGTGAGGGAGGGGTCTATCACCCATTTGCAAAATGGTTACTTTTTATCTGCCAGACTATATGCCCTCCTCTTCTGGTGAGATCACACCCCCTCAGTAGTAAATGATCAGGAACAAAAGTCTGTGAACTTAATCAGATGTCTCATTACTTATTTGGGTCCTTGGTGGAGGCCTATTTTCCCTGCTGTAACATGGTCCCTTCTCTCCTTGTTTCTGGTGTGGCCCTCCTACCCCATCCCTCCTGTTCATAATCCTTGGAATTACTGTCTCTAGGTGGGCTGGGTGGGTTTGGTACTAGGAGCCACCTATTAGGGAGTACATACGGCGCTTAATTTTCTGGGTCTGGGATACTTCACTTAATATAATTGTTTCTAATGACATCCATTTCCCAGCAAATTCCAGTAATTCATCATTTTTGATGGCTGAGTAGTACTCCATTGTATAGATGTACCACCTTTTCCTTATCCACTCGTCAACTGTTGGACATTTGGGCTGATTCCATGACTTTGCTATTGTAAACAGTGCTGCTATGAACATAGTCATGCTTGTGCTATCGAGGTGAACCTCTGCTGTATGGGGGGTTATTCCCAAAAGTGGAATAGCAGGGTCATATGGCATTTCAATCTTTAATTTCTTTAAGAATCTCCAGACAGCTCGCTAGAGTGGCTGTATGAGCCTGCATTCCCACCAGCAATGTAGGAGAGTTCCCCTCTCTCCACATCCTCTCCAACATTTGTTGTTGTTTGTATTGTGGATTTTTGCCATCCTGACCGGGGTGAGATGATATCTCAGGGAAGTTTTGATCTGCATTTCCCTAATGGCTAAGGAAGTGGAGCATTTTTTCAGATATTTGTTGGACATTTTAATTTCATCCCCGGTAAAGTTTCTTTTAAGTTCCAGGGCCCATTTTTTAATTGGGCCATTGGTTTCCTTGGTGTTTAGTTTTCTAAGTTCTTTGTGCACTCTGGACAGCAGAGCTCTATCAGATGTGTGGTTAGTGAAGATTTTCTCCCATTCTGTGGGTTGCCTTTGAGCTCGCGTTACAATCTCTTTATCTGAACAGAAGCTCTTTAATTTCACAAGATCCCAGCTGTTGAGAGTTGGTAGCAGTGACTGTGCCATTGGATGTCTGTTTAGGAAATGTTGGCCTAGCCCAATCAGCTCGAGGGAGTTCCCTATCCTTTCAACTATGGTTTTTATAGTCTCTGGCCTGATATCAAGTTCCTTGATCCATTTGGAATTAAGTCTTGTACATGGTGACAAGTACGGGTCTAGCTTTAATCTTCTGCATGTGGAGATCCAGTTTTGCCACCACCATTTGTTGAAGATGTTGTTCTTTTTCCATTGGATTCTTTGGGCCCCTTTGTCAAAAACCAAATGGCTGTAACTTTGTGGGCTTATATCTGGGTCTTCAATCCTTATCCATTGATCTGTGTGTCTATTTTGGAGCCAGTACCAGTCTGTCTTTATAACTATGGATTTGTAGTATAGACTAAGGTTTGGGATGGCAATACCTCCAGCTGTGTTTTTGTTACTCAGGATTGTTTTTGCTATCCTGGGTCTTTTGTGCCTCCATATGAACTTTGAGATTGTTTGGTCAACTTCTTTGAAGAATTGCTTTGGGATTTTGATTGGTATAGCATTGAATCTGTATATTGCCTTTGGTAGGATGGTCATTTTTACGATGTTGATTCTGCCAATCCAGGAACATGGGAGGTCTTTCCACCTTCTGGTGTCTTCTGTAATTTCTTTCTTTAGGGTTTTAAAGTTTTCATTGTAAAGGTCTTTTACCTCCTTAGTTAGGTTATACCAAGGTATTTCATTTTTTAGGGGCTATAGTAAATGGGATTGTTTCTCTCAAAGCTTTTTCACTTCTTTCATTCTGGGCATATAGGAAGGCTTCTGATTTTTGCACATTTATTTTGTATCCTGCCACCCTGCTGAACTTCTCAATTAGTTCCAGGAGCTTCCCGGTGGAGTTTTTGGGATCACTCAGGTATAAGATCATGTCATCTGCAAATAGGGATAGCTTGACTTCTTCCTTGCCAATTTGAATCCCTCGTATGTCCCTTTCTTGTCTTATGGCTTCAGCTAAGACTTCTGTAATCTGTGTCTCTTGATCGGTGAGTTAATTCCATTAACATTTAATGTTATAATGGAGAAATTTTTTTTAAATTCCAGACATTTATTATGTTTAGTGACTTTTGTAAGTGTATTGTTTCTCTTTTAGGTTTTGGTGATATTATTATACTTCCCTTTTGTTCTCCTGGATATGCTTGATTTTCTTCAAGCTTGAGTATTATTTCTAGCATTTTTTTGAAGGCCTGGTTTGGTGGACATGTATGTATCCCTTCAAGTTGTCTTTGTGCTGGGAAATTTTTCTTTCCCCCTCGATCAGGACAGATAGTTTTGCTAGGTATATCAGCCTGGGTTGACATTTTTGCTCATTCAATACTTGAAGTATGTCTCTTTAAGCTCTTCTTGCTTTTACTGTTTCCATTGAGAAGTCATTTGTTATTTTAATAGGTTTACCTTTAAAAGTGACTTTTTTTTTGCCTTGAAGCTCTCAGCACCATTTCTTTGTCTTGAATGTGGAGTGTTTTAAGTATTATGTGCTGTGGCGAGTTTCTATTTTGGTCATATCTGTTTGGAGTGTGGAATGCCTCTTGTATATGGATGAGCCTCTCTTTTTTTAGATGAGGAAAGTTTTCCTTGATGATAGTTTGAAAAATTTTCTCAGGTGTGGTGTTTTGGGATTCTTGCTCTAGTATTCCATGAATGTGCATGTTAGGCTTCTTCAGGGTGTTCCATCACTTTTGAGTACTTTTCTCAAGTATCTTATCTGCTTTAACAACCTCTTCCATTGAGCTAGTTAATACTCACCATTTGTTTTCAAAGTCTGAAATTCTATTTTCTCCTTTGTTAGTTCTGTTGATAAGATTCTCTGTTGAGTTCTGGGTTGAAGATAACTTTTCTTTTAGTTCAGTTTTAAACTCTACATGAGTGTATTTTAACTGCTCTATGCCTATTTTTGTTTCTTGAATTGTTTTTCTCAACTCCTCCAAGTGTTTTTTGTGTTCCTCTTCAAAGTTGATGCGGTTATTTAATTCCTCCCGGATTTTCTCTTTCATAGTATTGATCATGGTAATGATCAAGTTTTGAAAGTCATAATCTTGAGTCAGACTTTCTTGGCTATTTTCCGTGGGTTTGTTCTGGTTGGAGTCTATCATTATGGGATTAATTCCTTCAGTGGAAGATTTGTTTTCTTGGGTTTTGTTTCTCATGGATTTGCACTTTGACTTGGGCATTGTCGTTTTAACTCTTAAGAACTTCTTTCAATTTCTGTGTGTTTTTCACTGAACTTAATTAGTTGGCCTGGAGTAGCTCCTGCTCTGGCTGGCTGGTGAGAGGAGCTGGGACTAGTGGGTTGCCTGGGGTTTGGGGGTGAGCAGGGGAGCTTACCTAGGGGCAGTGTGTCCTGGCTGGACTGCGTGCATCCCGGGTGGGTGGGGAATGTCATTGTGAGTATTTTGATACTTGGAGTGCACACTTTCAAACACAGAGTATTTTTTTTTTCATATTGAGTGCACTGAGTTAGTTTTTAGACATAGGTGTCTGGCCCAACAAGATGATACTTTTTCATAAAGGTGGCACTCCACCTGTTTTGTTCTCTAGTCTCCATGAATACTTGACATAATAACTGAATGAATGTATCAATGTTCATTGATGAGTAAAAGATACTTTGACATTTAGAACATCTTTCAAGGTAACAGGTGACTTTGGGTTCATTTTTTTTTCAGGGCTTTCAAAACCATGATAATGCTGAAAGAAATAACATATATGTTACATATAACTGTCAGCTTGACAACTGAGGGCTGAGCTTTGGATAGATCTGTGAGAAATGGGTGGTTAAGCCAACCCCTAAGCAAGCCTTGCAGGAAAGTATCTATTTGATAGGAAAGACCCGGCTATGGTGGATGGGGCCATTCCTGGTCAGGTAGATAAGATGGAAGGAGCCCCCTCAGTACTTTGACATTCTTTAGCATACTTTGGCACTCATGCCCACATTCTGGAAAGTGAGGAAGTTTGTCCCTCTCTCAGCAATCCTGTGGATATGGTATATCCACTTCCCTTGGCTTCTAGCACTGCTATGAACTTTCCTGACAATTAGGACTAAGAACTGTAACTGAAATCACAAGAAATAAACTCTTGTTCTCCCAAACTCTTCAGTGTGGTTTTATTGGCAACATGAAGGCGAACTGAGACATTTGCCTGGAGGCCTGATGTAAATAGACAATTCCCAGAGGTCAACCTTCCAAAAGTCACATTTGCATTTGAGATTGACCATCAGGGTAGTTGGATGAATCAACACAATGTGTGAATGAATGCTTATTGACAGATTACTCAAGAACTGAAACCTGCAGTGTTCACAGCTCAATTTACACAACTAAAAAAAAGAAACGATTCAAAACTCATGTTAATAATAGCAGTTAAAGTAGTGGGAATTATCTGTAGCAGGAGCCCTAAAGTATCAGTTTGGCTTTTCAGATTAAACTTGATAAAATTAAGTCTTCCTCCTTGGGTAGAACAAGATTACAGCCCTTCCTATGACAAGCAGCTGAGCGTTTTCTTTATTCAACATATACAAATTTAATGATCATAAGCAAGCAGTTACAAACAAGTTTACGTGCTGCCTGTTTCCATTACCTATACATTGAAAGTAATGTGTAGTTTTACAAATACAAAATCATGCCAAGATTTTGGGTTTGTAACTGAACTGCAACAATGAACACACAGCAAGAGTTGATAAAGGGAATGACCACTAGATGTTGCTAGTTGTCTGGTTTATAAATCTCAGACATTTCTCGAAAGTTTTCTGTTTTTGGCACTAAAATTTTTCAAACACAATGTTGAATCCAATGCTAATGTGAAGAAATGGTATTATTTAAAATATAGGATGTATAATATGTAGGTTTTTAAAAATTACTTCTCTCTACGGAACCTTTTTTTCTTTATTCAATAGTACATCCATTTAGATATAATAATATCCCAAAAGCTACCCTTTTTTATTATTAATACATTTTTTATTATTATTTCAGCTCATACAAACTTAATAGGTACACCAGTTCCCTCCCTCCCTCCTCCTCCCCCACGTACCCCTTGCTCCCCCTCTCCACCCCCTTCCCTCCCCATCCCCCAGTGCCTCCCACCCCAATTCCCAGAGAGTCCTTTCTTGTGCATGCCTGATTTTCCTCTGGGCCCTCCTCTCCGATGACATACAAGGACTCAGTGGCCTTTCCCTGAACCCTTTCCCGTGGTCCCCTTAGGTATAGGAACACTGCTGTGGCTGCCAATCCTTTGCCTCCAAGGATCTTGGTGCCTTTAGCAGATGCTAGCCTTTGTGAGGTCAACAGTGTGTTGGACAATGCGCAGGGCATGCAAAGTCCAATTATGATTGCTTCGGCCCTAACTTGTATGGAGAATCTTGCATATCATTGCTCCTCCCATCCTTTTGCTCTTAACACTCTTACCGCCCCCTCTTCCACAAATTTCCCTGAGCTTCAAGATGGGGAGAGATGAAGCTGGCCTAGTTCTAGGTGGTTGATATAGAGTCTCTGAAGTTCTGGATTGTGGTTTGTTGATTTTCTTTTGCAGTTTTGTTGCTCCTGCAATGCCCTTCACTCCATCCTGCTGAGCATTGTATGTTACCCCCTGGCCAGAGACAAAAAGCTATTAGAGTCTTGTGATAAAAGCACATTCAAAGGTAGATGTAATAAAAGTGGGAAACCACAGTAAGGGAGGGGTCTATCACCCATTTGCAAAATGGTTACTTTTTATCTGCCAGACTATATGCCCTCCTCTTCTGGTGAGATCACACCCCCTCAGTAGTAAATGATCAGGAACAAAAGTCTGTGAACTTAATCAGATGTCTCATTACTTATTTGGGTCCTTGGTGGAGGCCTATTTTCCCTGCTGTAACATGGTCCCTTCTCTCCTTGTTTCTGGTGTGGCCCTCCTACCCCATCCCTCCTGTTCATAATCCTTGGAATTACTGTCTCTAGGTGGGCTGGGTGGGTTTGGTACTAGGAGCCACCTATTAGGGAGTACATACGGCGCTTAATTTTCTGGGTCTGGGATACTTCACTTAATATAATTGTTTCTAATGACATCCATTTCCCGGCAAATTCCAGTAATTCATCATTTTTGATGGCTGAGTAGTACTCCATTGCATAGATGTACCACAGTTTCCTTATCCACTCGTCAACTGTTGGACATTTGGGTTGATTCCATGACTTTGCTATTGTAAACAGTGCTGCTATGAACATGGTCGTGCTTGTGCTATCGAGGTGAACCTCTGCTGTATGGGGGGTTATTCCCAAAAGTGGAATAGCAGGGTCATAAGGCATTTCAATCTTTAATTTCTTTAAGAATCTCCAGATGGCTCGCTAGAGTGGCTGTATGAGCCTGCATTCCCACCAGCAATGTAGGAGAGTTCCCCTCTCTCCACATCCTCTCCAACATTTGTTGTTGTTTGTATTGTGGATTTTTGCCATCCTGACCAGGGTGAGATGATATCTCAGGGAAGTTTTGATTTGCATTTCCCTGATGGCTAAGGAAGTGGAGCATTTTTTCAGATAGTTGTTAGACATTTTAATTTCATCCCTGGTAAAGTTTCTTTTAAGTTCCAGGGCCCATTTTTTAATTGGGCCATTGGTTTCCTTGGTGTTTAGTTTTCTAAGTTCTTTGTGCACTCTGGACAGCAGAGTTCTATCAGATGTGTGGTTAGTGAAGATTTTCTCCCATTCTGTG
This sequence comes from Typhlomys cinereus, assembly GCA_023101885.1. Lineage (NCBI taxonomy): Eukaryota > Metazoa > Chordata > Mammalia > Rodentia > Platacanthomyidae > Typhlomys > Typhlomys cinereus. Next base: position 1,680,628 of record JALPQD010000032.1, on the reverse strand, counting down.
GATTGCCTTTGAGCTCGCGTTACAATCTCTTTATCTGAACAGAAGCTCTTTAATTTCACAAGATCCCAACTGTTGAGAGTTGGTAGCAGTGACTGTGCCACCCAAAAGCTACCCTTAACACAATTTTAAAAATAAAAAACTTCATTAATATCCTTGTTAATGATATTTTCTATTACACTACAAATTATTTTATCATAACATTTGCTCTAGTATTGGGCTAAAAGGGTAATTTTCAAACTTCTAGTCACTTATTTTTTTCTTTGCTATATATCCTAAGAACTGGAGCAAAACACTTGGATTTGTAAAAGGGAATTAGACTTATATTTGAAATCATAAGACTGGTAAAGTAGTCTTGATTTTTGCATCCATTAATTAGATTTTCTGGACTAGAAAGATGGATCAGGGGTTAAGCTTCTGTCTCACAAGCAGAAGGACCTCAGTTCAGATTCCAGATCGCTCATAAAAATACCAGGCAGAAATGGCAAAGATCTTTACTTTAAACTGAGAGGAGGGAGAGAGAAATCCCAGAGTGAAACAATGAGAAAGTGTAATGCAGGGTGATTCCAAAAGTTAACCTTGAACCTCCAAGCATGCACAGTATCCTCTTCTACACATACATAACCACATCTGTATATACTCACATACACACTAGTACCTACTCACATGCAAAAACATTTTTAAAAAATCAGATAGATTTTCTATGTTTATTTTTTTCTGTTGAAGAATAATGTTCTTCAGGAAGGAGGTAAAAGAACTAATTCCAGATCGGAAATAGAGAGGGTCTGTACAACTTCTAGGTTAGTAGTCAATTGTGTTACAGAGATCTGATTCCTGAGGATCCTGTGTGCAGAGCAAGACAAGTCTGGGGGATCATAAAGGCCCCAAATGAATAGCTGAATTAAAACCACTAGAACAAGGGAGAATGTTGTTTTAATGGTTTTCATTTGAGATTCAACCTTCAAGTGTTCATTCAAGATAAAGTAGAATGTGTTAAAAGCTCTTTCTTACTTGTAGAGTTAGGAGACATCTGGGAGGAAATTGTCACACATCAGAGATATGTCACACACACGTTAGAAGAGCCACCAATGAAGAAATCTTTGCCTCCAGAAGTAGGGATCTATGGTATGAAGCCTCTGGAGGAAAGATTTAACATACTTGCTGCAGAAAGAGTTTTCCTCCTAAAGAACCCAAAGTTCACAAACTGTTTCATAATATCCATCCCTAAAAGAAGTGGAAATAAGTGTAAACAGCTTTGGTTTTCTTTCATTCTTGTCATAATTAGATACTGGTGTCAGCTTAGCAACCAAAGACTATGAGATCTGGGCACAGCTGTGAGAAATTAGTAGCTAGGCCCTGAACAAACCTGCAGAAGATTGTCTAATTGATGAGGAAGACCCAGGTCATAGTAAGCAGGACTAGTCTCTGGCAGGTGAATAAGATGAAGGGACCACTTACATGGTGGTCTGGCAAATAAGGATTGTCCCTGTCTTGTCAGTCTTGTGGATATGGTTTGGCCAGTTCCTTCAGAACTGGTGTTGGTGTGAGCTCTCATGCCAAGCTGGACAAGGAACTGCCACTGGACTACCATAAGAGAAAATAAAAATTCATATTTTCCCATAGCCATTTGGTCATGAATTTATCAGTGACCATACAGTAAAATTACAACAAATCTCTGCTTGTACAATTTTCAAGGGAGATGTTTACACGATTGTTTTATCTGCCTCCCCCCCAACTGAGCTCATAAATTCACTTAGTAGAAGATATTTTTGGGGAGATAGCCATGATGCTGATTTTTATTTGGAAATGTAAAAGGATATTGTGAATTTTCGCCCTATGTAATACCTAGGGTGATACCTAGTTATAATGAAATATCAGATAACACCACTGTATAGAACCATTTCTAAATAACACTGTTTAGAACAGCAGAGTTCCAAAGTAAAGGTGCCAGAATGGGATGATTAATTTTGTACATTTTTTCTCCTGAAACTATGAGAGTTTGGAATATGATGTATCATTGAAAAAGCAGCAGAGTTCTTTACCTACTTATTCTCTTTACCCATTTAACTAAAACATGTTTGTAAGCATCAGTTGGAGAGCTCTCTAAACAGGGGTACTTAGAAAGTTTTCTCTGCTTTAATGCTTAAAAAAGGAAAATTTTCCTTGATAATAATTTGAAAAATTGCCTCAGGTGTGGTATTTGGGGATTCTTGTTCTGGTATTCCATGAATGCACATATTAGGCTTCTTCAAAGTGTACCATAACTCTTTTTTTGTAAACATTTTTTATTATCTCCGCTCATACAAACTTAATAGGTACATCGGTTCCCTCCCTCCCTCCTCCTCCCCCAGACCCCTCTGCTCACGCTCCCCTCACCCCTCCCTCCCCACCTTCCAGTGCCTCCCCTCCCCCAATCCCCGGATAATTCTTTAATGTGCATGCCAAACTCTCCTCTGGGTCCTCCTGTCCGATAACGTACAAGGACCCAGCGACGTTTCCCTGAACCGTTTCTTTTGTTACCCTTAAGCATAGAAACACTATTTTGGCTGTCAATCCCTTGCCTCCAAGGATCTTGGTGCTTTTAGCAAATGCTAGACTTTGTGGGGTCAATAGTGTGTTGGACATTCTGTAGGGCATGCAAAGTCCAATTATGATTGCTTCTGCCCTAACTTGTGTGGTGTGTCATTGATATCATTACTCCTCCCATCCTTGTGCTCTTACACTCTTACCACCCGCTCTTCTGCAAATTTCCCTGAACTTCAGGATGGGGAGAGATTAGGCGGGCTTAGTTCTACGTGGTTGATATAGAGTCTCTGAAGTTCTGGATTATGGTTTGTTGATTTTCTTTTGCGGTTTTGCTGCTCATGCAATGCCCTTCACTCCATGCTGATGGGTACTGGATGTCACCCTTGGCCAGAGATAAAAAGCCATTAAACTAGAGTTTTGTTATAAGAGTATATTCAAAGGTAGATGTAATAAAAGTTGGACCACAGTGAGGGAGGGATCAATCACCCATTTGCAAAATAGTTACTTATTGTCTGCCAGACTATATGCCCTCCCCTTCTGGTGAGATCACACCCCCTCATTTGTAAATGATCAGGAAGGAAAAGTCTGTGAACTTAACCAGATGTCTCATTGCTTACTTGCAATCCTTGATGGAGGCCTATTTTCTAACATGGTGCCCTCTCCCCTTGTTTCTGGTGTGGCCCTCCTACCCCATCCCTCCTGTTCATACTCCTTGCAATTACTGTATTACAGAGATTTATCGTCGAATATCTCTAGGTGGGCTGGGTGGGTTTGATACTAGGAGCCACTTATTAGGGAGGACATACGGCGCTTAATTTTCTGGGTCTGGGATACTTCACTCAATATAATTGTTTCTAATGACATCCATTTCCCGGCAAATTCCAGTAATTCATCATTTTTGATGGCTGATGGTATAGATGTACCACAGTTTCCTTATCCACTCATCAACTGTTGAACATTTGGGTTGATTCCATGCTTTGCTATTGTAAACAGTGCTGCTATGAACATGGTCGTGCTTGTGCTATCGAGGTGAACCTCTGCTGTATGGGGGGTTATTCCCAAAAGTGGAATAGCAGGGTCATATGGCATTTCAATCTTTAATTTCTTTAAGAATCTCCAGATGGCTCGCCAGAGTGTATGAGCCTGCATTCCCACCAGCAATGTAAGAGAGTTCCTGTCTCTCCACATCCTCTCCAGCATTTGGTGTTGTTCGTATTGTGGATTTTTGCCATCCTCACTGGGATGAGATGATATCTCAGGGAAGTTTTGATTTGCATTTCCCTGATGGCTAAGGAAGTGGAGCATTTTTTAAGATATTTGTTAGACATTTTAATTTCATCCCTGGTAAAGTTTCTTTTAAGTTCCAGGGCCCATTTTTTAATTGGGCCATTAGTTTCCTTGGTGTTTAGTTTTCTAAGTTCTTTGTGAACTCTGGATAATAGAGCTCTATCAGATATGTGGTTAGTGAAGAGTTTCTCCCATTTTGTGGGTTGCCTTTGAGCTCATATTACAATCTCTTTATCTGAACAGAAGCTCTTTAATTTCACAAGATCCCAACTGTTGAGAGTTGGTAGCAGTGCCATTGGATGTCTGTTTAGGAAATGTTGGCCTAGCCCAATCAGCTCAAGGGAATTCCCTACCCTTTCACCTATGGTTTTTATAGTCTCTGGCCTTAAATCAAGGTCTTTGATCCATTTGGAATTAAGTCTTGTGCAATGTGACAAGTACGGATCCAGTTTTAATCTTCTACATGTGGAGATCCAGTTTTGCCATTTGTTGAAGATACTGTTCTTTTTCCATTGGATTCTTTGGCCCCCTTTGTCAAAGACCAAATGGCTGTAATTTTGTGGGCTTGTTTTTGGGTCTTAAACCCTTATCCATTGATCTGTATGTCTATTTTGGAGCCAGTACCAGGCTGTTTTTACAACAATGGATTTGTAGTATAGACTAAGGTTTGGTATGGTGGTACCTCCAGCAGTGTCTTTGTTACTCAGGATTGTCTTTGCTATCCTGGGTCTTTTGTGCCTCCATATGAACTCTGAGATTGTTTGGTCAACTTCTTTAAAGAATTGCTTTGGGATTTTAATTGGTATAGCATTGAATTTGTATATCGCCTTTGGTAGGATGGTCATTTTTATGATGTTGGTTCTGTCAATCCAGAAACACTGGAGGTCTTTCCACCTTCTGGTGTCTTCTGCAATTTCTTTCTTAAAGATTTTAAAGTTTTCATTGTAAAGGTCTTTTACCTCCTTGGTTAGGTTTATACTAAGGTATTTCATTTTTTTAAGGGCTATAGTAAATGGGATTGTTTCTCTCAGGGCTTTTTCATTTCTTTCATTCTGGGCATATAGGAAAGCCACTGATTTTTGTATGTTTATTTTGTATCCTGCTACCCTGCTGAATTTCTCAATTAGTTCCAGAAGCTTCTTGGTGGAGTTTTTGGGATCACTCAGATATAAGATCATGTCATCTGCAAATAGGGATAGCTTGACTTCTTCCTTGCTGATTTGAATCCCTTTTATCTCCCTTTCTTGTCTTATGGCTTCAGCTAAGACTTTAAGTACAATATTGGATAGAAGTGGTGAGAGTGGACAGCCTTGTCTAGTTCTTGATTGAAGTGAGAATGCTTCCAGTTTTTCTCCATTGAACATAATCCATGCTGTGGGCTTGTTGTATACAGTTTTTATTATATTGATAAAGGTTCCTTCCATTCCCACTGTCTCTAGCGTTTTGATCATAAAAGGCTGTTGGATCTTGTCAAAAGCTTTTTCTGCATCTATTAAGAGTATCACGTGGTCTTGGACTTTGGACTGGTTTATATGATGAATTACATTTATTGATTTGCATATGTTGAACCAACCTTGTGTGCCAGGGATAAATCCTACTTGGTCCCCGTGAATGATCTTTTAAATATGTTTTTGAATCCGATTTGCTAAGACTTTGTTGAGAATCTTTGCCTCTCTGTTCATCAGAAAGATTGGCCTATAGTTTTCTTTTTTAAGTGAATCTTTATTAGGTTTTGGGATTAAAACGATATTAGCTTCATAGAAGGAATTTGATAGTGTTCCTTCCTTTGCAATTTGATGGAACAGTTTAAGGAGTACTGGTGTTATTAACTGCTTAAGTGTCTGGTAGAACTCTGTGCTGAATCCATCTGGTCCAGGACATTTTTTGGTGGGAAGTTTTGAGATTACTTCCTCATAGGACTATTTAAATAATTCACAATTTCCTGATTCAATTTAGATAACTTGTGTTTAGTTAGGAATTCATCCATCTCTTTTGTGTTGTCAAATTTCACAGAGTATAAGTTTTTGAAATATGATGTTATAATTATCTGGATTTCTTAGGTATCAGTAGTGATATCTCCATTTTCATTTCTAATTTTGTTGACTTGGGTTTTCTCTCTCTTGCTGTTGGTTAATTTATCTGGGGGTATATCAATCTTATTGATTTTTTCAAAGAACCAGCTTTTTGACTGGTTGATTTTCTCTACCGTTTGTTAATCTCGATTTCAGATATTTCTCCCCTTATTTTGCTAATCTCTTCTCTTCGACTACTTTTGGGATCAGATTGCTCTAGTTTCTGTAAAGCTTTAAGCTGCATTGTTGTTATTTATTTCTGATGTTTCCATTTTTCTGATGTAGATATTAAGAGCTATGAACTTACCTCTTAGGACAGCTTTCATTGTGTCCCAGCGATTTTGGTAAGTTGTATTTCCATTATCGTTCATTTTCAGGAAATCTTGAATTTCCTTTTTAATTTCTTCCTGAATTCAGTTCTCATTCAGCATCATAGTGTTAGGTTTCCAGGAGCTAGTGTATTTTCTGTTGTTTATTGTGTTGTGGATGTCAAGCTGTAGGCCGTGGTGGTCTGATAGGGTACAAGCTAGAATTTCAACTTTTCTGTATATGTGTAGATTCATTTTGTGGCCCAATATGTGATCTATTTTGGAGAAAGTTCCGTGTATTGCTGAGAAAATGTGTATTCTTGGGGCGTGGATGAAAAGTTCAATAGATATGTAAGGTCCATTTCTTTAAGGGTTTGATTAAGTTCCAAAGTGTCTCTGTTAAGCTTTTGACCTGTTGATCTATCCCATGTTGAGGGCAGTGTTGAAATCCCCAAGAATTATCATTTGGGGCTTGATTTCTTGCTTTAGACGCTGTAGGATTTTCTTAATGAATGTGCAGGGGCCCGTATTGGGTGCATAAATGTTCAGTATTGTGAAGTCTTCCTGGTGAATTGTACCTGTGACTAAAATGTAGTATCCATCTGTGTCTCTTATGATTTTTTTTGGTTTGAAGTTCACTTTGTCCGACAGCATAACGGCTACCCCTGCCTGTTTCCTGGTTCCATTAGCTTGCAGAATTTTGGACCAGCCTTTCATTTTTAGGATGTGCCTATCTTTTGTGGTGAGATGAGTTTCCTGAAGGCAACAGATTGATGGGTTGTGGTTTTTAATCCAAGTTTGTAATCTGTGTCTCTTAATCAGTGAGTTAATACCATTGACATTTAATGTTATAATGGAGAAATTATTTTTAATTCTGGACATTTTTTATGTTTAGTGAATTTTGTAAGCTTATTATTTTACATTTATATTTTTGTGGTATTATACTACTCTTCTGTCTTCCTGGATATGGTTGTTTTTTTCCTTCAAGTTTGTGTATCATTTCTAGCATTTTTTGAAGGCCTGGTTTGGTAGACATGTATCCCTTCAAGTTGTCTTTGTGCTGGAAAACTTTTCTTTCTCCCTCGATCATGACAGATAGTTTTGCTGGGTATATCAGTCTGGGTTGGCATTTTTGCTCATTTAATACATGATGTACGTCTTTCCAAGCTCTTCTTGCTTTTACTGTTTCCATTGAGAAGTCATTTGTTCTTTTAACAGGTTTGCCTTTAAAAGTGACTTGCTTTTTTTCTCTTGAAGCTTTCAGCACCTTTTCTTTGTCTTGAATGTGGAGTGTTTTGACTATTATTTGCCGTGGCGATGTTCTATTTTGGTCATATCTGTTTGGAGTACAAAATGCCTCTTGTATTTGGATGGGCCTCTCATTCTTTAGTTGAGGGAAGTTTTCATTTATGATAATTTGAAAAATTTCCTCAGGTGTGGTATTTTGAGATTCTTGCTCTGGTATTCCATGAATGCACATGTTAGGCTTCTTAAGGGTGTCCCATATCTCTTGAATGTTCCTCTCAAGTACCTTTTTGGCTTTAACTACCTCTTCCATTAAGCTGGTTAATTCTCCCACTTTGTCTTCATGATCTGAAATTCTATTTTCTGCTTCATTAGTTCTGCTGATATGACTCTCTGTTGAGCTTTGGGTTGAAGATAACTTGTCTTTTAGTTCAATTTTAAACTCTGCCTGAGATTGTTTTAACTGCTCTATGCCTATTTTTGTTTCTTGAACTGTTTTTCTCAACTCCTCCAAATGCCTGTTGTGTTTCTGTTCAAAGTGGTTGATGCAGTTGTTTAATTCCTCTTGGATTTCTTGTTTCATAGTATTAATCCTGGTAATGATCATACTTTGAAAGTTGTTGTCTTGGGTCTGGCTTTCTTGGCTATTTTCTGTGAATTTGTTCTGGTTGGAATCCATCCTTAAGGGGTTGATTCTTTCAGTGAGAGATTGGTCTCCTTGGGTTTTGTTTCTCATGTATCTGCACTTTGACTTGGACATTGTTGTTTTGTCTTCTAGGACTTTTCAGTTTCTGTGTGTTTTTGACTGAACTGATTTAGTTGGTATTACTATACTTGGGCAGTTGTTACTAGTGCTTGCCTTGGGGTTGGGTATGTTTGTCTTTTGTTATTGTTATTTCATAGTTGAGGCTATTAGGCTGTTAGTACATCAGTTAAATCAGGTTAAATAGACAGGGGGTGAATATTAGTATGGTAGTGCACTTTTACGATGTAGTATTTTGGTGATATGTGAGAGTGAGTGGTGTATTATCTGGAGTTGTATATGTTTTTGGGGTGGCTGTATGGAAAGGTTAATCTACAGTGATTAATATTAGAAAGGAACAGTAAAGTGAAAAAAAAAGGGAGGTTTACTTATCTTTGGGGTGGATGTGAAGAATCTCTCCCATGTGATAGGATGATTGTACAAGTTTTCAGATGTATGGCCTTTGACCCTTAGAACTTTGCTTGAGTTTTCTTTGGACTCTATTGAATTCTGAGTAGCAGTGTGTCTTCTGTAGACCACTTGTGTGGGTTACTGGTGGGCCAGAGAGGCAGAGGGGCTGGGGATGGCAGCGTGGGAGGGAAAAAAAAAGAAAGTGTACCATAATTCTTGAGTATTCCTTTCAAATATTTTTGGCTTTAACAACCTCTTCCATTGAGGTGGTTAGTTCTTCCACTTTGTCTTCAAGATCTAAAATTCAATTTTCTGCTTTGTTAATTCTGCTGATAAGACTCTCTGCTGAGTTCTGGGTTGAAGATAACTTGTCTTTTAGTTCAGTTTTAAACTCTGCTTGAGACTTTTTTAACTGCTCTATGCCTATTTTTGTTTCTTGAACTGTTTTTTTCATCTCCTTCAAGTGTCTGTTGTGTTCCTGTTCAAAGTGGTTGATGCGGTTATTTAATTCCTCCCGATTTCCTCTTTCATAGTATTGATCATGGTAATGATCATGCTTTGAAAGTCGTTATCTTGTTTATGGCTTTCTTGGCTAATTTCTGTGAATTTGTTCTGGTTGGAATCTATCATTATGGGGTTAATTCTTTCGGTGGGAGATTTGTTTTCTTGAGTTTTGCTTTTCGTAGATTTGCACTGTGACCTGGGCATTGTTGTTTTATCTCTTAAGACCTTCTTTCAGTCTCTGTGTTTTTGACTGAACTAAATTAGTTGGTATTACTACTCTCGAGAAGTTATTACTAGTGTTTGCCTTGTAGTTGGGTATGCTTGTCTGTTGTTATTGTTATTTCCTAGATGAAGGCTATTAGACTGTTACTACATCAAATAAGTCAGGTTTAGTGGACAGGGAGTGAAGATTAGTATGGTAGTACACTTTTATGATTTAGTACCTTGGTGATATGTGAGGGTGAATGGTATAGTTCCTGAAGTTGTATATGTTTGGGGGGTAGCTATATGGAAAAGTTAAACTACAGTGACTAAAAATTGAAAAGAACAGGATGGAAAAAGGTTTACTTATCTTTGAGCTGGATATGAAGAATCTCTCCCATGTGATAGGATGATTTTAGAGGACTTCAGATGTATGGCATTTGTCCCCTAGAGCTTTGCTTGGGTGTTCTTTAGACTCTATTGAATTCTGAGGCACAGTGTGTCCTTCCTGGACCAGTGTGCATCCTGGGCAGAAAGGGCAAAGCTTCTAGTGGTTGTGCAGTTCCCCTGGGACCTGGCGTGTAGTCTAGGGTCCTTCCCTGGCCAAGATCAGACTGGGTGCTGCTCAGGCTGGCTGGTGCAAGGAGCTGGGACAAGAGGGTGACCTGGGGCCTGGGGGTGAGCTAGAGGAGGTTTACCTGAGGAACAGTATGTCCTCCCTGGACTGCTAGCGAGCACCCCAGGCAGAAAAGCAATATTAAAAAAGGAAAACAATCCAAACCATCTCAATTTTAACCAATCTGCACTTTTTTTTATTTCAGAATTGTTTTCTTGTCCCAATTTACCAAAACCAACTATCTAGCCATGTTAGTCGACTTCATATCTTGTAATCCTGCTTGAGTTAGATCTTTAAACTAGCTGCAATTTTATTTTGACAAAAGACAACTCTTATTTTGAAAAAAAAAAGATTATTTGAGTAGAAAACTTGGTTTGTGGTATTGTTAAATCCTTCAGTACTTGGCCACAAGGAGGAGGTATCACACAGGAGTAAACTACATGACAGGACTTTAGTTTTATTTCAAAAACATGTTTGCTTGGTATTTTTGTGATTTACCATAGCTTTTTTTTTTTTTTTTACTTTTGTGTTTATATTCATAGACAGTTTCTTTTAAGATGGTCTTAGTTGGATCGCTCACTATTAAAATGATTTGGCCTTGCCACCAACTATCAACTGATACAATCCCAGGACTGATGAAGAAGAATTAACCAAAAAGCCACCTGCAAAGTCATGGTGATTGTTTAGTTTGACCTTAGCATTCATATGCATGAAGTTGTAATAACTAGAAAATGAGCACTGGGAGCAAAGGGTGAATAAATAGACTTTGACAAAGGTCCCAACCAGACCATGGAATAGTCTATGAAAGGGACAAATCCTTGCGACTGAGGGGGTTTGATCTCACCAGTCAGGGAGGGCGTAGAGTCTGGCAGATTGATGGCAACTATCCTTTGAATGGGAGGCTGACTGCCCTCACTGCTGTCTCCTTCTCCTATTCCATCTACCTTTGAATCTACCCTTATAGTAGGATTCCATTTAATCAGCCTATATCTCTGGTTAGGAGGTGACCTCCAATACCAATCAGATGGAGCCAAGGGTGGTGCAGGAATAGCAAAACTGAAAACAACAACAAACCATAATCCAGAAAATCAGAGACCCTACATTAACTACCTGGAACCAGACCAGCCAAATCTCTCCCCATCCTAAAGCTCAGGGAAATTTGCAGAAGAGGGGGCAATAAGATTGTAAGAGCCTAAAGATGGGGAGGAGCAATGATACACAAGATACTCCACACACGTTAGGGTCGCAGTAGCCATAGACAGACTTTGCATGGCCTGCGCAATGACTGACATGTCAGTGACCCCCCCAAAGTCTAGCATGGATCAGAGGCACTAGTATCCTTAGAGGCAAGGAACTAACAATCATAATAGTGTTTTGATACTAAATGGGAGCCCAAGAAAGGGCTCTGGGCAATGCCACTGAATCCTTACACCTCACTAGAGTGGAGAACACAGAAAGAAGTTTGATATTCACACTAAAGGATGCTCCAGGGAATGGGAAGGAGGGGGCACTGGGAGAAAGGGAGGGAGGGGGGGTGAAAGGAAGGGAAAAAGAGGGGGGAGAGTGCAAGGGGGATTGGGGAGGGGTGGAGGGAAGAAGGGGACCTATTAAGCTTGTATGGTTGAGAAACAAATAAATATAATAACAAAGAGAAAGGGACAAATCACAATAAATCTGAAGCATTGCAAAGATTTAAAAATTGAGCTGACACTTTCAGAGGATAGAAATTCACCATCCAAACTATGTAGATTAAAAAGTGGCTTGAAGGTTAGAACAAAGCTCAATATTATTCATGGAATCTAAATGTCTTCTAAAATGATAGTCAGAATGTCCAAACTGCAGTATTACTGAGTCTATTAAGTGAAATGAAAATTTCAACTTTGAAAGAAAAATACAATCAATAGATTTCAATGAAATCATCTAGATGATGGGATGGTCTGAAGGTTCTTCAAAGCAGCTCCGCAGTAATACAGAGAGAAGAGAGAGATGAGGGATTTCAACATCATAGGTTGAGACGATCAGCATACTGAAAATTGTATTTTGAGACACTGAAGATGTGAGAGTTGCTCTGAAAAGCTTGATCACTACACTTAGTTTTCAAATGGCTGTATTTCTGAAGAAATAGATTTCCAAGTGAAATTTGCTCCAAGAAAGAACTGCTCTGACATCTCTAATCACCTAAGAGGCTTTGTATTTTTTTGAGACAGGATTTCAGGTAGTCTAGAATGATCTCACTATGAAACTAGGGATGACTTTGAACTTTTAGTCCTCCGATCTCAAGCTCCCAAAAGCTGGGATTGTAGGCATATACCACCACACCCAGTTTCATGTGGTGCCCATTTCAAACCCAGGAGCCTGTGTTAACAACTGAACTGGATCCGGATCCCAACCTATGAGTCTTCCTGTTCATGTGTGTAGGGTTAAAATTTATATCCTAGAGTCTGGACAGATGCCTCAAGGGTGAAGCCTGCATTTGAAAATAGAATGATCTCAGTTCAAATCTCAGATTCCATGTAAAAACCATGGACTGAAATAAAGGGAACCTTCGCTCTACACTCTGGAAGGCAGAGCTAGGGAAAATGGAGAGAAAAGTGGAAAAGGAGGTTGAACAATTTCCCAAGTCACACTTGGTCCTCCACAGACACAGACACAGACACAGACACACACACACATATGCACACATATGACATGCACATAAAAATCTATCTTTCTTCTTTCTTTCTTTCTTTCTTTCTTTCTTTCTTTCTTTCTTTCTTTCTTTCTTTCTTTCTTTTCTTGCTTGCTTTCTTGCTTTTTCCTTCTTCTTCTCATCTTTGGCCATATTTTAAAAGAGTTTCATGGAGCCCAGACTGAGCACATAATCAATATAGCCAAAGGATATCCTTGAGCTTCTGATCTTCTTGCCTCTCTGTCCTGAGTGCTAAGATTATAGACAAACCAAACAATACTCCGTTTATGCAGTAATGGGGATCGAGACTAGTGACTCATGTTTGCTATACACTCTATCAACTGAACTCATTTTTAGCATCTTTTCATCTTATATGTCCACTTAATTGATATACCACCATCAAGGAAACAAGTCACTAAGGGGACAACTGCTTTTCTCACTTACCTGTTTACATAGTTTTACTTATATTTATCTATTATGTATTTAATGTATACTTGATGTGTACTAAAAAACAAAATATATCATTATAAAAAATCATATGTGTATACAAAAGTATTTAGCAAACTTTTTGTTTTTTATTTAGTTTGTGTTCTTTCTACTTAGCTTCAAATTCATTCTCTCTGTCTTTGTTTTAGTTTTCTAGCATACTCCAAATTATTACCTTGTGAGAGTTAATCTTGGATGTCAACATGACCACATCTGGCATAAACTACCATCACTGAGAACACCTGAAGAGATTATCTGTATCCAACTATTTACAATACAAAGAGGAGCCCAAGATGTGATTGCAACCTCCTAGTAGTGGACCAGATAAAAGGAACCAAAGAACAGGAGACTAGGAAGAAGAAGAGGGACTCTCCCAAGGTGTCTGCAGTGACTTCGTCTGCCTCCAGACTGGTCCTCCCTCTGCAACCTTAAGCATAATAAAGAAATCTCCCTTTCAAGTTGTTTGACTTTGGTTGCTGTAACTATTACATACCTTTTCTTACCACTTGTTGGGATTAGATATGAAAACCCAAGCCCAATATTTCATGATATATTTAAATGTATGCAAAACAGTACATTTTTTTAGGGTGTAGCCCAGACTGGGCTTGAACTCTTGATCCTCTTTCATCCATGTCTTCAGCACATCCTACCATTACAACTGGTGCAATACACATTTGTAAATAAAGTTTTCTAGAACACAATAAATGACAAAAAATATCATTGTCATCTTTTTTTTTATCCCCTACCTGTATTCTGGTTTTATTCTTCCACTCCCAAACACAAGCACCTGGACACATACAGATCCCAGAGTAACCCCATAACACTTTCAGTTCTCTGCACAAGTTATATAATTTAACTAATTAGAACTAAAGAGCTCTGTGTGTGTGTGTGTGTGTGTGTGTGTGTGTGTGTGTGTGTGATGTACAAATATGTAATTCAAATATTAATGAATCAACCAGAAAAATAAAGATGGTCACTGTAAATTTTCATTTTCTTGTCCCATGACTAGAACTAGTGCTATTTCTCCTCAGTTGCTCAAAGAATTGAATGTAACCAGTGCATAAACTTGGTTATGTGAACTCTCTATTGTCAGACTGCAATGAAAATGTCTAGATATGTAGGTTTCTGGGCCTAAAGCATTTTTTGAATCATATTTTCCCCAGTGTCATCTTTTGAATCATATTTTCCCCAGTGAATATTAGGTTATCCAGGTAGGTTTGAGTATTTGGGCTATTTGGACTAATGTCAAATGGACTGAGTAAAACGAGAAGGACAAAATAAAAGGAACCATATAACAGGAGACTAGGAAGAAGAAGAGAGTGGAGAATGGCTCCCATGATACAGGTACTGCAGGGGAAAACACTCAAGCCCAGGCCCCAGGCATGGAAATAGGGAAGGTATACCTGGCAGGAACTGCTGTTCCAAGAAGGATTTGCAAATAATTCAGGGATAGTCACCAAACAACCCAAAGTGAATCCAGCTATCTGTGTATAATCACAGCTGCTCTATCATTGAGTTATATACTCAGCCCACCTCTCTCTTTCTTTGTCTTTCTGTCTTGCTGTCTTCCTCTGTGTCTGTCTAGTCGTAGAGAAGAATAGCACATGCTCTTTGTTGCGGAAGAACCTTTCCCTGAAACATCATCCATTGCTGAGAAGAGTAAAGAATGGAACTGCACCTGGCTGGACTTTTTTTTTTTAATACATTTTTTATTATTTCCGTGCATACAAACTTAATAAGTAGACCAGTTCCCTCCCTCCCTCCTCCTCCCCCTAAACCCCCTTCTCCCCCTCTCTCCCTCCCCATCCCCAGTGCCTCCCCCCCAATTCCCAGAGAGTCCTTTATTGTGTATGCCTAACTCTCCTCTGGGTCCTCCTCTCCGATGACGTACAATGACCCAGTGGCATTTCCCTGAACCCTTTCTCGTGTTCCCTTAAGCATAGGAACACTACTGTGGCTATCAATCCCTTGCCTCCAAGGATCTTGGTGCCTTTAGCTGATGCTAGACTTTGTGAAGTCAATAGTGTGTTGAACACTGCGCAGGGCATGCAAAGTCCTATTATGATTGCTTCGGGACTAACTAGTGTGGAGAATCTTGCAAATCATTGCTCCTCCCATCCTTTTGCTCTTACAATCTTACCGCCCCCCTTCCACAAATGTCCCTGAGCTTCAGGATGAGGAGAGATTAGGCTGGCCTAGTTCTATGTGGTTGATATAGAGTCTCTGAAGTTCTGGATTGTGGTTTGTTGATTTTCTTTTGCAGTTTTGCTGCTCCTGCAATGCCCTTCACTCCATCCTGCTGGGCATTGTATGTCACCCCCTGGTCAGAGACAAAAAGCTGTTAAACTGGAGTCTTGTTATAATAGCGTATTCAAGGGTAGATGTAATAAAAGTAGGAAACCTCAGTGAGGGAGAGGTCAGTCACCCATTTGCAAAATGATTACATTTTATCTGCCAGACTATATGCCCTCTCCTTCTGGTGAGATCATACCCCCTCAGTTTTACATGATCAGGAATGAACGTCTGTGAACTTAACCAGGTGTCACATTACTTACTTGCATTCCTTGATGGAGGCCTATTTTCTCTGCTGTAACATGGTCCCCTCTCTCCTTGTGTCTGGTGTGGCCCTCCAACCCCATCCCTCCTATTTATAATCCTTGCAATTACTGTATTACATTTACCTTTGAGTGTCTCAATGTGGGCTGGGTGAGTTTGATACTAGCAGCCACCTATTAGGGAATACATACAGTGCTTAATTTTCTGGGTCTGGGATACTTCACTCAATATAATTGTTTCTAATGACATCCATTTCCCGGCAAATTCCAGTAATTCATCATTTTTGATGGCTCAGTAATACTCCATTGTATAGATGTACCAGAGTTTCCTTATCCACTCATCAACTGTTGGACATTTGGGTTGATTCCATGACTTTGCTATTGTAAATAGTGCTGCTATGAACATGGTTGTGCTTCTGCTATCGAGGTGAATTTTTGCTGTATGTGGGGTTATTCCCAAAAGTGGGATAGCAGGGTCATATGGCATTTCAATTCTTAATTTCTTTAAGAATCTCCAGACGGCTTGCCAGAGTGGCTGTATGAGCCTGCATTCCCACCAGCAATGTAGGAGAGTTCCCCTCTCTCCACATCCTCTCCAGCATTTGTTGTTGTTTGTATTGTGGATTTTTGCCATCCTGATCGGGGTGAAACTTCCCTGGCTGGACTTTTTTATAAAATGTGTCTGTTTCTTAAATTCCAAATAGATTATTCATCAAATATTTTGTTCACTCAGTTCCATCCATCTTCCATAAAAAATGCATTTTCTTCCACCTCATTCAAAAAAAAAGATATTTAAATATCCAAACCTTACTGGATTAGAAGGCAATTTCTGTCCTGTGACTTCTATCTGTCTACTACAATAAATTTTCATGTTTTTCTCCTCATTGAAATTTATCACAGCGATCAGTCAAACATTCTCCAAGCAGAGGACAAATTTTTCTCTTGTTCACATAATATTCACAATTTTTTATTTTTAACTCTATAAATAAAAATAAGTTCCTATTGCTAATGATTTCTAGCATTGTTAGGGAGGGAAACAGCAACTGCTGTTTCATGGCTTAAGTCTTAAATGGTCTGTCTGTACACTGTCAAGTGTTCAAACATCTGTCCAGATGGTGGCGTTGTTTGGGGAAGTTCCAGAGTCTTTGGAATATGTGGTCTAACTGGCAGATACAGGACACTGTTGTAGGCCTTGAAGCTGTAGCATGCATGACTGTCCTTCTGGCTCTACTGTGTGTTTCCTGTCTGTCAAGCATGCGACCAGATGCTACTTTCTATTTTCATTCTCCCTATTAAAACTAAAATGTTTTTGCCTTATCCAGAAGAAATAAGACTTATTTTTCCCCCTTATTTCTCAGTCCTAAAACACAGGTGGGATCAGCCATCACATTCTGCAGATTTGAAAATCCTTAATTCCATTATAGTAGTATATTGAAGTAATCACTTGATTATACAAAATTTGGCTTACAGTAGACTTCGTTTCAGTGAACAAAATGTTTTAACCTCTAAACAATGTTTCAGAAATGAGACAGCAATCAATGTAATGAAATTTCACAAATTAATAAACACTGTGATCGAAGAGGTAGGTCAATGATTCAACACATGTCTACCATTAGCAAGTTCCTTCAATAGGCAGAACCACAGAAGATAAATTATTGCCCAAGATTATTTCATATGCATATCAGAAAGATCCACAACTGTCATTTTTAAGTAGTTTTGGGTGATATTCTTGGTCACAGACAGTCTCCATGACAGAATTCAATTAGAAAAATAAAACTGAAGCAGCTTATGTGGTAAGAGACCAAGTTAATGTACTGTCACACTCTGCCAAACACACAAACAGAAAGATATTTTTCTCTCTTCATATCTTTTATCTAAGCAAAGGTGGTTGCCATTAACAGGTGTTAGCTACAATCCTATAAGCAAGAGGAATTTCAAATGTAGTTTTCTGGAGAGATGACTCAGGAGTTAAAGCTCTGCCTTGCAAGCACAAGGTTCTGAGTTTGGATCCCTGAGCTCACTTCAAAACTCCATTTGGCATTTGGAAATGAGTCAGCCTGCACTTCTGGCCCTGGAAGGCAGAGCCTGGGAAACTCCAGAACAAAACGAAGAGGAAGTAGAACAATCCAAGGTGATTCCTGAAGTTACGCATGGGCCTCTGATTCACACACACACACACACACACACACACACACACACACACACAGACTCATAAATAAAAAAATAAATAAAATTACAAAAGTTATATGTAGTAAAACACAGGTCAGATATGTTGTAAAAGTAACATTTAAAAAATATCTAGGGGCTACTGAGATGGCTCAGTGGGCAAAGACACTAGAATGCAAATCTGGTAACTTTATTTATAACACTGAAGCCCACATGGTGAGAAGAAAGAACCAACTTTTATTAACTTTTAAAATATTTATCTATTTATTGTGTGTGTGTGTGTGTGTGTGTGTGTGTGAGAGAGAGAGAGAGAGAGAGAGAGAGAGAGAGAGAGAAAGAGAGAGAGAGAGAGACAGAGAGAGACAGAGAGAAAAGAGGCTCTTGTTCGTCTCTGTGGAGGACCAAGGGTGACTTCAGAAATCATCCTGAGTTGCTTCTACCAACTTCTTGTTTTGCTCTGGGATTTCCAGCCTCTGCTCACCAGGGTGAGAAGTGCAGACCACTGTGATTTCACCTGGGGATTTTTAGGTGGGACCTGGGATCTGAATTCAACACCTTCTGTTTTGAGACAGTCTTAATCCCTAAGCCATCTCTCCAGCCCAGGAACCAACTTTTAAAAGGTGTCTGCTGACTTTCACACATGTGCATTTCACCATGACCATACATGACATGAAGAAATAAAAGAAATAATTTTTAAAAATTAAAATGTCTACAACTTGAAACAAAATGGACTGATATGCAGTATGTTAACTACAAGATTACAGAATTTGTAACTCCTTAGTGAATGACATTCAGTTATATTGCATGAGGTCCTTTATTTGGGAAGAATTTAAAACTCAAGTGACAACTTTCATTCTTGTCAATGAAATCATGTACTTAGAGGTATAAGAATGGAATATTGCACACCAGATTTTAAGATCTGCACAAAAGTTAGGACTCAATAACTACCCAGCAGAAGAGAGGGAGATCAAGAGAGATGAAGAAAATGCATTGGTGGAGTCAGAGATCAACTTTCAGAAGACTGTCTTCTCCTTCTACCATGTACAAATTCAAGTGGCCAGGTTTGTGAGCAGGCACCTTATCTGCTGAACTATCTTGCTGTCCCCAATAAAATAAATTTTAAAAGGAAATATTAATCAGCACTGAAAGCAGAACTCATAACACCACCATGAGGCTTTTACACTTTAGAACTCTTGGATCAGATTATTTACTTAGCTACTCTTTTGAAGGCAATCATACATACAAGATTAAGCCTTTTCTCTTTTTCCCCCGGGACACTTGTGGTCCAGGGAGGACACACTGCTCCTCAGGTAAACCCTCCCTAACCCATCCCCAGGTCCCAGGTCACCCTTGTCCCAGCTGCTCCCACCAGCCAGCTGGAGCAGCACCCAGTCTGCTCCGGGCTAGGGAGGACCACTAGGCCACACCCCAGGACTCAGGTGAACTGAACCTTCACCAGCAGCTCTGCCCTTTCCGCCCCAGACATTCGTGGTCCACAGAGGACATACTGCTCATCAGAGTCCAAAGAAAACCCAAACAAAACTCCAAGGGACAAAGGCCATACATCTGAAGTCCTCTAAAATCATCCTATCACATGGGAGAGATTCATTCAGTCCAAAGATAAGTAAAACCCCCCTTTAACCATCCTGTTACTTTCAATTATTAGTCACTGTAGATTAACTTTTCCGTAGAGCCACCCCTAAAACATATACAACTCCAGGGACTATACAACTCATCCTCATATATCACCAAGATACTAAATTGTAAAAGCGCACTACCATACTAATATTCACCCCCTTTCCACTAAACCTGACTTAACTGATGTAGTAACAGCTTGATAGCCTCATCTAGGAAATAACAATAACAATAGACAATCAATAATACCCAACTCCAAGGCAAACTAGTAATAACTGCTCAAGAATGTTAATAACAAGTAATTAAATTCAGTCCAAAACACACAGCAACTGAAAGAAAATCTTAAGAGGCAAAACAACAATGCCAAAACCAAAGTGCAAATCCACAAGAAGCAAAACCAAGAAAACAAATCTCCTACCAAAAGAATTAATCCCATAATGATAGATTTCAACCAGAACAAATTCCCAGAAAAAAGCCAAGAAAGCCTGACCCAAGATAATGACTTTCAAAGCATGATCATTACCATAATCAATATTATGAAAGAGGAAATCCAAGAGGACTTAAATAACTGCATCAAGCACTTTGAATAGGAACATAACAGACACTTGTAGGAGGTGAGAAAAACAGTTCAAGAAACAAAAATAGGTATAGAGCAGTTAAAACAGCCTCAAGCAGAGTTTAAAATTGAACTAAAAGACAAGTTATCTTCAACCCAGAACTCCACAGAGAGTCTTATCAGCAGAACTAACAAAGCAGAAAATAGAATTTCAGATCTTGAAGACAAAGTAGAAGAATTAACCACCTCAATGGAAGAGATTGTTAAAGCCAAAAAGATACTTGAGAGATAAGGGACACCCTGAAGAAGCCTAACATGCACATTCATGGAATACTAGAACAAGAATCTCAAAATACCACACCTGAGGATATTATCAAATTATCATCAAGGAAAACTTTCCTTGTCTAAAGAAAAAGACCATCAAATACAAGAGGCATTCCACACCCCAAACAGATATGACCAAAATAGAAACTCTCCATGGCAAATAATTGTCAAAATAATCCACATTCAAAGCAAAGGTGCTGAGAGCTTCAAAGGAAAAAAAGATAAGTCATTTTTAAAGATAAACCTATTAAAATAACAAATGATTTCTCAATGGAAGCAGTAAAAGCAAGAAGAGCTTGGAGAGATGTACTTCAAGTATTGAATGAGCAAAAATGTCAACCCAGACTGATATACCTGGCCAAACTATCTGTCATGATTGAGGGGAAAAGAAAAGTTTTCCAGCACAAAGACAACCTGAAGGCTTACATGTAAACCAAACCAGGCCTTCAAAAAATGCTAGAAATGGCTCCCTCTTTCGCCCCACCCCCGCTCCGCCGGTCGGGACGCGTAGGCGAGATCCAGCCGGGCATCAACGCGCGCTCTAGGACCCCAGGTCAGCCCACGGGGACCCGGCTCCGACTCCCGCCATCCAGCCGGAGCCGCGCGGGGGCCGAGGGACGAGGAGGACCTCCCCCTGCGCCCGGGCCCCGCCCCAGATGCCCTCGGGTTAAATAGCTCCGCGCCCACGCGCCCATCCTCCCTCTTTCGCCCCACCCCCGCTCCGCCGGTCGGGACGCGTAGGCGAGATCCAGCCGGGCCTCAACGCGCGCTCTAGGACCCCAGGTCAGCCCACGGGGACCCGGCTCCGACTCCCGCCATCCAGCCGGAGCCGCGCGGGGGCCGAGGGACGAGGAGGACCTCCCCCTGCGCCCGGGCCCCGCCCCAGCTGCCCTCGGGTTAAATAGCTCCACGCCGACGCGCCCATCCTCCCTTTTCGCCCCACCCCGCTCCGCCAGTCGGGACACGCACGCGGTCCACCCGGGCCTCACCCCGCTCCCTAAGTAAGTCCCCTTTCAGGCCCCGCCCACCAGTACCCCAGGCCAAATAATTCAGTTTAGTGAAATTGAGAGATCTTAAGAGTTAAAATGACAATGCCAAAGTCAAAGTGCAAATCCATGAGAAGCAACACTCAAGTAAACAAATCTCCCACTGAAGAAATTAATCCCATAATGTTAGACTCCAACAAGAACAAACCCGTGGAAAAAGGCCAAGAAAGCCTGACCCAGGATAACGACTTTCAAAATATGATCATTACCATGTTCAATACTATGAAAGAGGAAATCCGGGAGGAATTACATAATCGAATCAATCGCTTTGAAGAGGAACACAACAGACATCTGGAGGAGTTGAGAAAAACAGTGCAAGAAACAAAAAGTGGCATAGAACAGTTAAAACAAACTCAAGCAGAGTTTAAAACTGAGCTAAAAGACAAGTTATCTTCAACCCAGAACGCCACAGAGAGTCTTATCAACAGAACTAATGAAGCAGAAAACAGAATTTCAGACCTTGAAGATAAAGTGGGAGTACTAGCCAGCTCAATGGAAGAGGTTGTTAAAGCCAAAAAGATACTTGAGAGAAATATCCAAGAGATATGGGACACCCTGAAGAAGCCTAACATGCGTATTCATGGAATACCGGAGCAAGAATCTCAAAATACCACCCCTGAGGAAATTTTTCAAACGATCATCAAGGAAAACTTTCCTCATCTAAAAAAAGAGAGGCCCATTCATATACAAGAGGCATTCCGCACCCCAAACAGATACGACCAAAATAGAAGCACACCGCGGCAAATAATAGTTAAAACACTCCACATTCAAGATAAAGAACTGGTGCTGAGAGCTTCAAGGGAGAAAAAACAAGTCACTTTTAAAGGCAAACCTATTAAAATAACAAATGACTTCTCAGTCGAAACAGTAAAAGCAAGAAGAGCTTGGAGAGACATACTTCAAGTATTGAATGAGCAAAAATGTCAACCCAGGCTGATTTACCCTGCAAAACTATCAGTCATGATCGAGGGAGAAAGAAAAATTTTCCAGCACAAAGACAACTTTAAGGGATACATGGCCACCAAACCAGGCCTTCAAAAACTGCTAGAAATGATACTCAAGCGTGAAGAAAAAAACAGGCATATCCAGGAGAACAGAAGGCAAATATAACACCATTAAAAGGGAAGCAATATACTTAAAAAAGCTACTAAACATAATAAATGTCTGGAATTAACAATAGTTTCTCCATTTTAACACTAAATGTTAATGGACTTAATTCACCGATCAAGAGACACAGATTACAAACTTGGATTAAAAATCACAATCCATCAATCTGTTGCCTGCAGGAAACCCATCTCACCACAAAAGATAGGCACGCTCTAAAAATAAAAGGCTGGTCAACAATTCTACAAGCAAATGGAAGCAGAAAACAGGCAGGGGTAGCCATTATGCTATCAGACAAAGTGGATTTCAAACCAAAAAAAATTATAAGAGACACGGATGGATACTACATTTTAGTCAGAGGTACAATTCACCAGGAAGATTTCACAATACTGAACATATATGCACCCAATACGGGCCCCTCCACATTCATTAAGAAAACCCTACAGCGTCTAAAGCAAGAAATCAACCCCCAAACGATAATTCTTGGGGACTTCAACACCGCCCTCTCTACATGGGATAGATCAACAGGTCAAAAGCTTAACAGAGACACTTTGGAACTTAATCAAACCCTGAAAGAAATGGACCTCACAGATCTCTATCGAACTTTTCACCCACGCACCAAAGAATACACATTTTTCTCAGCAGCACACGGAACTTTCTCCAAAATAGATCACATATTGGGCCACAAAATGAATCTACACATGTACAAGAAAGTTGAAATTCTAATCTGTGCCCTATCAGACCACCACGGCCTAAAGCTGGACATCCACAACACATCAAACAAGAGAAAATACACTAACTCCTGGAAACTTAACACTATGATGCTGAATGAGAACTGGATTCAGGAAGAAATTAAAAAGGAAATTCAAGATTTCCTGAAAGTGAATGATAACGAAAATACAACTTACCAAAATCTCTGGGACACAATGAAAGCTGTTCTAAGAGGTAAGTTCATAGCTCTTAATGCCCACGTCAAAAAAATGGAAACATCAGAAATAAACAACTTAACAATGCAGCTTAAAGCTTTAGAGAAACTAGAGCAATCTGATCCCAAAAGCAGTAGAAGAGAAGAGATTAGCAAAATAAGGGGAGAAATATCTGAAATCGAGACTAAGAAAACGATAGAAAAAATCAACCAATCAAAAAGCTGGTTCTTTGAAAAAATCAACAAGGTTGATACACCCCTAGCTAAACTAACCAAAAGCAAGAGAGAGAAAACCCAAATTAACAAAATTAGAAATGAACATGGAGATATCACTACGGATACCCAAGAAATCCAGAGAATTATAACATCATATTTCAAAAACTTATACTCTGTGAAGTTTGACAACACAAAAGAGATGGATGAATTTCTAAGTAAACACAACTTACCTAAATTGAATCAGGAAGTTGTGAATTACTTAAATAGTCCTATAACATATAAGGAAATTGAGGAAGTAATCTCGAATCTTCCCACCAAAAAATGTCCTGGACCAGATGGATTCAGCACAGAGTTCTACAAGACATTTAAGGAGTTAATAACACCAATACTCCTTAAACTGTTCCATCAAATAGCAAAAGAAGGAACACTACCAAATTCCTTCTATGAAGCTAATATCGTTTTAATCCCAAAACCTAATAAAGATTCACTTAAAAAAGAAAATTATAGGCCGATCTCCCTGATGAACACAGATGCAAAGATTCTCAACAAAGTCTTAGCAAATCGGATTCAAAAACATATTAAAAAGATCATTCATGGGGACCAAGTAGGCTTCATCCCCGGCACACAAGGTTGGTTCAACATACGCAAATCAATAAATGTAATTCATCATGTAAACCAGTCCAAAGTCCAAGACCACATGATACTCTCGATAGATGCAGAAAAAGCTTTTGACAAGATCCAACAGCCTTTTATGATCAAAACGCTAGAGACAGTAGGAATGGAAGGAACCTTTATCAATATAATAAAAGCTGTATACAACAAGCCCACAGCAAGGATTATGCTCAATGGGGAACAACTGGAAGCATTCCCACTTCGATCAGGAACAAGACAAGGCTGTCCACTCTCACCACTTCTATTCAATATTGTACTTGAAGTCTTAGCCAAAGCCATAAGACAAGAAAGGGACATAAGAGGGATTCAAATTGGCAAGAAAGAAGTCAAGCTATCTCTATTTGCAGATGACATGATCTTATACCTGAGTGATTCCAAAAACTCCACCAGGAAGCTCCTGGAACTAATTGAGAAGTTCAGCAGGGTGGCAGGATACAAAATAAATGTGCAAAAATCAGAGGCCTTCCTATATGCCCAGAATGAAAGAAGTGAAAAAGCCTTGAGAGAAACCATGCCATTTACTATAACCCCTAAAAAAATGAAATACCTTGGTATAAACCTAACTAAGGAGGTAAAAGACCTTTACAATGAAAACTTTAAAACCCTAAAGAAAGAAATTGCAGAAGACACCAGAAGGTGGAAAGACCTCCCTTGTTCCTGGATTGGCAGAATCAACATTGTAAAAATGACCATCCTACCAAAGGCAATATACAGATTCAATGCTATACCAATCAAAATCCCAAAGCAATTCTTCAAAGAAGTTGACCAAACAATCTCAAAGTTCATATGGAGGCACAAAAGACCCAGGATAGCAAAAACAATCCTGAGTAACAAAAACACAGCTGGAGGTATTACCATACCAAACCTAAGTCTATACTACAAATCCATAGTTATAAAGACAGCCTGGTACTGGCTCCAAAATAGACACACAGATCAATGGATAAGGATTGAAGACCCAGATATAAGCCCACAAAGTTACAGCCATTTGGTCTTTGACAAAGGGGCCCAAAGAATCCAATGGAAAAAGAACAGCATCTTCAACAAATGGTGCTGGCAAAACTGGATCTCCACATGCAGAAGATTAAAGCTGGACCCGTACTTGTCACCATGTACAAGACTTAATTCCAAATGGATCAAGGACCTTGATATCAGGCCAGAGACTTTAAAAGCCATAGTTGAAAGGATAGGGAACTCCCTCGAGCTGATTGGGCTAGGCCAACACTTCCTAAACAGACATCCAATGGCACAGTCACTGCTACCAACTCTCAACAGTTGGGATCTTGTGAAATTAAAGAGCTTCTGTTCAGATAAAGAGATTGTCACACGAGCTCAAAGGCAACCCACAGAATGGGAGAAAATCTTCACTAACCACATATCTGACAGAGCTCTACTGTCCAGAGTGCACAAAGAACTTAGAAAATTAAACTCCAAGGAAAACACTGGCCCAATTAAAAAATGGGCCCTGGAACTTCAAAGAAACTTTACCAGGGATGAAATTAAAATGTCTAACAATTATCTTAAAAAATGCTCCACTTCCTTCGCCATCAGGGAAATGCAACTCAAAACTTCCCTGAGATATCATCTCACCCCGGTCAGGATGGCAAAAATCCACAGTACAAACAACGACAAATGCTGGAGAGGATGTGGGGAGAGGGGAACTCTCCTACATTGTTGGTGGGAATGCAGGCTCATACAGCCACTCTGGCGAGCCGTCTGGAGATTCTTAAAGAAATTAAAGATTGAAATGCCATATGACCCTGCTATCCCACTTTTGGGAATAACCCCCCAAGCAGCAGAGGTTCGCCTCGATAGCACAAGCTCGACCATGTTCATAGCAGCACTGTTTACAATAGCAAAGTCATGGAATCAACCTAAATGTCCAACAGTTGACGAGTGGATAAGGAAACTGTGGTACATCTATACAATGGAGTACTACTAAGCCATCAAAAATGATGAATTACTGGAATTTGCTGGGAAATGGATGTCATTAGAAAGAATTATATTAAGTGAAGTATCCCAAACCCAGAAAATTAAACGCCGTATTTACTCCCTAATAGGTGGCTCCTAGTACCAAACTCGCCCAGCCCACATTGGGACACTCAAAAGTAAACCTATGTAACACAGTAATTGCAAGGATTATGAACAAGAGAGATGGGTTAGGAGGGCCACACCAGAAACAAGGAGAGAGGAGACCATGTTACAGCAGAGAAAATAGGCCTCCATCAAGGTCTGCAAGTAAGTAATGAGAAACCTGGTTAAGTTCACAGACGTTCTTTCCTGATCTCACCAGAAGGGGAGGGCATATAGTCTAGCAGATAAAAAGTAATCATTTTGCAAATGGGTGATGGACCCCTCCCTCAGTGAGGTTTCCTACTCTTATTACATCTACCCTTGAATGTGCTATTACAACAAGACTCCAGTTTAACAGCTTTTTGTCTCTGGCCAGGGGGTGACATACAGTGCCCAGTAGAATGGAGTGAAGGGAATTGCAGGAGCAGCAAAACTGCAAAAGAAAATCAACAAACCACAATCCAGAACTTCAGAGACTCTATATCAATCACATAGAACTAGGACAGCCTAATCTCTCCCCATCCTGGAGCTCAGGGACATTTGCGGAAGAGGGGGCGGTAAGATTGTAAGAGCAAAAGGATGGGAGGAGCAACGATTTGCAAGATTCTCAACAATAGTTGGGGCCAAAGCAATCATAATGGAACTTTGCATGCCCTGCGCAATGTCCAGCGCACTGTTGCCCTCATAAAGTCTAGCATCTGTTAAGGGCACCGAGACCCCTGGAGGCAAGGGATTGACAGCCATAGTAGTAATCTTATGCTTAAGGGGAACAAGAGAAAGGGCTTATGGAAATGCCACTGGGTCCTTATATGTCATCGGAGAGGAGGACCCAGTGGAGAGTTAGGCGCACACAATAAAGGACTCTCTGGGAATTGGGGGGGAGACACTGGGAGAAGGGGAGGGGGGAGGGAGGGAACTGGTAAAAAATTTTAAAATGTATAATTAAATTTTTAATAAAAAAATGCTAGAAATGATACTCA
Source organism: Typhlomys cinereus (assembly GCA_023101885.1). Lineage (NCBI taxonomy): Eukaryota > Metazoa > Chordata > Mammalia > Rodentia > Platacanthomyidae > Typhlomys > Typhlomys cinereus. The sequence goes on along the minus strand of JALPQD010000032.1, from coordinate 1,653,316 downwards.
AGCTTGAAGAAAAGAAAAAGCATATCCAGGAGGACAGAAGGGAGGTATAATACCACCAAAACCTAAAAGCCAAATAATACATTTACAAAAGCCACTAAACATAAAAGTCTCCCGAATTAAAAGTAATTTCTCCATTATAACATTAATGTCAATGGTATTAACTCACCAATCAAGAGACATAGATTACAAACTTGGATTAAAAATCACAACCCATCAATTTGCTGCCTTTAGGAAACTCATCTGACCACAAAAGATAGGCACATCCTAAAAATAAAAGGCTGGTCCAAAATTCTGCAAGCTAATGGAACCAGGAAACAGGAGGGGTAGCTGTTATGCTATCAGGCAAAGTGGACTTCACACCAAAAAAAAATCATAAGAGACACAGTTGTATATTACATTTTAATCACAGCTACAATTCACCAGGAAGACTTCACAACACTTCATATATGCACCTAATAAGGGCTCCTCCACATTCATTAAGCAAACACTACAGCATCTAAAGCAAGAAATCAACCCCAAAATGATTATTCTTAGGGATTTCAATACTACTCATTCAATATGGGATAGATCAACAGGTCAAAAACTTAATAGAGACACATTGGAACTTAATCAAACTCTTACTGAAATGGACCTTACAGATCTCTATCGAACTTTTCATCCATGCACCAAAGAATACACATTTTTCTCAGCAGCACATGGAATTTTCTACAAAATAGACCACATACTGGGCCACAGAATAAATCTCCACATATATAGGAAAGTTGAAAGTCTAACCTGTACCCTATCAGACCATCGTGGTCTAAAGCTTGACATCCACAACACAACAAAAAGCAGAAAATACACAAACTCTTGGAAACTGAACACTATGATGGTGAATGAGAATTGGGTTCAGGAAGAAATCATAAAGGAAATTCAAGATTTCTTGGAAGTGAACAATAATGAAAATACAACTTATCAAAATCTCTGGGACACAATTAAAGCTGTTCTAAGAGGTAAGTTCATAGCTCTTAATGTCTATATCAAAAAATAGAAACATCACAAATAAATAACTTAACAATACAGTTTAAAGCTTTAGAGACACAAGAGCAATCTGATCTCAAAAGCAGTAGAAGAGAGGAGATTAGCAAAATCAGGGGAGAAATATGAGAAACTGAGATAAGAAAATGATACAGAGAATCAACTAGTCAAAAAGCTGGTTCTTTGAAAAAATCAATAAGATTGATACATCCCTAGCTAAATTAACAAAAAGCAAGGGAAAGAAAACCCAAATTAACAAAATTAGAAATGAACATGGAGTTATCACTACTGATACCCAAGAAATCCAGAGAATTATAACATCATATTTCAAAAACTTGTACTCTGTGAAGTTTGACAACACAAAAGAGATGGATGAATTTCTAAGTAAACAAAACTTACCTAAATTGAATCAGGAAGTTGTGAATTATTTAAATAGTCCCATAACATATAAGGAAATTGAAGAAGTAATCTCAAATCTTCCCACCAAAAAATGTCCTAGACCAGATGGATTCAGCACAGAGTTCTACCAGACATTAAAGGAGTTAATAACACCAATACTCCTTAAACTGTTCCATCAAATAGCAAGGGAAGGAACACTACCAAATTCCTTCTATGAAACTAATATCGTTTTAATCCCAAAACCTAATAAAGATTCACTTAAAAAAGAAAACTATAGGCCGATCTCTCTGATGAACACAGACGCAAAGATTCTCAACAAAGTCTTAGCAAATCGGATTCAAAAACATTAAAAAGATCATTCACGGGGACCAAGTAGGCTTCATCCCCGGCACACAAGGTTGGTTCAACATACACAAATCAATAAATGTAATTCATCATGTAAACCAGTCCAAAGTCCAAGACTACATGATACTCTCGATAGATGCAGAAAAAGCTTTTGACAAGATTCAACAGCCTTTTATGATCAAAACGCTAGAGACAGTAGGAATGGAAGAAACCTTTATCAATATAATAAAAGCTGTATGCAACAAGCCCACAGCAAGGATTATGCTCAATGGGGAACAATTGGAAGCATTCCCACTTCGATCAGGAACTAGACAAGGCTGTCCACTGTCACCACTTCTATTCAATATTGTACTTGAAGTGTTAGCTGAAGCCATGAGACAAGAAAGGGACATAAGAGGGATTCAAATCGGCAAGGAAGAAGTCAAGCTATCCCTATTTGCAGATGACATGATCTTATACCTGAGTGATCCCAAAAACTCCACCAGGAAGCTCCTGGAACTAATTGAGAAATTCAGCAGGGTAGCAGGATACAAAATAAATGTGCAAAAATCAGAGGACTTCCTATATGCCCAGAATGAAAGAAGTGAAAAAGCCTTGAGAGAAACAATCCCATTTACTATAGCCCCTAAAAAAATGAAATACCTTGGTATGAACCTAACCAAGGAGGTAAAAGACTTTACAATGAAAACTTTAAAACCCTAAAGAAAGAAATTGCAGAAGATACCAGAAGGTGGAAACACCTCCCTTGTTCCTGGATTGGCAGAATCAACATCGTAAAAATGACCATCCTAACAAAGGCAATATACAGATTCAATGCTATACCAATCAAAATCCCAAAGCAATTCTTCAAAGAAGTTCACCAAACAATCTCAAAGTTCATATGGAGGCACAAAAGACCCAGGATAGCAAAGACAATCCTGAGTAACAAAAACACAGCTGGAGGTATTACCATACCAAACCTAAGTCTATACTACAAATCCATAGTTATAAAGACAGACTGGTACTGGCTCCAAAATAGACACACAGATCAATGGATAAGGATTGAAGACCCAGATATAAGCCCACAAAATTACAGCCATTTGGTCTTTGACAAAGGGGCCCAAAAAATCCAATGGAAAAAGAACTGCATCTTCAACAAATGGTGCTGGCAAAACTAGATCTCCACATGCAGAAGATTAAAGCGGACCCGTACTTGTCACGATGTACAAGACTTAATTCCAAATGGATCAAGGACCTTGATATAAGGCCAGAGACTATAAAAACCATAGTTGAAAGGATAGGGAACTCCCTCGAGCTGATTGGACTAGGCTAAAAGTTTCTAAACAGTAATCCAATAGCACAGTCACTACAACTAACACTCAACAAATGGGATCTTATGAAATTAAAGAGCTTCTGTTCAGATAAAGAGATTGTAACATGAGCTCAAAGGCAACCCACAGAATGGGAGAAAATCTTCACTAACCACACATCTGATAGAACTCTGCTGTCCAGAGTGCACAAAGAACTTAGAAAACTAAACACCAAGGAAACCAATGGCCCAATTAAAAAATGGGCCCTGGAACTTAAAAGAAACTTTACCAGGGATGAAATTAAAATGTCTAACAAATATCTTAAAAAATGCTCCACTTCCTTAGCCATCAGAGAAATGCAAATCAAAACTTCCCTGAGATATCATCTCACCCCAGTCAGGATGGCAAAAATCCACAATACAAACAACAACAAATGCTGGAGAGGATGTGGAGAGAGGGGAACTCTCCTACATTGCTGGTGGGAATGCAGGCTTATACAACCACTCTGACAAGCAGTCTGGTGATTCTTAAAAAAGTTAAAGATGGAAATGCCATATGACCCTGCTATTCTACTTTTGGGAATAATCCCCCATAAAGCAAAAATTCACCTCAATGGCATAAGCACGACCATGTTCATAGCAGCTCTATCTAAATAGGAAAGTCATGGAATCAACCCAAATGTCCAACAGTTGATGAGTGGATATGGAAAATGTGGTACATTTACACAATGGAATACTACTAGCCATTAAAAATGATGAATTAATGAAATTTGCCGAGAAATGGATGGAATTAGAAAAAATTGTACTGAGTGAAGTACCTTAGACACAGAAAATTAAGTGCCGTATGTTCTCCCTAATAGGTGGATCCTAGTACCAAACTCACTTAGTGACATAATCACAGATAAATCTCTGTAATACCTATAGTAATTGCAATGATTATGGGCAGTAGGGAAGGGGAAGGAGGGTATCTTGCTACAGCAGAGAAAATAGGTCACCGTCAAGTACTACAAGTAAGTAGTGAGACATCTGGTTAAGCTCTTTCACTTTCCTTCCTGGTCACTTGTGACTAAGGGGGTTTGATCTCACTAGTCAAGGAGGGCATAGAGTCTGGCAGATAGATGGTAACCATCCTGCAAATGAGAGACTGCCCCTCCCCCACCACGGTCTCCTACTCTTACTCCATCTACCATTGAATCTACTCTTATGGTAAGACTCTATTTTAACAGTCTTTTATCTCTGGCTAGGAGGTGATATCCAATACCCATCAAGATGCAGCCAAGGGTGGTGCAGGAACAACAAAACTAAAAAAAAAAAAATGAACAACAACAAAAAACAGCAAAGCATAATTCAGAACATCAGAGACCCTACATTAATCACCTGGAACCAGACCAATAAAATCTCTCCCCATCCTAAAGCTCAGGGAAATTTGCAGAAGAGGGGGCGGTAAGATTGTACAAGCCTAACGATGGGGAGGAGCAATGATACACAAGATATTCCACACAAGTTAGGGCTGCAGTAACCCTAAACAGACTTTGCAAGGCCTGCTCAATGACTGACATATCAATGACCCCCTAAAGTCTAGCATGGATTACAGGCACTAGAATTCTTAAAGGCAAGGGATCAACAGTCACAATAGTGTTCCCATACTAAAGGGTGCACAAGAAAGGGCTCTAGGCAATGCTACTGAGTCCTTACACCTCATTAGAGTAGAGTATGTGAGGGAAGTTTGACATCCACACTAAAGGATGCTCCAGAGATTGGGGGGGAAGAGGAGTCATTGGGAGTAAGGGAGGTAGGGAGTTGAATGAAGGGAAGGAGCAAGGGGTCCGGGGAGGGGTGGAGGGAGGGAGGGGACCGGGGCACCTATTAAGTTTGTATGAGTGGAAAAAATAATAAAAAAGAAAAACTCTGAAAATAGAGAATCAAGATTTGAATATCAAAATGCAATGGTATTTCCACAAGAAATCCATAGTTTGGGAAAGTGGGTGTTAGGGATAAGTACACTTATATGACTAAAAAAAAGAGAGAGAATTCAAACAACAGAAACAAAAAATCCATAATTTAAAATGAAAATACTTCAAAAATGAAAAGCAGTAAACCACTTAAACCACAGAAAATCAAATGAGATTTGTCAATGAATATATGAATACATATCCTACTTCAATGTGACCTATTGGGAGAACTCAGAGCACTATGTCTCCTTATTGACTTTACAGAGATCCAATTCTCCAGTTTTATTGTCAGTGACCAGAGTACAAAGACATAAATAATGATGCCTCCACAAGAGGTGCTATGCATGAGACTTGACAGTTATGGATGACACAGGTCACTGACCTAACTAACTACATCTTGACTCTCTCTTGTTTTTCCTCCTAACTTTTCCTCTTGGGTCACTTTGAATTGTAGGACCAAGAGGACTGAAGGATGAGCATCCTTGTGATATAGAACTCAAATTAGTCCCAAGTGATACCTCCGCCTGCAGGACAGAGTGCATCCAACTAGGGTGTCTTGTCCATGCCCCTAGGAGGCCCCCCTAGACCAGAAGTAATTATCTCATGATTACCTGATTGTTCACTAACAGTGATAACTTCTTTAGGGTCATGTTTCATGATTAGTTAACTATGAATATGTCTCTCCCATCTCCCAGTACTTCCTCTACATAACACTTATAAAGCACATGTCACTTCCTGTAGGATGATCTTAGGGTCAGTGGGCCTTTGCCTATTTCTTTCTTCTGCCACATTGAGTAAATCTCTCTCTCTGCTTTTCACCATTTCTTATTTCTTACTTGGCATATTGGGACAGGTGTCTGAGCTTAGCTTTTTGGGGATTCCAAAACCCTGGATTTGTCCTAAAACTACAGTAACAACTGTGGTGAGTCAGCCAAGAGGAAAGACATATTTTGGGTGTCAACAACTTATAGCAAGCCAACCTCACTCATGTGGAAAGGACTGAATAAGCTCTTCTGGCTGCAGGAATCATTTTTGTTCCAGGAAGTTGTCTTACCTTTTCACTTTGAGCAGCAGTGAGTGTCGATTTATCAAGCCTTTGATATAAGAACTCTAGAACATCATTCCTTTTCCCAACATTGCAGGTTGGATGTCACTATTGTTTCTTGTTGTTTTAATTCTGGGGTGATTTTTGGCATTTATGCCATCTGCATTGACAACATTTTTTAATATGTAAGCTTTACTAACGATAATGCTAACTTCAGTAGAGACAACCTGATGTAAGCAAGGTAGTAGGCAATCACCAATAAAACATTGACGAGGGAGCTAAACTAGGACCCAGATTCAGATGATGCCAACCTGTCTGGATTATTACTTTAAACATTCTGGGAAGAATACAAGCAGGGGAGGGAGCAGTAAGCAGAGAAGCTTATATTAGATTCATTAATTATAACAGAGGCAAGGGAGGACGCCTCAACCTAGTTAGAAAGGAGAGAAAATAGCCCATGGTCAAATACTGCATGTATTTGTATCCAGTGCAGCTCACTCTCACACTTCCCTTCACAGTCACTTGGAACTGAATAGGTTTGATCTCACCAGTCAGAGAGGATATAGGTACTGGTAGACATAACCATCCGTCAAATGGTACACTGAGCCCCTCCCACTGCTGTGTTCTACTCCTATTCTTCCATCTACCTTTGAGTCTCTTCCTATTTTAAGATCTTATTTTAAACAGTCTTTTTTCTTTGCTTAGGAGGTGACCTTAGATATCAGTCAGGATGCAGCCAAGGGTAGTGCAGGAATAGCAAAACTGAAAACATCAACAAACCATAATTCAGAACACCAAAGACCCTATATTAATCACCTGGAGTGAGACCAGCCAAATCTCTCCCCATCTTAAAGCTTGTAGAAGAGGAGGCAGCAAGATTGTAAGAGCCTAAAGAGAGGGAGGACCAACGATATGCAAGATACTCCACACAAGTTAGTGTTGCAACAGCCAGGATTGGACTTTACCTTACCTGTACAATGGATGACATGTCAAAGATCCCCCCAAGTCTAGCATGGATCACAGGGGAGAAGGCTCCAGCCAGTAGGAGCCTTGGAGGCAAGGGATCAAACAGTCATAATAGAGCCCAAGAAGGGGCTCTAGACTATGCCATTGAGTCCTGAATGCTCACTAGGGTGGAAGACTCAGAGGGAGGTTCAGAGTCCAAATAAAGGGATGCTTCAGGGAATGGGAAGGAGGAAGGGGAGACATTGAGAGAAGGGGAAGGAGGGAAAGGGTGAAAGGAAGGTAGGAATGGGGGAGAGTACAGTGGAGGACAATGGGGAAAGGAGATGACGGGGGTACCTATTGAGCTTGTATGATTAGGAAAAAAAATAAAATATGAGAGGAATAAAAAGAAAGAAGATACCAAACTTATAGACAATATGCTGGCTTAGATTTGGAAACCTCCAAAAACATATGCATGTTCAATATTACCTTCATGGGAGAGAGTAGTCCAAACATGAAGCAAAAAATAATGGCAGAGAACTGAAGGTGCTCTGGGGAGGAACTCTTCTCAATCAGTGGACATAGGCTACAAAATCTTGAAGGAATGAGAAAATACAAAGGTATAAGCAGCCGCCATCTTTTTTTTTTGAACTTTTTTTTTCTTTATTGATACCTTGATTTTTTTATATTTATTTCTTTTTATTTCCACTCATACAAACTTAACAGGTACACCGGTCCCTTTCCTCCCTCCAACCTCCCACCCCTCTGTGCCCCCTCCCCTCCCCCTTCCCTCCCTATCCCCCAGTGCCTCCCCCTTCCATCCCCGGAGCATCCTTTAATGAGCATGCCAAACTCTCCTTTGGGTCCTCCTCTCTGATGAGGTGCAAGGACCCAGTGGCATTTCCCAGAACCCTTTCCTGTGTTCCCCTTAAGCATAGGAACACTACTGTGGCTGTCAATCCTTTGCCTCCAAGGATCCTAGTGCCTTTAGCAAATGCTAGACTTTGTGGGGTCAATAGTGTGTTGGACATTGCACAGGGCATGCAAAGTCCAATTATGATTGCTTCGGCCCTAACTTGTGTGGAGTATCTTGCATACCATTACTCCTCCCATCCTTGTGCTCTTACAGTCTTACTGCCTCCTCTTCCGCAAATTGCCCTGAGCTTCAGGATGAGGAGAGATTAGGTTGGCCTAGTTCCAGGTGGTTGATATAGAGTCTCTGATGTTCTGGATTATGGTTTTTTGATTTATTTTTTTCAGTTTTGCTGCTTCTGAAATGCCCTTCACTCCATCCTGATGGGTATTGGATATTGCCCTCTGGCTAGAGATAAAAACCTGTTAAATTAGAGTCTTGTTATAAGAGTATATTCAAAGGTAGATGTAATAAAAGTAGGAAACCATGGTGAAAGAGGGGTCAATCACCCATTAGTGAAATGGTTGTTTTCTATCTGCCAGACTATACACCCTCCCCTTCTGGTAAGATCATACCCCATCAGTTGTAAATGATCAGGAAGGAAAGTCTGTGAACTTAACTAGATGTGTCAGTACTTACTTGCAGTCCTTGATGGTGGCCTATTTTCTCTGCTGTAACATGGTACCCTCTCTCCTTGTTATTGTTGTGTCCCTCCTTCCCCATCCCTCCTGTTCATAATCTTTGCAATTACTGTAGGTATTACAGAGATTTATCTTTGAGTGTCTCTAAGTGGGTTTGGTACTAGGATCCACCTATCAGGGAGTACACACAGCGCTTAATTTTCTGTGTCTAGGATACTTCACTCAGTATAGTTGTTTCTAATTTCATCCACTTCTCAGCAAATTCCATTAATTCATCATTTTTGATGGCTCAGTAATACTCCACTGTATAGATGTACCACAGTTTCCTTATCTACTTGTCAACTGTTGGACATTTGGGTTGATTTCATGACTTTGCTATTGTAAACAGTGCTGCTATGAACATGGTCGTGCTTGTGCTATCGAGGTGAATTTTTGCTCTATGGGGGGGGGGTTATTCCCAAAAGTGGAATCGCAGGGTCATATGGCATTTCAATCTTTAATTTCTTTAAAAATCTCCAGACGGCTTGCCAGAGTGGCTGTATGAGCCTGCATTCCCACCAGCAATGTAGGACAGTTCCCCTCTCTCCACATCCTCTCCAGAATTTGGTGTTGTTTGTATTGTGAATTTTTGCCATCCTGACCGGGTGAGATGATGTCTCAGGGAGGTTTTGATTTGCATTGATTTGGCTAAGGATGTGGAACATTTTTTAAGATATTTGTTAGACATTTTAATTTCATCCCTGGTAAAGTTTCTTTTAAGTTCCAGGGCCCATTTTTTAATTGGGCCATTTAGTTTTTGGTATTTAGTTTTCTAATTTCTTTGTGCACTCTGGATAATAGAGCTCTATCAGATATGTGGTTAGTGAAGATTTTCTCCCATTCTGTGGGTTACCTTTGAGCTCATGTTACAATCTCTTTATCTGAACAGAAGCTCTTTAATTTCATAAGATCCCATCTGTTGAGTGTTGGTTGTATTGACTGTGCTATTGGATTTCCGACTAGGCCTCCTCTAATCAGCTCAAGGGAGTTTCCTACCCTTTCAACTAAGGTTTTCATAGTCTCTGGCCTTATATTGAGGTCCTTGATCCATTTGGAATTAAGTCTTGTACATGGTGACAAGTACGGGTCCAGTTTTAATCTTCTGCATGTGGACATCCAGTTTTAACAGCACCATTTGTTGAAGATGCTGTTCTTTTTCCATTGGATTTTTTTGTGCCCCTTTGTCAAAGATCAAATGGCTGTAATTGTGTGGGCTTGTATCTGGGACTTCAACCCTTGTCCATTGATCTGTGTGTCTATGTTGGATCCAGTACCAGGCTGTTTTTATAACTATGGATTTTTAGTATAGACTAAGGTTTGGTATGGTGATATCTCCAGCAGTGTTTTGTTATTCAGGATTGTCTTTGCTATCCTGGGTCTTTTGTGCCTCCATATGAATTTTGAGATTGTTTGGTCAACTTCTTTAAAGAATTGCTTTGGGATTTTAATTGGTATAGCACTGAATTTGTATATTGCCTTTGGTAGGATGGTCATTTTTACAATGTTGATTCTGCCAATCCAGGAACATGGGAGGTCTTTCCACCTTCTGGTGTCTTTTGCAATTTCTTTCTTTAGGGTTTTAAAGTTTTCATTGTGAAGGTCTTTTACCTCCTTGGTTAGGTTCATACCAAGGTATTTCATTTTTTTAGGGGTTATAGTAAATGGGATTGTTTCTCTCAGGGCTTTTTCACTTCTTTCATTCTGGGCATATAGGAAAGCCACTGATTTTTGTATGTTTATTTTGTAACTTGCTACCCTGCTGAACTTCTCAATTAGTTCCAGGAGCTTCCTGGTGGAGTTTTTGGGATCACTCAGGTATAAGATCATGTCATCTGGAATAGGGATAGCTTGACTTCTTCTTTGCCGATTTGAATCCCTTTTATGTCCATTTCTTGTCTTATGGCTTCAGCTAAGACTTTAAGTACAATATTGAATAGAAGTGGTGAGAGTGGACAGCCTTGTCTAGTTCCTGATCGAAGTCGGAATGCTTCAAGATTTTCCCCATTGAATATAATCCTTGCTCTAAGCTTGTTGTATACAGCTTTTATTATATTAATAAAGGTTCCTTTTGTTCCAACTGTCTCTAGAGTTTTGATAAAAAAAAGGCTGTTGGGTCTTGTCAAAAGCTTTTTCTGCATCTATCGAGAGGATCATGTGGTCTTGGATTTTAGACTGGTTTATATGGTGAATTATGTTTATTGATTTGGCTATGTTGAACCAACCTTGTGTGTCTGGGATAAAGCCTACTTGATCCCATAAATGATCTTTTTGATATGTTTTTGAATCCGATTTGCTAAGACTTTGTTGAGAATCTTTGCTTCTGTGTTCATCAGAGAGATTGGCCTATAGTTTCCTTTTTTAAGTGTATCTTTATTAGGTTTGGGGATTAAGACACCATCTTCATCCAAGACTTATGGGTCTTCAAACAAAACGAAATGGCTTGACAAACAGTGGATGTGCCAGATGGCAGAAGCTGGTGATTCTGGAGAGAACTGAAGGATGTCTTAGGGTGCCCAACAGCTTTTTGACCCCAATTATTAGCTCCTCAAAGGAACATCATACGTTGGACAGAGGAGAACAAGCCCATGAGGTTTCTGGGCTTTTTCATAGTCCATTTTAGTAGCTCTTTTTAAAAACAATCAAGCAGGGTACATTACAAGACTATTAGGAAAGCCCCTAGAGCAGGTTTTTCCTACAGCTACTAGAATACAGCCCAGGTAGTATGTATTTGGCTTACAGATTTGTGTATATACATCAGGGATCATGACCACAGAAAAGTGGAAAGACCCTGATAATGTACTCTTGACCACTCATACCTTCTCAAAACCTGTAGATGTTCCGATATGGATCCACCACACAAGTGAAGAGGATGTCACCAAGAAACTGTATTCCTGATTCTCTATGGGACTACACTTATCCCAGTGAATAAAAAACTCCCTGAAAGATATCAGATCTCTCTCTCTCTCTCTCTTCAACAAATAAAATCCAGGTAAGAAAACTTAGGTTGGTGAGAATCACATTACTGTCACCCTGCTCTATGTTGCCTTCCTTTCTCCAAATCAGATCCAGTCTAACTAACATGTTTGCAGATTTAGTTCCTGTGTATTCTGAGGTCCCCATTCAGACAAACTGCTCAGTGTGCAGAGTTCTCTGCCACTGACAGAGTGCCTTAGAAAGTCTAGCCAGATGGTCTGTCTTTCAGCAAAAGCTGAAAGTCTTGAAGAAAGCATTTTTTCTTCACCTATTGAAGAATGTCTCCTTATTTCTTCTTCTCAGCAAAAGGACCTTGAGGTGTTTCTAAGAGTAACTTCAACAAAACAGTATGCGTTTGTGTAGTACAAGAATAGGTCAACATAACATCTAGATTGGGATGTAGAATGGATAATGTGGCTGATTTGCTAAAGGTCAGCTAGAAGACAAAAGACCTGTGCTTTGAAAACCTTCTTGTGATAGTTCTCAAGTGATTTCGATATCCAGGATACAGCTCCTATTATTTTTGGCAAACATAACTCAAGTACTGATAGTCTTAGATGAACACATTCTTCCTACTGAGGCCTTAACAGTAGATCTTTTCTTTGAATACTTAATTAAAGTCAATAACAGAGAGAGTTAATGGTCATGCTGTGATTTTCCTTTCTCTTCTTTTTATTGGTTTTGCTTTTTTATTGTATTTGCAAGGATAGTGCCTGTACTGCTTGTACTATGGTAGAATTGTCTTTGTTGCACTCTCAGGAAACAAAATGTTCTGACCCTGATAAGACCTTGCATTCCACGAGACCATCATTTTCCCCTCTCAGCAATAAGCAGTGACTGAAGAAAATTGTATTTTCCCTGAAGCTCTTGCAAAAATGAAGTGATGGCTGAACAGTGAGGGCTTGAAGAAGGTCCCCTCCCATGGCCTAACTCTATCTTGATTATCTTTTGTTCTGCGTTGGCCTCCTTGGCCTTTCCTTTTGAGTCATCTTGGATCCCAGGCACAACAAGACTGATCAAGAAACATTTTTGTGACATAAACTTAAGCAATTCCTAAGCAATCAGTGCACCTAAATAATACACTATATCCCAAAGGGCGCCACAACCCACAGGTCAGAAGTGATTGTCTCATGGGAAGCACACAGTCCTTCCCAAGGAATGACAGCCATAAGCTCTGCAGAACGACAACTGAGGCAATGGTTAACCAGATCATTAGACGGCTGTCCCTGGACCCTTTTTATCTGGTTCCTTTCCCATTGTGGGCACAAATCTCTTTCTGTTTCTCACTAATATTCATCTCTTTAATTGACATATTGGGATAAGAGATGAAGCCTAACCATTGGGAAATGCTGGAATTCCTATCTTCCATCATGAAAATTCCTATCACTGGGGCTCATCAAACATGTTTACAAAAGACAACAGTAAGTATAAGGCAATTTTCTGGTAGTTGTAGATTTCAGAGTGCTGGAAAGAACTTAAGGTAGATTCTTTGAACATGAACATGGAATGTCTTTGCCCGGTAAAGTGCTATGAAAGTTCAGTAAGCTGTCTTGTGAAGGTTGCCCTACTATTTAGCATTTGACATTCTATGAAGATGAGAGAACTGGGGTTTTTCTAATTTCTTCTGTTCTTCTTAATTTTGTGATCTGCTAATCTAGGTGACAAATTCTCAGGAATCAAAAAAAAAATCAACCATTTTTCCACTTAATAAGAATGAGTGTTCTCCCCATCCTGAAGCTCAGGGCAATTTGCGGAAGAGGGGGCGGTAAGATTGTTAAGAGCACAAGGATGGGAGGAGTAATGATATGCAAGATACTCCACACAAGTTAGGGCCGAAGCAATCACATTTGGACTTTGCATGCCCTGCGCAATGTCCAACACACTATTGACCCCACAAAGTCTAGCGTCTGCTAAAGGCACCAAGATCCTTGGAGGCAAGGGATTGACAGCCACAGTAGTGTTCCCATGCTTAAAGGGAACACAGGAAACAGTTCTGGGAAATGCCACTGGGTCCTTGCACCTCATCGGAGAGGAAGACCCAGAGGAGAGTTTGGCATGCTCATTAAAGGATTCTCCGGGGATGGGAGGGAGAGGCAGTGGGGGATGGGGAAGCAAGTGGGAGGGAAGGGAGCACAGGGTGGAGGGAGGGAAGGGACCAGTGTACCTGTTAAGTTTGTAGGAGTGGAAATAAAAATAAATAAATAAATATTAAAAAAAGAAAAGCAATAAACATTTGCTCAGATACTCCCTCAGAAAAAAAGAAAAAAAAAATAAGAATGAGTGTTGTTACCTACCTCTTCAAGACTTCTTATACAATGCTAAGATATGAAAGAGATTAAAGGGATTACTATGGGTTATCGTGATTGACTATGGTTAGGCCGTATGCTTTTCAAAAAAATAAGGGAAAAAAGTACATCTAATATCCAAGGAATTCGCCCTCAGTTCCCAGTTAAAACAGACACACACACACACACACACACACACACACACACACACAACCACAGAGAGAGAGAGAGAGAAAGAGAGAGAGAGAGAGAGAGAGAGAGAGAGAGAGAGAGAGAGAGAGAGAGAATGAATAAATGTACAATATAGGGAAATTTCAGCCAAGGTACTTCAGAAATATAATTTTGACATATTCTTCAAAGACCAAAATTTTGAATAGGAACAGAAAAGACAAGCTGTAACTTTCTTATGACCAATTGTCATCATGATCTGTTTCAAAGACAACACATTCTCTTGGTTGTTTACAAATGTATATTTTAAGTGCATTATTTCCTTTTCTCCTATAATTTTGTTTGACACTAGTATACTGGGTTGTAACATTTGAAAGAAAACACAAGGGTTGGGATTAGCCTTGAGAGATGGACATAGAGAATGACTTCCACACTGACCTCGAAGACTGACTTTTCCTGTTGTTAGTATTTGAGAAATAAATAAGGAAAGGAAGATGCAAATGTTGACAAAGATACGGATGTTGCCAGCATGTCATGTTAATTTACCAGTGTTTCTAATGCTACAAAGCTCCTGTGCAGCTTTGGGTTTTTAAAGTAATAGTCATTCAATTAAGGCTGTGAAGGAAATGTCCTCATTTTTCTCTGTTAGATCTGGGAAGACAACAGGATCATTTAGAGCTGGATAGCTGAATCAAGATTATAAATTTTCAGGGGCTGGAAAGGTGGCTCAGGGGTTAAGCCTCTGCCTTGCAGAAGGAAGGTCCTGAGTTCGGATCTTAGACCCCACATCTGATATAGATATAGATATAGATATAGATATAGATATAGATATAGATATAGATATAGATATAGATATAGATATAGATATAGATATCATTGGCTGCTGCTTTGGAGGTTGAACATCATTCTGGGTGTCCATAGTTAGACCCTCCAAATCTTCGCCCGCCAAAGTCAAAGTCCTTCCTGGGCAGCAGTGAGATGCTCCCCTCTGCACTGTGCACGCCAGGCCCACGGTACGCATGCCAGTCCCACGGTCTCAGAACCCGGTCGCCGCGCATTGCCCTAATGAATCATCAAATCTTAAGCAAAGATTTATAAAATTTTTAGTGCATTTATCTGACTTACTAGAATAGGAAGCACTGGTTTTCTTTTCTCATTATTTTGTTTCATCCCCTATTAACAAGTCCTTCAAACTGTTAAATAGATTTCCTTTTACGTATGGCATGCCTTAATTATATACTGAACACTTTTGAGGTGTTGAGACTTTCCCATACTTAAAATTGATCTGTTTAATTAGAGATCCCATATAAACAAGGCATTAACTATTGAGCAGAAGTGACTCTTGATAGTACTACAATCCTAATCTATGTTAACTACCAATTGTCAAGTGAGTTGATCACTAGCAGTGTATGATATGCTTCACTGAACTCTTTGCTTTTTCTTCACAGATGCTTTAAATGTTAGACTCTAATGATACTGGAACGTCTCCTGAAAGCAATACATAATTTTTATACTACGAGTCTTTGGGTAAGGAAGATGATAGATTTTTTGCTCCAGGCTGGAGAGATGTCTCAGGGATTAAGCCTCTGCCTCACAAGCAGAAGGTCCAGAATTGAGATCCCAGATCCCATGTGAAAATACCTGGAGGAAATGGCAGCAGCCTGTACTTCTGATCCTGGAAGGCAGAGCCTAGGAAACTCCAAAGCAAAGCCAAGAGGAGATAGAGCTGTTCGCGGTGATTCCTGAAGTCACCCCTGAGCTTCCACAGGCACACATAGCGCCCTCTGATATACACAAACACACAGACACACATACAATAAATAAATAAATAAACAAATAAATAAATCTTAAATTTTTTGATTCCATGTAGACTGGCATCAGAAGATCTATTATTTTCTGTGCTGATGATGTCTATGGTACACTGCAATTATGCTTATGAGTTATAAAATTATCATTTTTACTATCCCAATGTGTTCTTGAAAATATACTATTTGACAGCACACTAATTGATATTACTTAACATAAGAAAAATAATGAGTGAGAATTAGAATAAGCATTGTCAGATAAAGTTATACGTATTTATGATTTTAAAAGATTTTCATGTGTCCATTGTCCAGATCCCTAATTTATAAACAAAAAAGCTGAAGACTGTTGATTTGTTCCAGTTAATTGAGAATAGAAGGGCAGGTTGGGGAAGAAACTGAATCTACATATTTGAAAAGGGAACATTCAAACTGCATCTTTTCTCTCTCTTAGAGCAGGTGTGTTCCTTTGAATGCCTCTCCCTATGAGGATGTACATTCACAAAAATTTCATCATTTCCTTTCCAGTTCCTACCATTAGGATATAAGTGTGCCTGAGGACCAAATGTTCAACAGTATAAACCTATAGGGTACATTCAGACGCAACATCCCTCCCATAGTCCTCATAAGTTCATTGCCATCTCATAATGCAAAATGAATTTGGCCCAAAGTGTCCACAGACTTTATAGTTTCAATACTGTCTGCAAGTCCAAAGTGTCTTCTGAAACCTAAGTGATATCTCTACTGTAAAAAGTACTTTTATCTCTGGAAAAAGATGTTGCATGCTTCCAATATACAATGACACAGGTAAACATTCCACTCAAAATAGGGAGAAAGGTGAGATAACAGCAGACTAAAACAAGGTCAAGGCACACACTAAACCTCACCATCCCACATGCAACACCCAGGATACCTGTGATTCAGTGGGTGTGGGTAGACCTGCTCCTTCACCTCTGATGTCATGACACTTAGAGCCTGCAGCTTTCCTCAGTGAAAGTCCCATGTTCTGGCACCTTGGGTATCTGGGGCTTCCAAATCCAACTTAGGATTCAACCTTCATTGATTCACACACAGACACCTCAGGAAGGCCTTGGAGGTTTGGTACTGTTATAAAAAAAATGACAAATGGGCACTCAGATCTGTAGAATAGCACCCTTGCCTGGTCCCGGAAGAATTTCTTTCTTTCAATCGCTTCTCGGCCTTTTGGCTAAGATCAAGTGTAGTATCTGTTCTTATCAGTTTAATATCTGATACGTCCTCTATCTGAGGACAATATATTAAATGGATTTTTGGAATTAGAAGATGGAATAGGAGCTTGCTCCGTCCACTCCACGCATCAACCTGGTATTGCAGTACTTCCAGGAACGATGCACCAAAAAAAAAAAAAAAAAGAATTTCTTTCTTTCAAAAGCTCAGCACTGTTTTTTTGTTTCCCTATCTTTTATATGGTATAAGTTTCTGGTCTTGAGGATTTTTACCAAAGCAACCCCAATCCCTCTCCTTTCACAAGTTACCCAGACTTCTCTCCATTACAGCTGGGTAGGCTACATTACAGTAGCAGAAAGCAGGGTAAAGAAAAGTACTTTATATGAAGGTCATCACATCAGTACAAGTACAATGATACTATATTGGTAAATACACTCACAAAGAATGAAAATGAAAGTATGCAAGTTCCTATATCAGATAAGTAGAAGCCACAAACATGAAGTACATATGAAGCCAAAATAAAAGGAGATAAAAATCACAACATATTATTTAATGCAAGAATATAAAATTATTATAAATATGTACACGCAAAAGTTTGACTCATCCAATTGTTTAATCAGATACATCTGGATGTAAAGGGATAGATAGTATCACATATAATAATAGAACATGATATCAATACTCCATCTGATCAGTAGAGCGATCATCCACAGGAAAAAAATCAGTGAATACCTTTTAGAGTTAATTTGCACTGTATATGAGAATTTAAGAGACATCACCAGATTATTTCAGCTAACCTTGCATCTTCCCAATAGCCCTTGGAAGTTTCTTTAAAGATGATGACATGTTTACCCCATATATCATGGCTTAGAAAACACAAAAACAAGAAAATAATTTCTAGTACTATACCAGATAATAAAAAAATAAAACCAGAAATGCAAAGAGAGTCTAGGAAAAAAACTATACAAATACATGAAAATATAACAATATAGGCTTGAGTGATCAGTTGATTATTAAAGAAATAAGGGTGGAAACTTAAAAATAACTAGAATCAAGTGAAGGTGAAAATACAGTAAATTAGAACGTTTGAGATAGAGAAAAGGCAATATGGAAGAAGCATGTAGATATGAATTCTTACTTAAGAAAATCAGAAAGAGCTCAAGTAATTACCTTGATATAACTTGAAATCTTGGAAGTAAGAGCAAGTCTAGCCAATTTTTTTCTGTGTGACATTGCAGATTGGAAGTATGTAGTTTGATTTCATAGGGGGTTACATATAGAGATTACCTTAAGTCTCATTACATACTGAACACGAAACAGTGTTGACACTTAAAAATTTGAATTTGGACTGAATGAATGTTACACTATAGTATGTCATGTGCCTACGGAGGAATGAAGTGTTGTGCTTTGAGACTGACCTACCACAGTCCTGGTGGCACTACTTGGGGAGGTTATATAGTTTGGGTCTGACTTACAAATGTAAGTCACTTATGGGGGGCCTTTCTTTCCTTTCCTCCCTTCCTCCTTTGCTCTGCCCCTCCCTCCCTCTAGTCTTATCTGCTTTCTGCTTCACTACTGAACTGCGTGTTTCTTGTCAACATGAACCCATACTGTGGACTTGCCCAGTGTAATGGATTATAGCTTCTGAACACTGTAAGTGACTTCTGCTGGATATTTTCTAAAGATTATAAGAAAAAAAAAACTAACAGCATTATAGGCAACTGGTCAAAGTCATCTTGACCGCTTTCACAATGTGTTCTTTTCCAGCATATATTACTTCAATCTCATCATGAAAAATAGCTTGAAAATCTAAGTGTAATACATAATGCCATTGTTATATAGCTTTTTTTGGAATACAAAAAAGACTAGTAATAAAACCAAGTAAATCCAAATAAAGCCTATAGATTAAATTTTATATTAATGATAATTTCTTAGTTTTGATTATTCTACTTTGGTTTGATTACATAGGCAACTAGGTGATTAAAGTATCTAATTTTCTATGCTAGCTTTGTTATACATCTGTAACTCTCAAGTTATCTTAAAATAAAAATCTTTTAAAATCATCTGGCTAGTTCAGCACCTCAAAAAATCATATGCAAGCTAAAGCAATACAATGAACTTTGTATGTGTGTGTATATACATGTGTATTATTTCAAAATTTTTTTATATTTGTATTTTCTCCCTATTTTGCCCTATCTTATCTTCTTTCCTTTTCCTACTGAGAATCTTCCTCTTCCCAACAAGTTTTCTCCTACTTTTCTGTTCTGTCTACGAGTGTGGGTGCGTGCACGCGCGCGCGTGTATGTGTGTGTGTGTGTGTGTGTGTGTATCATTAAATTTAATAAGGGCTCTTAATGGAACACAGATAATAAATCAGTAGATGCACCACTGACAAAAGTGGTTCTCTATCCCACAACCAGGTACTCTTCCCCCATCTGCAATGTTATATTGAAGTACTCAGTATCGGCAGGTAAACAAAGTCACCTGATGGCTGAGGTGATTTCATTGATGCAATGATATCAATCAAGAAAAAACTGTTGATAATAATCATGAACTTCTAATCTCAGCTTTTCTATTTTCTTTCAGCTAAGCCTATCTATCACCATCACTAAAATGATTCAGGAAATATAATACTGACACATCCTTGAGAAAGCATATTAATTTTATACATGAACTAATACATTTAACAATATGATTCCAGCCATTCACAATAGCAAAATAAAATCTATTTACCTGAAGAAATCATGAAAGTACCCACATTGTTTGTGAATGACACTTGTGCTTTGAATGTGAATTGTACCTCACAAGCTCATGTGTTTGCATCTTTAGCTGGTATTGATGTTTGGGAAGGTTTGGTGCAGCATTACGAGGTAGATCTTTGCTGGAAGAAAGGATGCCATAGGGGATTTGAAGTTTGATAGTTCAGCCTTGATTCCTCTCAGTTTTCTGTTGCTAACTGTGATTCTGGATTGCTGTGGTGTTTTAAACCAGCCTCATCCTTCTTCTACCTCTAGCCATGCCTCTACTATGTGTTTCCTACCATAATTGACTACATTTCCTCTGGAACCATAAGGCAAGTATATCTGTTTTTCTTCTCTAATGCTCATCGTGCCTCAGTGTTGTCTCATGGTGGAAAAGTAAATGCAATAGTATTGATAATTTTAGGAAAAATGCATAGATGAGGAAGAATTCTAAACAACAAAAATAGTGCTGTGCATTTAATTCATCTCTTCTATGTAGCCATGTATTCATGATTGTATTCCTAACACTGAAAGCAATACTT
Organism: Typhlomys cinereus; assembly: GCA_023101885.1. Lineage (NCBI taxonomy): Eukaryota > Metazoa > Chordata > Mammalia > Rodentia > Platacanthomyidae > Typhlomys > Typhlomys cinereus. Next base: position 1,633,015 of record JALPQD010000032.1, on the reverse strand, counting down.
TTGAGTAATTGTATAAAGTAAAAAATTTGTAATCTCATGGAGTCTCATTGGCTGAACTTTTAAACAATAATAGAAGAGAGAATAGCACTTAAAAGAATTTATGCCTGATGTTTTCTAAAAATGTTTGCTAGTTAATGAACATGTGTGTTAATAATATATAGGAGTCAAGTTGGCAATTGAAGGCTGAGCTCTGGGTATATTTGTGAAGAACTAATAATTAAGGCAAACCTTAAGAAAACCTGTAGGAGATTATTTAATTGATGTAAAAAGACTCAGGCCACAGTTCTTGGGATAATTCCCTGAGCAGGTGGTGAAATGGAGAAAGCTGGCTCAGTCCTTTGATCTACTTTGGCATGTTGACATGTAGGCATTCTGACAAGAGAAAAAGTGTCTCCTTCACTCAGCGGTTCCTGTGGGGCATGATATAGCCTAGTTCCCTAAGCTCCTGATGTCAGTATGAACTCTCTTTTCAGGTTGGATTATGAACTGTAACCAGAGTCATGAACCACAATAAAACACATGCTCCTCTATGTTGTTTGATCACAAATTTAGTAGCTACATGCAGACAACCTGTGACATGTGAAGAAAAAAATTGTCATTTTAAATGTTTATTATTGTTTTTGTTTGAATGATGACTCTCACCAGTAGTGTGCTATTACTTAGATTATTATCCACAAAAGAAAAAATGATACTTTATGTTAATTAGCTCAGATATAATATTATTTCTAAACAGTACCATCAGCTGTGTACATATGTGATTCCCATGACCAAGATTTTGAGTACTTCTCCTTTGAAGTACTCATGGGGTTAAAATCAGGTCTGCTTTAGGAAAAATTGCTGATACTGTTGGCACATTCTTGAGGGTGTCAGAAGAAAATTAAACCACCTTGCAGATTAATAGTGAAGAACATTGGGTGCTTTAATAGGAAATTTACATGGTTAAAAACTGTACACCTCGGGGCTGGAGAGGTGGCTCAGGGGTTAAGCCTCTGCCTTGCAGGCAGAAGGTTCCTGAGTTCGGATCCCAGATCCCACGTATAGACGCCAGGTGGAAGCGGGGGCGGCCTGCGCTTCTGGTCCTGGTAGGGCGGAGCCTGTGAATCCCGGGGCAGAAGGAAGTGGAGGCGTCCATGGTGGTTCGCGATTCGTCCGTGGTTCTACACACACACATACACACATGCGCGCGCACATACATATGCACACACACACAATTGAATAAATAATAATAAAAAAAATTAAAAAAAAAACCTGTACACTTCAGCCAGGTTCCATCACACACTGATAAACTTATACCTGATCTGTTTGGGGGACAGCAATTTTTTAAAGATGGGAAGTCCCACCAACTCTATATGAATGACATGAAACTAATTAGCATATAGTACAGAGAGAGATTTGAAAAATTATCTTAATAGAAAGAGAAACCATATGTATTGAAATTTTTAGGAAAGAAATCTATGTCCCCTGCTCTAAATAGGCCATATGAATATAATAATTCCTTTGCCAATATATTTTTAAGAATCAGTAGTGCACTTAAGATCATGACATGGGTCTATGAACTCAAGCTGTTTGCTGCTTTTGTCTACATCCTGTGTTCATAAATACATTTAGTAGATTCACCTATGAGACAAAATGTCATGTTCAGAGGAACCAAATGTACTGCCAAGTTGGCTTCTTACGTGGTAATAAATCATTCTGTTCTGTGCAAAAATCGGTGGCATCGTTTTGTGCAGTTCTTTGTTGACTTGGTTAATGTGAACAAATAGCACAGGATCCACCAGGACTCGCACACAAACAAAATGACTTGGCTATGAGCACCAAACCCAGAGCAAGATGAATAAACCTAAGTGATTTTGCTGGAGGACCTAACCAATTCTATTGTCACATTGCACTTTAAATGTGTCCATTTATTTAAGTTTGTAAAACTTATACAAAATATTATTGATGTTTATTATTAGCTTGGCAGGCACCTGTTAGGACCCAACAATATAGAAATGTAAAATTGAATAACACATAATTCTCACTATAATAAATTTCAATACAGTGAAGTGGCTAAATGCATTGTGATCATGGCCTCAGTGTTAATATTTCCATTTAAATGTATGCAGAACTCTATAGCAATACAAGGAAATCATCCCAGTCGCACAGGAAAGCCAAGCAGCATATGTTCACATTTGCACAAGCTTACAGGAAGAAGGTCTTTCCTGAGAGTTTTGCTTCATGCTTCATCTCTCAGATGGGACACTGCTGATACTCAGTATAGGGAGAGGGGAAAGATCAATGGGATTATGTAAAGTCATACCTTGTGATATTTGGTTATCAAATATTAATTGGATTAATTAATAAATCACATAGATATTTATGAAAGAACTGAGATAAAGGAATTATTCATATTGTTCAAAACTAGATATTTGTAGATAAGCAAATAGAGAACTAAAATATATATATTAGATGCATTGGATAGATACACTGGTATAATTTTTCAAGGTAATAGTAAAAGATAAATAACCCTGAAACAAAATTTATGATATTGTCTTTTTTTTTCTAAAATCTGAGCTCTGCATTCATCTGTGAAGAATTAGTAATTAAGGCAAGCCTTAAGCAAGCCAGTAGGAGATTTAACTGATATAGGAAGACCATCCCATAGAGTATGGGACCATTTTCTGGGCAATTGCTAAATATTCTCAGTGGGAGATAGAGCAAGGAACTCAATTCTGAAAAGACAGTTTAACTGAAATTTTAAAAGTTGACTAGGAATTCGGGAGAAAATCAAGAAGCAATATTTTGGATGGAATACTATGAATAATGGTACTAAGATAAAATAGTTCAGATACAGTGTACTGTTACTAGAAATGAAGCTCTCATGAAAAATTAAGGAAAACTTGTTTGACTGCCAAGAACAAGGTGATTAGTGAAACTGGCTGTCTCTGCATGTTCCAGGTTTAGTTGAGAGACTCTGTTTCAAAGTGTAAGTTAGAAGAGCAAACAAGGAAGAGTGCTTCCACCAAACTCGAGCATCTACATACACACAAATACCTGCATACACACACTTATGCCCCCACACATGTGAATATGTACACCTATGTATTCATTGCCCACACACATATGTACAACAAAATGAAAAACAGAGAAATCTAATATCATTGCATTCCTTTCAGACAGAATATAAATATTGCTTTAAGGTCACTAGGCTAAAGGGGTACAAGCATAAGAGAGAGGAAAAATAACCCACCTAGCTTTTCTGGAATCCATAACCACTTATTCTTTGACCCCATATCTGACCTGCCATACACTGTACTGCAGCTCTTGGAAACCACAATGAGGGTTGCTTTATGCTACAATTATTAAAAACACTGAACTTTCCAAAGTTTCCTTATTTGGTAAATTTCATGAAGTCATTTTTGTAAGCATCACTATTATGTACTTTATTTAAAATAGTTTTTTTTACCATTTATCTTGAAATGTTATTATAACTGACAGTAGAATTGAGATTAATTATTTAAAATGGATTCAATAGTACCCTAACATTCAACATAATGGAAAGCTGGGCTGAATAGCAGAAGTAAACTGAATACAGGAAAATGCTAACGATCCCTTCAGTTCCCCTACACTATAGAAGCAAAGGACCGTTTCTAGAATATGATGACTGAGGCCTCATCTATAATTTACTCAGTTGTCTGCCTACTTCTACCATATACTGGGGGTTACTTGTTCTCCTTTGCCTATCCACCTGTTATACCTGTTATATTCTGAGAAAACCTGAGGGGACAAGACTCATCTTGAAAATGATGCAATCAGTTGTAATGTGGTGCCAGTAAGTGTCACAAGAATTAAAGACAAACTGAACTCCTTTAGGCAGGTTGGCATTATCCACGTCTTTGTCAACTGAGCATAAATGCTCATCCCTTTATCCTCATTTAACTTTCAGATGTGCACAATAGAAAAAAGTCATTATTATCAAGGTGAAAGAAGTGGTCACTCATTCTTGGTGTCCGTACCTGATAAATGACTATTCTCTTACTAGATCAATAACATTTTATTTTTATGTCCTACAACCCCCAAACCATATATTCCCATTAAACTTATATGAAACAATAAAGAGGAACAATAATAAATGAACTAAATATTCAAGTATGTAAGTATACAACCAAGGGACTCTGCCTAGCTTTGAATGTGTCATTTCTGCAATTGGTCTTAGAAAAGCTACAACCTACTATTGCAATTTTTCAAAGTTGTGGTCTCTGGGGAATGACACTATGATTTATTTATTTATTCTTGATGTATCTGAGCCTAAATATCTCTGTCTACATTGAATTATTACAGATCATTATTGACTTTCTAAACCATTGCTTTTAAGTACTGGTTAGAGAATTCCATAGATGTAGAATATTTTTCTCCTTGCCCCTTACTTATATAATTGATATAGGATAGAGAGAGGTCCAATTATTGTCAGGTAAGAAGTATGCCAGAGGAGATTTCGATGCTTTGTATTACTTCTGGAATTCAAAAATGGAGTGGTGCATCTCTCTTTGTGTAGAAGGAATCAGTACTAATTAACTTTCACCATCTTTGTCCCACTGTACCCTTATTTCCCTCATGTTTCAATAACATCAGAAGCCACAAAATGCTATGTGACAGTCCCTGGCTTTGTTCAATACAAACATCTTTGTGATTTTTGAGAATAAGGTACTGAAGTCAGCAGAACAAAAATACATACAAAAGAACTTAAAAATAGTGAGCAGACCCTTAGAATGAAAATAAATAACTATGCTCATATTCCTTCTCTTGGCTTACATGAGAGATGTCTAGTTTCACATCAGAAAAGAGTCAACCTGTTATTAGCTACTGATGAAGAACATATAGTATGCATAAGAGAATATCACAGTCCTATGGTATGGAATTCCATTGAAGTGTCAACTGACAGTGGATTGTAAGGCCAGAAGCCTTTCAATATCTCTTCTGCTTCAATATGAGTATCCTGATATAAGACAGTTTTGTGTGTTAGACCTAGACAACATACAAGATGCTGAAAAAATTGAAAGGCTGTTAGTAGTCTTGTAAATTAGTAAACCTTGCAAATGAGTACATCATATTCATTTCAGAATGCAAATCTCGCCCAAGAGCACATTCTTTCATTATTACTTCTGGAACACTGCATAATATGCTTGTGGGGGGTAAATTTCCTTATACCACCAACAGAATTTGTTCTGTAATACATCAGTCAGACAGTCTCCCTCATGCTATCACCACCATGTGTGTCCTTCTAAGTCTGGGTTCATTGACAATAAAATGGCATAGACTTGTGCCTCTGAGCATTTCTCTTCTGAAAAGATATGTGCTTAAGTTCTTTCCAAAAGAATTCTGCCTTTCCTTTAGGGCCACATCTGAGTGGAGCACTGAATTTCATGAAGTTCACTGCTGACTGAGATGGCTGCTTTTGCCATTGTTCTTGGTTGTCCTAAAAAATCTGACATTAAGACCCTGTTGCTAAGACATTGCACATGTTGATCTCAGGGTATTGATTAAAAAAAAAGGTTTATATCAGGAATCGTCCTTGATTGCGTTTCCACCATTTTCTCACTCCCTGACACCTGATCTAAAAGCCAAATGCAATTATTTATAGTAAAGAAACTAATTTGACTGTATATCAAAATCACCAAAAATACTTAATCACTATTAAATGTGGAGTGCTCTATCAAGGGCTTCTAACAATCTAGTACTGTCTCTTCAAGAAAATTTGCATGACTTTAACACTACAAAACCTTGAATGGAGAAGTCGAGATATTAATCATAGTTTACCTAGGGTAGGCAGAGCTGACATTGTTTGGAAATAATGTTATATCTAAGCAAATGACTATGTATCACTTTCTCTTTTGTGAATGAAAATATCTGATCTCTATTTAGCAATGTCAGGATTTGTCTTGAGGATGAAGGATTTTTGTCCAAATTGCAGCTGGAATTTTCTTGTATCATAATTTTTAAAAATTCATATATGTTTAATGCAACATTCTAATCATTTAAATGTACAGTTTTGTAGTAATAATTATATAATCATTGTTTCATAACCAATATGCATTTTGCAAAATTGGAACTTTTTGATCACTAAACGACTCTCTATTATCTCCTGTCTCTGTGAACCACTATTCTGCATTCTGTCTCTAAGAACTGAATACTTCAAATTTGCTACTAAAAGCATATACTAAATTGCCTCTGTGTAATTTGATTATTTTACTTAAATTTTTAGGATTAATTAATGTTGTAGCAGGAGTCAGAGCTTTCTTACCTTTTAAAGTTTCTTATCCTTTTAGAGTTTCATAGACAAATATAGTGAATTTATGATTTTTCCCCTGTTCCCCTCCTTCTCCTATTACAAACTTTACTCTTCATTGCCAATTTCACTCCTGTTTTCATGTCTTTTCACATGTGTGGCCCACTGAATTTCATCTGGATTGCCTTAGTTGGCATGTACCTGAGTGCTTACTGGAGCATAAATAATATATTAGTGGTTGTAACATTGAGGAAAGCATCCTTTTTTCTCTCCCATCAACATTAACCCAGAACAATCTTTCAAGACCTCTCCATACTGAAGTGCTAATAAGATAAATTCCATACAGGTCTTATGGAAGAACATATGACTGCAGTAAACTTGGGAATGCAGCAGCCCTATCATGTCCAGAAGTTAATATCTGGCCACACATTTGCCTCCCACCCTTGGGCTCTAACAATCTTACTAGCCCCCTCTTCCTCAATATTTCTGAGCTTTGGTATGTCCTGTTCCGGGCTGAGAAGTCTGCAGTCACTCATTTTACATACTTTGGCTAGTTGTAATTTTCTGTTGGAAAAGACAGAACATCTCCCTCCCACTGAAAAATGAAGCTTCTAGGTTGAGGGCTGAATGTGTCTCCAATCTATGCATATAAAGACAAATGTTTAAAAGGTAGTTTGATATAGGGTCTTTAAAGCTAAACCTTGATAGTTGGCACCCCTAGGGCCTATGTACTTCCCTTTCATAGATTCTTGCCCTGATTTAAAGTGGATTATAGTACCAGGAATGTGATCTCTGCTAAAAAGTGGGTCTTAAATCTGATTTTAAAAAATTGTTGGTTGCTCCCTTGACATTCATGGCATTATTACACTGATGGCTGCTTCTTGCCAATATGGTTGTTATTAAGCTTGCAACTTGCATGGATTGATGATACTGCCGATTTTCTCTTGGAACTTGTATAATACTTTCTGGAACTGTGAAATCTGGCCAGAAGGAGGAAGCTTCCAGACTAACTACTGCTGATTTTTTTTTAAAATCTGCATCCTATGATCAATGTATGTTGCATCTTCAGCAATAGAGTCTCACTGTCAGTTTCTGGAGGGTAGCCAAGAGCAGTGACACAAACCAATATTGTTTTGGGCCCTTTGAGATATCTCTAACCAACAACTGCTTAGGAGGTATTATAAACCTGGTAATTGAAATTTTATTCAATTGCATGACTTCTGTTTGGAGCATCATAGGACATTTTTTGTTTAGCCCTCTCTTCCTTGCATAGGTATGTTTGTTCTCACTCTTTCTCATTTCTTGAACAAAAAAATTTAAACGTTAATAATTTTATTTTGTGTTATGAGCATGTCTGTAAATGTGGGGAGTGTGTATAAGAGGGTACTTGAGTGTGTGTACCTATGGAGGCCCAAAGATGATATTGAGAATCATGCTGGATTGTTCTACCTTTTTATTGCTTTGTCTGTGACTTTCTAGACTCCATCATCTTGGGCCAGAATTGCATATGTCTGTCATATCTGCTCAGTATTTTTACACAGAATCTGAGGATCTGAACTCAGTTTCTTCTGCTTCCAAGGCAAAAGCTTTAGCATGCAAGCCATCTCTCCAGTTCCATATGTACTAATAATTTCTTATTATATGTGCAGGCTATTTTGTTTATTTATCTATCAATGGACACTGACACTACTTTTACCTTCTCATTTTTGTAAATGTCATTGTTATGGGCATGAGTGTACAGTGTCTTTTAAAATTCTGCTTTCATTTCTCTCACTGTATAATCTCAAAAATAGAATTATTCATTCCATGATAATTTTTTTGAGGAAATAGCACACTCTTGCTCATAGTCACTTTACTATTTTTACATTCTCTTTCCAACAGTTGTGATTTTCTGGTTTCGTTGCTATTTGTTTTTTTTTAAGATCCTCGTCCTAATAGATGTAAAGTAATATCTCATTCTAGCTCTGGTTTGTATTTCTCTGATCATTAATAGGCCAGAATTGCAGATTGGTGTCATATCCAGCTGGCACTTTTGCATGTGACCTAGGCATCTGAACTCAGATTCTTTTGCTTATGAAGCAAAGGCTTTAACCCTTGAGCCATCTCCCCAGCCCAATAAAAACCAATTGAAATAGTTTGCCTATTTCTGACTTGCATTGTATCATTTGTTTTTTATTCATCTGGAAGTTCTCGTTATTTAGTATTGATATTGAGCCCTCCAAATTTTTCTCATTTCTATGTAGCCGTCAACTGAGTTGTACACTCTGCTGATAAGATCTAAGTTTTGATTTAGTCTAATTTTCATATTTTTTTCTCCTGTGTTCTGTGCTTTCAGTCTCTTTCACTTTCTGAACTGTATCCCTTATAATGAAAAAATTAATACTAAATAATTTATTAAATTTTGTTATCTCCTCTAGCAAATTCTTGAATGTAAAAATGAAGGAATGTGGCTGGTCAGAATTGAATTAAATATTTGGAGAATTGATTTGTATCTGGAGAGTTGGAAACATAGCAGAAAACCCTCATTTATTTATTGCCAGTTATGTATTTAGTAAAAATAAATCACACAGCAATGAAAGCATTGTCAAATCCAACAGTATTAAGTGTTACTAGGTATTTTTTTAAAAAAACATTTCTTTGTTTTTAATTTCTGTCCTTTGTTATATATTTAAGCAAATTTTCATATGTGGGTGTGGATCAAAGGTCTCCAAGTACTAGTTGTTGGAAACACTATTCTTTCCTCATTGAAAAGGTTTGCCTACCTCGTGGCTTCCATTTAATCATGTATGTGCAGGCTTATTTCTGTAATGCTATATTATGCCACTGTGTTAAATATGAACTGTTACAATGGATTAGTTCAGTGCATTTCAGGTATTTTATTCTTTTTATGCTACTGTAAGTTTTGCTCTCTTTTTTCAAATAGTCCGCATTTTACAAAAAAATGAAACTGACTTTTTTATCTTTACACTCTACAATATTGCTGATTTTTTTAATTACCATTGACAGATTTTGGGGATAGAATATGTACTTGTTATGGTTTGAAATGTGACCCCCACAGTCTCATGTGTTTGGCAAGGTCATGGCACCTTGAGAGCTGGAGCAGTCACAAGGGGTGGGCCTTGAGGTGGATTAGTCCCACCTTCCTTCTGGAGAAGTCTGCCTTTGCAGCAAGCAGTCTGAAGCTCTCAACTTCTAAGATGTCTGCGGTGACTTAGCCTCTTCCAGCTTTGGCTAGCCAGCCATGCCGCCTCTGCTTTGAGAGACTGTATCTTCCCTCTGGAACTGTAACCTGAATAAACTTCCCTTTCTCCCTTAAGTTGATTGACTTTGGGTGTTCTCGCACAGCAATAGTTAAGAGTAAGTGTTACAGAAATTGGTACTGGGTAGTGGGGTAATGCTGTGAGATTAAGAACATCTGGTACCACAATTGAAGTTGTTTGTGAAGTTGAGAGAAGTTGGTACCCAGCAGTATGGCCAATGCTGTGATGTGGCTAGTGTGCCTTTGGAACTGTTTGTTTGGAGAAATATGGAGAACTTTGGGACTTTGTGCTGGGAAAGTCTTTGCGTCTTGGCGGTTGGGCCAAAGGGGCCTTTCTCGTGAGAGCTCAGAGGATAGCAATGCCGTGAGAGATGCAGGCAGTGGAGGCCCAATTTGTGATCCAGAGGGGAACAGAGACTGTGTTTGCAACTGGACGAGTGACACATGGAACCATGTGTTGGCTGAGAGTTTAGTGAAGTTTTGCCCTCGTCCTGAAAGCTTGCCTGAAGTTAAGCTGCAGTGCTTGGTGGAGGAAATTTCAAAGCAATGTAGTCTTGACAATGTGATATGGCTACTTTTTAGTTGTCTTCAAAGTTAGGAAAAAGAGCAAAGAATCAGGCAGGAAGAAGCAAAAACTGTAAGATCCAATGATGAAAAATACAATGGCAAACTTAAAGAGTTGAACCAGGAAGAAGCAGAGAACAAAATGGCTGTTGAAGAGATTAGCTCCATTTGTAAATCAAAGCCTGCTCTCCAATTTGAAAAATAGGAGAGGCCCTAGCTTGAGGCCAAGATCCTCAGAAAAGGCTCCCAGTCATAAGAATGCAAATCCTTTCAGAAGAATGGAGCTAAAAGGTAGAGTTCCAAAGCAAGAGTTGGTTTCTCTTACCAAGCAACTGCCCAGGAGTGAAAGACATAGCCAGCATAGAGAAGCAGAATCAGCTGTGATTCAAGGAAGCCAGCAGCCTTGGCAAAATCGTCCTCATGGTTCTGGTTTTAGAGGCATCAGTGATGCAAGAGGAAGGAGATCATGGAGTTGTCCTCCAAGTCTGCAGTTTAGAGGCCCAAGAAGGGCAGTTTGTGCTGTGGAATTAAAGCCTGGTTTGCCATTGAGAAGTAAAGATGTTAGAGATGCCAGAGACAACGTGTGACACCTGCCAAGGAGAGCTGTATACCCTGAGAGGAATTAGCTCAAGAGAGCAATGTATTCTATGGGCAGCTGCATTGGAGGGATAGAACCAAAGCCCTTTGGAACTGAGATGATTTCAACAAGAGGCTCACCTGTTGGACTTCGAGCTACAAGATTTGGAGTTTGTCCTGCTGTTTTTCAGTCTTGTTATGGACCGATCTTTCCTGGATATGCCCCCATTCCTTTCTTTTGGAATGGGAATGTTTATTCTGTGCCATTGTATGTTGGAAGTATGTAACTTGTGTTTTGATTTTACAAGAAGTTTTGGACTTTGGACTTTTGGACAGTGTTAGGACTGCTGATGTAGTCTATGAAGACTTTCAAAGTTGGACTGAGTATGGTTTACATAATGAGATGGCAATGAATCTGTGGGGGCCAGGGGTGGAGTGTTATGGTTTGAAATGTGATCCCCACAGTCTCATGTGTTTGGCAAAGTCATGGCACCTTGAGAGCTGGAGCAGTCACAAGGGGTGGGCCTTGAGGTGGATTAGTCCCACCCTACCTTCAGGAGAAGTCTGCCTTTGCAGCAAGCAGTCTGCAGATCTCAGCTTCCAAGATGTCTGTGGTGACAGCCTCCTCCAGCTTTGGCCAGCCAGCCATGCCGCCTCTGTTTTGAGAGACTGTACCTTCCCTCTGGAACCGTAAACTGAATAAACTTCCCTTTCTCCCTTAAGTTGATGGACTTTGGGTGTTCTCACACAGCAATAGTTAAGAGTAACTGTTACAGTAGTGTTTCTTCATAAAAAGTCTTGCCAATACAACCAGAATTTATTGCATTACTTCTGCCAAATAACTTTTATTTGTTTTCTTGCCTGATTACTCTGATGAGAACTTCTAGCCCTACAGTAAACAGAAATGCTGACAGTAGATATTATTTTTCTTTCTTCTCTGTAATATAATCTTTAAGTAGATGACAGAAATAATGTACTGCTATTTATTCCCTTCATTATATTATCATAACACACTGTAATACAATGTAAATTGCTTTACAACTAACTTTACTTATAAACATTGTTTTTGCTTAATGAAATTTTAATTGTGGTAATAATTACAAACACCAATTTAATAGAATATTATATTAATTATATTACAATATTAATATATCATATTTGAATATAATTAATTATATTACATACATTAGTTATAGCTCAAGTAGCTTTAATAACTTACTTATTTTCATGTAAACATTTGTAATGATGCGAAAATATTCTTTTGACAGTGAAAAGATTAATCTTATTTTCCCCAATGCCAAGAAAATGACAAAATGATTCCTCATTAGTTGATAGGGTCATGAGAGTGAACTATCATAAAAATTTAAAAATTAAATGACTTTAGACCTCACTCAGTTTTGGTAGATTAACTTTTAAACTGTGATTGTTTGTGGGAATTATTATTCGTGTAGGATTTGGGCTGCGTTTCAAACCTTTCTCTAACACAGAATCCTTCCTGATTTCCTGAATCACCTCAGGCTATTCTGTATGGTTCCCTGATGGGATGGGATGTTCTCTAGCTTTAAATTGTATGTAGTGATCTGCTTGTTATAGAAGCTCCCTGGTTTTGACAAAATTGAGAATTTTTTTCACTTTCCATTTGGACTTTTTATTACATTTAACAAGTGAAGGGAAACAGTCAATCTTCTTTTGCTTTGCAGACTGCAGTATAACTTTGTTCATTCCCTTCTTTTACAGGTAGTATGTGCCATTTGTAGGATCTTTTCTATAATCTATCCTGTGTCCATGGTACTTCTCACAGTTTTGCTCAAATTCCTTTTTCTCTCTTTGTCATATATTCTTTCCCTAAATGTTAACACATTTTGAAATCAAATGAAGGAATACTCAAAAATTTGAAACCATAAATTGTGAATTCTTTTGAATTTTTTACACATGGCCAGGATATTTAGCATCAAATGAAAGTGAGCTTACTATATGTCCATGTAAACTACTGTAATAGGCATGCTGAGATGTCCCCAATTCCTACTCTGAAAGAGTAAACACTGTTTTCTTTGGAGTTTTAATTAAACATTGAATTTTCTTTAGAGAGTTTTAGTTAATATTAATTAAAATGATATTATTTCTCACTTTTAGGCTTTGTTTAGTTTATAATCCTTGGTTGCATATTCTTTTTTTTCTTTATTTCATCCTTACTATTCAAGATGTTATCCATCCTTTGCATCTGAAATAACAACTTTAGTTTCTTTTTTTAACTCTTTATTTATTTATTTTTCTGCTCATACAAACGTAATAGGTACCCCTGTCCCCTCCCTCCCTCCACCCCTCCCTGAACCTCCCTGCTCCTTCTCCCCTTTTCCCCTTCCTTTCCCCCCTCCCTCCATTTCTCCCACTGCCCTCTCTCCCCATTTCTGAAGCATCCTTTAATGCGTATATCAAACTTTCCTCTGGGTCCTCCTTTCTGATGAGGTGTAAGGATTCAGTGACATTTCCTAGATCTCTTTCTTGTATTCCCCTTAAGTATAGGAACACTATTGTGACTGTTAATCCCTTGCTTCTAAGGATTCTAGTGCCTTTAGTCCATGCTAGATTTTGAGGGATCAATGATATGTTGGTCATTGTGCAGATCATGCAGAGTCCTATTATAATTGCTTCAGCCCTAACTTGTGTGGAGTATTTTGCATATCATGACTTCTCCCATCCTTGTGCTCTTACAATCTTACTGCCCCCTCTTCCGCAAATTTCCCTGAGATTCAGGATGGGGAGAGATTAGGCAGGCCTGATTCCAGGTGGTTGATATAGAGTCCCTCATTTTCTGAATTATGGCTTGTTGATTTTTTTTTTCAGTTTTGCTGCTCCTGCAATGCCCTTGGCTTCATCCTGATGGGTATTGGATGTCACCCCTTGCAGTCTTTGATGGTGGTCTATATCTCTGCTATAGCATGATCCCTTTCCTGCTTGTTTCTGGTGGGGCCCTCCTTCCCCTTCTCTCCTGTTTATAATCTTTTCAATTTCTGTAGGTATTACAGAGATTTATCTTTGAGTGTGTCTCTAAGTGGGTGTGGTACTAGGATCCACCTAGTAGGAAGTACATATGGTGCTTAATTTTTTGTGTCTGGAATACTACACTCAATATTATTGTTTCTAATTCCATCCATTTCCCGGCAAATTGCATTAATTCATCATTTTTGATGGCTGAGTAGTACTCCATTGTATAGATGTACCACAGTTTCCTTATTCACTCGTCAACTGTTGGACATTTGGGTTGATTCCATGACTTTGCTATTGTAAACAGTGCTGCTATGAACATGGTCATGCTTGTGCCATCAAGGTGAATTTTTGCTGTATGGGGGTTTATTCCCAAAAGCGGAATAGCAGGGACATAGGGAATTTCAATCTTTAACTTCTTTAAGAATCACCAGACAGTTCGCCAGAGTGGTTGTATGAGCCTGCATTCCCACAGGCAATGTAGGAGAGTTCCGCTCTCTCCACATCCTCTCCAGTATTTGGTGTTGTTTGTATTGTAGATTTGTGCCATCCCGACTGGGGTGAGATGATATCTCAGGGAGGTTTTGATTTGCATTTCCCAGATGGGTAAGAATGTGGAGCATTTATAAAGATATTTGTTAGACATTTTAATTTTGTCCTTGGTAAAGTTTCTTTTAAGTTCCAAGGCCCATTTTTTAATTGGGCCATTTGTTTCATTGGTGTTTAATTTTCTAAGTTCTTCGTGCACTCTGGATAATAGAGCTCTATCAGATATATAGTTAGTGAAGATTTTCTCCTATTCTGTGGGTTGCCTTTGTGCAGGAGTTACAATCTCTTTATCTGAACAGAAGCTCTTTAATTTCATATGATCCCATCTGTTGAGTGTTGGTTGTATTGACTGTGCTATTGGATTTTCGATTAGGCCTCCTGAAATCAGCTCAAGGGAGTTCCCTACCCTTTCAACTAAGGTTTTCATAGTCTCTGGTCTTATATTGAGGTCCTTGATCCATTTGGAATTAAGTCTTGTACATGGTGACAAGTACGGGTCCAGCTTTGCCAGCACCATTTGTTGAAGATGCTGTTCTTTTTCCATTGGATTTTTTTGTGCCCTTTTGTCAAAGATCAAATGGCTGTAATTGTGTGGGCTTATATCTGGGTCTTCAACCCTTGTCCATTGATCTGTGTGTCTATTTTGGAGCCAGTACCAGGCTGTTTTTATAACTATGGATTTGTAGTATAGACTAAGGTTTGGTATAGTGATACCTCCAGCCATGTTTTTGTTACTCAGGATTATTGTTGCTATCCTGGGTCTTTCGTGCATCCATATGAACGTTGAGATTGTTTGGTTAACTTCTTTAAAGAATTGCTTTGGGATTTTAATTGGTATAGCATTGAATCTGTATATTGTCTTTGGTAAGATGGTCATTTTTATGACATTGATTCTGCCAATCCAGGAACATGGCAGGTCTTTCCACCTTCTAGTGTCTTCTGTAATTTCTTTCTTTAGGGTTTTAAAGTTTTCATTGTAAAGGTCTTTTACCTCCTTGGTTAGGTTTATACCAAGGTATTTCATTTTTTAGGGGCTACAATAAATAGGATTGTTTCCCTCAAGGCTTTTTCACTTTTTTCATTCTGTGCATATAGGAAGGCTACTGATTTTTGTATGTTTATTTTGTATCCTGCCACCCTGCTGAACTTCTGTATTACTTCCAGAAGTTTCCTGGTGGAGATTTTGGGATCACTTAGGTATAAAATCATGTCATCAGCAAATGGAGATAACTTGACTTCTTCCTTGCTGATTTGAATCCCTTTTATGTCCCTTTCTTGTCGTATAGCTTCAGTATAGCTTGAGACTTCAAGTACAATATTGAATAGAAGTGGTGAAAGTGAACAGCCTTGTCTAGTTCCTGATTGAAGCCGGAATGCTTTGAGTTTTTCCCCATTGAGTATAATCCTTGCTGTGGACTTGTTGTAGATAGCTTTTATTATATTAACAAAGGTTCCTTCCATTCCAACTGTCTCTAGGGTTTTGATCATAAAAGGCTGTTGGATCTTGTCAAAATCTTTTTCTGCATCTATAGAGAGTATCATGTGGTCTTGGATTTTAGACTGCTTTATATGGTGGATTACATCTATTGATTTGCATATGTTGAACCAACCTTGTGTGCCTGGGATAAAGCCTACTTGATCCCCGTGGATGATCTTTTTGATATTTTTTTGAATCCGATTTGCTAAGACTTTGTTGAGAATCTTTTCATCTGTGTTCATCAAAGAGATTGGCCTGTAGTTTTCTTTTTTAAGTGTATCTTTATTAGGTTTTGGAATTAAGATGAATTAGCTTTGTAGACAGAATCTGGTAGTATTCCTGGTAGTATTTTGCTATTTGATGGAACATTTTAAGGAGTATTGATGTTATTTGTTCCTTAAGTGTCTGGGAGAATTCTGTGCTGAATCCATCTGGCCCAGGACATTTTTTGGTGGGAAGATTTGAAATTACTTCATTGGTTTCCTCATATGTTGTAGGACTATTTAAATAATTCACAACTTCCTGATTCAATTTTGCTAAGTTGTGCTTACTTAGCAATTCATCCATTTCTTTTGTGTTGTCAAATTTCACAGAGTATAAGTTTTGAAATAGGACATTATAATGCTCTGAATTTCTTGGGTATCTGTAGTGATGACTCCATTTTCATTTCTAATTTTTTTAATTTATGTTTTTTCTCTCTTGCTTTTGGTTAATTTAGCTAGGGGTGTATAAATCTTATTGATTTTTTTCAAAGAACCAGCTTTTTACTGGTTGATTCTCTGTATCGTTTTCCTAATCTCAATTTCGGATATTTCTCCCTTTATTTGGTTAATCTCCTCTCCTCTCTCCTCTGCTTTTGGGGTCAGATTGCTCTAGTGTCTCTAAAGCTTTAAGCTGCATTGTTAAGTTATTTATTTCTGATGTTTCCATTTTTTTGATGTAGGCATTAAGAGCTATGAACTTACCTCTTAGAACAGCTTTCATTGTGTCCCAAAGATTTTGATAAGTTGTATTTTCATTATCATTCACTTTCAGGAAATCTTGAATTTCTTTTTAATTTCTTCCTGAATCCAATTCTCATTCAGCATCATAGTATTAAGTTTCCAGTAGTTAGCGTATTTTCTGTTGTTTATTGTGTTGCGGATGTCAAGCTAGACCATGGTTTGATAGGGCACAGGCTAGAATTTCATCTTTCTTGTAAATATGAAGATTCGTTTTGTGGCCCAATATCTGATCTATTTTGGAGAAAGGTCTGTGTACTGCTGAGAAAAATGTGTATTCTTTGGTGCGTGGATAAAAAGTTCAATAGAGATCTGTAAGGTCCATTTCTTTAAGGGTTTGGTTGAGTTCCAAAGTGTCTCTGTTAAGCTTTTGACCTGTTGATTTATCCCATGTTGAAAGGGCAGTGTTGAAATCCCCAAGAATTATCATTTGGGGCTTGATTTCTCGCTTTAGATGCTTTAGGGTTTGCTTAATGAATGTGGAGGGGCCTGCATTGGCTACATATATGTTCTGTATTATGAAGTCTTCCTGGTGGATTGTACCTGTGACTAAAATGTAGTATCCATCTGTGTCTGTTATGATTTTTTTTGGTTTGAAGTGCACTTTGTCCGACAGCATAATGGCTACCCCTGCCTGTTTCCTGGTTCCATTAGCTTGCAGAATTTTGGACCAGCCTCTCGTTTTTAGGATGTGCCTATCTTTTGTGGTGAGATGAGTTTCCTGTAGATAGCAGATTGATGGGTTGTGGTTTTTAATCTAAGTTTGTAATCTGTGTGTCTTTATTGGTGAGTTAATACCATTGACATTTAATGTTATAATGGAGAAATTATTTTTAATTCTGGACACTTTTTATGTTTTAGTGGGCTTTGTAAGTGTATTATTTGACCTTTAGGTTTTGGTGGTATTATACTTTCCTTCTGTCCTCCTGGATACGCTTGTTTTTTTCTTCAAGTTTGCATATCATTTCCAGCATTTTTTGAAGGCGTGGTTTGATAGACATGTATCCCTTCAAGTTGTCTTTGTGCTGGAAAACTTTTCTTTCTCCCTTGATCATGATGTATAGTTTTGCCAGGTATGTCAGTCTGGGTTGACATTTTTACTCATTTAATACTTTTTTTTTTCAGGTGATAGAACTTTTTTTTTTAATACATTTTTTATTATTATTTCAGCTCATACAAACTTAATAGGTACACCACTTCCCTCCCTCCCTCCTCCTCCCCACCCCTTTCCCTCCCCATCCCCCAGTGCCTCCCACCCCAATTCCCAGAGAGTCCTTTCTTGTGCATGCCTGATTTTCCTCTGGGCCCTCCTCTCTGATGACATACAAGGACCCAGTGGCCTTTCCCTGAACCCTTTCCCATGGTCGCCTTAGGTATAGGAACACTGCTGTGGCTGCCAATCCTTTGCCTCCAAGGATCTTGGTGCCTTTAGCAGATACTAGACTTTGTGAGGTCAACAGTGTGTTGGACAATGCGCAGGGCATGCAAAGTCCAATTATGATTGCTTCAGCCCTAACTAGTATGGAGTATCTTACATATCATTGCTCCTCCCATCCTTTTGCTCTTAACACTCTTACCGCCCCATCTTCCGCAAATTTCCCTGAGCTTCAAGATGGGGAGAGATGAAGCTGGCCTAGTTCTAGGTGGTTGATATAGAGTCTCTGAAGTTCTGGATTGTGGTTTGTTGATTTTCTTTTGCAGTTTTGCTGCTCCTGCTATGCCCTTCACTCCATCCTGGTGGGCATTGTATGTTACCCCCTGGCCAGAGACAAAAAGCTGTTAAACTAGAGTCTTGTGATAAAAGCACATTCAAAGGTAGATGTAATAAAAGTGGGAAACCTCAGTGAGGGAGGGGTCTATCATCCATTTGCAAAATGGTTACTTTTTATCTGCCAGACTATATGGCCTCCTCTTCTGGTGAGAAGAGTAGTAAATGATCAGGAACAAAAGTTTGTGAACTTAATCAGATGTCTCATTACTTATTTGGGTCCTTGATGGAGGTCTATTTTCTCTGCTGTAACATGGTCCCTTCTCTCCTTGTTTCTGGTGTGGCCCTCCTACCCCATCCTTCCTGTTCATAATCCTTGCAACTAATGTCTCTAGGCGGGCTGGGTGGGTTTGGTACTAGGAGCCACCTATTAGGGAGTACACACGGCGCCTAATTTTCTGGGTCTGGGATACTTCACTTAATATAATTCTTTCTAATGACATCCATTTCCCGGCAAATTCCAGTAATTCATCATTTTTGATGGCTGAGTAGTACTCCATTGTATAGATGTACCACACTTTCCTTATCCACTCGTCAACTGTTGGACATTTGTACTTCAAGTATTAAATGATTCCAAAGTCATAGAATCATTTAATACTTGAAGTACTCCCTTTCCCCACCCCGCTCCACCAGTGGGGACACACACGGTCCAGCCGGGCCACACCCGCGACCTAGGTAAACTCCGCCCGCGCCTGCCCACCAGAACCCCAGGTCAGCCCAAGGGATCCAGCTCCTACCTCACCATCCAGCCGGAGCCGTGCACAGGGCCGAGGGACGAGGAGGACCTCCCCCTGCACCCAGGCCCCGCCCCAGCTCCCCTCGGGTTAAATAGCTCCACACCGTCGCCCCCATCCTCCCTTTCCCCACCCCGATCGCAAGGAAGAAGTCAAGCTATCCCTATTTGCAGATGACACGATCTTATACCTAAGTGATCCCAAAAACTCCACCAGGAAGCTCCCGGAACTAATTGAGAAGTTCAGCAGGGTGGCAGGATACAAAATAAATGTGCAAAAATCAGAGGCCTTCCTATATGCCCAGAATGAAAAAAGTGAAAAAGCCTTGAGAGAAACAATCCCATTTACTATAGCCCCTAAAAAAATGAAATACCTTGGTATAAACCTAACCAAGGAGGTAAAAGATCTTTACAATGAAAACTTTAAAACCCTAAAGAAAGAAATTGCAGAAGACACCAGAAGGTGGAAAGACCTCCCTTGTTCCTGGATTGGCAGAATCAACATTGTAAAAATGACCATCCTACCAAAGGCAATATACAAATTCAATGCTATATCAATTAAAATACCAAAGCAATTCTTTAAAGAAGTTGACCAAATAATCTCAAAATTCATATGGAGGCACAAAAGACCCAGGATAGCAAAGACAATCCTAAGTAACAAAAACACTGCTGGAGGTATTACCATACCGAACTTTAGTCTATATTACAAATCCATAGTTATAAAAATAGCCTGCTACTGGCTCCAAAATAGACACACTGATCAATGGATGAGGATTGAAGACCCAGATATAAGCCCACAAAATTACAGCCATTTGATCTTTGACAAAGGGGCCCAAAGAATCCAATGGAAAAAGAACAGCATCTTCAACAAATGGTGCTGGCAAAACTGGATCTCCACATGCAGAAGATTAAAGCTGGACCCATACTTGTCACCATGTACAAGACTTAATTCGAAATGGATCAAGGACCTTGATATAAGGCCAGAGACCATAAAAACCATAGTTGAAAGGATAGGGAACTCCCTTGAGCTGATTGGGCTAGGCCAACAGTTCCTAAACAGACATCCAATGGAACAGTCACTACTACCAACACTCAACAGCTGGGATCTTGTGAAATTAAAGAGCTTCTGTTCAGATAAAGAGATTGTAACACAAGCTCAAAGGCAACCCACAGAATGGGAGAAAATCTTCACTAACCACATATCTGATCGAGCTCTACTGTCCAGAGTGCACAAAGAACGTAGAAAACTAAACATCAAGGAAACCAATGACCCAATTAAAAACTGGGCCCTGGAACTTAAAAGAAATTTTACCAGGGATGAAATTAAAATGTCTAACAAATATCTTAAAAAATGCTCCACATCCTTAGCCATCAGGGAAATGCAAATCAAAACTTCCCTGAGATATCATCTCACGCCGGTCAGGATGGCAAAAATCCACAATACGAACAACACCAAATGCTGGAGAGGATGTGGAGAGAGGGGAACTCTCCTACATTGCTGGTGGGAGTGCAGGCTCATACAGCCACTCTGGCGAGCCATCTGGAGATTCTTAAAGAAATTAAAGATTGAAATGCCATATGACCCTGCTATTCCACTTTTGGGTATAATCCCCCATACAACAGAGGTTCACCTCGATAGCACAAGCACGACCATGTTCATAGCAGTGCTGTTTACAATAGCAAAGACATGGAATCAACCCAAATGTCCAACATTTGATGAGTGGATAAAGAAACAGTGGTACATCTATACAATGGAGTACTACTCAGCCATCAAAAATGATGAATTACTGGAATTTGCCGGGAAATGGATGTCATTAGAAACAATTATATTAAGTGAAGTATCCCAGACCCAGAAAATTAAGCACCGTATGTACTCCCTAATAGGTGGCTCCTAATACCAAATCTACCCAGCCCATCTTGAGACACTCATAGGTAAATCTATGTATTACCTACAGTAATTGCAAGGATTATGAACAGGAGGGATGGGGTTGGGATGGGGCCACACCAGAAACAAGGAGAGAAGTGACCATGTTACAGTAGAGAAAATAGACCTCCATCAAGGACTGCAAGAAAGTAATGTGACACCTAGTTAAGTTCACAGACATTCGTTCCTGATCATTTACAACTAAGGGGTATGAACTCATCAGAAGGGGAGGGCATATAGTCTGGCAGATTAAAAAGTAACCATTTTGCAAATGGGTGATTGACCCCCTCCCATTGGCAAATGCCATATGACCCTGCGATTCCACTTTTGGGTATAAGTATTACATCTACCCTTGAATGTGCTCTTATAATAAGACTCCAGTTTAACAGCTTTTTGTCTCTGGCCAGGGCGTGACATACAGTTCCCATCACGATGGAGTGAAGGGCATTACAGAAGCAACAAAACTGCAAAAGAAAATCAACAAACCACTATCCAGAACTTCAGAGACTCTATATCAACCACCTAGAGCTAGGCCAGACTAATCTCTCCCCATCCTGAAGCTCAGGGACATTTGCAGAAGAGGAGGCAGTAGGAGTGTAAGAGCAAAAGGATGGGAGGAGCAATGATTTGCAAGATACTCCACACAAGTTAGGGCCGAAGCAATCATAATTGGACATTGCATGCCCGGCGCAATGTCCAACATACTATTGACCTCACAAAGTCTAGCATCTGCTAAAGGCACCAAGATCCTTGGAGGCAAGGGATTGACAGCCACAGTAGTGTTCCTATACTTAAGGGGAACACAGGAAAGGGTTCAGGGAAAGGCCACTGGGTCCTTGTACGTCATCGGAGAGGAGGGCCCAGAGGAGAGTCAGACATGCACAAGAAAGGACTCTGAGAATTGGGGCGGGAGGCACTGGGGGATGAGGAGGGAGGGATGAGGGGAGGGGGAGCAGGGGGCTCAGGGGAGGAAGAGGGAGGGAGGGAACTGGTGTACCTATTAAGTTTGTATGAGCTGAAATAATAATAAAAAATGTATTATATAAAAAAAATACTTGAAGTACATCTCTCCAAGCTCTTCTTGCTTTTACAGTTTCCATTGAGAAGTCATTTATTATTTTAATAGGTTTACCTTTAAAAGTGACTTGTTTCTTTTCCCTTAAAGCTCTCAGCACCTTTTCTTTGTCTTGAATGTGGAGTGTTTGACTATTATTTGCCATGGCGGTTTTCTACTTTGGTCATATCTGTTTGGGGTGCGGAATGCCTCTTTTATTAGGATAGGCCTCTCATTCTTTAGTTGGAGGGAAGTTTTCATTTATGATAATTTGAAAAATTTCCTCAGGTGTGTTATTTTGGGATTCGTGCTCTGGTTTTCCATGAATGTGCATGTTAGGCTTCTTCAGGGTGTCCCATAGCTCTTGAATATTCCTCTCAAGTATCTTTTGGCTTTGAGAACCTCTTCCATTGAGTTGGTTAATTCTCCCACTTTGTCTTCAAGAGCTGAAATTCTATTTTCTGCTTTGTTAGTTCTTCTGATAAGACTCTCTGTTGAGTTTTGGGTTGAAGATAACTTGTCTTTTAGTTCAATTTTAAACTCTGCCTGAGACTGTTTTAACTGCTCTATTTTTGTTTCTTGAGCTGTTTTTCTCAACTCTTCCAAGGGTCTGTTGTGTTCCTGTTCAAAGTGATTGATGTGGTTGTTTAACTCCTCCAGGATTTCCTCTTTCATAGTATTAATCATGGTAATGATCATACTTTGAAAGTCATTATCTTGTGTCTGGCTTTCTTGGCTATTATCTGTGAATTTGTTCTGGTTGGAATCCATCATTATGGGGTTAATTCTTTCGGTGGGAGATTTGTCTTCCTGGGTTTTATTTCTCACAGATCTGCACTTTGACTTGGGCATTGTCATTTTGTCTCTTAAGACCTTTTAGTTTCTGTGTGTTTTTGATTGAGATGAATTAGTTGGTATTACTACTTTTGGGCAGTTATTACTAGTGCTTGCCTTGTAGTTGGGTTCGTTTGTCTGTTGTTAGTATTATTTCCTAGATGAGACTATTAGGCTGTTAGTACCTCAGTTAAGTCAGGTTTAGTAGACAGGGGGTGAATACTAGTATGGTAGTGCATTTTTACGATTTAGTATTTTGGTGATATGTGAGGGTGAGTGGTACAATCCCTGGAGTTGTATATTTTTGGGGGGTGGCTGTATGGAAAAGGTAATCTACAGTGATTAATACTTAAAAGGAGCAGTATGGTTAAAAAAAAAAGAGGTTTACTTATCTTCGGGTTGGATGTGAAGAATCTCTCCCATGTGAGAGGATGATTTTAGAAGACTTCAGATGTATGGCCTTTGTCCCTTAGAGCTTTGCTTGGGTTTTCTTTGGATTCTGTTCAGTTCTGAGTAGCAGTGTGTGTCCCCCGTGGACCACGAGCGAGGGTCTGTGGTGGTCAGAGGGGCAGAGGGGCTGATGGTGATGGCAGAACTCTTCACCTGGGACCTGGGACTTGACTTAGTGTCCCACCCAGGCTCCAGGGATGGAGGAACCAGAGAAAATCCTGTCCGGTGGGGCAGGCCAAGGGGGGGCAGGGGTTGAGGCCCGGGGCATGGGCCAGGCAAATTGGAGGCAGCCTGGGTGTTGCCAGGGCTGGCTGGTGGGAGGAGCTGGCCTTGGTTGCATATTCTTTAACAAATGTGGAAACCTAATGACCATTATTTCTTCGAATACTTATCATCTTTCTTTTTAATATATTTGTATTCTTTTAGAGTTTCTTAAGTGAATACAAACGACTTTTTATCATTTTTACTCATTACTCAATCTTATTCTCCTTCTGTTTCCCACTGCATGTTCTTCTTCTCTACCAGTCTTTCTTCTGCTTTCATGCTTTTCTTTTTATATGTGTGGCCTCTGAGTTTCATCTCGGTTGCCTTTAACGACATGTGCCTGAGCACTTGCTGGAGCACTGATGTTGTACCGGTGAGTTTAACAGTGACTCTCTACTCTCACATCCAGAATTAACCCTAATAGTCTCTCAAGGAGATATGGAGCCTCTTGAGAGGCTTCTCTTTTGACTGTAAAATGTTGATAGGACATATCTTTTAAAGATCTTTTGGAAATAAACATAGATGTAGTGAGTTCATAGATGTAACAGTCCTGTCAGGTCCAGAAGATACTATCTGGCAGCACCCTTTAAAACATTTTTTCTTATTTTTCACCTCCCACACTTTTTTGAAGATAGCAACTGCATATATATCAGCCTACTTGGATTTTTCCTGAAGATATAGAATGACCTGAGACTTAAAATACTATTTTCTGTGCTTCTTTGTGTATAGCTTCTATTACTGTTGCTATTACTTCAAATGAATTTGTGGTTTTTCTATAGTATGAAGCTTTTTTCATATTGTGTAAAGCATTTATGTATTTAAAAATTGGAGTTTTTTAATGTCTAGATATCATTTTTCATCTTTAGAAATCATCTGTGGCTTCTTGATTTAATAAATATCAATGTGGTACTTGTAAATTGTTCCTAATCTTAATTTGCTATTTTAACTATATTTCTCAGTACTATCATAGTACATTCATTCATATATTTGTCAGTATCCATAGTATTTTACAATTTCATTATGCAGAAGGTTCTAATGGAATATTAGGAAAGTACAGTTTTATTCATATTAATAAATGCATTACATGTACTTTTAGTAAAGGCAATATATGTTCATATTTTTAATAAAATATATTAAATCAAGTATTTTATTATATGGACAAATAATGTAATATAGTAAAATTAGAATTTAAAAATTAATAATTGCTTTTGTTATCTAGAAATAGTCTAAGATCTTTTTGTATACTCTACACTATGGACTTTCATTTATACTGTTTTCATATATACATTTTAGTGCAGACACAATTTACAAGCCTATGTAAGGAATAAAGAATGGTAGTTAAATTTGTATAGGGACTTTCCCATGCTTTATAATATTTAAAATTATAGTAGCAAGGCTTACCTCATAGAATGTAAAATTGTATGAAATAATGCTTTAAAAGAACCATTTAAATAAAGGCAGGTATTGATTCTCTTTCCTTCTTAACGCCAAATTATCAAACCAGCAATAAATGCATTACACAAAATACTAACAGTTTCATCTTTAATTTGTACTATATCAAAAGTGGTTTTCTTTTCTTCTCTTTATTTTTCATCTTTTACTGGTTAATGTCATCTGAGATATGTTTTCATAGAATATAGAAAATATTCATTTTAGTTAAGAGAATACTTAAGACATGGCCTTAAAAGAAAAAAAAAAAACTGTATTTAGGCAATTTAAACTACAATGAAAAGTGGATCACTTCATTCTGAAATAAATCACATATTGAAACTATTTACTTGAGGCCATTTGTATTTAGTTATTTTATTTGTTAAATCTTTTTGGCAAAAGTCCCTTTGTTTGCTAAGGACGTGTACAGGAGCATTTCGGTCACTGTACTATTTGCTTAGAGATCTGTCATCTTCCCACTGATGAAAGGATGTGTGACTTCTTCTATTTGCTATATATTGTGCTCCTGTTTGAGACTTAGAATCAAATGCAATGAGCAGTGTGAAGATGTGTTCTGCTTTAACATTCTTCACTTTTCTTCTCCTGAGCTTCTTTTCTTTAGGATTAGCCCAAAATCCAGGGTCAGCTACAAATGTAAGTGACAGCTACCCTCCATTTTGGGATACGATTAGTGGCGATATAGCAGAATTTCCAGTTAAGGATAAAAAAATAATCATAAATATTTGGAATTATATTGATCGACTAAAAATGTATAAAATTCTTATTACAAGAACAAGTAAATATTTTGTTCAGTTTGGACCAAACAATTCAGGCAATGTGCTGTGGGCTCTCACCTTACTTTTTGGAAAGCTGTATCAAACAGGTATGTACATTCTAATTACTTCCAAGAAAGTTTGTCATTGCTGGGAGCTGCTAATGTATATAAGTTAATGTGTTTAAGTGTTACTGTTAATGCAATCATTTATCTACCAATGTACAAACTTCTTATAACATGACCACTGGCATGCATCTGTGAGTAAAATTACATAGTCTACCTCTCTTTACATTTTATGTTTTCTTATATAAGGAACTGTAACTTTAAACATCAATTCCTGTGATTTAAACTGTAGGTGCATATGACTCATGAAGAAATACACCTCCTGTAGAGAAAGAAACTTCAGTTCCTGAGATACCATCTTCTAGCCTGAAAGTATTCTCAAGGAAATATGAAACTACAAATATTTTAGGCTAATGAGCTGTGATTATCAAAGAAAAGATGGTAACACTTTCTCTTACTTACAAACTCAGATGTAAAATTCTATACAAAATAAGGCAAAGAATACACTTTGCTTAAATGTCTAGAATTTGTTGCATGTAATATTAATAGAAAGAAAATCTAAGTATGGAATTCAGTATGCTATGTGCTTGAAAAGAAAGCAATGCAAATCATTATTAGCAATAGAATCACTTATTTCTCATATTGAAATAAGTTGGACTGGTAGCCAAATGGAAATGTGATACTTCACCTTAAAATGTATGGTTCCTAGGAAATTTTCCCCTTCCTTCCTAGCCAAATTTTTTCTGTTTAGTATATATGCTTCCTAACCCTTAAGCCAATTTTCTTATTATTGAGGTTCTTCAGAGCCCATGTAAAATCTAGGCAGGCATGGTAACCTTATGTAATCCCAACACTCAGGAGGCTAAGAGAGGGAATCCCCAGGGCAAGCTGGATAGCTAGCCTAACCAATTCACAAGCTCTGGGTTCAACTGAGAAGTCCTACCTTAATGATAAAATGGAAAATGATTGAAGAAGGCAACCGACATCATTTTGGGGCCCTCAAACATGTATATGAACTTACACACAGGTGAATGTACACATGCACCCCACACATCCATATATAAGCAAAGAAAAAAATCAGTGTTCATGAATTTCAGTTGTTTCAAGCAGCTCTTAGCTGATATAGGAAGAATAGACTGACTGTCAAAGATTGCCTGGGGAGTGAGGTAATCTCTGCTCAGTTCATGGTGATTTCTCAGTTACACTCTGACTGCTTTCCAACTTTGAAAACATGTGCAAGCAAATGGGATGCCATAAAAGAAGGACCTCACCAGCAAGAAGAAGCCATCCTCTCCTGTTTATATCTTTTTTATTGGTTTATGTCTTTTATATCATCTTTATGATACCCAATTTAAAGTTCAAGCTTTCATTTAGAGATTTTTTAACCTATTTTGTTTGCTCTGCAGATAGATTTTCAGACCCTTCCACTATTTCAGAATGTGCTTATGATGCTGGATCGCCTGGCTGTATATCCATCAACAGCGCCTGGGGAGGTAAGTACTGCCATGCTGCTATACCAACCTGTGGACAAGGCTACCTTTTTAAGTGGTATGGGATTAATTCGGGTGAATCCCAATAAGTCCGTGTGATTATTTCTGAGTTGTGATCCACAGCATAACCCTTTAAATTCTCCATGTTTGAGTTTCTGTGGCTTATTGTGACATATGATTCCAGCATGCTCATCCTCCTCTTTACAACATCTATTTTCTTAATCACTGGGACTCCTAAACCTCTCTGCTCCACTTTTGCTGTAATAAGCAAACAAAGACAGAGTGAAAAACTCCTGACAGTGAGCTAAGTGAGACAGCACAATGGGCAATATCACTTGCTGTGTAATTCTGATGCCCTGAGTTTGACAAACAGACCCATGAAGGTAAACGACCTGATTCCACCAAGTTTTCCTCTGACCTCCATATTTTGGCTGAGCAGGAGATGTCTTTCTATAATTTAAACAAAATTATATTAAGAAATCTGACAGTGATTTTATGCAAGGTTATTTTTAGTTCTGACAGACTGACTTTACCACAGGCTGATTCTAATATAGCTGTTGGTTATTGAAGACCTTTCTTTTTCCCCACCAATAAAACCCATTAAAGACAATAATTCTAAAAATGGATCAAATAAATACACATTTCAAAATATGAATAATGGACTGGAAAGATGGCTCAAGGGTTAAGACTGCCATGCAAGCAGAAAGTCTGAGTTTGAATCCCAAGACCCAAATAAAAATATCAGGTGGGAACAGTGGCAGCCTGTATTTCCAGCCCTGGTGGGCAGAGCCTGGGAAATTCCAGAGTGAAGCAAAAAGGAAATAAAAGCAATTCAGGATGATTCCTGAAGTCACCCTTGGTCCTCCACAGAGACATAGAGTGCCCATAGAGAGATGTGATGCATTGGGAACCTTTTCTCTTTTATGATGTAGAGTAGATAGACCAAATCTTGTGGTCTCATGGAAGTAGATGCAGTTGCAGTGAGTTATGGTTGCAGAGACCTAGTCATAGCTAAAAGATGTTAACTGGCTGAATCTCTCTTCATCTTCAGACTCTTCCCTTTTTCATGATGCTCCCTGAATCTTGGGATGAAGAATGATTTATAGGTTCTATTTAGGGACAAACAATTCACAGTCACTTGTTTTCTACACTTTGGCCAGTTGCACTTATCTGATATGAACTCATTCCATTGCAAAAGAAAACTTCTGGGTTAAATGTTGAGTTTTGTTGAATGCATATTGTGATAATGATAAATGTTTAGAAAATAGTTTGATGTAAAGTTCTTATAGCTAAAACTGAATAGTTGCTCCCTCTCCCCAGGACCTATATGCTCTCCTTCAATAAATACCTAGTTTGTAGTATTAAGGAATATGATACCTGCTTAAAAGTGGGTCTTAAATCCAATCAGTGAGCAGCTGGTTTCCCCCTTAGCATTCATGCCACTATTGTACTATGCTCATCTCTTTCCCGAATGGGGTTGTTGTAGCCTAACAGACACATGTCATTAACAGTAACCCAGATGAGTCTTAGTAAGTCATACACACTACACATGGGAGTAGAAGGGAGAGAGGTGGTGAAGAAGAAAATTTATAGTGGGGAAAAATAGGAGTTTAGATTGAGCAATAAGAGGTGAAAATGAAATGCATATGCAAAACCCTGAAAGAATGTAAGTTGAAAGCTCACTCATTAAATGTTCATGATTCAGGATAAAAGTATAAGCAAGCAAAATGAAGTCAAATCATATATAAGCAGGTAGGACAAGGGGACCTAAGTTGTGAACATGTGGAACCAGGTTGCATAGTATGTAAAGTAATGTACTGACCTCACCTAGTGTATGAAAAGATAAGATCATCTATGATACCTGGCTTCAAATGGGAACATCTCTTGTCACCTATATATGTTATTTATATTGAATATATGTATTATATATATTATATTATATTTCATATATTACATATATTCATGTATGTCTAATTCATGTCTAATTCATGTCTAACTACCCATTTCCCTCTTGTCTTGTCTCATTATTTACCTTAAAAAGCTTATCTTGACAACTATAATAGCAAATAACTTTTCTCTAAGTTGTTAAGCTGAAACTCAAGGATATGTTTCACTGATCAAAAACATTGAGTGATAAATGGAAAACAGGTTCAAAATTAATTCAAATCTGGAAAGTACCAGAATCCGCAAACTGAGTTGAGCACAAAGATTCAGAATTTGATAAAAAAAAAGGAACACAAACAAGTACTTAGAATGAGTGTATTGCCAAACTCAGTTGGTATCAATAACAAAAGAAAGATATTGAATTAAAAATTAAGGATATGTCTAGGAAGTTTATCTAAATGTGAACTAAAACAATTGAAAATATAGACAAAAGTATTAATTTGCATGTTTTCCATAACTGAGGCAAAGAATTTGCATGAGTAAAACATACTGAATATCTTCTGTGTATATATGTGTGTGTGTGTGCACACACGCATATGTGTATGTAAATGTAAAGTGAATATTTTGAAATTAGTTTCAGTTAGGTTGACTCATGAGTAAGTTGATTCCTGTGTAAGTACCTATGCCAACTGCACTCCTGATGTACAGAATTTCCTGATATTTAGCTGTTGCTTAACTCTTTCATTGACTATACACAACAAATTCAATAGAAGGGTTTGTGTGGCATTATTAGCTGGATAAATCAGAGCCCTGGTCATTTTGGTAATCCTTTTTTTGAGCAGAGAGAGAGGGTAATTCCAGACATTTCTATTATATTGCAGGCATTAACTTCTATGTGATAGGTATTTATTTCCTTGCTGCAATCGAATCTGGATTTTTGAAGGATGTACCACATAAAATAGTGCTATTACCTCGAAAGGAACACCAATCAGACTTCTGTTATTCCATTAAGGAATGTAAGACATTGTACCCACAAGCTATGGATGCAGCTGAGAGGTTTTATCAGGTAACAGAAAATGATGATATCTTTTTTCCTGAATGGCACGAATGAAGTACATGAAGATCTTTAATTTATATATATCTTTACTTGATATATAACTGGAAAGTGTACTAAACAGTGTTTATGTGAAATAAAAGGTATAATTACAGAATAATATACTTCCTTCCTGAGATTCTTTCTGTTGGTAACCGGAAATGTTACTAAATAGATTCATTAGTAGCAAGATAGTATGACATTTACAGTAAAACTGCTGTAGTATTGTCAAATTCTATTTATGTCAGTAAGTTAATATAAATATTTGTGCAAAGCAAATAAAAAATTTAAATGTCACCTTCAAGTGTTAAATTTACTTTGATAACAAATCTATTTCTATATGATTAACTGAGTTAATATTTCAAAATAATCTATTCCAGGGATTCATGAGCACAGGTATTACTTAAATTTGGATTTGAGTTCTATTCACATGAATCACATTATGTACTCTTCAGTATTTACAGTCCAGGACGACACTGTCAACTGCCAACTATATTTACAACACAGATGAAGACATGGCCACTTTTCTAATGTGGGATGCTCATCAGGAAGCTATTGACATTGGATTAGCAAAATTTAGTGACAGGTAATACAAAAGTGTTCTATGATATGATTACCCGTCAGTTTCTTCCTGGCATATGTAGATTGTAGCTGTTGCTTTTATCTGCTGCTGTGAAAGAATATCCAAAGTCAAGCAACTTAAGGGAGAAAGGGAGATTTATTCAGCTTAAGATTCCAGAGGGCCGATACAATCCTTCATGGCAAAGATGACATGGCTGGCTGGCAGAAGCTGGAGATGGGCAAAGTCACACTCTTAATGATGTCATAGAGAGCTGCCTGCTAGTTCAAGAACAGACTTAAGACCCACCCCCTGTGACTGTCTCCTTCCAGCGAAGCTCTACCTCTTAAAGGTGCCATGACGTTCTCAAACACATGAGTCTGTGGGGAACATATTTCAAACCATGACACAGACAATAATATGTAAGGTTTTATCTCAAGTATTCAGTTCTCATACTTTTCAGAATGTCTGAGAAAACATCTTTTCCATTTTCAAATGATAATCAGTTGAGAGTCATTTGGTCCAGCTGTTAGAAATGAAATGATAGGATGGCTGGATCTATTGATATCTTTCAGAAAAATGTTGCATGACATTCGCTTCATTTTAGAATAAAGTAATTTGTTATGTCTAACTGACATTTATTATGGTTGTAACATGATATTAATTTCTGTTCTTATATTACATATATATCATATGTATATGTGTATATTTGTAAAATTTTCACTGGTATCAATGAAGCATTCATTTCAATCTTCTATATATACAAACCACATGGTTTGGTGTGATAGCACATACCTGTGATTTCAACATTCAAGAGGCTCGGTCAAAAAGATCTTGAGCTAAAAGCCTGTCTGGTTTAAATAAAATGATCCTTGTTTCAAAACATCAGGAAAAAAAAAACACAGATGTTGAAGTACCTTGGATAAAGTTGAGTAGTATTTGCAAATATCCTCTTGATAACTTGCACAACATCAATATTGCTTATGTACATTTATGTCCTGTCACTAGTTTTTAGAACGTATTACTTGAGAAATAAAGAGAGAACAATGGATATGTTCAGCAGGATTTCAATATTTTTCCTGTTTACTTTTTATTGCCATATGATTGATTCTATGGATACAGAGCCCACAGATTCAGATGGTTTTCTGCATAAGATAACTGTGAAAAGAAATTAGTAAGAATCTAGTGGGATTTCAATATGCAACCCTGTTCCTCACCACTAAATAACAAAACTACTTTCAAGTATTAACTCTGAAACAGTGATTTCTCTTAATTTATTGTTTTAGTTTACTTTAATGATGTCTTAATATAAAAAGCATTTAATATTGGTCAGCTTTTAAATGTTTTTCTTATCATTTAACCTTTATTTTCTAAATTAAGAAATCTGTACTAAAATTATGACAATGGTTGGCCTCTTGATAATTGCGGGGAGTAGTATTTATGCCAAGGCTTATTTTCTCCATTACATTTGTCTTTCATGGCTTGGGTTTGCATCTGCTAGATGATATTCTTACTCATTTAAATTTGTTACTCATTTTGCTAATGTTGGCCCTTCAATTGTCTTATGAATTAGGGAGCTTCTTTGCTAATATTTAGAAACCAAAATATTGAACATCAAATAAAAAACCTAAAGGTGAATTTTAGAAGAATTATGTTAACTGGATCAACACAAAACCTTACTCTTTAGGTTTATTTATTTAAATCTATTTTTATATTAAAACTTTTCAGCTTTTATTTAATAATTTATGACTTTCAGTTTGTTCTCATAAGGAAAATCTTTCAGAAATTTTGCTTAGTTAGAATTTTATCATTAATTTTCTGCAGTTTTATTTTGACACATGTAACATATTTTCTCTAACAAATGTTTTAAATTTATAGTTCCCTTAGAATATGTAACTTTATGCAGCCCACCATTTTTTGTAAATTTATAGCCACTTTGTTTTCAAACATTGTTTCTTTTTGTTTATGAAATTAGAAATTTCCTAGGATTTCAATTAGAAATTTTCTCTATTGAAGCCTCTTCCATGATTTTTAGTACTTTTTATTACTTTTACACACACACACACACACACCTATATCTCATTTTTTAGTTTATAGTTTTAATTTTCATTTTTCCTATGCTCCTAAATATGCTATAGTATTAAACTCCTTGATTCATATTTTTATTATATTTTCTTTTTCTTTCATGTATATGTGTGGGGGAAGTGTACTTAAATAGGTGGATATATGTACACAAGCGCACTTAAATACTGTGTGTCTGTGGAGATCCAAAAGTGATGTTGGAAATCATCATTGATTGCTGTTCCACCTCATTGCTATGAGCCTGGGTCTCTAATTAAACCCAGAGCACACCATTAGAGCTAGTTTGGATAGCCAGCTTCCTCTAGGGATTCCCAGGCCTTCTAGGGCTAGAACTATACACACAGATTTTTTTTTTTTTAATGTGGGATCTGGAGATCTGAACTCAGGTCCTTGGCTTTTGAAGCAAAGGCTTTAACCACTGTGCAATCTCCCCAGGTCTTGACTGCAATCTTTACTCATTGCACTTCTAGGAATTCAACTTCCATTGAATTTCTCTCAATTCGCTCTTTTCCATTTTTTTCAACATATTGTCAAAATTATATTGAAGCTCATGCCTGAAAGCTCACAAATAGTTATCTCTTTTGCATCGTGTTATACATCATATATATATATATATATATATAGTGTTATACATACATATATATTGTGTTACACACACACACAAACACACACACACACACACATATATATATATATATAGCATTTTGCCTTCCATCTAATTGTTATTTTCTAGTTAGCTTGGATACTTTGCATTGCATGCTGGATGATCCAGGATGTTTGTAGAGAAAACTTTTGCTTGTGGATCTTACTCCAGTGGGAATTTGTTCTTTGTGCCTGATAGTCAGACTAGAAACCTAATTTACTTGGCCTTCTTAATGCAAATAGGATTTGGCTTATAAATGACATATTAGAGAGAACAGGCTTTATTTGTGAAGATTAGTTTGTACTTCTTAACTCTTTTTTCAATTTTTTAAAATTTATTCAATTGTGCATGTGTGCTCGTGTGTGTGTGTGTGCGTGCATGTGTGTGTATATGTATGTGTGTGTGTAGAACCACGGGCGAATTCGGGAACCACCATGGACGCCTCCACCTCCTCCTTGTTTACTCTACCCCGGGATTCACAGGTTTCGCCCTACCTAGGATCAAAAACGCAGGCTGCACCCGCTTCAGACCGTTGACCTGCAAGGCAGAGGCTTAACCCCTGAGCCACCTCTCCAGCCTCTGTATTTCTTAACTCTTAAACACACTTTTTTTTTGTCTCGAGTAGTCTTAAATGATAATATAGTAATGTATTTCATGGGTCTAAAACTTAGTTTGTCATTAACACTTTTTTCATCTAATTCCATGATTATATTTAACATTATTCTTATCTCAATGCTTAAATTGCAGCCTTCAAAATCTACTTTTTTTCAAGTAAAAATTTAACTATATAATCCACATGTCTTTCTCTTCTTTTCTGAATTTTTATTTCACAGTTTTTACAATTTATTCTTTTCTGATCCATAAAACACAATTTAGCAGTGCACTTTACTAAGCTTTAGTAACCATTTTCAACAAGAATGAATTAGTCTTCTAAGTGACACTTTAAATATCATTATAGATGGATCAAAATAAACCTGTCTACTCCTTGATTTGTGCAATTTTTGTGAATCTTCTGAATTCTTACCAATTACTGTGGCATAAACATGGAGAGCTAAAGTTATCAGTGGGAGCACTTGCCTAGTATCTACAAGGCCCCAAATTCCTTCAGAACCTCCACAAAAGAGTTGTTGAAGTTCAATTAAAAATCCTGTTAGATCAACATCTATTGTTGATATTAGTTAATTCTATCTGTTTACTTAAGTTTCTTGTGCAGAAAATGACTCGTTTCAAGAATAGTGAATACCATAGAAATTAACAGCTAAATATAATGAAAAAACAAAAAGTAAATTTGATACACTTGCTATATGCTATACTTTTTAAAAAATATGCAATTCAAAACTTAAGTTTCCAACCAGGAACAACACAAAAGATTTCTTGGGAAATAATCTATTACACTGAAATCATAAATTCCTATGAATAAACTATTGAGTAAAACTCATAGTAATATTTAAAGAACATGGGAAGTGAACATTTGGATTCTGTGTTTAGAAAGGAAGTTTTAAAATTCATGTTACTGATTATGTTCTTTTAGATCAAAATATTCTTCTGAAATGGAAAAAGTTTTCACCAAGGACTTTCTAGTTTCCATAGAATTTTGTGGGACAGCAAGATATCGTTCATGCTTTAACAGTTCAGAAGAATTTCTACTAGGTTACCCACACAGGCTACTCACAAACCAAGATGATCCAGTTTTGACGAGTGACTTCAGCATACGAGAACGAGCATTTTGGAGTGCAGTGAAATTTATTTCCAAAGTAAATGAAGCCACAGGTATGATTATGAAAGTTTTGTGGTTATTTCTCCAGTACTTAGGGTAAACATTAACTGGCTTACCCTAGGCTGCATGCCCAACTGCTAATCCATAATTATAAAACAAGAAAGAAGGAATACGCAAGAGGGTTCTGCCACTATTTACGTAGTAATGCTAAAGTAGGAAAGAGAAGAATGGTTCCACAAAAGTGGAAATACAGAGATAGAGGAGCTGAGGGAGTCAAGCTGCATTGCATGGCTCCTTCCCACTGGATTAACTAAAGAAGTGTTAACAACTTTGAAACAAAGAAATGATGTGCTATTTTTTGTTTGGAAAATAACAAAAACTGGGATGTGGGAGACTAGTTTATGAATGCCACAATCTAGAACTCTTAGTAACAATCACAAGGACATTGTTATGGCAATAGCATTCAGATAAGTTCAAATAAGTATGAGTATGACAGACCTTTAAGACTTGGCAGCTGCATTTAAAAGATTCTTGGAATATGATATATTTAAGTTAGTATTCATCCATCAAGTTCAAGTTTATTAAATAGCAGATAGCCATGAAGGAAAACAGAACAGATAGAAAAAGACAGTTATAGAATATTTATTGGACATCAGCTACATAACAAAAATTGAATATATTCACATAATGTCTCATTTAATGTGTTTAACAATTGGGTGAAATGGGTAACATTGTTACTTTGAGTGAAAATGCTCGTTGAAATTAAGTAAATGATCTCATATTAACAGAACTAAACTACTTATCAGAGACCATAATCTATATATTATTACATATTTTGACAGTTCTGAGTTATGTTCACATTTTATTAATTTTATTAAGTGTGTTTCTGTTTTTTACAGGGGGCTTGTTATTAACAACTTGGAAAAATGCCATGAGTTTATCAGAATTATCTCGTGATCTGGGACGGTTTATAATTAAAAGGTTACTCTTATTGCCTACTCTTTACTAACATAAATTTATGTTATTACATGATGGAAAATTTAATACTGCAATAAAAATTAACTAAATATTATAACCACTAATTACAAATTGTTTTTTATCTCTATTTTTTGGTGCCTTTATATGTCTGACTTATCAGCCAATAATTACCCCATCCCAACTACTATACTCCTGGTGGAAGACTGATTAACCTTACAGAAAGTCTGAATAACAGCTAGACAGGTAGTACATAGTATGTCAAGGCTTTGACATTATCTTTTAATGTTTTTTCATAGACTACTTGATAAACAAAGAAAATTTATCTCTAATTATTCTTAAAACACATAGCTTTGGATATTGAAGTCAAAATTTTAAATACTTCATATGCTAGGATTAAAAGTACCTTCTAATAAGCAGTGCAAACTTTACAGAAACTTAGCTTGGATGCTGAGACAGGCTTGCCAACTTATACTACAGCACATTTACATATTGCTTCATTTAATGTCACACAGCTGTGTGAAATGGGTGATCAACCCCATAACTCAATCCCATTCCCTTTCTCTCCCACTGCAAATCTTCTTCCTCAAATAGTCTCCATCTCACCCTCATCTCCTGTATGTGTAGCCCACTGAGTTCTCCCTGGGTTCTTCATACTAACCTATATCTGATAGT
This sequence comes from Typhlomys cinereus, assembly GCA_023101885.1. Lineage (NCBI taxonomy): Eukaryota > Metazoa > Chordata > Mammalia > Rodentia > Platacanthomyidae > Typhlomys > Typhlomys cinereus. The sequence goes on along the minus strand of JALPQD010000032.1, from coordinate 1,595,928 downwards.
AGCTACAGCATGGTAGATATATCAGCTGGATGAGAAAATAACTTCTCTACTATCTTCCTGTCCTATATTTAGCCTCTCGGAGAGAGAGGCATGCCTCTTAATATCTTAATCTTTTCCTGGTGAATTATTGATAGATCATATCTTATTCATGTCTTGTCATCTCAACTGTGTTGAAATCCTAGGTGCAGCAGCCTATCATGTCTAGAAAATACTGTCTGGCAGCACCCTCCCAATCCTCAGGCTCTTACATTCTTAACCCCCCTTTTCCATACTATTCCCTAACCCTCATGGAAGGGGAATGATTTAGATGTTCTATGTAGAGCTGAGCAATTCACAATCATTTGTCTTCTGCCCTTTGGTCAATTAGAATTTTCTGTATTTAACACCTTCCAATGTTATAGGAAGCTTCTAAGATGAGTGCTTGTAAGATGATAGATAGATAGATAGATAGATAAATTAGATAGATAGAGATAGAGAGATATTATATATAAATAAACATTTACTGTTATTAGATGGAAGTTTGGTGTCATGTCTTCAAAGTAAAACTTTAGTAGTATTCATAAGGGTCTAGGACATACCCTGCCACAGGTCCTTGGCCTGGTTTGCCATTCCAGGTATATAATCCCTGAAGAAAAGTAGGCCTTATAGCCAATCAGAAAGCAAGCAGTTGATTATGCTTATAATATTGTGCCATTGTTGCACTATATTCACCTTGTGCCAGGGAGGTAGTCATTGTAGCTTGCAGCTTTACTAGCTGGCTTAGTTTATTGATCACCTTCTTCTCTCAGCAACTTGCATTTGTACTTTATGGTACTATGAACAGTGGATATTTAAGGAGGAAGAAGCTTTTAGATCAGTTCCAACTTCTTATTTTCTTTTCTTTTTGCGTTCATTTGCAGATTTAAATATTTTTTTAAATTTATTTATTTCTTCCACTCATACAAAGTTGATAAGTACCTCATTCCTCTCCCTCCCTCCACCCCTCCTTGGATTCCCTTGCTCACTCCCTCCTTTTCCTTTTCCTTTCCCCCCTCCCTCCCTTTCTCCCAGTGCTCCCTCACCCCCCCACCCCCATTCTTGGAGCATCTTACAGTTTGCATGTCAAACTTCCCTCTGGGTCTTCCTCTCTGATGAGGTGTAAGGACTCAGTGGAATTGCCTAGAGCTATTTTTTGTGTTCCCCTTTAGTATAGGAACACTATTGTGGCTGTTAATCCCTTGCCTCTAAGGATCATAGTGCTTCTGTTCCATGCTAGACTTTGGGGGTTCAATGATATGTTGGTCATTCGCAGGTCATGCAAAGTCCTATTATAATTACTTGGGCCCTAACTTGTATGGAGTATCTTACATATCATTGCTTCTCCCCATCTTTAGGCTTTTACAATCTTACCGCCCATTCTTCCACAAATTTCCCTGAGCTTTAGGATGGGGAGAGATTAGGCTGTCCTGGTTCCAGGTGATTGATGTAGAGTCTCTGATTTTCCGAATTATGGTTTGTTGATTTCTTTTTTCAGTTTTGCTGCTCCTGTACCGCCCTTGACTCCATCCTGATGGGTATTGGATATCACCCCCTGGTCAGAGATAAAATGCTGTTAAAATACAGTCTTATTATAAGAGTAGATTCAAAGGTAGATGGAATAAGAGTAGGAGAGCACTGGGGGGAGGGGGTCAGTCTCCCATGTGCAGGATGGTTACCTTCTATCTGCCACACTCTATGCCCTCCCTTCCTGGTGAGATCAATACCCCAATAGATGCAAGTGACCAGTAAGGAAAGTCTGCAAGCCCAACCAAATGTTTCAATACTTACTTAACAGTCCATGATGGTGGCTTATTTTCTCTGCTGTAGCATGACGCCCTCTCTCTTTGTTTCTGATGGGGCCCTCCTTCCCCTTCCCTCCCTGCTTATAATCTTTACAATTACTGTAGGTATTACAGAGATTTATCTTTGAGTGTGTCACTAAATGGGTTTGGTACTAGGATCCACCTATTAGGGAGTACATACAGCGCTTAATTTTCTGTGTCTGGGATACTTCCCTCAATATAATTGTTTCTAATTCCATCCATTTCCTGGCAAATTCCAGTAATTCATCATTTTTTGATGGCTGAGTAGTATTTCATTATACAAATGTACCACATTTTCCTTATCCACTCGTCAACTGTTGGAAATTTGGGTTAATTCCAAGACTTTGCTATTGAAAACAGTGCTGCTATAAACATGGTCGTGCTTGTGCCATCAAGGTGAATTTTTGCTGCATGAGGGATCATTCCCAAAAGTGGAATAGCAGGGTTATATGGCATTTCAACCTTTAACTTTTTTAAGAATCGCCAGACTGCTCGCCAGAGTGGTTGTATAAGCCTGCATTCCCACCAGCAATGTAGGAGAGTTCCCTTCTCTCCATATCCCCTCCAGCATTTGGTGGTGTTTGTGTTGTGGATTTTTGATATCCTGACTGGGGTGAGATGATATCTCAGGGAGGTTTTGATTTGCATTTCCATGATGGCTAAGAATGCAGAGCATTTTTAAGGTATTTGTTAAACATTTCAATTTCTTCCCTGGTAAAGTTTCTTTTAAGTTCCAAGGCCCATTTTTTGTTGTTGTTGTTGTTGTTAAGTAAAAGTAGGCAGGAAGTCACGTGGCTTGTTGTTTTTTTATAATACATTTTTTATTATTATTTCAGCTCATACTTAATAGGTACACCAGTTCACTCCCTCCCTCTTCCTCCCCTCGAACCCCCTACTCCCTCTCCCCTCACCTCTCCCTCCCCATCCTCCCGTGCCTCCCGCCCCAATTCCCAGAGTCCTTTCTTGTGCATGCCTGACTCTCCTCTGGGCCCTCCTCAACCATGATGTACAAGGACCCAGTGGCCTTTCCCTGAACCCTTTTCTGTGTTCCCCTTACGTATAGGAACACTACTGTGGCTGTCAATCCCTTGCCTCCAAGGATCTTGGTGCCTTTAGCAGATGCTAGACTTTGTGAGGTCAATAGTGTGTTGGACATTGCGCCGGGCATGCAATGTCCAATTATGATTGCTTCGGCCCTAACTTGTGTGGAGTATCTTGCAAATCATTGCTCCTCCCATCCTTTTGCTCTTACACTCTTACCGCCCCCTCTTCCACAAATGTCCCTGAGCTTTAGGATGGGGAGAGTTTAGTCTGGCTTAGTTCTAGGTGGTTGATATAGAGTCTCTGAAGTTCTGGATAGTGGTTTGTTGATTTTCTTTTGCAGTTTTGTTGCTCCTGTAATGCCCTTCACTCCATCGTCATGGGCACTGTATGTCACCCCCTAGGTTGCGGATGAGGCCGGCTGGACCGCGGGCGTCCCGGCCAGCAGAGCGGAGTGGGGAAGGGAAGATGGGGGCGTCGGTGTGGAGCTACTTAACCGGAGGGGAGCTGGGGCGGGGCCGGGCGCAGGGGGAGGTCCTCCTCGTCCCTCAGCCAAGGCCCATTTTTTTAATTGGGCCATTTGTTTTCTTGGTGTTTAGTTTTCTAAATTCTTTGTACACTCTGGATAATAGAGCTCTATCAGATATGTGGCTCATGAAGATTTTCTCCCATTCTCTGGGTTGCCTTTTCACATGAGTTACAATCTCTTTATCTGAACAGAAGCTCTTTAATTTCATAAGATCCCATCTGTTGAGTGTTGGTTGTAGTGACTGCCGCAATTGGATTTCTGACTAGGAACTGTTGGCCTAATCCAAACAGCTGGAGGAAGTTCTCAACCCTTTCAACTAAGGTTTTTTTGGTCTCTGACCTTATATTGAGGTCTTTGATACATTTGGAGTTGTCTTGTTCATGGTAACAAATATGGGTTGAGTTTTAATCTTTTGCATGTGGATATCAGGTTTTACCAGCACCATTTTGAAGATGCTGTTCTTTTTCCATTGGATATTTTGGGCCCCTTTGTCAAAGACGAAATGACTGTAATTGTGTGGGCTTATATCTGGTTCTTCAACCTTTATTCATTGATCTGTGTGTCTATTTTGGAGCCAGTACTAGGCTGGTTTTATAACTATGGATTTGTAGTATAGACTAAGGTTTGGTATGGTGATACCTCCAGCAGTGTTTTTGTTATTCAGGATTGTCTTTGCTATCCTGGGTCTTTTGTGCCTCCATATGAATTTTGAGATTGTTTGATCAACCTCTTTAAAGAATTGTTTTGGGATTTTGAGTAGTATTGCATTGAATCTGTATATTGCCTTTGGTAGGATGGTCATTTTTATATTGATTCTGCCAATCCAGGAACATGGGAGGTCTTTCCACCTTCTGGTGTCTTCTGCAATTTCTTTCTTTAGGGTTTTAAAGTTTTCATTGTAAAGGTCTCTTACTTCCTTGGTTAGATTTATAACAAGGTATTTCATTTTTTTAGGGGCTAGAGTAAACAGGATTGTTTCTCTCAGGGGTTTTTCACTTCCTTCATTCTGGGCATATAGGAAGGCCTCTGATTTTTGCACATTTATTTTGTATCCTTCCACCCTGCTGAACTCCTGTATTAGTTCCAGCAGATTCCCCATGGAGTTTTTAGGATCACTGAGGTATATGATCATGTCATCTGCAAATAGAGATAACTTGACTTCTTCCTTGCCAATTTGAATCCCTTTTATCTCCCTTTCTTGTCTTATGGCTTCAGCTATGACTTCAAGTACAATATTGAATAGGACTGGTTAGAGTGGACAGCCTTGTCTCGTTCCTGATTGAAGTGGGAATGCTTCCAATTATTCCCCATTGAATATAATCCTTGCTGTTGGCTTGTTGTATACAGCTTTTATTATATTAATAAAGGTTCCTTTCATTCCAACTGTCTCTAGAGTTTTGATCAAAAAAGGCCGTTGGATATGGTCAAAAGCTTTTTCTGCATCTATCGAGAGTATCATGTGATCTTGGATTTTAGACTGGTTTATATGGTGAATTATGTTTCTTGATTTGCCTATGTTGAACCAACCTTTCGTGCCTGGGATAAAGCCTACTTGATCCCATAAATTATATTTTTGATATGTTTTTGAATCCGATTTGCTAAGACTTTGTTGAGAATCTTTGCATATGTGTTCATCAAAGAGATCAGCCTACAGTTTTCTTTTTTGAGTGTATCTTTATTAGGTTTTAGGATTAAGATGATATCAGCTTCATAGAAAGAATCTGGTAGTGTTCCTTCCTTTGCTCTTTGAGGGAACAGTTTAAGGAGTATTGATGTTATTAGCTCCTTAAATGTCTGGTAGAACTCTGTGCAAAATCCATCTGGTCCGGGACATTTTTTGGTGGGAAGATTAGAGATTACTTCTTCGATTTCCTCTTATGTTGTAGGACTATTTAAATAATTCACAACTTCCTGATTCAATTTTGCTAAATTGTGATTACTTAGGAATTTATCCATTTCTTTTGTGTTGTCAAATTTCACAGAGTATAAGTTTTTGAAATATGATGTTATAATGCTCTGAATTTATTGGGTATCTGTAGTGATGACTCCATTTTCATTTCTAATTTTTTTAATTTGTGTTTTCTCTCTCTTGTTTTGGTTAATTTAGCTAGGGGTGTATCAATCTTACTGATTTTTTCAAAGAACCAGCTTTTTGACTGGTTGATTCTCTGTATCATTTTCCTAATCAATTTCAGATATTTCTCCCTTGATTTTGCTAACCTCCTCTGTTTTACTGCTTTTGGGATCAGATTGCTCTAGTGTCTCTAAAGCTTTAAGCTGCATTGTTAAGTTATTTATTTGTGATGTTTCCATTTTTTATGTAGGCATTAAGAGCTATGAACTTACCTCTTAGAACAGCTTTCATTGTGTCCCAAAAATTTTGATAAGTTGTATTTTCATTATCATTCATTTTCAGGAAATCTCGAATTCACTTTTTAATTTCTTCCTAATACAATTCTCATTCAGCATCATAGTGTTAAGTTTCCAGGAGTTAGTGTATTATCTGTTGTTTATTGTGTTGTGGATGTCAAGCTTTAGACCATGGTGGTCTGATAGGGTACAGGCTAGAATTTCAATTTTCCTGTATATGTGGAGATTCGTTTTGTGGCCCAATATGTGATCTATTTTGGAGAAAGTTCCAGTGTGCTGCTGAGAAAAATGTGTATTCTTTGGTGTGTGGATAAAAAGTTTGATAGAGATCTGTAAGGTCTATTTCAGTAAGAGTTTGATTAAGTTCCAATGTGTCTCTGTTAAGCTTTTGACCTGTTGATCTATCCCATGTTGAGAGGGTGGTGTTGAAGTCCCCAAGAATTATTGTTTGGGGGTTGATTTCTCCCTTTAGATGCTGTAAGGATTTCTTAATAAATGTGGAGAGGCCCGTATTGGGTGCATATATGTTCAGTATTGTGAAGTCTTCCTGGTGAATTGTACCTGTGACTAAAAGGTAGTATCCATCTGTGTCTCTTATGATTTTTTTTGGTTTGAAGTCCACTTTGTCCAAAAGCATAATGGCTACCCCTGCCTGTTTCCTGGTTCCATTAGCTTGCAGAATTTTGGACCAGCCTTTTATTTTTAGGATGTGCCTATCTTTTATGGTGAGATGAGTTTCCTGCAGGTAGCAGATTGATGGGTTGTGATTTTTAATCCAAGTTTGTAATCTGTGTCTCTTGATTGGTGAGTTAATACCATTGACGTTTAATGTTATAATGGAGAAAGTATTTTTTAAAATTTTTTATTATTCAATTTTGTGTGTGTGTGCCTGCATGTGTGTGTGTGAGTGTGTGTGTAGAACCACAAGCGAATTCGGGAACCACCATGGACGCCTCTACCTCCTTGTTTACTCTGCCCAGGGATTCACAGGCTCCGCCCTACCAGGACCAGAAATGCAGGCTTCCCCTGCTTCCACCAGGTGTCTATATGTGGGGTCTAGGATCCAAACTCAGGACCTTCCTCCTGCAAGGCAGAGGCTTAACCCCTGATCCACCTCTCTAGCCCCAAGAAAGTATTTTTACTTCCGGACATTTTTTGGTTTTAGTGGCTTTTGTAAGTTTATTGTTTCGCTTTTAGGTTTTGGTGTTATTATGCTTCTCTTCTGTCCTCCTGGATACACCTCTGTTTTTCTTCAGTCTTTAGTATCATGTCTAGCATTTTTTGAAGGCCTGGTTTGGTAGACATGTATCCCTTCAAGTTGTCTTTGTGCTGGAAAACTTTTCTTTCTCCCTCGATCATGGCAGATAGTTTTGCTGGGTATATCAGCTTGGGTTAACATTTTTGCTCATTTAATTCTTGAAGTATGACTCTCCAAGGTCTTGCTTTTACTGTTTCCACTGAGAAGTCATTTGTTATTTTAATAGGTTTACCTTTAAAAGTGACTTGTTTCTTTTCCCTTGAAGCAGTCAGCACCTTTTCTTTGTCCTGAATGTGGAGTGTTTTGACTATTATTTGCTGTGGCGAGTTTCTATTTTGGTCATATCTGTTTGGGGTACGGAATGCCTTTTGTAGTAGGATGGGCCTCTCATTCTTTAGTTGAAGGAAGTTTTTATTTATGATAATTTGAAAAATTTCCTCAGGTGTGGTATTTTGGGATTCTTGCTCTGGTATTCCATGAATGTGCATGTTAGGCTTCTTCAGGGTGTCCTTTATCTCTCAAGTATCTTTTTGGCTTTAACAACCTCTTCCATTGAGTTGGTTAATATTTCCACTTTTTCTTCAAGATCTGAAATTCTGTATTCTTCTTCATTAGTTCTGCTAATGAGACTGTTGAGTTCTGGGTTGAAGATAACTTGTCTTTTAGTTCAGTTTTAAACTCTGCTTGAGACTGTTTTAACTGTTCTATCCCTATTTTTGTTTCTTGAACTGTTTTTCTCACCTCCTCCAAGTGTCTGTTGTGTTCCTGTTCAAAGTGGTTTATGGGGTTATTTAACTCTCCTGGATTTCCTCTTTCATAGTATTAATCATGGTAATGATCATGCTTTGAAAGTCATTATCTTGGGTGTGGTTTTCTTGGCTATTTTCTGTGAATTTGTTCTGGTTAAATCTATCATTATGAGGTTAATTCTTTTGGTGGGAGATTTGTCTTCTTGGGCTTTGTTTCTCATAGATCTGCACTTTGACTTGGGCATTGCTGTTTTGTCTCTTAAGACCTTTCAGTTTCTGAATTAGTTGGTATTACTACTCTCAGGCAGTTATTACTAGTGAGCCTTGGAGATGGGTACATTTGTCTGTTGTTAGTGTTATATCCTAGATGAGGCTATTAGGCTGTTAGTATATCAGTTAAGTCAGGTTAAGTAGATGGGGTGAATTTTAGTATGGTAGTGCACTTTTATGATTTAGTACCTTGGTGATATGTGAGGGTGAGTGGTATAATTCCTGGAGTTCTATATATTTTTGGGGTGGCTATATGGAGAAGTTAATCTACAGTGATTAATAATTAAAAGAAGCAGGAAAAGGGGGTTTACTTATCTTTGGCTGGATGTGAAGAATCTCTCCCATGTGATAGGATGATTTTAGAGGACTTCAGATGTATGGCCTTTGTCCTTTGGAGCTTTGCTTGGTTTTTTTTTTTTTTTTTTTGTTTTTATTCTGTTGAATTCTGAGTAGCAGTATCCTCCCTGGACCTCGAGGGAGGGTCCCTGGTGGGCAGGAGGGGCAGAGAGGCTGGAATGGAGGACTGGGAGCCAGTTCTGTCTCTGGTGGCGGGACAGAGGGACTGGGACCTGGGGCGTGGCCCATGCAAGCCCAAGGCAGCCTGGGTGCTGCTGCAGCTGGCTGGTGGGAGGAGCTGGGACTAGTGGTGATCTGAGTGCTGGGGGAACTTACCTGCTATGGAGAGCGAGTCTGTCCCAGGCAGATGGGAGGGAGGGACAGAGGGGCTGTCTAATTTTGTTAATTTGGATTTTCCCTCTCTTTTTTTTGGTTAATTTAGCTAGGGGTGTATCAATCTTATTGATTTTTTCAAAGAACCAGCTTTTTGAAGTGTTGATTCTCTGTATCATTTTCCTAATCTCAATTTCAGATATTTCTCCCCTGGTTTTGCTGATCTTCTTTCTTCTACTGCTTTTGGGATTAGATTGATCTAGTGTCTCTAAAGCTTTAAGCTGAATCTTTAAGTTATTTATTTGTGATGTTTCTATTTTTTGATATAGACCTTAAAAGCTATGGACTTACCTCTTAGAATAGCTTTCATTGTGTCCCAAAGATTTTGATAAGTTGTATTTTCATTATCATTCACTTTCAGGAAATCTTGAATTTCCTTTTAATTTCTTCCTGAATCCAATTCTCATTCAGCATCATAGCATTAAGTTTCCAGGAGTTAGTGTATTTTCTCTTGTGTATTGTGTTGTGGATGTCAAGCTTTAGACCATGGTGGTCTGATAGGGTACAGGCTAGAGAAAGTTCTGGGTGCTGCTGAGAAAAATGTGTATTCTTTGGTGCGTGGATGAAAAGTTCGATAGGGATCTGTAAGGTCCATTTCAGTAAGGATTTGATTAAGTTCCAATGTGTCTCTGTTAAGCTTTTGACCTGTTGATCTATCCCATGTTGAGAGGGTGGTGTTGAAATCCCCAAGAATTATCATTTTGGGCTTGATTTCTCCCTTTAGACACTGTAGGGTTTGCTTAATGAATGTGGAGGGGCCCATATTGGGTGCATATATGTTCAGTATTGTGAAGTCTTCCTGGTGAATTGTACCTGTGACTAAAATCTAGTATCCATCTGTGTCTCTTATGATTTTTTTTTTGGTTTGAAGTCCACTTTGTCCAACAGCATAATGGCTACCCCTGCCTGTTTCCTGGTTCCATTAGCTTGCAGAATTTTGGACTCTTTTGTTTTTAGGATGTGCCTATCTTTTGTGGTGAGATGAGTTTCCTGCAGGTAGCAGAATGATGAGTTGTGATTTTTAATCCAAGTTTGTAATCTGTGTCTCTTGATTGGTGAGTTATTTCCATTGACATTTAATGTTATAATGGAGAAATTATTTTTAATTCCAGACTTTTTTTATGTTTAGTAGCTTTTGTAAGTGCATTATTTGGCTTTTAGGTTTTCGTGGCATAATACTTCCCTTCTGTCCTCCTGGATATGCTTTTTCTTTTCTTCAAGCTTGAGTGTCATGTCTAGCATTCTTTGAAGGCCTGGTTTAGTAGACATGTAAGCCTTCAGGTTGCCTTTGTGCTGGAAAACTTTTCTTTCTCCCTCAATCATGACAGATAGTTTTGCCAGGTATATCATTCTGGTTTGACATTTTTGCTCATTTAATACTTGAAGTACATCTCTCCAAGCTCTTCTTGCTTTTACTGTTTCCACTAGAGAAGTCATTTGTTATTTTAATAGGTTTATCTTTAAAAGTGACTTGTTTCTTTTCCCTTGAAGCTCTCAGCACCTTTTCTTTGTCTTGAATGTGGAGTGTTTTGACTATTACTTGCCATGGTGAGTTTCTATTTTGGTCATATCTGTTTGGGGTACGGAATGCCTTTTGTAGTAGGATGGGCCACTCATTCTTTAGATGAGGAAAGTTTTCATGTATGATGATTTGAAAAAGATCCTCAGGTGTGTTATTTTGGGATTCTTGCTCTGGTATTCCTTGAATGTGCATATTAGGCTTCTTCAGGGTGTCCCATATCTCTTGAATATTCCTCTCAAGTATCTTTTTGGCTTTAACAACCTCTTCCATTGAGCTGGTTAATCCTTCCACTGTCTTCAAGATCTGAAATTCTATTTTCTGCTTTGTTAGTTCTGCTGATAAGACTCTCTGTTGAGTTCTGAGTGGAAGATACCTTGTCTTTTAGTTCAATTTTAAACTCTGCTTGAGGCTGTTTTAACTGCTCTATGTCTATTTTTGTTTCTTGAACTGTTTTTCTCAACTCTTCCAAGTGTCTGTTGTGTTCCTATTCAAAGTGGTTGATATGGTTAACTCTTCCCAGATTTCCTCTTTCATAGTATTAATCATGGTAATGATCATACTCTGAAAGTTGTTATCTTGGGTATGGCTTTCTTGGCTATTTTCTGTGAATTTGTTCTGGTTGGAATCCATCATTATGGAGTTAATTCTTTCGGTGGGAGATTTGTTCTTCTTGGATGCTGTTTCTCATGGATCTGTGTTTTGATTTTAGCATTATTGTTTGTCTCTTAAGACCTTTCAGTTTCTGTGTGTTTTTGACTAAACTGATTTAGTTGGTTTACTACTCTCGGTCAGATGGAGTTGGGTACGTTTGTCTGTTGTTAGTGTTATTTCCTATAAGAGGACTATTAGACTGTTAGTACATCAGTTAAGTCAAGTTTAGTAGACAGGGGATGAATATTAGTATGGTAGTGCACTTTTACGATTTAGTACCTTGGTGATATGTGAGGGTATATGTTATAATCCCTGAAGTTCTGTATGTTTTGGGGGTGGCTATATAGAAAAGTTAATCTATAGTGATTAATAATTAAAAGGAGCAGGAAAAAGGGGGTTTACTTATCTTTGGGCTGGATGTGAAGAATCTCTCCCATGTGATAGGATGATTTTAGAGGACTTCAGATGTATGGCCTGTATCCCCTAGAGCTTTGCTTGAGTTTCCTTTGGACTCTGTTGAATTCTGAGTAGCAGTATATCCTCCCTGAACCGCCAGCAAGGGTTCCCAGCAGCTAGAGGGTCAGAGGGGCTGATGGAGATGGCAGAGCTCTTCACCTGGGACCTAGGACTTGGCTTAGTAGCCCACCCAATCTCGGAGTAGCCTAAGTGTTGTTCGGGCTGGCTGGTGGGAGGAGCTGAGAGGAGCAGCGACCTGGGGGCTAGAGGAACTTACCTTGGATGGAGGACTGGGAGTGAGTGCTGCCCTGGGCGAGTGTGCGGGTGGGGTGCTGGTGGGACAAAGGGGCTGGGACCTGGGGCAGGGCCCAGGCAAAAGGTGGGCTGCCTAGGTGTTGCTCAGGCTGGCTGGTGGGAGGAGCATGGGACAAGTGGTGACCTGGGTGCTGGTGGAACTTACCTGGGATGGAGGACTGCGATCGAGTCCTCTTCAGGGCAAGCGGGCATGTGGGACAAAGGGCCAACTTCTTATTTTCTTAGTTTTACTTGTTGCTTCTCTACTTCTCTGTCTTCGTGATTAAATCTTTTCCCCCATTACTCCCCTTTCTAGGTGGTCGACCCCTGGGGTCCTTTATATCCCCTCCTTTTGTGCCTTCATCTCACTCTGCCTGTTCCAAATTCCCACCCACCACCATGTGATGAATCCTTTCATGATTTCTGGTCATAACAGGCAGTTCTAGTTAAGTACACAAATATGAAGGCTCAATATTAGTGTCTGCATTTAAGAAAGAAAATGTGGCCTTTGGCTTTCTGTGTCAGGGATACCTCACTTGGTATAATCTTTTCTAGTTCCACCAATTTACACATTGAATTTCATAATATCACTTTTATTGATAGCTGAATAATATTTCATCTTGTCTGTGTACCACATTTTATTTATTCATTCTGTTGACAGACATGCTGACTGAATCTGCTTCCTTGTTATTATGAATAGAGATTCAGTGAACAGGGATGTACAAATGTCTCTATAATAATATTTAAAGTCCTTTGGGAATATTCCCAGAAGTGGTATAGCTGAGTCATATGATAGTTCACTTTTTAGCTTTGTGCAAAATCTCCACATTGATTTTCAAAGTGATTGCATTAGCTTACTCTCCCACCAACAATGAATAAAGGCTCCCTTTTTCTCACATCCTCACCAGCATTTGTTATTTTTGTGTCTTGGAGCTTAGTCATTCTAACTGAGGTTAAGATGTAATCACAATGTCGTTTTAATTTTCTTTTTTCTTTCATGGCTAGGAAAGTTGAACACTTTCAAGTTATTTTTCACTTTTGAATTTCTTTGTTTGAAACATCTTTTTTATTTCCAAAGCCACTTCTTAATTGGGTTGTCTGCTTTCTTGATGTTTATTTATTTTTATTCTTTGACACTTTCATACATAAATACAATGAATTTATACGTTTTTATTCCTTACTACCTGGTATTAATCCCTCCCCACCATCCCATTTCATACTTGCCTGTTTTCAGCCACTTCCTCTCTACTTTCACATCTTTTTGCATGCGTGACCCACTAAATTTCATCTGGAGTTCTATGCTAGCAAATACATATGGGGATGGGGGATTTTCTTCATTTTGCACCAGAAACCAAGGGTGTGCACAATGAACTTTGCAGCATGTGAGCTGGGCAAGTTCTTTTCCCACCCCAGAGCTCCCCAGATTGTATCCCCTAAGGTGGCTGATATTTAAGGTAGCCAGTGGTTCCCAAGTGTGAGAAGGAGCTAGCTCTGAGATTGTTCCTGTTAGATGAATTATCTTTGGACTTTCAAGTCTTCCTGAAGATGAACTTATCTGCTCGAGGGATGCAACTGTGGGAATTGAGTGCATCCCCTCGAACTTCAGAGCTCTTGGGATCTACAGAAGTGAATAGAGAGTTGTCCTCAGAGCTTCAGATCCATTCACTGTTCTCGGGTACACAGTTATCAAACTCAAGAGTTATTCTCATTTAGTGAGGTGTGTTCCTGATCACTGATGGTGGGATCATCTTTTCCTACGCACTTCCCAGCCTGCACCTTAACCTCTTGCCACTGGGACCCCTCTACCTGTCAATCTTCCTTCTCTTTAAACTTTTCCTTACCTAGGGGCAATGACAAGTCAAATTGAAACTCTCTAGCCTGTGAGTGTTCCCTGATCTTACACCCCTCGTAGAAATTCAGTTTTAAACAATAGATTCTCTATTAAGGTGGCACTTGTCCTGCATGTCGAAGTTATACCCAACAAAATGGAATATCACTTTAACATTACCTCATCCACCAAAAGAATCATTGTCTTATTCAAACCCACACATATAATAGAGACTTGTGAAGGCTGTAGACTTTTCCTGAGGGTGAGGTTGCCTGATTTCATCAAGCACAAGCTTTAGAAATGGCTTTTTCTACTCTTCCCCATGCCAGGAAACTTTGTGGCTGAAGTTGTGTTCTGCTTATTTCCTTTGATCACCTTCCTTTATTTCCAGGCATTCTTTCACTTTGTGAATTTCTAAACTCTCTATTTGGATTTATTTTTTTCTCCTGATTCTCTCCATGTACAGCTTACATAGAGGTAGCCTTTGGTGCCATATTATCAAGAAGTCCAAATTTCTTTGAGAATTATTTACTAGTCTCCCTATATTTCATTTACATATACTAATTCTAGTAGCAAAGAGCCCCTAAATGAACAAAGTATCAAAACAGACAGGAAAGACCTGCAGAGCGAGTGACACAATACTCAGGCATACCAAACATACAGAATATAAGGTACCACCAACATAAAATGTTAATTAAATTTACATCTGTGATAGTGATTTTTTAAAATACTTTATTTTATGTGTGTGTGTGTGTGTGTGTGTGTGAGAGAGAGAGAGAGAGAGAGAGAGAGAGAAAGAAAGAGAGAGAGAGAGGACCCTGTGTGTCTCTGTGGAAGGCCAAGGATGACTTTGGGAATCATCCTATATTGTTTCTACCTCCTACCTTCCTCTTGTTTCACTCTGGGATTTTCCAGATTCCACCCACCATGGTGGGAAGTATAGGCTGCTGCCATTTCCTGGTGTTTTTATGTGGGACCTAGGATCCAAACCCAGGACCTTCTGCTTATGAGACAAAGTCTTAACCCCTGAGCCATCTCTCCAGCTCTATGATGTTATTTTTAAGTAATTATTGGAATAGTAATAAATGCATACATATTGATAATTTTTAAAAATTTTTTATTACAATCTGTGCTAGTTGCTCTTGTGTTGCTATAAGAAAACACCCAAAGTCAAGCAATTTAAGGGGGAAAGAGTGATTTATTCAATTTATGGTTCTAGAGGGAAGATAGAGTCTTTTCATGGTAGAATTGGCATGGCTAGCTGGCAGAAGCTGGAGACAGGCTATGCCATATACATCCATGAGTCTGAGAGCTGCAAGACTGCTTACTACAAAAATAGACTTCTCCAGCAGGTAAAGTGGGATTAATCCACCTCAACTCCCCCCCATCCCACTGTGACCAACTCCCTCCACCAAAGCTCCTCTTCTCAATGGTGCCATTACCTTCCTAAATACATGAAACTGTGGGGGATACATTTCAAATCATGACACAATAATGCAATTTTAACACTGAAAATTCATTAGAACAGGAAGAATATTTGCACAGTGTTTAAAAATCAGAGAAATTGGGCATGAGAGATGGCTCAGGGGTAAAGATTGCCTCACAAACAGAAGGTCCTGAGTTTGGGTCCCAGGACCTATGTAAAATGCCAGGCAGAAATGACTGATGTGGCCTGCACTTCTGACCCTAGTGGGCAGAGCCTGGCAAATTCCAGAGGGAAGCAAAAAGGAAGAGAAGCAATCAGGATGATTTCCAAAGTCACCCTTGGTCTTCCACAGGGACACACAGTGCCCTCTGATAGACACACACACACACTCACACACATACCCACAATATAAATAAATAGCATTAAAAAATCAGACAAATCCTGGGATATTTTATAAATTGAAATGAAATTTATTTTCAAAGATAAGTCATACTTATAGTAAGTTTTTTATCACCTGTAAAGATACCTATATGCTGAAACAATATTAAGCATACATTTTCATGAGACTCAAGTAAACTAAAGCTATTAATTGTACTTAAATGTTTTGCGCTGCTCGTCTCGCCAGCAAGAACGACGCAACACGATCAGGATCCTTCTGTAGCAAGCTTTAATGCATCTTGAGAGGGAGAGCACTAGCTTTCAGCACGGAGACCCCAACTGCCTAAACCGCCACCCTTATATAGGGATTCTGTCCCGTCTTGGACGTGGCAGCACCTGATTGGTAGTGGGCGTGTCACCCGAGGTGGCGTGATGGTCTTGCGATCAGGGCTAGAGCGGGAAATGGGCCTGGCGCTTGCGCATTGGCTTGTTTTGCTGAGAGGAGAAGGGGAACCGGCGCCATCTTAGAATGGCGGCATGCAGGGCGGCGCCCTACATCTCCCCCTTTCTTATCAAATATGATAGCGATGAGGTGACCACCCAACTCGGGCGAAAACAGAGGCCAAATCCTCATGAAAAATTCGTCCTGCCAATTTTGTGAGGAAGGGATTCTGGGGCAGGTAACCCTTTTGCAAGATGGCGTGTTTTCCAGAGTAAACTCTGTGCGATGCTTTGCTCGTCAACCTGTGTGGGCTGCCTATGCCAGACACTCGTCCTCGTGCAATGCAACAAAGGTGCTGAGGGTGCATGAGCTGTTTGGCCGGCGATCAACCTTTATTCTTGCTTTAATGCTGCAAGCCAGATCTCAGCAGAGGCCCCATGCTCTAAGGCCATAAGTGCCTGAGTGACCATGATTTTTTCTCGTTTGGCCCTGTTAGAAAATTTACAGAAGAGCCAAGACAATATTGCCAGACCAAGACAGAACAGAATTCCAAATAGTCCCACCCCCACCCATTCCTTGAAGTAGGAAAAAGCTGAGGAAATCTAGGAGGCGAATCCCGACGTCAGAGATAGGTCAAGGCGGGTTGAGTTGACGTGCACAATGGCGACTCTGAGTTCTCGTAGCGTCTGTTCAAATTCATGGGTCCAATTCTGTAACATAAACTGAGAAAGGGACTTGGACAAATTAGCAGCAGCTGTGAATTCTTTGTATTGTACAGAGGTGATGCATAACCCAGACATTTTTCTTTCACATCCCAACTGTGCTAATTGCCACAGTATATCTACTTGTTAAAACGCTGTCTGTCCTGAGGATGTAGGGGGATGGAAAAGAAACAATCTTTGATATCAATGATGAGCGTAGTCCATCCTTTTGGGAGAGCAGAGAACATTGGCAGTCCTCTCTGAACAGGGCCTAATAGCGACATCTGCTGATTAATGGCTCTTAAATCATGTAACAGACGCCATTTTCCTGATTTCTTTTTTATAACAAAAACTGGAGTATTCCATGGTGAGGTGGCCACTGAGGAACCCATACAGGAACCTCCGTTATCCAAGGTATGGGCCGGATTACCTCAGTGGCACTTAGAAAAAACCTAAACCGGCCCGATCTAATTTTATCTTGGGTGAAAGAGGACACGAGTCACCTTGATAAGCCAATCTTGTAAACCTTTGTTTTTTCTGGGAGCTATAGCATTGCGGCATTCCTGTGAGGCTTGTTCAAAGATTATTTGTTCTATAAAAGGAGCTATAGTATCTGGATCACCAAAAATCTTTCCAGCCACACCCATTATCCTAGCCACATATTCAGAAAAAGGTTCTTGGGGCCCCTGTATAATTTTTGTAAGCTGATTTCTTGTTTCTCCCTTTTTGTTAAGAGCCTTCCAGGCCCTAATAGCTGTACTGGAAACTTGAGCATAAGCACCCCAGTGAAAATTAGCCTGATCAGTAGTAAACGGGCCTTGACCGGTTAATAGCTCAAAGGTCCATTCTCTTTGTTCAGGGGTCAGCGAAGAGGCATTAATCCTAGCCTGGTTTTGTGCTGCTTCATGCCATAAGGCCTTCCATTCCATGTATTGACCCATAGTAGGTAATGCAGCCTTAGCGATGGTTTGCCAATCAGTGGGCGTTAGTGCATGTAAGGCTAGGCGATCTAGCTGTATTATAGTGAAATTTGCATTAGGCCCATATTTTCTAACGGACTCAGCCAGTTCTTTAATCTGATTAAAATCAACAGGAGCATGAACTCTCCCCGTCTCTCCCTCGTAAATTGGAAAGGCAAGGCTGAGTTTATGGCGAGTCTGTTTGGGTAATCGTGAAGCAGAGGGTGCAAAAGGAGGCGGAGCAGAAGGGACAACCATTAGAGGTCTTTCCTTCATAGGCTGTCTATGAAGAGGGCGCCATTCTTCTGGGTCATATGCGGCAGCCGCTTCTTCAAGCTCGGCCTCATCCTCTGTGTTTATCCTCGAATCTTCATCATCAGAGGAAGTAAAACTGAGAGCGGCAAGCTCTTGGGTTGGATATAACCTAGGTCTTGAAGTGGGGTCATATATGGGCTCCCACCATGAACCTGGTTTTTTGTTTGGGGGATTAGATGCATTATCTAGTTCTCTTTCTTTATCTTTGTCAGACTCTTTGGTAAGTTTGTTTTTACTCACTTTTCTTCTCTCCCTATCCTTATTAGGTTGTCTGGGAGGTCCTTTTTCACTTATGACGGTTTGGGGTTCTTTTTTGCGCGCACCCATCCTCTCACTACGCTCAGATTCTGACATGCCCTCTTGCACTGTTTCTAAAGTGAGCTGTCCTGCCGATCGGGCCTTTTCGCAGTTTTCGTCTCAAGACAGTTTTTTATCATTTTCCAAATAAGATCACAACAATAACGAAAACAGAAAACAAAGAGAGTGAAGGATATCAGGATTACTATTGCAAGAATTTCAGGAAGCTCGATCATTTTGAATTAGGAAGGTGAAAGAGTGA
This sequence comes from Typhlomys cinereus, assembly GCA_023101885.1. Lineage (NCBI taxonomy): Eukaryota > Metazoa > Chordata > Mammalia > Rodentia > Platacanthomyidae > Typhlomys > Typhlomys cinereus. Next base: position 1,577,610 of record JALPQD010000032.1, on the reverse strand, counting down.
ACATACCTTTCTGAGGCGTAGTCTACGCTACAGTTCTGAACCCTCCCTGTCACCAGGGGGTCTCCGACGGTGCGGACGATGTGGTTCCCGGGTTTCGGCACCAGTTGTTTTGCACTGCTCGTCTCGCCAGCAAGAACGACGCAACACGATCAGGATCCTTCTGTAGCAAGCTTTAATGCATCTTGAGAGGGAGAGCACTAGCTTTCAGCACGGAGACCCCAACTGCCTAAACCGCCACCCTTATATAGGGATTCTGTCCCGTCTTGGACGTGGCAGCACCTGATTGGTAGTGGGCGTGTCACCCGAGGTGGCGTGATGGTCTTGCGATCAGGGCTAGAGCGGGAAATGGGCCTGGCGCTTGCGCATTGGCTTGTTTTGCTGAGAGGAGAAGGGGAACCGGCGCCATCTTAGAATGGCGGCATGCAGGGCGGCGCCCTACACTTAAAATTTAAAAGAATCATCTCATCAGAATTTCTTGTATTGGATATATTCGTACAACATATGCTATTGACTGAGGTTAAAAATATTATTTAATGACTCATCCTTGGTAAAACTTATAAAACCACAGGATTTCCACAATAGGCATAGACACATGGCTCAGTGATTAACACTCATATCTCAAGATTTCACTAAAATGCTGGGTAGGTATAGCAGCCTGCTTCGATCCAAATTCCAGACCTAGAAGGCATAAACTGGGAATCTCCAAAGCAAATGAGCTAGTTTGACCACCTCTACAGGAGACCTCTAGATTCAATTAGAGATCCAGTCTCTATGATGAAGAGTGATTGAGCATTAGTTCTTATATCATCCTTGGGCTTCCACAAGTACAAGTGTACTCATGCACATGTAAAACACACATAAATGTATGCACACACACCCTGCATACAAAAATAAATAATAAATGAATGATTAAAAACCACAAATATTTAATTCACTCAAGTGATCTCACTATTTCCTGATGATGGTAACACTTATTAGGGCTAAGGAGTACCTCAGGATATGAGACAGAAGCAGAAGCAAGTAGACACACCTCATACTCTTTCCCAATATCATTTAGTTATATTAATATTCCATACATGGGTGAGTAATGCAGAACTGTAGCTGCCCATTGTGATTGTTGCTTTATATTCTACAAATTCCTACCTCAGCTTTGATGTTAACCATTTTATAATTATAGGTTGATTTGTTTAATCCCATAAATACATGTTGAAGTTTTAACCCCATATACCTTAGACTACCATTTCATTTCTCTACAGATTTTTTTTTAATTTTTTAAAATTTTTTATTATTATTATTATTATTTATTCAACTGTGCGCATGTGCGTGCGCCTGTGTGTGTGTGTGTGTGTGTGTGGAACCACGGACGAATTCGCGAACCACCATGGACGCCTCCACCTCCTTCTGCCCCGGGATTCACAGGCTCCGCCCTACCAGGACCAGAAGCGCAGGCCGCCCCCGCTTCCACCTGGCGTCTATACGTGGGATCTGGGAACCGAACTCAGGACCTTCCGCCTGCAAAGCGGAGGCTTAACCCCTGAGCCACCTCTCCAGCCCCCTCTACAGATATTTTAATGACTAATGTCATTGCAAAAGGGAGAGGTTTACCTTACTGAAATGAACCTTACAGATCTCTATCGAACTTTTCATCCACGCACCAAAGAATACACATTTTTCTCAGCAGCACACAGGACTTTCTCCAAAATAGATCACAAAACGAATCTCCACATGTACAGGAAAGTTGAAATTCTAGCCTACACCTTATCAGACCACCACCGGCTAAAGCTTGACATCCACAACACAACAAGCAACAGTAAATAACACTAACTCCTGGAAACTTAACACTATGATGCTGAATGAGAATTGGATTCAGGAAGAAATTACAAAGAAATTCAAGATTTCCTGAAAGTGAATGATAATGAAAAACCAACTTACCAAAATCTCTGGGACACAATGAAAGAGGTAAGTTCATACGTCTTAATGCCTACATCAAAAAAATGAAAATATCAGAAATAAATGACTTAACAATGCACTTAAAAGCATTAGAGACACTAGAGAAATCTGATCCCAAAAGCAGTAGAAGGGAGGAAATTAGCAAAATAAGGGGAGAAATATCTGAAATCGAGATTAGGAAAATGATAGAAAAAATCAACCAGTCAAAAAGCCGGTTCTTTAAAAAAATCAATAAGATTGATACACCCCTAGTCAAATTAACCAAAAGCAAGAGAGAGAAAACCCAAATTAACAAAATTAGAAATGAAAAGGGAGTTATCACTACTGATACTCAAGAAATCCAGAGAATTATAATGTCATATTTCAAAAACTTACACTCTGTGAAATTTGACAACACAAAAGAGATGGATGAATTCCTAAGTAAACACAACTTACCAAATTGAATCAGGAAGTTGTAAATTATTTAAATAGTCTTATAACATATGAGGAAATTGAGGAAGTAATCTCAAATCTTCCCACCAAAAAATGTCCTGGACCAGATGGATTCAGCACAGAGTTCTACCAGACATTTAGGGAGCTAATATCACCAATACTCCTTAAACTGTTCCATCAAATAGCAAAGGAAGGAACACTACCAAATTCCTTCTATGAAGCTAATATTGTCTTAATCCCAAAACCTAATATAGATACACTTAAAAAAGAAAACTACAGGACAATCTCTCTGTTGAACACAGATGCAAAGATTTTCAATACATTCTTAGCAAATCAGATTCAAAAACATATCAAAAAGATCATCTACGGAGATCAAGTAGGCTTTATCCCAGGCACACAAGGTTGGTTCAACATACGCGAATAGATAAATGTAACTCACCATATAAACCAGTCCAAAGTCCAAGACCACATGATACTCTCGATAGATGCAGAAAAAGCTTTTGACAAGATCCAACAGCCCTTTATCATCAAAATAGTAGAGACAGCAGGAATGGAAGTAACCTTTATCAATATAATAAAAGCTGTATACAACAAGCCCACAGCAAGGATTATGCTCAATGGGGAAAAACTGGAAGCAATCCCACTTTGATCAGGAACTAGACAAGGCTGTCCACTCTCACCACTTCTATTCAATATTCTACTTGAAGTCTTAGCTGAAGCCATAAGACAAGAAAGGGCCATAAAAGGGATTCAAATTGGCAAGGAAGAAGTCAAGCTATCCCTATTTGCAGATGACATGATCTTATACCTGAGGGATACCAAAAACTCCACCAGGAAGCTCCTGGAACTAATACAGAAGTTCAGCAGGGTGGCAGGATACAAAATAAATATACAAAAATCAGTGGCCTTCTATATGCCCAGAATGAAATAAGTGAAAAAGCCCTGAGAGAAACAATCCTATTTACTCTAGCCCCTAAAAAAATGAAATACCTTGGTATAAACCTAACCAAGGAGGTAGAAGACCTTTACAATGAAAACTTTAAAACCCTAAAGAAAGAAATTGCAGAAGACACTAGAAGGTGGAAAGACCTCCCATGTTCCTGGACTGGAAGAATCAACATTGTAAAAATGACCATCCTACCAAAGGCAATATACAAATTCAATGCTATACCAATTAAAATCCCAAAGAAATTCTTTAAAGAAATTGACCAAACAATCTCAAAATTCATATGGAGGCACAAAAGACCCAGGATAGCAAAGACAATTCTGAGTAACAAAAACACTGCTGGAGGTATCACCATACCAAATCTTAGTCTGCACTACAAATCCATTGTTGTAAAAACAGCCTGGTACTGGCTCCAAAATAGACACACAAATCAATGGATAAGGGTTGAAGACCCAGATATAAGCCCACAAAATTACAGCCATTTGGTCTTTGACAAAGGGGCCCAAAGAATCCAATGGAAAAAGAACAGTATCTTCAACAAATGGTGCTGGAAAAACTGGATGTCCACATGCAGAAGATTAAAACTGGACCCATACTTGTCACCATGTATAAGACTTAATTCCAAATGGATCAAGGACCTTGATATAAGGCCAGAGACTATAAAAACCATAGTTGAAAGGATAGGGAACTCTCTCGAGTTGATTGGGCTAGGCCAACAGTTCCTAAACAGACATCCAATAGCACAGTCACTGCTACCAACTCTCAACAGTTAGGATCTTGTGAAATTAAAGAGCTTCTGTTCAGATAAAGAGATTGTAATACGAGCTCAAAGGCAACCCTCAGAATGGGAGAAAATCTTCACTAACCACATATCTGATAGAGCTCTATTATCCAGAGTGCACAAAGAACTTAGAAAACTAAACACGAAGGAAACTAATGGCCCAATTAAAAAATGGGCCCTGGAACTTAAAAGAAACTTTACTAGGGATGAAATTAAAATGTCTAACAAATATCTTAAAAAATGCTCCACTTCCTTAGCCATCAGGGAAATGCAAATCAAAACTTCCCTGAGATATCATCTCATGCTGGTCATGATGGCAAAAGTCCACAATACAAACAACAACAAATGCTGGAGAGGATGTGGAGAAAGGTGTTGCAGTTCATCTGCATGGTTGCTGATAAATGACCATCACACAGTTTAAGGGAACAAGGAGTTTACTTTTTTATGACAGTCTCGTTACAGTTCATAGTCCAGCTTGACAAGAGAGCACATCTTAACACCAGGGCTGGGGGAACTGTCCACCATCGTGGCTGAGAGATGGACAATCCTTACTTACCAGACCAGCATGTCTGGCCAAGTATATAGAAAGATGCCCACTCTCTCAACCAGCTCTCTGTGATTTATCCAGGGCCTAATCCCACCCACCATGGGCTGGATCTTCCCCAGCAGCTAGACAATCTCCTTCAGGTTTTCTCTGGGCTTAACTCAACCATCAACTCTCTACACCTGTGCCCAGAGCTCAAACCCTCAAGAGTCAAGTTGACACCTGTGCTTAACTATGACAAGAGGGGAACTCTCCTACATTGCTGGTGGGAATCCAGGCTCATACAACCACTCTGGCGAGCCGTCTGGAGATTCTTAAAGAAATTAAAGATTGAAACGACATATGACTCTGCTATTCCACTTCTGGGAATAACCCCCCATACAGCAAAAATTCACCTCGATGGCACAAGCACGACCGTGTTCATAGCAGCACTGTTTACAATAGCAAAGTCATGGAATCAACCCAAATGTCCAACAGTTGACGAGTGGATAAGGAAACCGTGGTACATCTATACAATGCGGTACTACTCAGCCATCAAAAATGATGCATTACTGGAATTTGCCGGGAAATGGATGTCATTAGAAACCATTATATTTAGTGAAGTATCCCAGACACAGAAAATTAAGCCTTGTAGGTACTCCCTAATATGTGACTCCTAGCACGAAACCCACTTAGAGACACTCAAAGATAAATCTCTGTAATAACTACAGTAATTGCTAAGATTATGAACAGGAGAAATGGGGAAAGAGGGCCACCACACCAGTAACAAGGAGAGAGGGGACCATGTTACAGCAGAGCAAATAGGCCACCATCAAGGACTGCAAGTAAGTAATGAGACATCTGGTTAAGTTCACAGACTTTCCTTCCTGATTATTTACAACTGATGGGGTATGATCTTACCAGAAGGGGAGGGTGTATAGTCTGAAAAATAGAAAGTAACCATTTCATAGATGGGTGATTGACCCCTCCCTCACTGAGGTTTCCTACTTTTATTACATCTACCTTTGAATATACTCTTATAACAAGACTCTAATTTAACAGGTCTTTATCTCTGGCCAGGGGGTGACATCCAATACCCATCAGGATGGAGCCAAGGGCACTGCAGGAGCAGCAAAACCGCAAAAGAAAATCAACAAACCATAATCCAGAACATTAGAGACTCTATATTAATCACCTGGAACTAGGCCAGCCTAATCTCTCCCCATCCTGAAACTCAGGGAAATTTGCGGAAGAGGGGGCGGTATCATTGTAAGAGCACAGGGATGGGAGGAGTAATAATATGCAAGATACTGCACACAAGTTAGGGCTGAAGCAATCATATTTGCACTTTACATGCTCTGTGCAATGTCCAACACACTATTGACCTCACAAAGTCTAGCATTTGCTAAAGGCACCAAGATCCTGGGGAGCAAGGGATTGACAGCCACAGTAGTGTTCCTATGCTTACAGGAAACACAGGAAAGGGTTCTGGGAAATGCCACTGGGTCCTTGCACCTCATCGGAGAGGAGGACCCAGAGGAGAGTTTGGCATGCACATTACAGGATGCTCCGGGGATGGGAGGGGGAGGCACTAGGGGGTGGGGAGGGAAGGGGGAGGGGAGGGGGGCACAGGGGGATAGGGGTTTGGAGGGATGGGGGACTGGTGTACCTGTTAAGTTTGTATGAGTGGAAGTAAAAAAAAATCAAAAGGGAAAGATTTAGTCTATGCTATAGCTGCCCCCAATCGCCCTATTCCTCCAGTAAGAAACTACTTCCTAAAAGTCCACATCTAAAACGCCATCACCAGCTGGGGCAACGTGTTCAAACATAAGAGCCTATGGAGAGTAGTTCCCATTCAAAGCCCTTACAGACAATTACTACATACAAATTTTCCATTGGACATTTTCCAGCCCTCACATCCCATCCTTTTGAACCACACCCTACTCAATTGATTTCAGTTACAATTTAGCAAGCAGACAACTTCACATGCAGACCTAGAAGCTGTAAATTTAGCAAAGACTGTCCTTACCTTCAAACAGAAAATCCTATTCTCATAAAGATTAACTGATGACTTCAGCTTAGGGAGTTAGTTAATGCATAGATATTTGAAAAATACATGTGACAAAACATTCTTATGTCATATAGTTTCTCTTAGCATAGCTCAGAAGCACAGAAGGCTCTTCATGAGAGATAAAAGCTAGTGCTTCCTTCTGGAAGTATCAGCAACAAGCTTTCAGGCACAACACAACACTCTGTGCCACTGGCTGATCGAGACAACAGATTTCCTATTTGAGTTTCAATTGACTCTACTCATTCATCTCACTGTTCCCAAACTCAAGAAGGGAATGATTTGGGGCAGGAGCAGGGAGGTCTGTTAAAATTGGGACATGAATCAGTAGTGAGCCAACAAAATTCTAACAAGATCGAAATCACCAATGAGCTCTCAGAAATAACAAAGCATTCTGATATTTTAAAATGAAAAGTCAAAGTTACCTAGACCGATTCCATAACAGTGCTTCAGTCTATAGCAAACTTCATACACAACAGTGGTCACATAAGACAATAATGGAGCTGAAAGCTTCCAGTCATTTAGTGTGCTGTATCTACTAAATACAACACAGTACATCTTTCACATGCTTGTAGTGATGCTGGTATAAACACACCTGCTGTGTAGTAGAGATATGCATTTATGTCATCTCTACCCCAGTTGTTGATAACTGAGGTAGCAAAATACATATTTACCTTCTTAGGCCTTTCATCATTTCAAAGTTCCCCTACTCATAATGTAAAAGGCATATTGTGTAGTAGCATACCTGGCCATCCCAGCCTTAGCTCACCTGTCACTTTTCTTGATCACATCAAAAGTTCTGTTGAGTGATGCACCTAGCTTTGTGAGAGTCATTACAATTTTCACACACTGATGACATCTCACTGATGAGTTTTTGAAACTGCATCTCATCCTCAAGTATTTCTAATTTACAATATAGAGAGAAACACATGAACAAAGTTTCAGTAAGTCCAATGTGTGGTAAATGGATGCTGGTAGTAACTTGGCAGTTGAAGTCTTCAGCATTGGTCACATTTTTACAAAGGACTAGTAGTTGAATTAAACCCTAAGCAAGCCTGCAGGAGATTATCTAATTAATAGGGAAAACCCAGCCCATGGTGGGTGGGACCAGTTTTCTGGGCAGGGATATGAAATGGAGGAAGTTGGTATTCTTCAGTGTACTTGAACTGATATGCTGTCTAGCAAGAGATGTTTGTCTCTCTCTCTGCTATCCTATGAATATGGTGTGACCACATCTCTTGGTTCCTAGTGTGGGTGTGGTCTCTCCTACCAACCTAGATTAAAACTATAACGGGACAGTCGTAAATCAGAATAAAACTTCTTGTGTTCCCTTAAACTGTTTGGTTGTGATTTTGTCAGTAACCATCCAGAGAAACTACAAATGTAAGATGCACAGAAATAGATTTTTAGGCAAGAGATCAGAAAATGCACTCAGAGGCAGGGAATTTTGGTGGGAGTGGAATGCAATGTCTGGTGGTGAGAAGATGGAAAGATTCCCTCTAAAATGAGGCCACTTACTTTTTGTGCCCATATGAATGAGACTTTCTGAGCGACTGATTCATCTGTGAACCTCCTGGCTAAAGCAGTAATGTACATACATCTCATGGTCCCCCTACTAACATGTAGGCAAAGTGCTTAGGCCAGATCCCTTTTTCCAGGAAATCCCATAGAAATAATAGGCATTTCAGACTCAGCTTGTAGCTCAGTCCATAGACTGATTGCCTAGAATGCATAAAATCCTAGCTATGAAACCCCAGCACCACATGCAGGGTGTGGCATAGGCCAATAATCTCAGCACTTGGGATTCAGAGGCAGAAAAAGAAGTTTAAGATCATCCTCAAGCTATGTAATGAGTTTGAAGCCAGCATAGGCTACATGAGTCTAGTGATGTGTCCTCACTCTCCACCAAGAACCTTTCAGTGAACTGAAATCCGAAATCAAACAGCATTCTCTGTTCATCACTTCAAATGTTTTCTCATATTGCAAGGGTGCAGGTCCTTCTGTACCTAGCCCAGAGTTTTCTAAACAGACCTAGAGAAAGGAGATGCCTGGCTTCTAACCAATCAGTATGAGGCCCAAACTGAAGAAGCTCAATAAAGAGCTGGCAGTCACCACTCCACCTTCCCACGAGAGCAGTGGCAAATCATTCTCTCCCATCCCTCCAGACTTCACAGTCAGCTCCCCTGGAGCAGATCCTTGGAGCTGCAGGTTGCCCACATCTAGAGGAAAAATGTAGATGAATGCCCTCACAGATGAAGGGCGTTTGTGGCCATCATAGACTTCAGTGCTCCCAAAGACTGGACAGAGCAGTAGTCTCTGCCATTCAGTTTCTCTCATCTCCACTGTGGGTGGGTCTACCTAACCAGGAAATCCCCACATACCTGAGGCCCCCAAGCATTTGGGAAAAAGCCAGCTAATCCACTGCTTGAGTGTGGTTGAGAAGACTGCTTTCTCCAGATCTGACTGGATTGAAGGAGCACAGGTTTGGAAGGGCAGGGAACTACTGTCTTTGTAAGGATTGTACACTACTGTTAAAAAATAGCAGTATCCTAAAGTCATTCCCTACTCAAATTCAAGCACCAAGCATGATGTCTTTTTCCAGGTGAGTACTATACAAATGCCAGTGGGTGAACACAAGGAAAAGCATGAAGTGCTTATGGGAAACAATAATTTGTGTCTACTGATCATCTCGTTACTAAGGATAGTGGCAACACAGGAGATGACCCAAGACAAAGGTGACATCTGGCCTTCAGGTAGACTCTGAAAGAGAAAATCACAATCCAAGTGACAAGTGACCTTTACATCTGTGAAAGGAGACAAAGGCAGTAGGGAAGGTGCATCACCTCTTCCAATGGAGTAAAGATCTGTCAGGAAGGTCGACATCACTGAGAAGAACCTGGGGACTGAGGAGAATCACCAGGACCATGGGGAGGAGCGCAGGGTGCCTGTTAAGTGCAGAGCAAAAGCACCAGGGCCGTGGGGAGGAGCGTGAGGTGCCTACTAGGTGCAGAGCAAAAGCAGGGAGGCACAGATGGGTAAAGGGAGGTCTTGATGCAGACCAGACCGCGAGGGTTCACAGGGCTCTGTCGAGACTGTCTGTGGTGACGTCCTGGAGGATCACACCAGCTGTGCTGCATAATCAGCTCACAGAGAGCGGTACAAAGGTGTCTCGCAGAGGAGGAGACAGCGTGTCCAGAGGCCCATAGACTAAGGGGACCCATGGGGTCTGGGCAGGAGTCTGGGCAGGAGAAAAGGAGGAAGAGTCAGGCTGGAGGTGGAAGATAGTTCCCATCTCTGAAAGCTGAGGGTGCAGGTGGGCCTGAGGGTTTGGGTGTTGAGGGAACAAACCAGAGACACTGCCCACTGAGGACAAAGTCAGGAAGAGTGTGTAGGTCATCTTTGAGAGCAGCTTGAAGGAAGTACTGCTTCCTGTAGGAAGGTACAAGCCCAGCAACAAAGCTGATTAGATGAGCTATCAGTCAACACACACACACACGCGCACACACACACACACACACACACACACACACACACACACACACACACACACACCTGCATATGCAAGTTCACACATAACCCTACACATACATACCCAAAGTCACCTTTCAGTGACCAGATGGTCTTGATCTGAGGAACATGTTTGTCTAGTTGACTCTGCTTGTCTTGAAGATCCTCAGAAGGAGCTTCATTCTGATTCCAATCTCTGTAGTCAGTTCTATTCAAGATCACTGGCTAAAAATAAATGTATAGGATTTTGATTAATATCAATGATAACATGCAAAATAATCCATATATCAAGTGGACCATTGCATAGTTTAGAATATGATAATCTTGTTTCATGCTTATTTATGCCAAATAACTTATTTCATCAAAAAGTTGCTTTCATACAGCTCCAACATACCCATTGCTGAAGCCAAAAAGTGATATCTCTGTATGCACTAGTATCTCAGCACACTTCTACATGAAGTCCTTTGGTACACCATCTCCAACATTGTGGAAGACAGAAAATTAGTCCTGGCTTATAATTGTCCCTGTACTGACCGTGTTTGATGTTTTTAGAGCTTTCAATTACTTCTAAGGACTTTTCATATCACTGGAAGGATTCTTAATTCTAGAGTGGGTTAAGAAGCAGAAGTGATACAAAAAAAAATGACATTCATATAAAGGAAGGAGTGAGTGTGTGTGTTTCTTTGTTTTATGTGTTTGTTGGCTTTCATTCAACATTGAATATATTGACCTTTTGACTTCCAAAGTTTTTGATGAGAATCTGATGACCTTGGAAGTTATGAGAAATTTACTTTCCTGATAGTCTCATAGTTGTTAATGAATTACCTGATTATATTTTATAATAAAACATTGCCTTATAATGTTAACAAATTTGTAACATCACTTTAAGAACAATCAGTCAGAACTCAAAGATGAAGTAATTTGTTGAGTTTAAAGCAGAAAATGGAGTAGACTTTCAAACCAGAAAGCAAAGGATGTTGAGCTTATTTCTAGTGTAAATGTCAATCTCTATAGTCCACCTATGCAGAAACTTTCAGAATTCCTTCTGCTCCTGTTGTGACCTCAGGAGACACCATTGTGAGGGAGTGCAGCCTGCAGATAAAGGCAGGTGGGTTGCCCTGGATTTCTGTGAGTAGAGTGAGAAGAGTTGAGGGTGGAGAATTTGTGGATTTGCTGACATTGATTTAGCTTTTTGTGTGCATGGGTGTATATATCCATGAGTGTGTACATGTGCATCGTAAGTGTATGTGAGCTTATCTGTACATATGTGTTCTCCTGAGTATAGGTTGCTTGTGACCCTGGGCCAGAACATAGGAGTATGGTTGTATGAGCAGGGAATAACCCTCGGACATCATTTCTCAGGTATGTTGTTTGGCTTCTTTTTGAGGCATAGTTTTACGGTCCAGAAAACTGCCAAGTAGGCTGTCCTAGCTGACAAATAAACCAGGTATCTGTCTGTCTTTCTATGCCTAAGCTGAGCTGGAACTGAAAGCGTTTGCCACCACATGGGTGATTTTATGTAGGTTTCTTGGGAAGAATCAGGTCCTCATGTTTGTAAGGCAAGCATTTTATTGAGAACTAGCTTCTTGGGCCTTGATAGTTTGAATTTTTCTTTTCCTTCACTTTCCTCTTCCTTCTGTTGCAAGGTTTTTATGTCCAGGTTCTTATGTTCGGGAGTCAAAGATTAAACATGTAGAGGATTCAGGCAGGTTTTATTAGAGGAGAGCAAAAAACAAAACTCATGGACATGAAGTCTGTGTAGGACAAGAGAACTGAAAGGAACCCATGGACTGTAGACACAGAGCCATGAGGGGCAAGGGAGTCCAGAAAGAACTCACAGACGTCAGACATGGGATCCATGAGGGAACAAGAGAGTCAAAAAGACCTCAGATGTGAGTTTCGAAAGAGCCAAAGATGGCTGGTAGTATTTATAGGGTTAGACAGGCCTGAGAAAAATGTTTTTCCTTATTGGTTAGCCCCAGTTGCTGCAAGCCTGATTGAAGCTTTTGTTCCCCTACAGCTCACTCAATTGGTTTGTTCATACCAGGGTCCCCAGCCCAGTCAACTTTTGTGGCCAACCTCATGGTCCAGAAGTTTCTTTTGAGGAATTTAGCTTATCTGCCATGGAGAGCTCATCTCCTTATCCTTTCGTAAACTGAGGATTGGAGGAAGTTCACAATCGACCTAATCTCTGTAGAGGATTAGACTGAGCTCCTACAGATTAGCTGCGTGTGTTCCTTCAGAATAACTCCAGCAGTGCGGGATGACCTACAAAAACCTTCCCAGCATGGCCCTGTTCTGAAACTGCCTGATTTCCTCCTCTTCCTCATCTTTCTCCTCCTTCCCCACTTTACCCTCTTTTTCTGTTTGTTCATTTATTTATGTTTGTTTTGATTTTCATGTCCTGGGAAGTAAATGATGTTGGCAAGAAATCCTTTAGGTTGGTTATGACCTTTCCCTTTTACTTTTACAGTTTTCAAATTTAGGTTTTCTCATTTTCTTTTCTTTCATTTCACTTTGTCTTTCTAAAATATTTACTAGCAGGTATGTTTGCATTCTCTGAAATGTATGTGTATTTGGCTATTATATATTAAATATTTCTGATTTGTTTCTTTCTTTGGAAGTTTAATTTATATTTTTTGAATCTCTTGTTCTTTAAATTTTCTGTGGATTTTTGAACTTGTTTTACTTGGTCTTTGTGTGGTTCTTGATATAAAGTTTTAGGTTTTTTGATTATGCAATTTGATTTTTGTATACTTTTCATTTATTTAAAGTTATTTTCATTAATGTTATTTTTTTAATTTGTGTTATTTTTTTCCAATTACCTTCAGAACATTCCTGGTCTCCAGTCCTCCACCCTCACAGCATTTTGACCTGGCTTATAGGTATGATATTTGGGCTTCTGGGATTTTTATTTTCTGGCTTTATTAGTTATTCAGTTGACTTTTTTGGTTTCTTTGTTTTTCTACCTTGTTTTTTTTTTTTTGCCCATATTTTAGTTTGTTTTAGTTTTCCATATTCTCTGCCCTTTATTTCTTCCTCTCCTTTCAGTTTAGAATGCATTTACAGCCTTACCAGCCACAATGTCCAGTGAGAGTGAGGAGACAACATCAGGGCTCAGCATTGCACCCAGCTTCTCTAATGAGATCTTCACAGCCCAGTACAGGGTCCTGAAGGCCTTAGGCCATGGAGGTTCAGCCAAGGTGGTCTTGGCACAGCACCAGCTCACAGACGCTCCAGTGGTGGTGAAGGTGCTGGAGAAGGAGGAGAAGTGGTGCCACCCAGTTGTTTCTGAAGTGGAAATCATGAAAATGATTCACCATCCAAACATTGTCTCCCTCCTCCAAATCATTGAGTCAGAAAAGTTCATCTACATGATAATGGAGCTGGCTGAGGGAGTCCAGTTATTCCAGAGGATTCGAGAGGATGGCTGCCTACCAGAGCACGAGGCCAGAGGCATTTTCCGCCAAATCCTGGATGCCATGCAATATTGCCATAAACTAGGAATCGTCCACAGAGACCTTAAACCAGACAATATTATGGTAGATCCCACAGGCAAGGTCACCATCATTGACTTTGGTCTTGGAACAAGATTTGAACCTGGGCAAAAGCTTGAAAGGCTCTGTGGGGCATATCAGTTCATCTCACCTGAAATCTTCCTGGCTGTTCCTTATGATGGGCAAAAGGCTGATATCTGGACCTTGGGTATCCTGTTGTACTACATGGTAACAGGGACGGTACCATTTGCGGGTGACACCTTGCAGGAGCTCCGACTACATGTGATTCATGGCAGATATTTCATTCCCTATCACCTTTCCAAAGAAATAAGAAGCATTATTAGTAGATTGCTAACCATCAACCCCAGGCACAGGCCAACAGTCCAGGACATCATGGGCCACGAGTGGCTCCTTCTTGGTGGCAATAATTTTATACATTGTGATGACACGGAACCCATCTGCCCAGACCCTGCAACAGTGGCCGCCATGGCACTCATTGGATTCAATGCAAAAGACACCTGTCAGTCCGTACTGCAAAGGAAATTTGATGAGGCAATGGCATGTTACTGCCTCCTGCGATGGCAGGCCCGTCGAGGGGATGCATGCCCAACCCCAGGGCATGCTTGGCATCCAGGGGCAACACCTTTCCCCTCCCCCACACACCCTATCAGCTTCTCTCTACTGCTAAGGCGGAGGGCAAGTGAACCTATCCTTACCGGCTGGCAAGTCTCAGCCAGAATGGATCTCCAGGAAGAAAGGGGAGGCAGAAGAGTTTCCAGCCATGGAATTCGTCTCTGTGATGCCCAGAAGAGGATATGCACTCCGACCATAGCCTGTCAACGGCCTGTGACTGCTCCCTGCATCATCACCTCAAACATCAGTGGGGGAGACATGGAAGACTCTACACTCACTGACATCAGCTCATCGGAAGAGCCCCTGCCCTATGGGTCAGGGGACAGTGGAACTACAAGTTCCAGGCACAGCCAGCTTGGAGGCTGGAGAGGTTGGTTTAGGAGGGTCAGGACTTTCTTAAGACGAATCTGTAGATTCTGCCTCCAATGCAAGAGGAGACCTCGAATGCTTCGGAGAAGAGTGTCCCCCAAAAACTGAGGGGAAAGAATACCATCATGGAAACTATCTCAAAGAGTAATCCAGGTATATTTTAGCATTGCTTAGCAGTGCTTTTGTTATCACTATTGCACTTGTCAATTGATATATGCAACTACGTACATGGATTCCATGCAAGTGAAAGGGAGTTATGTAGTGGGAGATGGTATGATCAACAAGGACATGGCACAGGACATGTTTTAATGTTACTCGCAAATCTTAGAACCAAACAGATGATCATGAGAAATACCACAGGGATTCTCTTTGACACCTTCCTGACTCTGTTTTGGGTTTGGTAGGCACCATTTCTGTGGCTGTCATTTCAGTGCTGAGAGTTACATAAATAACCTGAGGCAAGTGGCATTTCACACCTATGAAAACCACCCCCAACAACACCAAAGTATTGATGGTTCTTCTTAAGTGACTAGTGTCTGAACTTCCATGCAGGCAAGAGGCTCAGACCCTCTGTGATGTTCATATCCTGAAAGAAGGACCAATTAGCAAAATTAAGAGTGAGCAATGAGCTCCTCATGTGCCAATGGAGTCTCCCCCTTGTGCTGAGACCGCAGAATGCATGAGTATGGCCTCCAGGAGTGCTGAGAAGTCCCTGGACAGTGCTTGTTGGGTTCCTAACTGATCATGCAAGGAGTTCACTCTTCCCTTGGTAACATTTTCTCAGCTTTACATCTGTCGGGTAGAGCGGCACCTCTGAATCTTGAAGCAAGAACTATGGCCTTAAACTGTTGGTTATGTCCCTGGGTACTCAAGTAGTAAGTCAGATATCTGGGGTAGGAGGACAATATATGGCAAGGGACCAGAGTACAGATGTCTCAGACAACAAGGAGCACCTGCTTATGTGCACAAGCACCAGACTTATGCCCTGCCACAGAGAGCCTACCTACCAAATACCCACACTAGCATTTCCAAAGCCTGTCAAATCTCTGGCGCTTATCAGTCCCTTGGTTTTTTACTACTACAAACCAGGACACAACCCCCAAATTGCCTGTGCCACTGTCTCATACAGTTCCCATCTCTCAGTCCATGAAATTCAGATCAGTATGGGAATCCCAGATCTTACAGCATCTCTGTCCAGGTGGAGCAACTCAACACCTATGAAACACCTGCTGCGTGTGGCTCCACACCAGTTCGTCCTGAACTAGTGAGGGTTACTGACATGAAACGTGTATGAGCACTGCATTAGAAAAAGAGAAGGCAGAGGTCCATGAAACAGGAGTTTTTAGTAGAATAGTGAGGTAAGGGGACTGAGGCTTGGATTAAAGATCAGAGAGCATTCAGACAGGAATGAAAACATAAAATTGGAAAAGATCAAAGCCTAGCCACAAGAAGCACCCAGGTAGGATCAAGGTGGTATGGGAAATCCCTGCAGAAATTCCATGGGTCAGTGGAAAGTCTAACCCTACAGTCCTTCCAGTATGAGAGGACACTCTCCATCATGTGATAAAGATACTGACCTGGAAAGGCTGGGGAGGGGCAGAAATCAGCAAATGGGAGAAGAGAACTGTCACAAGCCCTAGTGTGGCTGGGCCTAGTTTCTGTGAAATATAGCAACACATAGGGGCTTTTATCTAACATTTGCTATCAAGGAGGGAGAGCTTTAGTGGCTCAGTTCTAGAGTTCAGGGCATGCACACTGATGCCTATGATTTAGTCTAGTCGCTTTCAGAATGTCTTGCTGGGAGCAAGTGGTAAGATGAGACCAGGGCAAGATATCTCCCTAAGACATGGCCCTGTGTCCTTCCTCCAACTAGGTCCCTCCTCCTGCTTTCTACCATCATATGACAATGCCATCACTCCCCAAAAGCATTAATCCACTGTGGGTCATCTGTTCTCCTGAGATCCTAAAGATCTGCTGTGCTCTGAACCAGCAGCTATCTGTGAAAACAGGGCAAATGTAGGCATCATAAATGGTTGGTTTTCTGTAAGAATTTAAATCCCTAACCACCTGGCAAACATTGTCATGGAGACCTTGCCCATAGGAAAGTCTCTTTTGTCTATGGTATTCCTAGGTCATGCCCTTATCAACAACATATGAGTGAGAAGGCATCTACCTAAGTCAAATATAGGGTGACCTCATGCCTGGGTTACTTGTTATGAAAGTGCATCATTTTCCACACTGGCCTAGAGTCTTATTTCTCTAGGCCATCTGCCTAATAGTAAATCTGCGAGCATTAGAACCATTATAGGCAGCTTAGATTACGTTGTGAACCTGAATTTAATCTGAGTCCATTACTTACTGCAGGTGGCTGAAAGTCCAAGCTCAGCAGGTGTGAGAGGCCTGAGCACATGAGTGAGTTCCTCCACAGCCCTAGGAACACAGGAAGAGGAGCTCGTCACCAACATCACAGAAATAGCAGTCATTGGGAGCTTGTTTGAGCTGAACCCTCAATCCTACATCTGAGTAGACTTAACCAGCATCCTGGCTGGACTCAAGGCCTCATGGAGCCTAAAGCAGGGAAGGCCTGGGATTGCTTGGCAAATGCTTTCACTCCTGGTGTTAGGGTGCAAGCACCCTCCCATATTGAGGCACAAGCCTCTTTCCCAGAATGAGAGACTGAACCGCCTTTGTGAGGTAAAAATGAGGAAGTTTAATAGGCACCGACTAATGTGAGAATTATTATCCAAAGCCCCTTAGCATTTCTCTTAGAGCACAGTGGGATTTCCCCACACATACACATTTTATTTTTTTTCTAATCATACAAGCTCAAATAGGTGCCCCCCTCCCTTCCTCCTCTCTTCCCTGACTGTTCTCCCTTGTACTCTCCCCGCTTTCCTCCTACCTTTCATCCCCCTCTCTCCCTTCCCCTCTCCCAGTGCCTCCCCCTTTCTCCCTCCCATCCCCTAGAGGATCCTTTTGTGTAAAAGTCAAACCTCCTTCTGAATCTTCCATCTTAGTGAGAGTTTAGGACTTAGTGGCAGAGCCTGGAGCCCCTTCTTGGTCTCCCCCATTAGTATGGGAACTCTATTATGACTGTTTAATCCCTTGCCTCTAAGGATCCTACTGCCTGGAGCTTTCTTCCCTGTGATCCATGCTAGAATTTGGGGGGTTGTTGACATGTCAGCCATTGTGCAGGTCAGGCAAAGTCCACTTCTGGCTGCTGTAGCCCTAACTTGTGTGGAGTATCTTGCATATCATTGGTCCTCCCCATCTTTACAGTCTTTCCGCCTCCTCTTCCCTCTTCCTCAAGGTTCCCTGAGCTTTAGGATGAGGAGAGATTTGGCTGGTTTTTAATTAATGTGCTTAATGTAGGTCTTTGGTGTTCTGAATTATGGTTTGTTATTGTTTTCAGTTTTGCTTTTTCTGCACTGCCTTTGGCTGCATCCTGATTGGTATCGAAGGTCACCTCCTAACCAAATGGGACACTGACCCCACACACATACTGCTGTGTCCTACTCCTATTTTTCCATCTACCTTTGAGTCTCCTCTTATATTAAGATCTTCATTTAAACAGTGGGATCTTATATAGGTACTACGTGCTAACCAATTACGCCACTGGAGCTCCAGAGTGGGTTCTTATCTATCATTAACACTGGAACAGAACAGGCATGGATAATTTACAAAATCTACACTCAATATTCTGTGATATCCTGGCTCCCAGTCTGGACATTTTATCACTATCTCTTATCTTGTAGCTACAAATAAGGGGGAGTGAGCAGCTAAATGGTTCTGTCTTTTGTAGGTTGAGAGGGGGAGTCCCAACATTAGGCTTTCAGATTTTGTGCTTATAATTTTCATTTCCTTCAACACTGGCACCTGGTGCACCTGCAGTTCTGACACCAAAAGTCAACTGCAGCTTCAGAGATTAGAATGCAGACTGAAAGAGAAAAAAAAAATCCCAGTTCTGGGGCAAATGGCCCAATTGGACCTGTGGAAAAAGATAACAGTGAGGTTCAGAAGGGAATCCATGGCCATCACCAAGAGAGAACAGAGGCTGAAGAGAATCAGGACTCGGAGTGGAAGGAAAGGTTGCCTTCCAGGTACACAACCAAAGGCACAAAGGCAATTAAAGCCTTGTCACCAGCCTCAGGGAAAGTTAGTGGGTTAAGAGAAGGGGCAGGTCACCAGGCCAAGGCAGACCAGATAGGCAGTTGTATGGTGGGATATAATGAAGGCGCCATGAGGACCAGGATTAACGGAGCCAGTCTTGGGTATTAAAAATCAAACTTACCTAGGTATAAAACCTTCAGGCCCTCTCAGGAGTACAGTGAAAGGCTCTCCCTGCATGCAGCTTTTGAGTTTTGTGGATCAGAGGAAAGCCACTTGACCTGGGCAGGAGGAAGAGTAGAAGCTCAGCAGAGGTGGATGAGACTGTAGGGCAAGAAAGGTCGGATTCCATGCAGACACCACACTAGAGAGACTTGCAGACACCTGAGGACAGGTCCTAATAACACCAGAGCCTGACGGTCTCTCTGAAATCAACAAGCCCAAACACCCTACCCAACACTGTGCATGGGGAGAGGGGATGCTTGGTGGACACTGTGTTCTACTGATGAAACCCCAGGGGCAAGTGGCACTGCACAACTTAATAAAATTCTCTTGAAAAACTTAGCTCTGGAAAGCAATTCAATTCTTCTTGAAAGAGTAAGAAAGTATGTGTGTAATAGAACTTCTAGGCAATGGCCAACATGATGTTATATGGCTGAGGTAAAACATATCATGTTATGCTCTACAGCGTTACCTTTGGCAGTACTTATTAAGAAGGCTTACCATACCAACACTTGGCACTATAAATGGCTGAAGTCATATTCAAAACTATGAAGAACAAGAGCAAGACCTAAGAACACAACCTCACGTTATCACTAAGTTCAAAATTTTCCTATTAATCTGCTAAATTTGTCCTACAATAGCTAAACATTTATTTTAATGTACTCTTAAGCATAGCACCTTTTTTTTAAACATTTATTATCTCCGCTCATACAAACTTAATAGGTACACCGGTTCCCTCCCTCCCTCCTCCTTCCCCTGACCCCTCTGCTCACCCTTCCCTCACCCCTCCCTCTCCACCCCCCAGTGCCTCCCCTCCCCCAATCCCCAGAGAATCCTTTAATGTGCATGCCAAACTCTCCTCTGGGTCCTCCTCTCTGATGACGTACAATGACCCAGCGGCATTTCCCTGAACCCTTTCCTTTGTTCCCCTTAAGCATAGGAACACTATTTTGGCTGTCAATCCCTTGCCTCCAAGGATCTTGGTGCTTTTAGCAAATGCTAGACTTTGTGGGGTCAATAGTGTGTTGGACATTGTGCAGGGCATGCAAAGTCCAATTATGATTGCTTCAGCCCTAACTTGTGTGGAGTATCTTGCATATCATTGCTCCTCCCATCCTTGTGCTCTTACACTCTTACCGCCCCCTCTTCCGCAAATGTCCCTGAGCTTCAGGATGGGGAGAGATTAGGCTGGCCTAGTTCTAGGTTGTTGATATACAGTCTGAAGTTCTGGATTATGGTTTGTTATATTTCTTTTGCGGTTTTGCTGCTCCTACAATGCCCTTCACTCCATCCTGATGGGTATTGGATGTCACCCCTTGGCCAGAGATAAAAAGCTGTTAAACTAGAGTCTTGTTATAAGAGTATATTCAAAGGTAGATGTAATAAAAGTAGGAACCACAGTGAGGGAGGGGTCAATCACCCATTTGCAAAATGGTTACTTATTATCTGCCAGACTAAGCATAGAACCTTTTTGAAAGTATTTTTGAAAGAAATAACTGAAGCCTTAAATTTGCCACTGAAGTGGACTGGATTATTCTTTTTAATATTTCATTTAACATGTATGTATTTTATCAATATATGATTATTTCATTTTAATTTTTACTAATATTTTGACAGTATCATGCATGTATCTTCTTCATATCCATCCTCTGTGAATCTTTTTTACTTATTTTCTTACTCTAGATATATACATAGAAATAGGATTTGGAGTAAAATTCAGGACAAAACAAAACCTCATATTCCTAATACCACGCTCCCTTTCAAAAGTTCCCCGCCTTCGCCCTCTCCATGACACTTAACTATTCATTGGAAAGAAAATTAAAAACTAGCCCTATACTTGCCTAGGTTTTAACAACCACACAGAGGAAAACTGAAATTATGCTCTGAAATACTCTTATTTTTTTGAAATATTCGTAAGTAGTTTTGTAATTTTTGTTAGGCATTCAGAAATAAAAGCAGGCTACTTCAATATTAGAAGTGAAAATAAATCAGAAAACACGCATTTCCTATCTCTAGGTGGAGCCCACATAAACCAGCGCTGTGAGAGAAGGGTCCTGTGGGGACCCTGGCGCTCAGACAGGTCCAGGCGCCCCGGGGCATGCCTGTGGTGAAGGGAAGGGCTCCCCACTGCTCCCTGCTATTCAGGCGCTGAGTGCCCTTGCTGCCAGCCCGCAGGGTGCCTCGCCCGTGCCCGCTGCAGGTGGATGACGGCGACCGAGGGCGTCCCCTCTCTACCCGCCCCGGGGGCGTCCCTTCCTTCCCTCTCTCGTGTCCCGCCTTCACCTGGGTCCAGCTGCAACCCTCCTCAAGTGCCCTGCGCGCCCCGCGTCCTGCACGGGGTCCCCGCGGCCCGGCGCCCTCCGCTCCTGCTCGCCGAGGACGCCCGCCGCACCCAGGAGGCGATCCTGGAAGTCATTGCTCAGACTTGTCATGCGCTTCCCGCACCAGCGCTGCAGCCGCGCATCCCCGCCTCGCGACTCGGAAGTTGCATGAACACGTCGCCCTCCTGCGCACAGGCTAAGGCCACCGCCCGGCCCGCTGTCGCTTGACACTGGCCAACCTACCGCCAGCTCTCGTCCCATCGGAAGGGGGAAGGCTGAAGATGGCGTCTAGGATTGCGGGGAGGGGGATGGCCAGAACCCCTTGTGTTTTTGCTAGACGCGCAGCCGCTCAGATGCGACTTCTCTGTCTCCTCTTGGCTGCCCCTGGGCCCACGCCCACCGGAGGTAGTTCGGTGATCAGCTTCCCTCGGACCTTGTCTCTCTATTCTGGGGTGCGCTGAAGCTTAGTGGACCTAGGTGACCTCACAGTCGTGGAGCGACCCAGCAGGCTGGCTGCTGCGAACTCGGGGGCTGTCCTGAGGCGCCTCCCCCACCACACCCCAAAGGGAAGGGTTTACAGAGCTGGGTCTAGAGCCCATAGGTTAGAGTTCTGCCTCATAGGAAGTCCTGGCTTTCGTCCATCCCATCGCCGCTGCAAACAGGTGAGCTTCACCATGGAGGTTCCCTAGGGCGGGAGCACCAGAAGGTCAAGGCCGCCCTCAGTGAACCAGAAGGCAGGAAAAAAAAACAGGTTTTATGAATAGTGTGGTGGATGACAGTGTCACTCCTGTGAGTTTCCTCTTTTCTTACAGTACGTGTGTGCCTTACCTGATTTACCCTGTCAATCAAGCCCTGTGAGAGTGGAGAGAAACTCTTCCTTCTCAGTAAAGCACAATAGCTACATTTTTCAAACAGAAATATTGGGGGGGGGCGCTTTCGTTTGTTTCCCAGGAATTTTTTTTTAATGTAGAGGATTAAGTCATTTATAGAATCTCTGTGGTCAGGGAATACTGCTGGAAGGAATGTAAACAAGAATGTTAACCAAGAAATTGAAGGAATGCCTTGTCCAGGCTAACAGGCATGCCTATGCACCAGCAAGGCCGTTCTTGAGCTGTGCTGAAACAGAAGGGTTAGTTTGTCAAGTGTCCTTTGCATGTTCTTATTTTTAACACGGAAAGACTAGAATCCATCTATACATCCAACAGGGAAAGCTAACAAGCCACAGTATATACATCCACCATTTACCGTGCAGTACTCAGGGAGTTCTAGCTGAGTGTGGTGACATTTGCCTGTTATCTGAAGTCAAGACAGAAATAGAAGTTGAATAGGTTTAAGGCCAGACTGGGCTTCAGAAAACCCTCTCTCTAAAATAATAATAATCAGGGCTTCCTGACTTCTCTTAATCTACAGATTCCTCACCCGTCATGAAGCTCCATGAGCAGAAAGACCTTCCTTGTGTTATTGTGGATTTCAGTGTGTGTATCCAGATGTTCTCTCACAGATTAAGGATGAGATTGCTCTGTTTCATGAGACCATTAGAAGAATCAGAATTACAGAACATCAGTCAAGCTTCTTAAATACACCAGTGCCCACTCATAGTGAAATTCATCCTTACGCAGCAGAAGTCTATCTGTATTATCCAATGTCAACTGACTTCGTTTTCCCCCTGTTTTGTCACCTTGTCTCACGAAGATAATAACTTCGATATGACCAATGCCTATCTTGTTTCTTCTTCTTGAACATTCTTACAGACGACCTCGTCTGCTTGGCCATTCACAATACTTAGTTCATTGTGTGGAAGGCTGCCCAACAGATTCCAGAGAAGGAAACAATGAGACTTAAATTTAGGAAGCCTAAGTTGTTGGAGTTCACACTTTGAGAATTGTATAAGCTTTTGACTCTCCTCCAGTTTCTTTTTTTTTAATTAATAATTTTTTTGCTCATACAAACGTAATAGGTACCCCTGTCCCCTTCCTCCCTCCAACCCTCCCTGGACCTCCCTGTTCCCTCCCCCCTTTTCCCCTTCCTTTCCCCCCTCCCTCCCTTTCTCCCAGTGCCCCCTCCCCCATCTCTGAAGCATCCTTTAATGTGTATATCAAACTTTCCTCTGTGTCCTCCTCTCTGATGAGATGTAAGGACTCAGTGGCATTTCCTAGAACTTCTTCTTGTGTCCCCTTAAGTATAGGAACACTATTGTGACTATTAATCCGTTGCTTCTAAGGATCCTAGTGCCTTTAGTCCATGCTAGACTTTGAGGGGTCAATGATATGTTGGTCATTGTGCAGATCATGCAGAGTCCTATTATAATTGCTTTGGCCCTAACTTGTGTGGAGTATCTTGCATATCGTTACTCCTCCCATCCTTGTGCTCTTACAATCTTACTCCCCCCTTCTGCAAATTTCCCTGAGCTTCAGGGGGAGAGATTAGGCAGGCCTGATTCCAGGGGGTTGATATAGAGTCTCTGATGTTCTGAACTATGGTTTGTTGATTTTTTTTTTTCAGTTTTGCTGCTGCTCCTGCAATGGCCTTGGCTCTATCCTGATGGGTATTGGATGTCACCCTCTGGCCAGAGATAAAAAGCTGTTAAAATAGAGTTTTATTATAAGGATAGATTCAAAGGTAGATGGAATAAGAGTAGGAGACTG
The DNA here is from genome assembly GCA_023101885.1 of Typhlomys cinereus. Taxonomy (NCBI): domain Eukaryota; kingdom Metazoa; phylum Chordata; class Mammalia; order Rodentia; family Platacanthomyidae; genus Typhlomys; species Typhlomys cinereus. The sequence goes on along the minus strand of JALPQD010000032.1, from coordinate 1,553,609 downwards.
CGGTGAGGGGTGGGTCAGTCTCCCATTGCAAAATGGTTACATTTTATCTGCCAGACTATGCCTTCCCTGTCTGGTGAGATCATACCCCATCAGTTGCAAGTGACAAGGAAGGACAGTCTGTAAACATAACCAGATGTCTCATTACTTACTTGCAGTACTTGATGGTGGCCTATTATCTCTGCTGTAGCATGATCCCCTCTCTCCTTGTTTCTGGTGGGACCCTCCTTCCCCTTATCTTCCTGTTTATAATCTTTGCAATTACTGTAGGTAGTTACAGAGATTTTTCTTTGAGTGCATCTCTAAGTGGGTTTGGTACTAGGGTCCAACTAATAGGGAATACATATGGCACTTAATTTTCTGTCTGGGATACTTCACTCAATATAATTGTTTCCAATTACAACCATTTCCTGGCATATTGCATTAATTCATCATTTTTAATGGCTGAGTAGTATTCCATTGTATAAATGTACCACATTTTCCTTATCCACTCGTCAACGGTTGGGCATTTGGGTTGATTCCATGACTTTGCTATTGTAAACAGTGCTGCTATGAACATGGTCGTGCTTGTGCCATCGAGGTGAATTTTTGCTGTATGGGGGGTTATTCCCAAAAGTGAAACTAGCAGGGACATATGGCATTTCAATCTTTAACTTCTTTAAGAATCACCAGACGGATCGCCAGAGTGGTTGTATGAGCCTGCATTCCCCCAGCAATGTAGGAGAGTTCCCCTCTCTCCACATCCTCTCCAGCATTTGGTGGTGTTTGTATTGTGTATTTTTGCCATCGTGACTGGGGTGAGATGATATCTCAGGGAAGTTTTGATTTGCATTTCCCTGATGGCTAAGGATGTGGAGCATTTTTAAAGATATTTGTTAGACATTTTAATTTTGTGCTTGGTAAAGTTTCTTTTAAGTTCCAAGGCCCATTTTTCAATTGGGCCATTTGTTTCCTTGGTGTTTAGTTATTCTAAGTTCTTTGTGCACTGTGGATAATAGAGCTCTATCAGATATATGATTAGTGAAGATTTTCTCACATTCTGAGGGTTTCCTTTGTGTAGGAGTTACAATCTCTTTATCTGAACAGACACTCTTTAATTTTGTAAGATCCCAATTGTTGAGAGTTGGTTGTATTGACTGTGCTATTGGATTTCTGATTAGGAACTGTTGGCCTAGTGCAATCAGTTCCAGGGAGTTCCCTACCCTTTCAACTAAGGTTTTCATAGTGTCTGGCCTTATATTGAGGTCCTTGATCCATTTGGAATTAAGTCTTGTACATAGTGACAAGTACGTGTCCAGTTTTAATCTTCTGCATGTGGCGATCCAGTTTTGCCAGCACCATTTGTTGAAGATGCTGTTCTTTTTCCATTGGATTTTTGTGCCCCTTTGTCAAAGATCAAATGGTTGTAATTGTGTGGGCTTATATCTGGGTCTTCAACCCTTGTCCATTGATCTGTGTGTCTGTTTTGGAGCCAGTACCAGGCTGTTTTTATAACTATGGATTTGTAGTATAGACTAAGGTTTGGTATGGTAATACCTCCAGCAGTGTTTTTGTTACTCAGTATTGTCTTTGCTATCCTGGGTCTTTTGTGCCTCCATATGAATTTTGAGATTATTTGGTCAACTTCTTTTAAAGAATTGCTTTGGGATTTTAATTGGTATAGCATTGAATCTGTATATTTCCTTTGGTAGGATGGTCATTTTTACAATGTTGATTCTGCCAATCCAGGAACATGGGAGGTCTTTCCACCTTCTGGTGTCTTCTGCTATTTCTTTCGTTAGGGTTTTAAAGTTTTCATTGTAAAGGTCTTCTACCTCCTTGGTTAGGTTTATACCAAGGTATTTCATTTTTTTAGGGGCTATAGTAAATGGGATTGTTTCTCTCAAGGCTTTTTCACTTCTTTCATTCTGGGCATATAGGAAGGCCTCTGATTTTTGCACATTTATTTTGTATCCTGCCACCCTGCTGAACTTCTCAATTCGTTCCAGGAGCTTCCTGGTGGAGTTTTTGGGATCCCTCAGGTATAAGATCATGTCATCTGCAAATAGGGATAGCTTGACTTCTTCCTTGCCGATTTGAATCCCTCTTATGTCCCTTTCTTGTCTTATGGCTTCAGCTAAGACTTCAAGTACAATATTGAATAGAAGTGGTGAGAGTGGACAGCCTTGTCTAGTTCCTGGTCAAAGTGGGAATGCTTCCAATTGTTCCCCATTGAGCATAATCCTTGCTGTGGGCTTGTTGTATACAGCTTTTATTATATCGATAAAGGTTCCTTTCATTCCTACAGTCTCTAGCGTTTTGATCATAAAAGGCTGTTGGATTTTGTCAAAAGCTTTTTCTGCATCTATCGAGAGTATCATGTGGTCTTGGACTTTGGACTGGTTTATATGATGAATTACATTTATTGATTTGCACATGTTGAACCAACCTTGTGTGCCGGGGGTGAAGCCTACTTGGTCCCCGTGAATGATCTTTTTGATATGTTTTTGAATCCAATTTGCTAAGACTTTGTTGAGAATCTTTGCATCTGTGTTCATCAGAGAAATCAGCCTATAGTTTTCTTTTTTAAGTGAATCTTTATTAGGTTTTGGGATTAAGACGATATTATCTTCATAGAAGGAATTTGGTAGTGTTCCTTCCTTTGCTATTTGATGGAACAATTTAAGGAGTATTGGTGTTATTAACTCCTTAAATGTCTGGTAGAATTCTGTGCTGAATCCATCTGGCCCAGGACATTTTTTGGTGGGAAGATTCGAGATTACTTCTTCAATTTCCTTGTATATTATAGGACTATTTAAATAATTCACAACTTCCTGATTCAATTTAGGTAGGTTGTGTTTACTTAGAAATTTATCCATCTCTTTTGTGTTGTCAAACTTCACAGAGTACAAGTTTTTGAAATATGATATTATAATTCTCTGGATTTCTTGGGTATCAGTAGTGATAACTCCATGTTCATTTCTAATTTTGTTAATTTGGGTTTTCTCTCTCTTGCTTTTGGTTAATTTGACTAGGGGTGTATCAATCTTATTGATTTTTTCAAAGAACCAGCTTTTTGACTGGTTGATTTTTTCTATCTTTTCTTAATCTCGATTTCAGATATTTCTCCCCTTATTTTGTTAATCTCCTCTCTTCTACTACTTTTGGGATCAGATTGCTCTAGTTTCTCTAAAGCTTTAAGCTGCATTGTTAAGTTGTTTATTTCTGATTTCCCATTTTTTTTGATGTAGGCATTAAGAGCTATGAACTTACCTCTTAGGACAGCTTTCATTGTGTCCCAGAGATTTTGGTACGTTGTATTCACTTTCAGGAAATCTTGAATTTCCCTTTTAATTTCTTCCTGAATCCAGTTCTCATTCAGCATCATATTGTTAAGTTTCCAGGAGTTAGTGTATTTTCTCTTGTTTGATGTGTTGTGGATGTCCAGCTTGAGGCCGTGGTGGTCTGATAGGGCACAGGTTAGAATTTCAACTTTTTTATATATGTGTAGATTCGTTTTGTGGCCCAATATGTGATCTATTTTGGAGAAAGTTCAGTGTGCTGCTGAGAAAAATGTGTATTCTTTGGTACGTGGGTGAAAAGTTCGATAGAGATCTGTAAGGTCCATTTCTTTCAGGGTTTGATTAAGTTCCAAAGTGTCTCTGTTAAGCTTTTGACCTGTTGATCTATCCCATGTTGAGAGGGTGGTGTTGAAGTCCCCAAGAATTATCGTTTGGGGGTTGATTTCTTGCTTTAGACGCTGCAGGGTTTTCTTAATGAATGTGGAGGGGCCCGTATTGGGTGCATATATGTTCAGTATTGTGAAGTCTTCCTGGTGAATTGTACCTGTGACTAAAATGTAGTATCCATCCGTGTCTCTTATAATTTTCTTTGGTTTGAAGTCCACTTTGTCTGATAGCATAATGGCTACCCCTGCCTGTTTTCTGCTTCCATTAGCTTGTAGAATTGTTGACCAGCCTTTTATTTTTAGAGCGTGCCTATCTTTTGTGGTGAGATGGGTTTCCTGCAGGCAGCAGATTGATGGATTGTGATTTTTAATACAAGTTTGTAATCTGTGTCTCTTGATCGGTGAATTAATTCCATTAACATTTAGTGTTATAATGGAGAAACTATTTTTAATTCCAGACATTTATTATGTTTAGTAGTTTTTATAAGTATATTGCTTCACTTTTAATGGTGTTATATTTGCCTTCTGTTCTCCTGGATATGCCTGTTTTTTTCTTCATGCTTGAGTATCATTTTTAGCATTTTTTGAAGGCCTGGTTTGGTGGACATGTATCCCTTCAAGTTGTCTTTGTGCTGGAAAGTTTTTCTTTCTCCCTCGATCATGACTGATAGTTTTGCAGGGTAAATCAACCTGGGTTGACATTTTTGCTCATTCAATACTTGAAGTATGTCTCTCCAAGCTCTTCTTGCTTTTACTGTGTCGACTGAGAAGTCATTTGTTATTTTAATAGGTTTACCTTTAAAAGTGACTTGTTTTTTCTCCCTTGAAGCTCTCAGCACCAGTTCTTTATCTTGAATGTGGAGTGTTTTAACTATTATTTGCCGTGGGGTGCTTCTGTTTTGGTCATATCTGTTTGGGGTGCGGAATGCCTCTTGTATATGGATGGGCCTCTCTTTTTTTAGATGAGGAAAGTTTTCCTTGATGATCATTTGAAAAATTTCCTCAGGGGTGGTATTTTGAGATTCTTGCTCTGGTATTCCATGAATACGCATGTTAGGCTTCTTCAGGGTGTCCCATATCTCTTGGATATTTCTCTCAAGTATCTGTTTGGCTTTAACAACCTCTTCCATTGAGCTGGTTATTACTCCCACTTTATCTTCAAGGTCTGACATTCTGTTTTCTGCTTCATTAGTTCTATTGATAAGACTCTGTAGAGTTCTGGGTTGAAGATAATTTGTCTTGTAGCTCAGTTTTAAACTCTGTTTGAGTCTGTTTTAACTGCTCTTATGCCAGTTTCTGTTTCTTGCACTGTTTTTCTCAACTCCTCCAAATGTCTGTTGTGTTCCTCTTCAAAGCTATTGATTCGATTATGTAATTCCTCCCTGATTTCCTCTTTCATAGTATTGAACATGGTAATGATCATATTTTGAAAGTCGTTATCCTGGGTCAGGCTTTCTTGGCCTTTTTCCGTGGGTTTGTTCTGGTTGGAGTCTAACATTATGGGATTAATTTCTTCAGTGGGAAATTTGTTTACTTGAGTGTTGCTTCTCATGGATTTGCACTTTGACTTTGGCATTGTCGTTTTAAGTCTTAAGATCTTTCAATTTCACCAAACTGAATTATTTGGCCTGGGGTTCTGGGGGTGGGCAGGGACAGAGCTTACCTAGGTCAGGGGTGAGGCCCGGCTGGACTGAGCGCGCGTCCAGACCGACGTAGCGGGGTGGGGAAGGGAGGATGGGGGCGTCGGCGTGGAGCTATTTAACCCGAGGGTAGCTGGGGCGGGGCCCGGGCGCAGGGGGAGGTCCTCCTCGTCCCTCGGCCATGCGGGCGCGGCTTTGGCTGGATGGCGGGAGTCGGATCCGGGTCCCTTTGGGCTGACCTGAGGTTCTGGTGGGCGGGCGCGGCTGGGGCTTACCTAGAGTCGCGGGGTGAGGCCTGGCTGGACCGCGCGCGCGGGTCCTGACCGGCGGAGCGGGGTGGGGTGAAAGGGCATCTTGTTGCTTTTATCTTAGATCCATCCAGAACTTTCTACTTTCATCAAGGCCTTGGGGTACATGTTCAAGAATTCCTATGGCCTGTATTTCTGATAATACCCAGAGTTGACCATAGTCTACACTCTACTTGATGCTTCCCAGTCCCTGTCACTTTTTGGACCTCTGCCAGTGATCCATTCACTCCAAAATCTTCAACTAAGAATCTGCTGAAGTGGACATTGAGGAGGGAGCGCTTGTACCTTGTTCTGATACAACTAGAAACCATATCTATCTACTTCCCCATCTATATAGTAACTGAAAGATCAAACACTTGGGCACCTGGGAGACTGATGCCACTTCGCCATGGGACCTGGAAGAAGAAGGGACAGATCTGGCTGTCCACACCCCAGCCCAGGCTACTCTGTTCTTGTATCTGATGACATTACTCCTCACCCCAAATCTCCTCGTGTCCTCCATTCCCCACAAGCTAAGCATGTACCCTTCAACTGATTTTTCCCAGCCATATCATAGCATCTACCTTGGTTCAGTCACACAGCTTCTACCCAAGCACCAGCGTACATCACCAACGGTTCATTGCCTCTTCCATGATTGACTGTGGGACAGGTCTGATCTGTGTTGCCCATGCTGGATTTGAATCCTGGGCTCAAGCAATCATCCTGCCTCATATTTCAGGCATCTGACACAGACTAGAGAGGAGTACCATCATGCCTGCTGAATCTGTTTTTTTTTTCCCCTGGGTCTGTTGAAGAGGCAATGGGTATGTAAGAGTCGGATCGGAGACCAGGGTATGTCTGGATGGTGTGATAAAGTCCAGGGGCAAGACTTGTTGCTGTGGCACTTCCCTAAGTTCCTCCACAAGTACAGGGACCAGAAATGAGGTCCATGGTCTCTCTAGCAGAGAAGGTGAGAGTTGTTTTCCTGCTCAGCTGATTGTTGCAGGCCAAGAAATCATATTTGAGTGAGCTTGTTCTGAATCCTGTCTCCCTATATTTGGAAGTACTGGAGGACAGTGTGGGACAAACTGTGGGACATGAAGATATATTCCCACCCCAAATGTAACCTCTACTTTGTATCTGTCCCACATGAACACAAGGGGAGACTTTGGGACCACTTGTGTCCCAGAATGACATGACTTTTTTCACTGATAGGTCAAGTAGAGCTGTTATGAGAACAAAATTCACAGACATATGGTCATTGCTTTCTTTTGGAAACAATTCCACCATGTATCGCAGCCTGATCTAGATAGAACTCAAGCTCCAAGCTCAGTGCTGTAGGGCCCAGTTCTATTGTACCCACTAGTTTAGAAACCAGAGGCTGGTGATTATTCCCAAGAAATCCTGAGGTCTTTTGTGGTTTTGGAATTCTTTAGAGATTTTCTAGATTTCAGTGAGAGTGTTTTGTAACTAGGTTAGACTTTAGATTGCTAGTGAATGTTCAAATGTTCTAAATTGAGATGAAGAGCTTAATTTTGATTTTCAGCAAATAAATTTAAACACATTACTTCTGAAGGCTTGCTCAACTTTTCAATGGCTGTTAAGAACTGAAAAACGACCTTCTGGCTCTGGTTTCTAAAGAATTAGTTTTAAAGAATAAAGAATCACAGACTGGCAGTCCGTAAGTCTTGTCTTAACAGCCCGTATTAACCAGTGTTTCCATTTCTAACACTTATCCTACCTGGTGAAGCAGAGCCCAGGAGGTCAAGATCAGCAGGAGATAGATATGCATTGTCCTAGGTTATCTATTTCCTCAAAAAGCACATGCAAACAATTCAAGCCTCTTCCTGAAATAGGAATCTTGCCTAAGCTCAGGTGAAAACAACATTTTTAAGATTCTTTCTGTGCCATCTATTAATCTGATGTTACCTTTCATCAGAGCTAACTGACAAACATCCAGACGGGGCAGATGTCACATGCATATTTCTCCTTAATTTAATTTTTTAGTAGTTATGCTCCAGGCCTTAAGTCATCCTCTGTCCTCAGGCTCAGAGCTACTGGGACTTTATACCAGGTGTGGCAGCATTCTCTTATAACCCCAACATTGGGAGATGGATACAGGTTGTGGAAGTTCCCCTGAATGATTGTCGATAAATTACCATCAAAGAGCTTAAGGGAACAAAAGGTTTATTTTCTTATGATAGTCCGGTTGCAGTTTTTAGTCCAGTTTAATGGGACTGGAGAGCATGCACCAACACCAGAGCTGAGGAACTGGCCACACTATCACCACATAATGGCTAAGAGAGGGACGATCTTTACTTGCCAGGTCAGCATGTCTGGCCAAGTGTGTACAAGGATGCCGACTCTCTCAACCAGCCCTCTGTGTTTTACTCCTGGGCCTAATCCCACCCACCATGGGTTGGCCTTCCCCATCAGCCAGATAGTTTTGCAGGTTTGCTCTGGGCTTAACCCAACCACTAATTCTCCACAAATGTGGCCAGAGCTCAAACCCTCAACTGTCAAGTTAACACCTGTGCCTAACAGGTGGATCCCAGAAACTCATTTGGAAATTAACTACCATCTCACTAAAGGTTTTAGAAAGTTGGTCTTGAGATCATTCCATTGTGAGCTCTGCAGGCTGATGTCCTGTGGAAGATATCAAATGCTGCACTTTGCTAGGAGGGGTGGGAAATTCAAGGCATTTCATTAGAATGGGTCAAAGCTGATTTATTTGTTTGTTTCGTAGACACTCATCATTCACACATTAAGTACAGAGCTTGGTGTAATGGCTCCCCTGTCCTTTGGCAAGATGAGGCTTTAGTGTTAGGAGTCTGAGCTAAAGGAGATGTGAATGGCCTGTATGAGTGTGTGTGTGTGTGTGTGTGTGTGTGTGTCTGTGTGTGCGTGTGTGTGTGTGTGTATACAGGAAGTATATTGTGTTCACTTCCTTAGCAACGCCTTGCTTCCCTACTCACTAAAACTCACAAGCTCAGAGCCAAAAATGAAACAAGCATGCAAATGAAACAAAGTGAATAGCTGTGGATACAGACCTGCCTTTGAGATCAGCAGAGAATTTAAGGACTTCTGCTGATTTCTAGGAAAATGAAATCTGTGATTTAAGAATTGTCTTTTTTTGAGGATTAAGGCAGCGTTTTTAGAGGAGAAAAAGAATGAAACTCATGGACATTGATTTCATGAGGGGCAAGAATGCAGTCTGATGGCTGCTCCAAAATGCTGTGTTCTTGTGTTTGGAGATTGAAGTGGGAGATGAACATAAGAAAATTAGAGGAGAAATAGGTGGATCTTAGTACCAAACTCACTTAGAGACACTCAAAGACAAATCTCTGTAATACCTACAGTAATTGCAAAGATTATAAACAGGAAAAGAAGGGGAAGGAGGGCCCCACCAGAAACAAGGAGAGAGGGGATCATGCTACAGCAGAGATAATAGGCCACCATCAAGGACTGCAAGTAAGTAATGAAACATCTGGTTAAGTTCACAGACTTTCCTTCCTGATCATTTGCAACTGATGGGGTATGATCTCACCAGAAGGGAGGGCATATAGGCTGCCAGATAGAAAGTAACCATTTTGCAAATGAATGATTGACCCCTCTCTCACCGCGGTCTCCTACTTTTATTCCATCTACTTTGAATATACTCTTATAACAAGACTCTAACAGGTTTTTATCTCTGGCCAGGGGGGTGAAATCCAATACCCATCGGGATGGAGCCAAGGGCATTGCAGGAGCAGCAAAACTAAAAAAAAAAAAAAAAAAAAAAAAAAAAACATAATTCAGAACATCAGAGACTCTATATCACCCACTTGGAACTGGGCCAGCCTAATCTCTCCCCATCCTGAATCTCAGGGACATTTGCGGAAGAGGGGGCAGTAAGATTGTAAGAGCACAAGGATGGGAGGAGTAATTATATACAAGATGCTCCACAAAAGTTAGGGCCGAAGCAATCATATTTGGACTTTGCATGACTTGCACAATGTCCAACACATTATTGACCCCACAAAGTCTACCATGGACTAAAGGCACTAGGATCCTCAGAGGCTAGGGACTGACAGTCACAGTAGTGTTCTTAAGCTTAAGGGGAACACAGGAAAGGTTCTGGGAAATGCCCCTGGGTCCTTGCACCTCATGGGAGAGGAGGACCCAGAGGAGAGTTTGGCATGAACATTGAAGGATGCTCCGGGGATGGGGGAGAGGCACTGGGGGGAAGGCACTGGGGGATAGGGAGGGAGGAGGAGAGGGAGGAGCATGGGGGTCGGGGGGTGGTGGAGGGAGGGAGGGGACAGGTGTACCTGTTAAGTTTGTATGAGCGAGAAAAAAAGTTAGAGGAGAGAAAGAAAAGAAGTTATGGACTCCAGACATGAAATTCATGAGAGGCAAGGGAGCCAAAGAGAACTCACAGACATAATCGGTGAGGGTCCAGTGAGAGAGAGCTGGAAAAGGAACTCACGGATTCCACAAGTAACACCTGCAATCCATGAATAAGGGAACCAAAAGGAACTAATGGACTGCAGACATGGATTCCATGAGTTTTTCATATTCCTTCAAGATGAAATAATTCAGACTTAATATCCAAAATGAATGGTGAAGTGACTATCCTGAGATAATCTTTTTTTGATGAAATGTAAGAAAACAGGTATGCAGTCTGTTCCATTTTCCTTTTCTGTGCTTCTTAAAATAAGCAAAATGCCTCATGGAATTTTTAAACTTGGGAAGTAAATATATGCTTTAAGGTCTGAAACAATTAGACCAAGTTAATAAGTTATGTTCCAAATATTGGTCCCTAGAGCTAATCAAAATGCAATAAACAAACAAACAAACAAACAAATAATAAATAAATACTATAATCTGATTGTAGTCTTCTTAGTACAAGTCTGCTGTGACCAAAAAAAAAAAAAAAAACCTTCCAGTCCCACTGGGTGAAGGAGCTGTTCTCAGACTGGGTGGTTCTGAGCCACAGGAGAGAGTCTGCTGGCTTGGGGGTCAATAGGGAGGGAGTTTTCAGCAACCCTAATTAGAAAACATATAAGTCCTTTTTCCAAGGTCTGAATTATTTCATCTTGCAGACAGTTACTTTTGACCTTTTTCTCAGCAACCCTAATTAGAGAACACATAAGTCCTTCTTCCAAGGTCTGAATTATTTCATCTTGCAGATACTTTTGACCTTTGGCTATTTAAAATAATTTTTCTATGGATAAAGGTCTGTAAATATCCCTATAAATCTTGCATATTGTTATTTGGGGTACATAGTCAGAAATGGAATTATTGGATTAATGGAAATTCTTCTTTTTTAACTTTTTTTGAGGAATCGCCATAGTATTTCCCAATGCATGGTAATTTGTGCATGACCACCAATGGTGCATAAGAATTCCAACTTCTCTCCAATCTTGACCATTCATTATTTTCTGATCAGTTTGCTTTATAAAGCAACTATAATGGCTATAAAGTAGAGAAGTGCTTCTTCTAAAATCAGAAAATGTTTACTATCTTTAGAGACTTAGAAAAAGAAATCCCTAGAGGACACACTTCAAATCAGCAGTCAATTTATTATTTACCTGTTTTTCTCTCCTGTTGTCTTAATCTGTTAGGCATAATAAAATGGCTAAACCTGCAGAAACAATACAAACTGATGACTCACAGTTTTAGAGAAGCCCAAGACACATATGACGTCTCTGCTCCAGAAATGGACTCGAAATTGTATCCTCCTATAGTGGGAGGAATCTGAGAGCTGAGTGAGTCTCCTGTGTATGGGAACTTATTTTATGTCACTTTTGGTATGCATCTTCTTAATAGGTGCCTTCCTAATATGTTCTTCTCTTTTTCATCCCTGGGAGGTTTGTGGAAGATGAGTTAGGACATGTATCTGTCAGAGAGTTGGGCCTCACCTCAGCTACTCACCTGTTTCTACTGATGTCTTCCTTGAAAGCCCTTTGTTTGTGTCCACTGTACTTAGCAGTGGTGAATGAATCTGTACTCCTGTCTTGGCAGGGCACACGGGCCCTTTATGACAAGTGCTAAGGCCCAACAGCAGATCACACAACTTGTTAGGACATGAATAGGACTAAGTCATAGCCCTACTTGTCTTCTTTTCCAGGGTCTCTTCTCATGATTGGTACCTGCCTCTAGACTGGAAAGTCCATCTATGTACCCAGAACCCAACACGATGGCAGTGGGATTACCTGTTAACAGCCAGCATGCATCCATTTTGCTTTTCTTCTTGCTTCCTGGAATTCTAAAGCCCTGCGACTTTGTATAAGCCTTTGAGAGCACCAAATTGGTTCAAGAGTCAGCAACTGTGCCTTTAGATATCTGTATTCTTGAGCACACTTCAGGGATAGCCACCCACTCTGCCTTCATCATGAGAAGTTTTTGATGTGTTCAAAAGCCTTGGGGTAATAAGTGGACCTGGTATCATGCTCAGTGACAAAGTGCTTGCCTAATTTGTGCCAGCCTCTGGGTTTGTGTTCAACACCCAAAATTCTTTATCCACTGTTTTGTAATTGAATCTGTAGCCTTTGCTAATAAACTCCACATTGTTCATCAGTATTTTGTTTTTTGGGCCCTTGCATAATAGGAGAGCTCACTGGGTGAGCTCTGAAAGTGCCAGGCATGATAGCAAGCAGGGATATAGAGCAAATGGACAAGAGAAGGGAATTCTTTTCTGTGTCCTCCAGAAGGGGGTGCCCACTCTTGCCACAGCCCACCATTATGCCATGACTCTCCCTGAGTCATATTAATGAGCAGAAATGATGGAGACAGAAACACTGCAATTAATCTGAGCTCATCAGAAGACAATCCCTTCCTAACTGGGCTAGGTCACAGTGGGGCTGAAGCATCCAGCCAGGAACAGTTCAGAGAATGGGGAATGAGAGATCTGGGAAGACTGTGTTGCTCCTGGCTAACCCAAAAGATACTTCACACATTTCCTAAGAGGGGGTGACCCAAGAAATGAGAGGACAGAGGACAATCAGGAGAATCATCAGGAGATGTGGTCCAGGTACATTTCTGCATTTTGCTTTATCTATGCTTTTGTTATAACTGATGTTCTATCAACTATAAAATCTTAATTATTTTTAGTTCCAATGTGAGGATGCTATATCCAGATACTTGAGATGGGTAAATCAATACAGATGACTGTGCTTTCAATGTGTCACAGTTCTCAGAATCAGATATATAATCATGAAATATCAAAAGTATTCTGTTTTGCATCCCCCTTATACTGAATTGGGCTGGCAAGGCACCATTTATACAATGGACTATCCTGGGTGTCAACTTGACACATCTGGTATCAACTAAGATCAGCTGAGACTATACCTGAAAAGATCAACTGAGACTACCTGAAGGGATTATACTCACCCTAGATCCTATTAGAACCTCCATAGATCTCATAGGAACCTCCCAGTAATGGACCTTATAAAAGAGAACTACCAAAGAGAAGAGACACTTTTGTGGCTGTGCTAGGACTCACTCTTCTTCTGGCTGCCTGGTTTCTTTGTTTCTTCAACCCTCTAGTCTTCCAACCCTCCAAGTCTTCGACTACACTAAAGACTCTAGGAATTCTCCAGCCTTCAGCCATCACCCACTTGATAACTGGACTGAGAAACTACTGGCAGCCATCGTTGGACTACCTCGGGCATATCTGTAAGCCAACTCAATACATTCCATATATACATACATTCCATATATATATACATTCCATATATATTCCATATATATACACATTACATATATATATTACACACACACACACACACACATATATATATATATATATACATTCCACATATATACATTCCTTTTTTTTTCATTGTGTCGATTCTGTGTCTTTAAAGAACCTAATACAGAGTATCACTAGTGCTGGGAGTTAATCTAAAAACCTGAGGACAAGGGGTTTTAGTGATCTATTGGAGATCATCCCCAATTAGCACCAAGTCAATAAAAGTGCCTCTTAAAGGATCAATATCTGAGTTTCCTTCACGTAAAACATGTAGATCCTATGTGATTTTTCAGACTATGATAGACTTAGACAGCAATTTTGAAAGTGGCCAGTGGGCATATGAGGTGTCTTTGGCCTGTCTGTGGAAGAGACATGCACAGCAGTGTGAAGTCCTGTGGAACTGAGAAGCCACTGATCAGTGATGTTGGGTTTCTTAATGCATCATCCAAGAAGCTCACTCTTCCCATGATGACATTCTGCCATTTTTCTGTCTGGGACCTGTGGCCTCATCCAGTTCTTCCTACACACAGAGAGTATATAGTTTGAATAAGAAAGGTATGGTATTCAGCTTGTATTACTGAGGCATAATCCCTGAGATTATTGATGTACAAGAAGAAGAGATTTCTTGGCTCAGTTTGATACTTAAGTCTGTGCTTGTCTGCTTTTCTGTTCTAGTCTTGTAGCAAGTAGAATTTTATCCTGGGAATAACTGGTAATTTTATTAAGTTATTCCTATCCTTGTAGCCTGCAAGTCTAGAGAGGGCTGGCTTTTATATCAACAACTATTCCATGAGCCTCCTCAAGGTATCAAGCCAGAGAAAGTGGTAAATAGGAAGAGGCAAGGGCAAGATATTTCCCAAATATATCTTCCTAGGGATCTGTCTCCTCACTTCCTGCCTTTCACCATTTTCTGATGATGCCATGATGTTTAAATCTATCGAGGGACTATTCCATTCAGGATCATCTGTTGCTAAAACTGACTTAGTCAGAGGATCAAGTTAATTCATTCCTTACCACCAACAAGCAGCTGGAAGCCATTTTACTCTGCAGAACAGGGCCTATTTGTTTTAGTGCAATTCTGAATGTCATGTGTTTGACAAGAATCAAGGCACTCAGCAATTCCATTTTCCAATCAAAACTACCCTGAGTTTTCCATGATAGATACAATTGGCCAGAGAAAGAGAAAGAAAAAGAAAAAAAAGATATATGATTGGCCAAGAATAGGTGACTAATGTGCCTGTTTACATTAGTTCAGCTCAACAAACAAACAAACAAAAAACAAAAACAAAACAAAAAACCCAGCCATCTCCCAGGGTGAATATGGTAGGATTCTTTTGCCATCCTGGCCTAGTCTGCACATTACTTTTGAGTTTCTTTAAACAGTATTAGTAGTGAACTACTGAGCACTGCAATAAAGTGTGCATGGGCATGATCTTCAAAGAGCAAAAATGTATTTCATTATAATATTATACAGAAATCATTCCTTTTTAATTTTTAGGCATTAGTACAAAAATTATTGAATGGTAATTATTTGTAATTTTGTAGCCTGCACAATTACATTGTCAATGCTCATATTTGTAGCACTGAAATAAAGAAAAATCGAGACTTTCTTTAGCAATAGGCCACAAAGTTAGTGCTCTTCCCCACTCCACAGTCTGCCTCCCCTACGTGTCCAGCAAAACTGTGTTTACAGTGTCATGGATGGCCTGGTAAGACTGAATTCCAGTACATTTGGATGAGAGAGCAAAGAAGGCTTGGCTGAGTTGACCCAGGGCCTTGGTGTTATTTATTGTTGGACGTAAGAATTAACTGATAAGGTTATGACCCTCTTGCCTGGCTGATTCTGACTTTATCTTCTTACCCAGGCCCAGATTATGAGAAAGCTGGCTTTGTAACAATGAAGAAGACACTGTGCAGACATGGCCACCTAGGTCATTTTTTTTGAGCCTCCTGTCTAGCTAGTCTTGTGTCGGTTTATAAAATGCTACTTATTCTATCTTAATTAATATCAATAAAATTTATTTCAGAGGGTGGTACTTACAGATAAGTCCCAAGGTGATTTAAAACACAGAGGAAGAAGAAATAATTCACAGGAGAACAGATTGATAAAATCAGCAGGGCGGGCAGATGAGGGGACATCACAGTCTCAGTGAGGTCTCTCCTGTCGCCTGCTTCCTGAAACTTTATTTTATACCAGATGTAAATAGGCGCTGGGGATCAGGTTGCAAGCTAGAGCAAAGGACTTAAGATTAGTGGAAAGAGAGATAGGGAAATGAGAGTTCTCCTAGCTTTCAGAGCACAGACAGCCAATCTGTGACGTCAGGAGAAATCAACTTTGTATAAAATTCTTCAGATAATATGAGGTCCCTTTGTCTAGGCAGTATCCCAACCCCCTCTTTCCTCTAGATTGTATTCTTCACTCCTGTTTCTGAATCAAAAAGCTTGAGAATCACAGAATTCTTTGACTGCTTTGTGTGTAATTGATGCAAAATTGCTCTTTGACACAAGTATGTGAACATGCAAATAAGTGCACCTGTAGAATGGCAGGAGGGAAAAAACAGTGGGATTTTTTCTTCACTTTGTTTTGAAGTATCAGTCAGAGGTAAAAGTGCCCTACATTTGAAAAACCTAGGAAGACTGACAGAAATTAGAATTAAAGTGACACATTCTACATGGGCCAGTTGGGATTCAAAGATAGGTACAGTGAAATCCTTTTCATTCATGTTTCTTTCTTTTCTTTCTTTTGCTTTCATTCCCACTCTTAGTTAACATCCATCAATCATCCAATAGAGTATTTATGACAACCAAGTATTTTTCATTGATACAAGTAAGTGCTTAACAGATCAATGAATAAGGGTTGAAGATCCAGATATAAGCCCACACAACTACAGTCATTTGATCTTTGACAAAGGGGTCCAAAAAATCCAATGGAAAAAGAACAGCATCTTTGACAAATGGTGCTGGCAAAACTGGATCTCCACATGCAGAAGATTAAAACTGGACCCTTACTTGTCACCATGTACAAGACTTAATTCCAAATGGATCAAAGACCTCAATATAAGGCCAGAGACTATAAAACTTTAGTTGAAAGGGTAGGGAACTCCCTGGAGCTGATTGGACTAGGCCAACAGTTCCTAAACGGAAATCCAAACCACAGTCACTACAACCAATACTCAATAGATGGGATCTTATGAAATTAAAGAGCTTCTATTCAAATAAAGAGATTGTAACTGAAGCACAAAGGCAACCCTCAGAATGGGAGAAAATCTTCACTAACCACATATCTGATAGAGCTCTATTATCCAGAGTGCATAAAGAATTCAGAAACCTAAACACCAAGGAAACAAATGGCCCAATTAAAATTTGGCCTTGAACTTAAAAGAAACTTTACCAGGGAAGAAATTGAAATATCTAACAAATACTTTAAAAAATGCTCCACATCCTTAGCCATCAGGGAAATGCAAATCAAAACCTCCCTGAGATATCATCTCACCATGGTCAGGATGGCAAAAATCCACAATACAAATAACACCAAATGCTGGAAAGGATGTGGCGAGAAGGGAACTCTCCTACATTGCTGATGGGAATGCAGGCTTATACAACCACTCTGGTGAGCCATCTGGCGATTCTTAAAAAAGTTAAAGATTGAAATGTCATATGACTCTGCTATTCCACTTTTGGGAATAATCCCCCATACAGCAAAAATTCACAAGCATGACCATGCTCATAGCAGCACTATTTACAAAAACAAAATCATGGAATCAACCCAAATGCCCAACAGTTGACAAGTGGATAAGGTAAATGTGGTACATTTATACAATGGAATACTACTCAGTCATCAAAAATGATGAATTAATGAAATTTGCTAAGAAATGGATGGAATTAGAAAAGATTATACTGAGTGAAGTCTCCCAGACACAGAAAATTAAATGCTGTATATACTCCTAATAGGTTGATCCTAGTAACAAATCCACTTAGTGACACACTCAAAGATAAATCTCTGTAACACCTACAGTAATTGCAAAGATTATAAGCAGGGAGGAAAGAGGAAGGAGGGCCCCGCCAGAAACAAGGAGAGAGGGGATCATACTACAGCAGAGAAAATAGGCCACCATCAAGGACTGCAAGTAAGTAATGAGACATCTGGTTAAGCTCACAGACTTTCCTTCCTGGTCACTTGCATCAGATGGGGTATGATCTCACCAGAGAGGGCATAAAGTCTGGCAGATAAAAGATAACCATCCTGCAAATGGGAGACTGACTCCCAACGCACCGCAGTCTCCTACTCTTATTCCATTTACCTTTGAATCTACTCTTACTTATAATAAGACTCCATTTTGGGGCTGGAGAGGTGGCTCAGGGGTTAAGCCTCTGCCTTGCAGGTGGAAGGTCCTGAGTTCGGATCCTAGACCCCACGTATAGATGCCGGGTGGAAGCGGGGGCAGCCTGCTTTTCTGGTCCTGGTATGGCGGAGCCTGTGAATCCTGGGGCAGAGTAAACAAGGAGGAGGTGGAGGCGTCCACGGTGGTTCCCAGATTCATCCGTGGTTCTACACACACACACACACATACACATACATACATGCACACATGCGCACACATGCATACACACAAAATTGAATAAATAATAAATAATAATAAATTTTTTTTAAAAAAGACTCCATTTTAACAGCCTTTTATCTCTGGCCAGGGGGTGACATCGAATACCCATCAGGATGGAGCCAAGGGCGGTTCAGGAGCAGCAAAACTGAAAAAAGAAATCAACAAACCATAATTCAGAAAATCAGAAACTCTACATCAACCCCCTGGAACCAGGCCAGCCTAATCTCTCCCCATTCTAAAGCTCAGAGAAATTTGCGGAAGAATGGGCGCTAAGATTGTAAGACCCTAAAGATGGGGAGAAGTAACAATATGCAAGATACCCCAAAGTAATCAAAGTAGGACTTTGCATGATTGGCGTAATGACCAACATATCATTGAACCCCCAAAGTCTAGTATGAATCATAGGCACTAGGATCCTTAGAGGCAAGGATTAACAGCCACAATATTGTTCATATACTAAAGGAGAACACAAAAAAGAGCTCTAGGCAATGCTACTGAGTCCTTACACCTCATCAGAGAGGAGGACCCAAAGGGAAGTTTGACATGCACACTAAAGGATGCTCCAGGAATGGGGGGGTGGGCACTAGGAGAAGGGGAGGGAGGGCAGAAAAGAAGGGGAAAAGGGGGGAGGGAGGGGAGGAGTCCATGGAGGAGAGGAGGAAGGAAGGGGAATGGGCTACTTATCAACTTTGTATGAGTGGAAAAAATTTAAAAAAAAAACACTAAGTGCTTAATGTTACTAAAGAAAGGGGAACAGGATTGCCCTCTTGCTCATCTCTGTGTTCATTTGCCTTGTCAAAATTTCAGTCATAAATTTGGATGGCAAAAATCCTAACAAGACACACAGTAGTACTGACTGAGATATTGGGACAAAGAAAGAAGGCCCAGTCTGAGACAGGGGCAAGGGGCATTGCGACTGGCCTGAAAACCATTGTAGCTTCCATGCTGACAGTTAGCAACAGCTTCATTCTGTCTTGGCAACATGGAATGGCATGCCTTCCTAATTCTCCCACTAATGCCAACTATGCAAAAAGCTTCCAAATTAATATCCTGTGCCCTGGAAGGGCCGCTGGCCTCAGAAGAAGCTGGAAAGCAACCATAACCAATGCTGACATTGCCCTGGTATCATTTGCTGTCTCAGTATCCAGAAGGTTTGGCTTTTAGTACCTAAACTGGAATATCACAAATCTTTGTCCCAAGATTTGAACTTCTGCCCATGCGTCAGGGTCTGTTTTCAAAGATCAAATTAGAAAAGCTCTGTCTGTTGGCAAGGACTATACGTGTCTTTCTTGGCACTCCAGAATTTGTAACTTAGGCCCTGAAGTCCACTCATCAAATGCAGTCTAGTTCCCATGGGGTCTGGGACTCTAAGAAACTATCATGAAGCAGGTTTGGACACTTGGCAGAAGCAAATACAAAGCTTTCTGGATGGGCAGCCTCAAGCCTTGGAACCCTAGGAGGGCCATCAATCCTCACCACAGGACAAACTGGAAGAAGTAAGAAAACCCAGTACCATCGGGAAGCATCAGCTCAGTGACACAACAGCCAGAAACGCAAGTTATTTGCAAAATAACTTGTGAATTGAAAGAAATGGAAATGGAGATGGTATTAGCTAACACAACTAGGTAAATCTGAAAAAGACCAAAATGAAAATTATGCTTACCAAAACTAACCTCTAAAATATGATAAAAAGCATGAAGTGCTTGCTTTGGCAGTACATGCACTAAAATTGGAATGATACAGAGAAGATTAGCATGGCCCCTGTACAAGGATGAGGAAGCTTCAATACTTTTCATGTAAGTAGTGAGACATCTGATGCAGCTCACTCTCACTTCCCTTCCTGGTCACTTGCGACAGAACAGGTTTGTTCTTACCAATCAAGGAGTGTTATTGAGACTAGCAGATAGATGATAACCATCCTGCAAATTGGACACTGATTCCCCCTTACTGTTGTGTTCTACTCCTATTCTTCCATCTACCTTTGAGTCTCCTCTTATATTAAGATCTTCACTTAAACAGTCTTTTATCTTTGGTTAGGAGGTGACCTTACATACCAGTCAAGATGCAGCCAAGAGTGATGCAGAAAGAGCAAAACTGAAAGCAACAACAAACCATAATTCAGAACACCAAAGACTCAATATTAATCATCTGGAGCTAGAACAGCCAAATCTCTCCCCATCCTAAAGCTCAGGGAACCTTTAGGAAGAAGGAGCAGAAAGATTGTAAGAGCCTAAAGATGGGGAGGACCAACAATGTGCAAGACACTCCACACAAGTTAGGGCTGCAGCAGCCAGAATTAGATTTTGTCTGACTTACAAAATGGCTGACATGTCAACCACCCTCCAAAGTCTAGTATGGATCACAGGGGAGAAGGCTCCAGGCAATAGGATCCTTAGAGGTAAGGGACTAATAGTCATAATAGAGTTTCCATTCTAATGGGAGCCCAAGAAGGGGCTCCGGGATATGCCACTAAGTCCTGAACGTTCACTAGGGTGGAGGACCCACAGGAAAGTTTGGCATTCACAAAAAGGATGTTTCAGAGGATGGGAAGGAGGAAGGGGGAGGCACTGGGAGATGGGGAGGAATAGGGTAAAAGGGGGAAATGGAGAAGAGTGTAATGTCAGTCATAAAACAAAGCATCAGGGTTAAAAATAATAATCTCAACTGAGGGCTGA
The DNA here is from genome assembly GCA_023101885.1 of Typhlomys cinereus. Lineage (NCBI taxonomy): Eukaryota > Metazoa > Chordata > Mammalia > Rodentia > Platacanthomyidae > Typhlomys > Typhlomys cinereus. The sequence goes on along the minus strand of JALPQD010000032.1, from coordinate 1,533,007 downwards.
AAACGAGGCTGACAGAGACTATAAAAACCATAGTTGAAAGGATAGGGAACTCCCTCGAGCTGATTGGGCTAGGCTAACAGTTCCTAAACAGACATCCAATGGCACAGTCACTGCTACCAACTCTCAACAGTTGGGATCTGGTGAAATTAAAGAGCTTCTGTTCAGATAAAGAGATTGTAACGCGAGCTCAAAGGCAACCCACAGAATGGGAGAAAATCTTCACTAACCACACATCTGATAGAGCTCTATTATCCAGAGTGCACAAAGAACTTAGAAAACTAAACTCCAAGGAAAACAATGGCCCAATTAAAAAATGGGCTCTGGAACTTAAGAGAAACTTTACCAGGGATGAAAATAAAATGTCCAACAAATATCTTAAAAAATGCTCCACTTCCTTAGCCATCAGGGAAATGCAAATCAAAACTTCCCTGAGATATCATCTCACCCCGGTCAGGATGGCAAAAATCCACAATACAAACAACACCAAATGCTGGAGAGGATGTGGAGAGAGGGGAACTCTCCTACATTGCTGGTGGGAATGCAGGCTCATACAGCCACTCTGGCGAGCCGTCTGGAGATTCTTAAAGAAATTAAAGATTGAAATGCCATTTGACCCTGCTATTCCACTTTTGGGAATAACCCCCCATACAGCAAAAATTCACCTCGATAGCAGAAGCACAACCATGTTCATAGCACTGTTTACAATAGCAAAGTCATGGAATCAACCCAAATGTCCAACTGTTGACCAGTGGATAAGGAAAAAATGGTACATCTATACAATGGAGTACTACTCAGCCATCAAAAATGATGAATTACTGGAATTTGCCAAGAAATGGATGTTATTAGAAACAATTATATTAAGTGAAGTATCCCAGACCCAGAAAATTAAGTGCGTGTGTACTCCCTAATAGGTAGCTCCTAGTACCAAACCCACCCAGCCCACCTAGAGACAGTAATTGCAAGGATTATGAACAGGAGGGATGGGGTAGGAGGGCCACACCAGAAACAAGGAGAGAGGGGACCATGTTACAGCAGAGAAAATAGGCCTCCATCAAGGACTCAAATAAGTAATGAGACATCTGATTAAGTTCACAGACTTTCGTTCCTGATCATTTACTACTGAGGGGGTATGATCTCACCAGAAGAGGAGGGCATATAGTTTGACAGATAAAAAGTAACCATTTTGCAAATGGGTGATAGACCCCTCCCTCACTGTGGTTTCCCACTTTTATTACATCTACCTTTGAATGTGCTTTTATCACAAGACTCTAGTTTAACAGCTTTTTGTCTCTGGCCAGGGGGTAACATACAATGCCCACCAGGATGGAGTGAAGGACATTGCAGGAGCAACAAAACTGCAAAAGAAAATCAACAAACCACAATCCAGAACTTCAGAGACTCTATATCAACCACCTAGAACTAGGCCAGCCTAATCTCTCCCCATCCTGAAGCTCAGGGACATTTGCAGAAGAGGGGGCGGTAAGATTGTAAGAGCAAAAGGATGGGAGGAGCAATGATATGGAAGATACTCCATACAAGTTAGGGCTGAAGCAATCATAATTGGACTTTACATGCCCTGCGCATTGTCCAACACACTATTGACCTCACAAAGTCTAGCATCTGCTAAAGGCACCAAGATCCTTGGAGGCAAGAGATTGGCAGCCACAGCAGTGTTTCTATACCTAAGGGGAACGCGGGAAAGGATTCAGGGAAAGGCCACTGGGTCCTTGTACGTCATCGGAGAGGAGGGCCCAGAGGAAAATCAAGCATGCACAAGAAAGAACTCTCTGGGAATTGGGGCGCGAGGCACTGGGGGATGGGGAGGGAGGGGGAGCAAGGGGTACGCGGGGGGTGGAAGAGGGAGGGAGGGAACTGGTGTACCTATTAAGTTTGTATGAGCTGAAATAATAATAAAAATATATTAATAAAAAAAGAGTGTTACAAGAGAGGTTTCCTTTTTTTTTCTCCTACATTTTATTTTTTTTCCCAATCATACAAGCTCAATAGGTATCCCGTCCTCTCCCTCACTCCACCCATCCCCACTCCCCCCTTGCACTCTCCCCTCCCACCTTTTCCCCTTCCTTTCACCCCCCTCCCAACCCTTCTCCCAGTGCCTCCCCCTTCCTCCCTCTCATCCCCTGGAGCATTCTTTTGTGTGAATGTCAAACTTCCCTCTGAGTCCACCCCTAGTGAGGAGTAAGGACTCAGTGACATAGTTCAGAGCCCTTTCTTGAGCTCTCTGTTAGTATGGGAATCCCTTGTTCTAAGGATCCTACTGCCTATGATCCATACTAGACTTTGGGGGGTTATGACATGACAGCCATTGTGCAGGTCATGCAAAGTCACATTATGGCTACTGTAGCCTTAACTTATGTGGAGTATCTTGCATATCATTGGTCCTCTCCATCTTTAGGCTCAATCTTGCTGCCCCCTCTTCCACATGGTTCCCTGAGCTTTAGAATAGGGAGAAATTTTGCTGGTCTGGTTCCAGGTGATTAACGAAGGGTCTTTGGTGTTCTGAATTATGGTTTGTTGTTGTTTTCAGTTTTGCTTTTCTTGCACTGCACGTGGCTCCATCCTGATTGGTATTGAAGGTCACCTCCTGAGGAGCAGGGAGTCTGCCCTGGTCCAGGGCAGAAAGCAGGGAGGTTTCTTTATGTCCAGGTTCTTATGTTCAGGAGCCAAAGATTGAAACCAGAACACACATAGAGGATTAAGGCAGATTTTATTAGAGGAGAGAAAGGATGGAACTCAAAGACATGAACCCTGTGAGAGGCAAGGGAGCTGAGAAGAACTCATGAACTCCAGGCATGGAATCTATTATAGGCAAATGAAATGAAAGGAGTTCGCAGTCTCCAGACATAGAATCTATGAGGGGCAAGGGAGCCAAAGATTGGTGGAAGGGTCATGGGTATTTATAGGGTTAGGCAGGCCTGGGAAAGGTGGCTTTTCTTCATTGATTATCTCCATTTTCTGAAAACCTGATTGGAGCTTTTGGTTCCCTACATCTCATCAGTCTGTTCATATCAGGGCTCAGACCAGTCAACTTTGTGGCTGACCTCATGATCCAGCTGTTTCTTTTGAGGAATTTAACTCATCTGTAATGGAGAGTTCATCTCCATATCCTTTCACTTTAAAACCAGTTCCTCCAGATAAAGAGTATGTATTCCTTCAGGATAATTTCAGCAGTGGGGGATGACCTTCAAAGACCTTCCCAGCATGATGCTGTTCTGAAACTGCCTAATTCTCCCTTTTATCTTATGAAGAACTTGTCTGCTCAGGGGATAAGGGTGGGAAATAGATCTTGATTACTTCCTGCTGAGTTGGTGTGTCAGAAGAGAAAACAGTCAATGATCCTCATCGATGAGATGCTGGGATGATCCAGAGATTCATTTGGAATTTTATGGATATTAATCTATGGATATTAAGGTAAAATGAGTAAGTTAAGCCTATTAAGATACAAACATAAAAATTAAATCATTGTGTCCAGATGGGCTAGGGAAAAGGAGCTTAGTCTTACTATGGTTGTGGAGTTAATAAAGAGTTAGTAAAGGAGGCCTATAACCTTGTCTGGAATAGTCATTGCATTTGTTTTTCACTGGAGCAACAAGCAGCAGGTCCTCTATGTACTGGAGGAGGCCTGTCTCTTCAGGCAGTTAGAAATCTGCAAGATTACGTTTTAAGACTTCTCCAAAAAGATGTGATCTGTATCTGAATCCTTGGGACAGAACAGTCCAAGTTAGTTGTCCTTTCCCTTACGTGTTTTCAAAAACAGAAAAGATACTGGCTTTCTGGGGCCAAAGGAATACAAAAATGTGCATATTTTAAATCTAAATACTGCAAACCAAGTGGAAGAAGGAGTTATCATAGTAAAAAGCATGTAAGGGTTGGGCACTACAGGGTATATTGGCACTACTGCTTCATTGACAATTCTAAGATCCTATACTTGTCTCCTCTGTCCACTGGGCTTTTGTACTCATAGGATAGGGGTGTTGCATGGGCTATCACAAGGAATTATTAAGCCTTGGAATCGCACGTTGTTGAGAAACTAAACCAATACCACTGTGATTTCTGATTTCAGGGATTGCTCTTTTTGGCGTGGAAAGTTTTGCAGGTCTGTAAGCATTATCTTTGCTCAGGAAATTCTTATGGCTTGTTCCGTGTTTTGGAATAAGGTTCATACCTCAAAGGAAGTTTGTATTAAAATTTCCTCCGGAATAACCTTATTAACCATAACATGGATACGTTTGATATGTTTATCCCATGGATGGGAAGACATTGGTATAACAGCACTAAAATTTTCCATTAAGTTTCTCCCTAGGATGTTTATAGGGCATTCAGCCATGTAAACAAAGGAATGCTTAAAGGGCATATCATTAAGTAGATAAAGAACTTCTGTAGTTACTTTGCAGGTGACCTGTAAACCTGTCACTCACCTGATCTCAACAGTTCCAGTTGAATTGGAGGTTGACAAGGGCTGAGGAAGGAAATTGAGCACTGAAAATCCTGCTCCTGTGTCTACCAAAATAGAAACAAAATGGCTTCCCACTTGCATGTTAACCAGAGCTTCTCAAGATTTTATAGCGATCTGACATTTGAACACTCTTGCTGGGTGTCATCGGTGAATTTCCCTTTTCCCATTGGAGGGACGCTAACAGCTTGGACCTCATCATTGGTCCTTGATGGAGGGGTTTGATCCCTGCATCAGGATTCAGGGGGCAATCCTTCCTCTAATGGAGATTCCCACAGTCAGAACATGAGCCAGGTGGAGATTTTTGTACTTGGGACAATTTTCTTGGATGTGCCCAGTCTGATCACACTTAAAGCATTGTTTTCCTCTTTTCCTGTGGGGAGGGATTTCAGGTTGTCTGCTGGGAGTGACTTTTTACTATTGTCATCCCAGTCACTTAGAACTATTATTAAACTTCAATTTCTTTTCTTTCTGGCTCTTTCTCTTTCTTCCATTTCAAGTTCTTCTCTAGTATAAAAAATATTTGTAGCTACTTTAACTGCTCTAGACTAAAAGCCATCTTTTATTTTATTCCATTTTTATTTTTTTCTAGTTTTACAAACATATTGAGTGTTTACTCCAGCTTTCCTCCCTTCCCTTCATCATTTACTCCCACTCCCTCCCGCCCTTCTGCTTGTATGCTTCTATGGACCTCAGGGTTCACTCTGGCTTGTCTAATCCTATTGGTGATCAAACCTCCATGTTATATCAAGTTACTTCTCTTTAGTCCACCCCATGGCTATGTGCATGTTCCTTCACTTATCCAGCTTTAAACCCAAAGGTTTCCACTGTAATTTCCCATTCTATGGATATAACAACAGCTACCTACAGAGCAGTTCTATCTGCTATTTTTCTATCTATAGGTTTATTGGCTGTCTTCCATTGATCTATTTCCTTCCCTGAAAGCCATCTTTTGTAATTTCCTACATATATCAGGTGCTGTCTGAATGATGAACCTGTCCTTGAGGATAATTTGTTCTTCTAGACTTTCTGGAAGGACCATAGTATATTTCCTTAAAGTGTCTCCATGTCTATCAAGAAGAGCCTAAGGGTTTCAGTTATTCCTGCCAGTTTATTATAATTTATGGGGGTTTGCCTCATTCTCTTGACTCTTTCAATAATCATACTCTAGAAATGATTTCTCACATTCAGAGTTCTATTGTGGATTGTACCTAGGGACTCATTCATTTCCAATAGGAAGTAAGGGGGTGTTAGTACTTGGCTAGGTGGGACTTATTCAGTATCAATGGTGCCTTGCTCTCCACTCAGCTGGTGCCTACAGTGCCCAATTGGGCATGGTCCTGACAGTGCCAAAAGAGCTGCTAAAGGGGTACAGGGTGTGGTGGCCCACCAATGACTGAAGCTTCCCGAGACACACCCCCTCATTTGTTTATACAGATGAATGGCCATCATCACAGACATGAATCTATTAGCCATTTTTTTGTTAGAATGAGCACTACTAAAAAGTTCCCTCCTTTGACTAACAAGACATAAAATCAAAATTCGATGCAGACAAACAAAGGCTGGGTGTTCTTAGGAGACATCATCCACTTGTTGGTCTGGCCATGGGGGAGAGGGGTCATCAATTGGGTGTGGCCTGACCATAGTGGAACTCAGTTTAGTTGTGATTTACAATCTGATTATAAGATGTCATCACAGAACCTCACATAGATTTCACTCAACCTTGTGGCTATGAAGAGTTGTTGGATCTCTCCACATGCTAGTTGATCTTGAGTGTCAACTTGACCACACCTGGCATTACTTAAGATCAACTGAAACCACTTGAAGAGATTATCCCCTTTGCCTTTTATCTAGGACCCTATGCTTGTTATCTTTTGCCAGAGGGGGCATAACATCTGAACAATGACTCCTACTTCCTGGGGTTGGCAACCTGTTTCAAAGAACCAGAGTCAGTAACAAGATTAGAGAGGTGTGGCTATGTAGACTTCCTCCCGAAGACTACAGACACAAGCTAGTGCCTTCCTGTGAAAATAGGGAGCAGAGCAGAAAATACCTAACATTTGATTAACGTCAATGAAAATTATGTTTACTTTGGAATATTTTAATTTTTAGAACTTATGAAGGTATCAAAAAATCATCCCAAAATACAATTAATACTTTCAGCACTAAATTTTTATGTGAGGACACCTTTTGCAGCTAATCTATTTTAGCTATTTTAAAACATGCTCTTAAAAGATTTAGCAATTTTAATTTTTAAGTGATTCTTACTGCCTTTTACTAGGAGGAAAAGATTCCTGTTTTCTCAGGTGGGCAGGTAGAAGAAACAAAGCTCTTTAAGGGCAGAATATTTTAGTTGGAGGAAATTCAACAGCAAATGTGCAGGTAGTTCATAATTTCTAAGTTCAACATTCCCTTTATTTTCCTGGCTCTTAGTTCCCAGCCTGAGATGATGAATAAATTAATGATCATCCCTCAGTCATCCTTGATGCCATGTCTTCTTTGGAGCTCTGGTTTTCATGGATCCTTAATGCCATCATACAGCTATATTTAAAAATGATATGTAAAATGTCTAAAATCAATCTTATTTGCTTTAACTATCTGGAGCTTTAACTATCATGCATTTAATATTTATTGTAAAACTTGGTCCAACATTTTTCATTTTTCAAAGTATTGGAATGCCTTGGTTAATAGCATTTTTGTATTACCCATTAAGCTCATAGTGAGGACATTGTATGAAAAGACTGCGTTTTCCCCATAACAACAATAAACATTATCTTTAGATCAGTCATGGCAAGAAATTTGTCTTCTGTTCAGACTTTCTGAACTGTTCAGGCTTGATGACGTATTCTGTATTAAGGTACTTAATAAATTCTCAACGCTTCAGTTTGTGTGTCTATAAGGACAGAAGAATGCGTCAGAGTTTGAGAAAGCTCCATGCGATAAGACATGAAGGGTTTTTAGTTCTTAGTTCTAGGCTTTGCCTCAGAGTCATGTTGAGCAGAGTAGGCTGCATAGTGTCATCACAAGTTAGAGATGTAACTACAGGATGAATGAGTTTATGTGCCACCAGATAAGGCAAGCCGTCAAGAGCAGGCAACCCTGATGAGATCAACAGTCCTGAAGGCTCTGATGTCACATAAAGTTTTTTCAGGCTGGAGAGATAGCTTAGGGGCTAATGTTTTGCCTCACATGCAAAAGGACCTGACTTCGGATCCCCAGGTCCCACGTAAAAATGCCATGTGGATATGGCAACAACCTATAATTCTGGCCCTGGAAGACAAAAGCTGAGAAACCCCAGAAAAGCAGCATGGAAGTAGAACAATCCAGGATTATTCCCAAATTCACCCTTTACAGGCACACACACTCAAGGACCCTTTGGTATACACACACACACACACACACACACACACACACACACACACACAGAGGAAAAAACTTTTTAAATGTTTGTCAGACATGAGAGTTACCTTTGTATGTCTGTAATCACATTTCTGACACAAAGTCACAAACTTCTGAAACAAGGACAGCAAAGATTAATTTTGATTCATATTTTCAGAGATTCTAGTTCACAGTTTTTGGCTCCATTGAGTGTAGACTCATGTTGAGACACAGCAGGGGGAACACGACAAGAAGAAGAGGTTCAACTTGTGATCTCAGGAAGGGAAGGGAGGAAGAGGAAGGGACAAAGTTATCATCAAGAGGTAATCCCACAGTGGCCTACTTCCTGAAGTTGATACCACCTTCCAGAAAGGCATCACTAGGTAAGGACCAAGTAAGTGTTCAGCATTGGAGCCTGTTGGAGACATTTCATTATCAAACCATTTCATTATAAAGTCGGGCTGATCTCTTATTAAATCTGCTATTCATCACATAAGCACTAATTAAGAATGATGAGAATGGGTATTACTTTTTCTCTCCTACAGTAGGAGGTATGGAAGTGATAGAACATAACACTGTAAGATAAATCCACATTAAGCTCAAACATGAGAAAAAATCTATACTCAATCTAAAATTCAAGAAAATATTTCCAGTAGTTTAGTGTTGATAATCGGTGAAATGATGACCTTTTGGATTCTTTCTGAAACAAGAGCCTTAGAAGATGGAAAGATATTAAAAATGTTTCTTTAACATAGACAACTAAAGCAGGGAATACTTCAAGGTATTAGACTTGCTCAATACTACCATAGGTGGTATGCTGCCAAAAAGTTATGAAGAGCAACCTGAAGAAATAAAGATATATTATTAATAGTATTACATTAAATAATTTATTATATTACAATTGTATAATACAATAAGTTAAATGCCATATATTCTCATGAAACAAGACAAACATATAAGTCCAAATGGCCAATAATGTTAGATAAAATATTTCTCAGTACAACCATCAAGAAAACAAAAATAAACTATGAAAAAATATGTTTTTCTTCTGCTTAATGGTATATATTATTACATGTAATTATAAACATATAATATATAAACATAATATATATAATGAAGCAGAAGAAAAAATGGAAGCAGTTCAGTTGTGTATTAAAAGGTAGAAAAGATAATTAACAGTTGTGATAAAAAGTTCTTTTTAGATAGTAATTTACAATGTCAATCAAAAACCTCAAAAATGATTATGACTTGATTCAGAAATTCCAATCTGGCAATTTACATAAGATAAATTGACACAGGGGAGCTGTGGCTGGGGAGGGATAGAGGCAGGAGAATTAAGAGTTCCAGACCCGCTTGGACTGTATAATCAGCCTTGCCTTATCATAAAATGGAGCAAAGCAAAAACAGAGAAAAGATCTAACAGACCAAATGATGTAACTGGGAAGGTCAAACTGGGGAGACCTTTGGCTTAAGTGTAGGGTTGTTGGTGGTTTTTATTTGGGGAGTTGGGCAGCCAGGTAATGAAACAAAAATGCTTCCTCAATTCCTGACGTGCATCAGAAGCAACAACAGGACCCTAGGAAACACCCCTGATTAGCAAAACTGAAGAAATCAGGAGGGAGGTGAAATTAACTGGAAGAACACACATCCTCTCTGAATTCCAATGCTGATAAAACATCCAAGGGCATGATCCTTCAAGCTCTGCTTTCTGGATAGCAAAGGAAAAGTAGCTTTAATTTAGTAAAAAATATGAACTAAAGTTCCCAGGAACAAAAGAACACCAGTGTCAAAAGTTCTGCAAGGCTAATTGGCTGACTACCACCTCTGTGGCTAGCAAGGGGTGGAATGTTGCAGAGCCAAAACTATCTGAGCCTCATTAGTACTCATTGCCAGCTAGTGAGTCTAACTTAATGTCCTAATAGCTACCAGATGAAATCTTTTGGTTCATGTTAATCCAACAGTCCATGAGCTTCTTTCAACCCAAAAACTAGGAGAATCATCAGATAACACTTCCAACCTGTCTTTGTTGTAAACTACCTACCTCATGTGTCCACCAATGTACTTCAAAAAAATAAAAACTTTGATTTATGACTTCATATTGTTCTGTACCTATAAAATATTCATAAAATTTATTATCATACAGTAACACAGTATTTGCAGTAGTCTAAATATATGTTCTTATACCATGATCATTATTTTTGGCTACAGAATAAACAATCTCGTACTCACTTGAGAAGAGAGATGTATTTTCATGTTGATGGAAGTAACTGATTTTCTTTTTCTTGTTTGTAGCTTTTTTTTCTTTTTGTTTTAACTTAGGACATAATTACTTTCTTAATATTTGCTTTCTTAATATCATCAGATATTTTCATTTTCATTCATGTCTCAGAACAAAGTTCAATAGAAACCATGGATGTTAGTGGCAACAGTAATAGTTTATTTAGAGCAATTCTTTTCCAAAGGAACACGAGCCAGAGTTAGGAGGAAGTTTAGAAACTCAGTGGCACTGCTCTGTATGTTAGGAGATTTAATAGGCCATTTTCCTAGTGTGGGATTTTTAGAACGTGTTCTGTTTCA